>CM070596.1:12917502-14117502 GCA_036346395.1 Hsuehochloa calcarea | reverse complement strand
GTGCTACCAGTTGAAGAAGGACTCATTTTATCCAGGACTTGGTCTCTTTAGAGATAAGCATTTTTAGCACATGTTTCTTTTTCTGAAGACTTTTTATGGTTTTATCTCAGTAAAGCAAGCTCTGGACTAGGTGCCATCCACAACTGCCTCCTAAGCTTCAACCAATTTTTTTCAAATCTTAGCCATGTGCTAGATCCCAAGCCTTATGCGACCACTCCAAGCAACAGACTTAAGGAGGTGATCTTAGGTCATCCAAGGCTCCCCCTGAGTTCATGCCTAGTGCAATGGCAAGCCGTCTCATGAGAAAGATTTGGTGAGATCAGTTTTTTCGCACAAAAGAGATCATTTTTGCTTTTGAAGTTTTTAGACCAGTGATTAGAGATAAGTCATGTTTCTTAACAAACTGACATAGCTTACTCAAAAGTTCAAAAGAGATTCAGGACTCAACTCAGCCTACTTGACATGGCGAATATCATAAAAGGATAGCTTCAACCAGACTAGTCTCAAGAGCTATCATGACAAAATTTTAATTCCAGTTTAGCATTTTTAAATACTTTAGCATGGCAAAGACTAAACTACACATAAAAAGTCATGATAGATCTAGCAGTTTTAGCATAAATCATGGCAAGATGTAAAATAGTGAAAACAGATCATAAGGGATAATAAACAAGGCTCCATTTGATTATCATGCAATGCTTGATGAAAAGTACAAAAATCCAGATTCCCTTCAGAATGAGATGCATCTTTTAATTCAGGTTGAGTTATGACAAAATTAAGAGTATGGAATTACCAAGAATAACTCCCCCTGAACCAAAGGAACAAAAACGAGAATCTGATAAGTAAAACAGAAAAGGCAGTCCTTTAGAGCATAGAAAAGATATAGAGAAAACTATCGCTCAGACAAGTTCTTATCTACCCCATATGATTCTAGGACTATTAGCTGATCTACACAAACACTAAGGAGCAAACATCTGCCCCTGCTCTACCCAAGGGTGGCCCGACCCGCTAGAACCTATAAGAAGTGAGTAAGCTCTACTTAGAGAGGAAGAGACAACTAATAAGCAAGATCCTAGAAGCACAAGACAAGAAGTAGCAACAAAGCAATTTGGCAAGTGAATCACTCTAACCTATGCTCGAAGGACTTCGACCCGAAATATTAAAAGAAATGAAACCAGAAAGGAGTAAGCGTATAATATAATATAATATAATATAATACTGTAGTAGCACAACGCTCCCTCACAAAGCGATCCGTAAGGACAAACCACCCCAAGCTCTCCCGCAGAAGTCAAAACCGAGAGTCGCCGGAGGCTTAGTGAAGATATCGCCAACCGGTGCTCACTCTCCACAACCGGAGCACAATGTCACCCTTCTCTACATGGTCTCTAAGAAAGTGATATCCGATATCAATATGCTTGGTCCGAGAATGTTGCATCGGGTTCTGGCAATGCAAATCGCAGACGTGTTATCACGTAAGAGTGGAACGCAATGATAGATAGCCCGAAATCTCGCAGGTCGAGACCATCCAAAGCACTTGACTACAAAGAACTAGCTGCACAGAACGCACTTCGCCTCTGCAGTGGATCTGCGAACACCGGATTGCTTCCTCGACGACCAGAGACGAGAGAAGTGCCAATGAATTGACAAGTGCCGAAGTGCTCTTCCTATCTATCCTACACCAAAGAAAGTCTCGTGACGGAGAAGGCTCTAAGAGATAGACAAGAAGAGGAAGAGTACCGATGCCATAGTCAATGGTAGCTCAAGGTACCGAAGATGCGCTTCACCGCCGACGGTGAGATACGCGAGGAGAAGCTCAAATCGAGCACAAAGACACACGTAAAAGTGTATGTCCGGTCTCGAGGCCGTGAGGTACAAGAGAGAGCCTATCATGCTCCGAAATCCCTTTTGGTAAACAGGTTCGCCGTCTTCATCTGGATCCAGAGCAGCTGTAGATGCCATTGGAGTTGATACTGGCTTTCCATCATTCATGTCGAAACGCTTCAGGAGGTCTCGAGTGTATTTGCCTTGATGAAGAAAGGTACCCTCCCGAGTCTGTTTGATTTGGAAGCCAAGGAAGAAACTCAACTCACCCATCATGCTCATTTCAAACTCCGAGCTCATGACATCGGAAAACTGGGAAACGAGAGCATGCGAGGAGCCGCCAAAGATAATGTCATCCACATAGATCCGACTAGCGTAAGATCAGTGTCAAGACGGCGAATGAACAAGGTCTTGTCAATTTTACCCATCTCAAAACCATGGCTCAGCAGATAGGACTTAAGCCTTTCATACCAAGCTCTGGGAGCCTGCTTGAGTCCATACAAAGCTTTGGAAAGCCTGTAGACATGGTTAGGGTATTTGGGGTTCTCGAAACCAGGAGGCTGTCTGACATAGACTTCTTCCTCAATAAGGCCATTTAGGAAGGCACTCTTGACATCCATTTGGTAAAGCTTGAAACCCTTAGAAGCTGCAAAGGCAAGCAGGATTCTAATGGCTTCAAGTCTAGCTCTGAGGGCAAAGGTCTCTTCAAATCTAGACCTCAACTTGAGAGTACCCCGAGCTACCCTAGCCTTGTTTCAATGACTAACCCATCTTCACTTTGCTTGTTCTTGAACACCCATTTGGTCCCAATGATATTGTGACCTTGAGGGGCTCAACAAGGACCGACCTTGTTCCTTTCAAAGTTTTCCAATTCCTCGTGCATGGCGTTAGTCCATGACTCATCAGAAAGAGCATGACAAACGTCTTTGGGCTCAAACGAGGCAACAAAGGCAGAATGGAGACAGAATAGAGACATGCCAGTTTTTGAACGAGTGACTCGCTCAAAAGATCTCCAATTATCTCGCTCAAGGATGGTCCTTTGAATGTGTCTTGGAGGTCCAGGGTGAGATGAAGAAGTGGCCTCTACCTCATTAGCGCATTGAGATAGGACAGAGCCACTAGCTTCGACGAAGCGGTAGGTAGGGTCGATCTCCTCGAGGTGCGGTGGAAGAAGGCACCTCAAGAGGAGGAGGAAGAACTGGATCGGTATACAACCATCATCTCCGTCTTCCTCTTCGCCCACAAAGATGGACTCGATCGCTTCTAAAGAACTCGAGATATCGGCCTAGTCCCTGACCGCCTCATCAAGGTCACTTCACAGTTTCTAGCAATTTACTAGATTCGCAGCCTGCACTCTATAGGCACGAGAAGAAGTCGAGTAACCCGTAAAGATCCCATCACAAGATCGTGACTCGAACTTATCTAGGTTCCTGCACTTCGTAATAAAACACTTGCAACCAAACACACGAAAATGCGAGACGCTGGTTTTCGCCATATCTCAACTCATAAGAAGTGCGATGCAAGAGTGCCCAAGAAAAACTCATTAGAAACATGACAAGCAAGAGCAATTGCCTCACCAAAACTTCCTAGGTGTAGAGTACTCATCAAGCATCGCCCCGCCATCTCGACTAAGGTACGGTTCTTCCTCTCCACAACGCCATTTTGTTGGGGGACGATGGAGACGAGAACCGGTGCTCTACACTGCCTCACCACAAAACTCTCAAAGTAGGAATTCTTGAACTCGGTGCCATTATCGGTAATTGCTCGTAATGCACCGGGAGCTCAACAGAAAGCCTACCAAAAGACCACGAAAAAGAGTAAACGCCTCATCCTTCGAGGCTAAGAAGAACACCCAAGAATACCTCGAGAAGTCATCGACCACGACAAGTACGTACCACTTCCCTCCCATCGACCGACTCTAGTGGTCCCATCAGGTCCATATGGAGCAGCTTGACTCGTGCATCCGTCATAGTCATCAGAATCGAGGATGTGAAGAAGAACCATTTTGCCGTGACGGCAAGGAGCACAAACAAGATCCTTGACCATTTTGAGTTTCGCAAACCACGAATGAGATCGTGGCGCTAACTCGGTCGATGATCAAATCCTATATGACCAAGTCTCCTATGCCGTAAGGTCAAATCACGGGATTCGAAGCAATTAAACATCGGAGAGGATCACCAGAAGATCCAGAAAAATCAGCACGAAAAATCCTCCCATAACGATAAATCCCGCAAACTAGACTACCCGAAGAATCAAGAATTTTGCAATTGTTTTTCTTAAAGCTCACCTCGAAACCGCCATCAGAAGTCGAGAGACGAAAGCGATTATACCGCAGCTTACTTACTAAGGCAACATCTTTTAAAATAAAAGAATCATTAATGCTCACAAGACCTTTAGCGATGACGCGCCCAAATGAAGCATCTCAAGGTGATCGCCTCATCACCGAGCGCGGCTAGGAGGAAAACCAACGAGACTCACCAGTCATATGACGTGAACAACCGGAGTCTACAATCCAGACCTTTCCCTTCCCAGCCCGGCGACCCTGAGTCAAACAGAGAGTAAAGTCTCAGTACTGGGGTGAATCAACAGTGATTTTGGCACCCAATACTGAGTAACACGGCGAATGATGAAGTAGTCAAGCAAGACCGACCTCTATCTACCCTACGCTCTGTCACTCAACAAGTCAAAGATCTCACTGTTCTTTGTCGATCCGATCGCTATGGAAGAGCGAGTCGAAGTGCGAGAATATGTTGATCTCGCCGCGGTAGCTATCTCGAAGGGAAAACGAGATCTACCCTCAGGACGGCGGAAGTTACGACCGAAGGGAGCATGAGGACGAAACTCAGAAAACTCAGAAAAACCAAGTCCTCGATGCTGCCCAAAATCATCAGATGGAATAAACCTAGACCTCGTGTTGGCCTTAGGTGCACTCAAGATCCGGGCTGACCTCGAATGTGCCTAAGAGACTCAACACGGTCTCTACGCGATCTTGGGCGCTCAAGCAATGATCAACTAAATGTCCATCTTTCCGACGGAAGGTGCAATGATACTTCGCCTTCGAGGGGTCAAGCCGCAGTGGAATCACCTTGTCGTCCGAAATCCTTTGAACAAAACCCACGACTTAAAATTTACTTTCTCGATCCCTGGCTTAGTTTTGATCACACCGGTGCTATGGTTTTGAGCACGACAGTGGATGCTTCCTCATATCCTCCCGGATATCATATCCTAGACCACGATTAAATCTGCAAATTTTAGATTTGTCTAGAATGAGATTGAGCTTCTTCTTGCCTCCTACAAACCTCTCGAGAGTGTTCATAAGATACCGACACTCCGAAAGAGAGAGGTGCAAGAAGAGCAGGGGAAGAAGGGACAGCAGAAGGTAAGGAGCGTAAGAAGAACCAACAACAGAGGAAAGATTTGCTTGTGCACGCACACCGACTTTGGGGGACATTCCATCGCTAGTGATTGGTTCACGCTGCTAGGCGCCTCTACCAAACCCTTAGAGTTCTTCCCAAAGACACACAATACAAGCGGATGATTGTGTCTCTAGAAGGTCCTTAGTTAGCTTCACACATTTTTCATCTAATGCAACCAAATCACATTTTAGTTTATTACAATGATTGCAAGGTGAGCTAACAAGGTCCTTAGAAGCATACTGAGCCAATTTGTTACTGTGATCAATCATTTCTTGAAACCGCTTAGATACTGATTCTAATTCACAGCTAACTTAGGACGCTTTAAACAAGAAACAATAGGCTCTAGTAGCGCAGACTTGAATTCAACAATTTTGTGATCGCCTGCTTTAGGTTCATCTTGAGATTATTACAATTTTCACAAGTTTCAGGCAGATCAAGTAACATGGTATAAAGACCTCTAAACGAATTGTCCTTAACCTCACATGAGGTGCAAGCAGTAGCCTCAATAGTAGTGGATAAAGAAGGTGCTACCCTACTCATCTCTAATTCAGCAAGAAGGCTAATGTTCTCTACCTTAATCATGTCAAGTTCAGAGGACACACTATCATGCAAGGTCCTTAGTTTTTCCATGTCATCAAGCAAAGCACAACAAGTGTCACAGTCATCACGGAGGGAGCGGATGTAAGTAAAGTAAGCTCCGTGATAGTCTAGCTACTTCCTTCTCCAACACGTAACACTTAGCCCTAGACTTAGCATGAAATCTACCTAGCTTAAGAAAGGCATCATTAAGTCGGTCGTAAGTGGGACTAACCTCGTCGGAGTCGGAGTACTCATTGTCGCTCGATTCGCCCCGAGGGCCATGAAGCACATGCCGAGAAGTTGCCGCCGTCCTTGGGATCATGATCGCCCTTCCCATCATCGTTACTCCACCCTCCACCTCGCCGGTGTCCACTCGCCGAGGGCGGTGAGGACGCGATGGAACAACTTCTTAGCCTTCCCAAAGTTGCGGAACTTCTTCTTGCCTTGGTCAGTCTGCCGAGGGCTTCGTGTTGCGGTTCTTGTCGATGTAGTCGTTCTTGCTTGGACCGCCATAGTCACTTTTGCCCTTCCCAAGCTTGGGACGGCTTGCTCGGATGTGGTTGGGGCCACCACACTCAAACAAATCACAGGACCTCCTCTTTACCATCCCTCCTCCTCTTGTAAGCATGGGAAAACTTCCGAGCTAGGAGGGCTAGCTGTTCATCCTCAAGCCGCTCTAAGCGATCATCGCTATGTCACGAGAGCGACTAGGAGAACCCGCGATCGACTCGTAAGAAGATCCAGAGGTGGGATCGGTGACTAAAGCCATCGATCGTGACTTCGACCTTCGAGAGACAATGTCAATCTCGTGAGTCTTGAGACGCGAGTAAAGCGCATCAAGAGTCAGGGTCGAGAGGTCCGTGCTATCCTTGATGGTAGTCACTTTCATCTCCCAAACACGAAGATCGAGTCGCAGAAAGCATCTGTCGAGCGTTATCCGAGTCGGGTATGTAAGACCGACCGCTCGGAGGTTGCTCAAAATCTTATGAAAACGCGAAAAGCACTCGCCAAGAGATTCACCAAAGAAGCATCTCAAATTTACTATATTCTCGCTTGAACTGGTCTTGTCGAATGTCTTAATCTGAGTGGTGCCCTCATGGTATGCATCGAGGGTCACCCAGATGTCATAAGCAGAAATCAAATGAGAAATACGATCAAACTCACTTCTGCTCAAACCCTGAATGATAATGTTCCTTGCCTTAGCATTTGCCTCAACATCAGCCATATTTCCCACATTGATGTTCTCATCGGCAGAACAAAGAAACCGACCTTCACCTTTCTCCGGATGGCATACCCCGAGCTCGGATATACGTTTCCATTCGGCTCTTCCGTAAGGGTAATCCGCACCATCAAAGACCGGAGGCTTGGTGGAATACTTGTCCGTTGCCATGGCTCAAGACCGGTTAAGATCTATAAAGAAGAGCAAACCGCTCGATACCAATTGAAGGACCGAAATGGCAACAGAGGGGGGGTGAATGGTGCCTTAAAATTAAGAACTCCCCTTTACTGTATTTAAATAAGATCAACAAACCCTCTCAAGAAGAATAAAACAAAATCAGAGAACAAAACATACATTCCAGATATTCACAAAATCGGACGTTCGATTTTACGTGATACTTCAAGACTCAGAGTTCCGCTCGACAATCGGAAGTTCGATTGTCCCGACCAAGAAAAAGGCTTCGGGTTTCTTTTCAAAATCCAAAACTAAATCTTGAATGCTCTTCTCTGGTCAAGTTTCACAGACATCATCCTAAACACCTTCTTGACCTCATGGAGAAGAATTGCAACCAAAGATTCAATAATCGAACCAAAACGGATTTCTTGAAGAAGGGCAAGAAACACAAAACCAATGATAAGTTTAGATTCTCGATTCTTAGAGCATGAAACTTTGAGGAAGTAATAGCAATACCAAAACGATTCTAGATATGAAGTTTCATCCTATTTCATAAAGCTAAACGAAAGATATGCCAAAACCCTAGATATTCAACATGAAGCAGAGAGAGAGAGTTGCAAAATCAGATAATCGAGACCTCGATTTCATTGAATTGAAACAAGGATTACAGAGGTAACACAAAGAGGAATGATTACAATAAGTTTGAGTTCATCAACTCCACGAACTCAAAAAGCAAAACACACCCTTTTGGTGGAGCTAACCCTAATTTTTTCTCTCTCCAAAAGGTCTAACCCTAACTCCAGGGTTCTCCCCTATTTTAGCCTCTCGCTAATGGGCCTCCAACCCATTAAGCCCGCTACACCGAACGGAACCGCCTCCACTTTTGCCGCTTTGCGAAAAGACCCTTTCGCCTTTGCGCACCTTCCGAAGCCTCCAGACACCTTGTCGTGCACGACTCGCAACCGCTTCAAGATTCACGCCGTCTTCGACACATCCCGACCGTTCGACCTCAACGCCTCCGGCGCTTAGTCCGTCCACGTGTCTCGCCACGACTCCATCTTGATGCCCGCGGTCAACACGCACAAAAACACATCACATAGCATTGCACAATAACATAGTATCAACATTTGTATAAGACTCAAACTCATACAAGATCAAAATCCACAAAATAACCTTCTCTCGCGATTACGGACACAATCGGAAGTTCGCGCTTTACACAATGAAGTTCCGATTTCCGGAACATCCGCACTTGTCAGGATTATCGGAAGTTCCGCGCTTAACACAGCGGAAGTTCCGATTTCCGGAACATCCGATTTCCCAGAATTTCAATTCCGATTTTCATCTCAGAGAACACTTAATGTCAGTATTATCGGACACTCCGCTACCCCTTGTGCGGAAGTTCCGATTTCGTTCAGCCAAAACCAAAACCCAGGAAAATCGGAAGATCCTATTTCCAATGCCGGTAGTTCCGATTTATCGGAACTTCCGCTCCATACACTGCGGTAGTTCCGATTTCCCTGACTCAGCCCAGAAACAGTCCAAACCTAAAACCTCAACTCTCAATCTAATCAACACTCTTGTCAAATACTCATCACTCAGAGTGGAGGACATCTCACATGGTCTCTCAAAATACCCCCTCATCAGCACCAAGCTCAAAAATCTTAGACCTCATTGAATACACTTGAGCCTTTGGTGCACTCTGCTCTACTCATTTGCTCATATTTCACATTTTGAGGTAGTTAAGAGCATTCAAGTGCATATGTATCATTAGTTGATATCTTTGGCACTTGATAATCCTCAAGCAAGTGTTGTGATTTGTTACTCTTGGTGCTTGCCGCCACCTAAACGGTTTGGAGGAAGTTTACATAGTGATCTCTTCAAGAAGAGTGTGTAGAGGCCTGACAAAGATTGTGATTGGTTGATGCTCACTATCTCCGGAGTGGAGGAAGAGCAAGCTTAGTGGAATCGAGGTGTTTGAGGCTTAATTTATGGAGCTGATCTAATTCGTTTGGGCTTACCTCAACGTGAACTAGTGAAGACCGGCAAATGTTCGACACTACGGGATAAACTTCAAATGTCTTCATTATGGTTTTCTCTTGTCTTTACTATTTTTTGCATTTACATTTCTAGCAAATTTACTTATGTAGTTTGGCTTAGCTATAATTATATTTAGTATTGACATAACCTTTGAGGTTCTCTTAGTAAAGTATAGAACATATCTTTTGAATTGTGCTAGAATTGATAATTGTTAAAATTGATAACTAGAGCGCAAATTTTTAGAAACTTTCTATTCAGCCCCTCTAGTCGGTCATCTTTGATCCTACAAGGAGGCGGGCTGCGCCGGCATGGCGGTGCCATGCTAGCACGACACGGCCCTAGAGAATCTGACCGTTGGCTATTTTTTACCGTTTGGCCCTTTAAAATATAAAAAAACCTGAATTTTTTTTATATAAATAGCCACCATACCCTTTACACACACCATTAGAACTGCGCATAATCCTAGATTTTTTCTATTTCTAGACAGACAACAACTAGAGATCTAGTAAAATACTACAATGAACGTCGTAATAAAATAAAGGAACTATTTAGTACGTGTACATTTTCGGTGACCCTGACCTCGGACATATAGAGTGGTCGGGTTAGGGATGATTATCTTAGTGTAGTTGCTCATTATGTTAATGATGACTGGGTAATGGAGAAAACAATTCTAGGTTTGAAATTACTTGATGTATCACACACGGGTGAGAATATTACGGACTGTATTATCAAACTCGTGGAAACTATGGTCTTACAGACAAAATATTCTCAATTACTTTAGAAAATGTCGCTTTGAACTCTAGGGCCATGGATATTCTTACTCCAGTGTTGAGTACATATGCCGATTCCTTCTTGCTATATCAACGTTGCGCTTGTCATATTATTAACCTTCTAGTTAAATGTGGTTTGAAAAGGTTGAGTCTGTATATTAAAGCTTTTCGCGATGCGATTTATTTCTTGAATAATTTTAACGTAAGAATAGCACAATATAAGAACTTCTGCAGGGTGATGGATGTACGTCCAAGAAAGTTTGGTTTGGACATGGAGGTAAGATGAAACTCTACTAACCTGATGCTTAAGAGTTTTGTACTATATAAGAGCATTTTTTCTGTTTTTATTCCAACGCACTATCAGAGCTCTGATGGTGGTATACTATTGACTGAACAACATTGGTTCGTTGCTGAGAAGATACTGTCGTTTTTAGAAAAAAATTTATGATGCCATTGTTGCTTTGTCCGCTGTCTACCATCCAACATCTCTTATCATTGTGAATAATATTTTATAGATTATTACTTAATTGAAAATGACTTAATTTTACGCGATGCAGTTGTTGCTATAAAAACTAAATACGTTAAATATGGGAAAGAAATCCCTTACCTATATGCATTTGCATTTGTTTTGAATCCTGGAGCTAAAATTGATGCATTTAATAGTATAGTTGATCTTCTCAGTGATGCTACATTGCTAGACTAACTAACAATTTTGTAGAAATTCAACCAAAGTTTACCAAATGTACGACCATACGCGTCCCACTTATATTTAAAAAAACTTTGGCATTCGTGAGACGTGCACCACATGTTGACAATTAATGCACATTTGTTGCGTGCAAAGTTGATTATCTGATTATGATCGATGATGAGCTAGCTAGCTAGCTTAAGTGCGCGACAGACCACGGAGATATATCGACTTTAATTAGTTCTTCTTCTCCAGTCTTCCCCCTAACCGGATCCGATTCGTTCGGAAATCGTCACATCCATTGATGCGGCCGGCGGCCAAAGAACAATTTAACACCGAGACAACCTACATCCCTGTGTTATATTGCATGCATGGAGGTAGAGGTGGGTATTGGGCCGTGCCGGAGCACGGCCCAAAGCCCGCCGTGTCGAGATCGTGCCGTGCCGGCCCAGACCCAGCCCTAAGTAACTATAGACGCCTGAGAAGACGATAACCGCCGCCCGCTTGCTCAGAAGACAAAGACACCGTGATTGGTGTCGGCGAAGGGGATGATTGGTTGAAATTTGGCCGGTGTGGGGGAGTGATTGGACTAGGTTAAGGGAGGGATTGGGCTAGAACGGAGGGCTAGGCCGGTGTGGGGGAGTGATTGGACTAGGCTGAGGGAGGGATTGGGCTAGAACGGAAAGGTTGGGCCTATTTCGTGCCGTTGCCGCCCAAGCACGCGCTAACCGATCGTAAGCTGCGTCGCGTCGCCTAACGTCACGATTTCGAGCCGCCGGCCGTTGTTCGTGCCGTGCGGCCCGCCCACCACACGCCTGCGCGTCGCGCTTAAACTTGCCGTGCCGGCCGACCGCTCGGCCGACCAAAAAGCACGGCCCAAGTCCCAGCTCTACATGGAGGCGGCGAGTGTGAACTGTACATATGATGATGACACCTAGCTAAGCTATATATAGCTAACAAGTAAAAATGCTCAATTGAGACGATTGGACTACGCTGTGTGATGCAAGAATATCTCACTTCGCACCATCGACCGCGCGAATAATTAATTAATTAATTAAATCTCCTACTACTCCCGATCAATCGAAAGATTGCTGCCTATTTGGGCCGCGTCTGCCTGGAGGGGAATCTCGTCGTGGCCAGCCCGAGCCTGTCTCGAATCCTGAGATGAGCCCCAGCTCCGTGTGGGCTGGGCCAACTCTTCGATCAACAGGCCACAGCTGTGTGCGAAAACATCTAGCTAGTGCACCTAGTTAATTTATTTATCAAAGGGACTGAGCTCTTTTTTCACACAATATATAGTTTAGAACCGCCAAAATTACTCTGAGTCAACATAGCTTTAAGCAAGCTAAGCTAGCCAGAGGAGTCTAATTTTTTTTTAAGACTAAGGGAGCTTTTTATTAACTTTGAGCAGGGTTACAGTCAGGAGCGTATTATTATATATAGCGGGGTACAAAAGTAGATTACGAGCTTGTTCTCTTCTCAACCAGACGAATGCATGCTCTAGGGCATGTATGTATACTAGTACTATATATAGTACACCTCAGTTTCTAATCCGGGGTTCCGGGCTAGCTAGCTTAGCTACACAAATAGCCAACCTCGTGCTATATACTAATTAATCTGATCACACACAATGCGTAGCGTAGAGATGGGAGGGAAAAATATCACCTGCAAACGACACATGCAGACGACTACCCGCGTGCAGGCAAGTCAACGTAACAGTAGGTGAGGTTTCACCCTCCTCTCTCTCTCTCTGTCGATTGATCGTAAAAACGTCAGATCGATCCATCAGCGAGATACGCTGCTCCCTAGTCTAGCTAGCTGCACCCATCCATCCATGCATCGACTGAAATTATTGGCAAAGCAAGCTTAATTAGCTAGCTAATTCCTAGTCTCGCTGACAGCTTCGCATGCATCCAGACAACGAACCAATTAGCTAGCTAGCTAGGAGATGCATGCTACGTAGTAGAGGCAGCATATAAAACTACCGACCAGTCGCAATTAGTCATCGATCGCAAGTGGTTTTTATTGGCTGCTTGTTGCTGATTATTATAAGCTGATATGCATGCATAAGTTAATTAGAAGGGAATATATCGAACGAACGTACGTACGTACGTATATACGTAGTGGCTAAGCGCATGCATGAGTACGTGGAGGCCAGCCGGTAGCTGTCGCCGATTCAACTATTTGGTGACCTCTCTCAATTAGATGGTGGCCGACTGGCCGTGCAGGTAAAGCTAGATCCGATCAAAATCTTTCGACGGCAACAGCTAATATATACTATAAATATGAAGCTAGCTGGCCAGAGCCTGGTGCTCGATGGTTACGGCCGGTAAATTAAGATTAATATTTTAGGAGCATACATATATAGATCATTTAATTTCGCCAGGGACCGGCCTCGATCAAGCTAGCTAGCATGCATGGTAATTTGTAATTCAAACATAATTATTTCCAATAATGTTGAGTAAAATCTCTTCTGACGGTACCGTGCGATAGAATAGCACCACCACTAACAACAGCGATAAAAAAACAACAATCCCCCTCCCTCGATCTCTCTCTGGCTGTGACGCGCTGCACGCAACGTAATGTACAGGGAAGCGAGTGTGCGCGCGCTGCAATACAGCAATGGCTACGAGTTTCTGGGCTCATTTAGCACGCTTTTGAAGCTAAATAGTAAAAATATCCTCCTCATACACGGAATGCCAAAAATAGCGTCTCTGCCGTTGGGGGCCTGCTGCGCACCCAATCCGCAAGAGAACACCTGACGACCTCCAAACCAGCGCAATAGGTGACCTGCCGCGTACCCGGATCGCGGCAGGTGCCGTGCGAAGCAGGCCGCCTGGCGTAGATTAGTTGAGCGTCAGGCCCTTTGCCGCGGTGTTTTCACACGATAAAAATATTATTTTTATTATTTTTATAGCTATTCTTGCTACTTGGCCCTAAGAAACGTTTTAAATGCTCGATAGCTTGTTGGCTAGATCTGGTTACGTGCATGTTCGATCAGGTCCTGTACTCCTGTCATTTCCGTCGTACAGAAAGGCCGCCCTTTGGGCAGTACTGCCGGTGCTTTGCTTCTCAGCTGTCCCTGCAGCAGAGCATCTTGCTGCCCATCTAGAAACGCTGGATGCAGCGACTGCGTGCGCGCGCGTACATATGCATCTGTGCGTTTGTCACCTAGTTGCATGCAGAGCCAGCGAGCGCGCCACTACTGGCTCGATCGACCTGTCACTCGTGGTTGTGTACACGCGCGCGCGGTTGAAAAGCAGGCCAGCGTCCGGCCAAGATGCATGGGATCGTCGGAAAACAGTTTCGCTTTCGTCGTGGTCCAGGGTTGAAGAGAGAAAAAGATCATGTCATCGCAAATGGGGGGAAAAAGGGGAAGAGGGAGGAGGAGATCTTGTCGACGAGAGAAATGCACTGTGCGTCCATGCGTGCCCCCAATCCATGGTTAATGTTTACACGCGTGCAAAATGTACAGTTGCAAAAGGATTATATTTAATTCCCTGGGTTTCTTTTCCTTTTTTCCTTTGGAGAAGATGCAGTTTCCAAACCTAGCTAAGTGACCAAGGGTTCAATTCCTAGGGGTGGATGCGTGCAGGTCTTCTGATAGTTGTTTGTAAATGAAGTTTTGGACTTTCACTGTCTCCAATAAACAGTTTGGACACCAGATTCTCGTAGTAATAATACATTAGCGTAAATTGGAAAAATTAAAATATTGTAATAGTACTCCTAAGATACATCTAAAATGACGCGATTTGTATGTGACCAATCTAGCTAGGTTTATACTTTTATGTATATTGTTGGCCAAATTCGAGAAATATTTCATTCAGAAAATGATTGCCAGAGTATAATTTTTATGCCATTTCCTAGTATGGGGAATTTGGTCTAAGTTCTTCCGTATACGTAAATTCTCTAACTCTTCCCACCGCCCCCCTCCTCTCACAAAAAAAACATGTTCTTGCTTGGCAAAACATTGTACGATGGGGTATGCTTCGGTACACCTCTTTCACACCAAAGTTTTACAAATCTAGACTGAATATTCGCTCATACCTAATATTCAAGTATATATATCTATATCTAATATTCAATTTGATTCATTTTTTATAAGCTGGTACGTACTTATTTACCATCGCATGATATTAACTATTTTACTTTACGATTCGTAAACTTTTGAGTACTGGCTGGATCCAATTCTACGGAGATTCAGGCAGGCCTTATTTTTTTAGATCGAGCAACTGAAGTCTTATTTACCTAGGGAAGCTGCGATCTGAACATTTGAGAACATCGACAATGAACAGCACGCAACACGAACACACATCACCTCCATGCCTTCTTTTTCCTCACTCCTAGGGCCCTAGCTGACAGGTCAAATCACAAAGCGACCGATCGATGGTGCATGATCGAGAATTCGAGGCCAGCCATGTATCCAGCTAGTCCATCCATGCCTGCGACACGGTTATCACATCGACGTACATGTAATTAATCCAGCTGCTATATAAGTATGCATGCACATCTGCATGCAGTTTCTTCTCTGTTTGCATCCATCCAGCCGTCCATCTGGTTCTTACGTGGCGCCGGTTCATTCACATATATCGATGCAGCCATCATATATAGGGTTAACTTGATGCATGGGGCTGCATGCACAGAGCTAGACGTGATTGGACGCTTTGGTCCATGGACCATGCATGCAATCTGGGCGCTGGAATCTAATTAAAACCCATAGAGAAATTGTTGGGGAAATAACAAAAATTAATGGGCTCATTTAGTCCAAGTCTGGCTCCGCCCCCTGCATGCATTCGTGTATTATTTAATAGTACATGGTGGCTATATATATCTCCGGTAAGACGACAGATGCGAGCTCGTACGGACGTGAATATGCATGCATTATTTGTAGAATTCGTATATAGCGTTTGGCTCATCAAGCCGTCAAGCTGACCAGGAGTAATGTGCAGAGATGTAAAGGAAAATGATGTCTCGAAATATAAATATATTCTTTACTATACATATGGAAATACGCGTGCATATATATATATATATATATATATATATATATATATATGAGCGAAGATTTGCATGTCTTGCTGATAGTGACGCATCACGCATGTACTGTCGATCGAAAGGCGCCGACAAATAATAGAGAGGAACACATCGAAACCGATCTATCTGGGGGTCGGGAAAATATCCGGTGCAGTGTAAACTTTTGTGTATCTTCGTGCATTCTCTTAAAAATATGATGCAAATAATTATAAAAGAATTTGACAGCATTGACACAAAAAAAAAATATATTTGTTTTCATTGTACGTGTACACCAAAAGTTAAAAAAAATACCAGATATGCTCAGGCCAGGGTCGACGTACATACCGCTGGTGCTGGAGGTACGATAGGTACGTAAGGTAGCCTTATATAATGACAGATTCGGACAGCACATTTTCTAAAACTGCTTGTATTTGCGAAGAGGAGTAACGACATTTTTGTGGAAAAATCAACCACTAAAATTTACCATGTACATCGATCTTATTTAAGTACTAAATAGCGTTTGCTGGCATCATAACACGTCATCTTGGAGAGCTGGCAGAACTGCAGAAGTCACAAAAGGAAACAAGATTGGGTAGTACGGTCCCACTTGCACGCTATCGAAATAATTCTCAGTGGATCGGTAGTATATGTCCGGTAGTCGGTTCGTATATGGACACCTTATTTTAAATTCTAGTAGGGTCGTAGTCCATAAATAAATGGTATTAGTCGTTGTAACGGATTGATCGAATGAAGAGCAATAAAGAGAAGTAAGAAACTCCCTACAACTCTATGTTCAATCTATTATTATATTCTTGTGTTCGTGCATTGTTTGATGCGATTCTATATTTGTCTACGAGGTTATCGTTCGGACTAGACTCGCCAGCGACGATTCCTCAACACGTTATCAGCACGATCGACACTCCTCGTATCGAAAGGTAATCGTCAATGAACGACACTCGTAGATTAAATCGTTTTTCTAGATTACTTTCAATTATGCAAGTTCAGCTTTCTAGATTAGTTTTTCTACAGTGCAAATCTATTCTAATCTACCGCGAACCGACTTGAAGTCGTCGACACAATATCAATCGGTAGATTGCATGAAAGATCGAATGTCGATTATACCGTAAATTGGAAATTGGAAATTCGTTCTAATCTACCGTGAGCTGACTCGAAGTCGCCAAGCCGATCGGTAATTGCATGAACGAAAAATTGCATTGCATGAACACTAATTTTGCACGCACAGTGATTACA
Organism: Hsuehochloa calcarea; assembly: GCA_036346395.1. NCBI lineage: Eukaryota > Viridiplantae > Streptophyta > Magnoliopsida > Poales > Poaceae > Hsuehochloa > Hsuehochloa calcarea. The sequence continues at coordinate 14,100,540 of CM070596.1, read as the reverse complement.
CAGAAAAAGTGATTATGCATGAAGTACTCATTGCATTATATAAACAATAAAAAAAGAGGTCGGCCTGCAGCCGTGCTCCACCAGCGACCTCCACCGGACAGCCCACTCCCCAACCCCATCGGTCAGCAGCCGCCGCCCCTGCATGAGTAGATCACCACAAGAAAAAAAAGGGGAAGGAATGCAGCCGGCCCGCAGCCGGACCATCGCTGGCCGGAGCCGCACCTCCAGCCGACCGGAGCCGCCTAGTGCCACCGCACGGCAACAGCAAACGAAAAAAGGGGGGCAAGCACGGTGCTGGCTTGCACGTCCCGAAGCCATGCGCCGCTTACGCACAGCGGCGCCGCCGCCGTTAGCCACCCGCGCCGGCTCGGCCACCTCGCACGCAGATCGACCCAAACCATCGCATTGGTCGCTGTGTGCCTCGGCGTCGCCGTCGGTGGCTCTCACGACCGCAGCCGTTCCTGTGAGGCCGACCGCTCAGAAGCGGCGCCACCGACCGTCGGCGCTGCTGTCGGCAGCCTCCACAAGGCGCGACTCGCATGGAGCGCCGCTGCCGCCGCCTCGCCGGACCGCTTCTCCCGCCCGGCCACCTCATAGCGCCGAACCCCACTCGCACCGCCGCCGCCGCCAGCGGGAGCGCGTCGAGCTGTCGCTCACCGCCGCCCCACGCATGCACCCCGAAGTGTCGGAGCTAGCCTCCGCGCCACCGTCCGTGCCCGCTCGACAGAACCGCCGCACCGGTCCGCTGCTGAGTAGGCGCGTTCCCGCTCGGAAGCCATCGCCCGCCGCCGCCACGAAAAGGAAAGGTGGGGGAACCCTAAAACGCCCCTGGCAATTTTTGTACAAGGACGGCGAAACGGGCCGGCGGAACGGATCGGGTCGAAAAAAAAGGAAAAAAAATACAGTTTTGCAGAAAGGCCCTGGATTTCATAAAATTACGAAAAAAATTTCGCGAATAACGAAATTTTGTGGAAAATCCCTCGGACATTCTGAAAATTACGCGAATTTTTTTGTTAGAACTGAAATTTCACATTTTACCCCCTGGAAATTGCATAATTAACTTAAAATTCATATTCCAACAGAAAAGGGCCTCGGTAATTCAATTTTTGAATCGATTTTTGCATTTGAAATTTGTTTTACTTTGTTGTTGTTACTTCTATGCAATTTATGTACTATATTTACTATTTTTGATTATTTGTGATTATCTATATTGCTTTTAATCACTGAAAATAGCAGTAAACCATGAAAAATGCATAGAAAAGTACGAAATCACGAACCGGGAGTTCGAAGCACGTTATGAGAATTTTGCAACCATTTCATGCAGATTACCAGCAGTAATCTTATGAACACTTTGTATGAATATGAAGATGATTGGTATCACGAACGAGGAGTTCGAAGAACTGACCTAGCATGGCCAGAATTTGTACAAATCTTCAACTCTGTGATAATGTAATCACGGATGAGCTGAAGATTGAGAATACTCTCTCTACGTTTCATCTGAATGCGGTGCAATCCGCACGCAACTATTGTCAAGATGGCTACATGGAGTATGCCTAATTAATTGACATCATGAAAGTTGCGAAAGCTCAAGATGATGTTCTAAGAAAGAACTACAGCCGCCTAGTTGCAATGTTGGCCATGAAGCCAATGCTAGCAGCTATAAGGCGAGGAAACCTCTCACGAAGGAGAGGAGCAAGAAGGGTAAGGTCGTGGGTCGCAAGCACGTTATTGATGCTTTCTAGTCTATGAAAAAAGGCAAAGGACAACATAAGGCACACCTCGCCATTACGGGCACAGAGGATCCACAGTCATTAGTTGCACTAATGGATGTGGACAGCCCAGCAGCAGCCCCCATCACTCCTTATTTGGACATCGCAGCGGCCGCAACCGTAGTTACCCAAGAGAAGAGGATTGCCATGGAGCAGATTCAGGCAGAAGTTACTACATACTTCACTGATTCGATCTAGTGTACGCACTGCACTTAGATCTTTTTACAGTCACTTGCAGTTTGTCATTGTGATGGAACATTGAATAATGGTTATAAGCTCTAGCAGAGCAAAGCATTAAATTTTTATGATGTGTCCTACAAGACTTATTCCTGTATTTATAATAGCAAGCTATAATCTGATATCTGAAGTGTTTTATTTATATGTTGCTTATTCTCTATTGCATATTAATAAAGTACATTATATTAGAACACGTGTGGCGCCCTAGGGAGGAAGTGTGCTTAGCAGGTAGCGGCACAATGAATACCACCTTGAGAGAGACAAAAAAAAATTCAGTTGATCAGTAAGAATGCTTGCAGTCCTACAACAATCACAGGCAGCGATACTTGTATAATCGGCTCAAGAAATGCCATAATTATACTCCCAATGGGCACAACTTTGGTCATTAAAGAAGCCTTGTTATAACCAGAATCGACTAGAACTCTCAAGGATATTCGCGCTAACGGTTTCCACGTAGAGACTAAAGAAGAGCATGGTAAGGAATACATTCTCATTACAAAGCATGAAGAAAGTAGAAAAATGGTATTATAACAACTTCCTTCATTTGAAACAGGGCTATACTACACTAATATTAAGGCATCTGCAGCCTATACTGCCCTGCAAAATGTATTTAGAAGCTCTGAACATTTTCTATCTCTGGCATGATAGATTATGCCGTCTAGGTCTTAGGATCATGATAAATATAATTAACAATTCACAGGGATATAATGTTAATATAATGAATTTCTTGAATCACGAAGATTTTGTGTGCCCCGCATGTGCCACCGAGAAATTAATTACTAAAACTTCTGATCTAAAAGAGAAGGATGCAGTCCCTGCATTGCTGGACCGTATCCAGGGAGACTTTTGTGGTCCTTTACAGCCCCTGTCAGAGCCATTTAGGTATTTTATGGTGCTCATCGATGCTTCCTCAAAACGGTCGCATATTTGTTTATTGTCTACGAGAAACCATACTTCTGCAAAGCTAATCTCGCAGATAATTTCTGTGATCATCATATAAAGTCCACCAGAATGGACAAAACTGGAGAAATTACTTCAAAGGCATTTGATGATTATTGCATGACAATGGGAAATTAAAGTTCATCATCCGGTACTGTATGTCCACACCCAGAATGGACTAGCAGAATTATTTTTTACCAACTACATGTTGGGGACACGCAGTCCTGCACACAGCAACTCTCATCAATCTTAGACCGCTGGCATATAACATCTATTCACCTATGCAACTAGCGCAAGGTTCAACACCAAAAATTTCTCATCTTTGAAGATTTGGTTGCAAGGTTTATGTACCTATACCATCACCACAGCGAACTGCAGTGGGCCCTCTCCAAAATTCTGAGATATACATTGGTTATGAGACAACATCCATAATCAGGTATTTGGACCCAATGACTGGAGATTTATATGCAGCCCGCTTCGCTGATAGCATATTTGATGAGGATTGTTTTCCCATCATTAGGGGGAGGAAATCAACCCCTTGATGAAAATGTCAGGAAATACAGAAGTCCAGAAGACAATTGAAGTCCAGAAGATAATTGAAATCCATGCACATGACCCGCGCACTAGTAAAGCATATAGAGAAGTCCAGAAGATAATTGAAGTCTAGAAGACAATTGCAGTCCAGAAGATAATTGATTTGCAAGTATTAGCAAATCAACTGTCTAACCACTTTAGTGATTTGAAGAGCATGACCAAGTCGCATGTGCCTGCACGCAATGCACTGGAGAGGGTTGAAATACCGATAAAAATATCCCTAATCCCTTCCTAAGGCCTCTGAAAGGACGAGAACTCTAGCCCCTCAAATCCAAAATAACCGGAGACGCTTCGTGAAAAAGGATAAGAAGGACTTGACACAGCCGATTACCAAAAGTTCCCTAGAACCAGAAGGAGAGCCAGTTGAGACCTGGCACTAGTATGGAACCTTCAAAAAAGACATACCAGAATTGAACACCTCTATAAAGGGAGATACCAGCATGGATGTGTGCGAACACATCGGAGCTGAAAAACTAAAAGGACTTACCCCTGTAATTGAAAGTAGCGGTGAGCAAGTAGAAACATTAGAAGAATCGCCCCTTGAAATAGCTATAAACTTCGTGACCTCAGGAGAATCTATGAATAAGACAACAGTCAATGTCGATATTTACCTTGCAAAGAAAATTATCATAATCATCGATATTGATCCAGAGCCTGCATCGCTCGCTGAATGTAAGAAAAGATCAGATTGAGGAGATTGGAATAAGGCAATAGAAATATAATTGTTTTCTCTGAATAAAAGAAACGTGTTTGGGCCAGTAAGTCGTTCGCCTACCCATGTGCACCCCGTAGGGTATAAGTGGGTATTTGTTCGAAAGAGAAATGAAAATAGTGAAGTAAATAAAGGCTTGTTTCACAAGGTTTTACTCAACATTCAGGAGTTGTTTATGAAGAAACATATTCCCCGGTCATGGGCGAAACCACCCTTTAGATACTTAATCTCAATGGCAGTAAACTTGAAGTTAAAAGTGAAATTGATGGATGTGGTAACAACAAACCTTTATGGAATATTGGATTCTGATATTTATATGAAGATACCTGAATGTATTCCTGTCCAGAACCAAGACAAAGCATATAGAAATCAGTACAGTGTGAAGCTCAGAAAGTCACCATACGAAGTTAAGCAATCAGGCAGGATGTGTTATAATCGCTTGAAGCGACTTCCTATGCAAGAAAGGCTACACGAATAATGAGAATTATCCCTGTGTATTTATATAACGATCCTGGGATGGATTTTGTATAATCTCAGTGCATGAAGATGATCTGAATATCATTGAAACCCTGGAAGGTATTAAGAAAGCAAGCTCTAACCTGGAGTCAGAGTTTGGAATGAAAGATTTGGGTAAAACAAAATATTACCTAAGCTTGCAACTTGAGCATGCCCTTGAATGCATATTAGTACATCAGTCAACCTACACTTAGAAGGTGTTAGAAAGATTTGATTTTGGAAAGGCATATCCTTCGAAAGTGCTGATGGTTGGAAGGTCTTTGCAGCAAAATAAGGACCCGTACAGACCTAAAGAAGAGGGGGGGGGGGGAAGTCCTGGGACCGAAATTCCCATACTTGAGCGCAGTAGGAGTACTCATGTGATTTAACGGTGGCCCGATCTTTCGAAAGGTACTGATAAGTCGATTGTGGAGAACTCGACGTTGATGATCCGAAGGCTCCGACCAAAAACAGATCAAACCCCTCGCAATCACTACACCACTGCTCCGATGGTTATCAACCGTGCCGAATGCGGTTGACCTCGCCAAGAAGGCTATCTCTTGCATGCGAATCGAGAACACAAACAAGAAAGTAGAAGATGCAATCTGATATTGTATTGCGAATATAGATGAAGCTCACAATGTGGAGTTCCTCAACTGAACGTGCGGCGAGACTGCTAAGCAGAATAATCTCAAAGAAAAACCCACGTTAAACTATGACGGCTACCGTATATATATAGGGGGACGTGAGGAGGTCGACCTAGGGTTGTGCGGCCGTGGGAAGAGGCGTACACAACCTGGACTCTGACCTCGACACGCTTACAAGGCCCTTCTAGGCCAAAACAGTGACGCATCACCTTATTCACTATTCAGGTCGCGTATCTCTGGTCGAAGATCTGGTTGTAGGACTGGTCCTGGGGTGGTCTTGAGGAGTCCATGCTATCTCTAGTCGTAGATTGTGTCCAACAAGTACTGGGCTCCCCGAGTACTGGTGAAACTAGTCGTAGGCCTTCATGAGGTGGTCGTGGACCCCACGGAACTGGTCGTAGACCTTCTTGAACTGGGCGTAGTCCTAGATTCCTAAGTACAAGTAAATCATCTCCGTTAGACAACATCATAGAGTTCTCAAATAATACAATCAGCCCTAGAAACGAATTTACCTGATAAATAAGGTGACAAGCACGAGCTCTTGTAATTGGAATAGCAAGCATAGCAAATGTGGTTGTATCCATAGGGGTCATGTCCTCATCATCATGTATTTGGTAAACTGTATTAGACCGGACATTGCATTTGTAGTGAACCTGCTAGCAAGGTACAGTGCAGAACCTACTAAAAGGCATTAGCACGGAATGAATGACATCTTCTGATATCCCCAAGGAAGCAAAGAACTTGGTCTGTTCTACAGAAAGAACCAAGACCTAACTATGAATGGCTATGTAGATATCGAGTACTTGTAGAATCCGCATACAGCCAACTCGTAAACAGCCTATATATTCCTGTGTGGTGGAACTGCATTTCATAAAAATCGTCTAAGCAAAGTCTTGTATCGACTTCGACGAACCACTCAGAAATCATAGCACTACACGAGGCCTCATGAGAATGTGTTTGTCTTCGGCGGATGATTCAACACATCCAGCAGTCATGTGGATTGAATACCGCGCAAACCCCACTTTTATCTATGAAGATAATGCAGCTTGTGTTGCACAAGTGCAGATGGATTACGTGAAGAGTCATCTCACAAAGCATATCAACCCCAAGTTCTTCTATGCTCATAAATTGCAAAAGATGGACGAAATTAAAATACTGCATACTAAGTCATATGAAAATCTTGCAGATTATTCACTAAGTCACTTCCAGCATCTAGCTTTGAAAGGTGGATATGTGGAATTTGAATGATAAGACTTAGAGAAGTGTAGAATTCAGGGGGGAACCTTCACGAACTCATTATTGAAACTTGATCACGAATATCGAGTACCCAAAGAGTAAATCCTAGATATTAAATAAAATTAGGTGGATTGTACTCTTTTTTTTCCCTTGGAGAGTTTTTCTGAAGTTTCTCGGTTAAGGTTTTTAACGGGTTAATTCGTGCAACTCAGCAGAACATGTGTCATGTACTCTTTCTCCAAATTTTCTCACTAGGTTTTTATGGAGTTTTGACGAGGCATGAACATGTGAGGATGGGTGCCCAAGAGGGAGTGTTGGGAAACTATGGGCTCAGCCTAGCAGCCGGCCCATGTATGGTCACCCATCCCAAACCCTAGTAGGGGTCGTAGTCTATAAATAGGGGGTGCTAGTCGTTGTAAAGGATTGATCGAACGAAGAGCAAGAAAGAGAAGCAAGAAATCCCCTACATCTCTGTGTTCAATCTATTATTTTGTTCTTGTGTTCTTGCATTGTTTAATACGATTCTATGTTTGTCTACAAGGTTATCGTTCGAACTGGACTCACCAGCGACGGTTCCTCAACAGTACATAACGATTTCATTTCAGTGTCTCAACTCTCACGGTTAGTAACACAACAATAGTTCTACTTGAAGGGCTGGTTTGGATAAGATGGATTAGACATAATTTCTTCGGATGATATTTGGGTTAAATTTTCTGTCATTTCAAAGTGATTGAATCGAATAATAATGTATCCAAGCAAGCCATAAAAGCCACAGCAGAGGTGTCGAATTAATCACCATCTTTTAGTTAGTATAGGTTAATCAAAAATGCTAATTTATGGGTGCCCTCACCAGTTGTCTCGTGCATACACATCTGTGAGTGACACGTGGGCGGGGGAGGGGGGCGACTTGATGTTGCTTTTCACTGTTTGGTCCTGTGCTATGAATGCGACATGTGGGCAAAGGGGAGCTCCCCACACTCGTTGTTATTTCACTGTTCAGGATCGCTCGCCTCTCTCTATCCGTAGCTTCTTCTTTCTCTAGTTCCGCTCTCAGTCTCTCCATCACTAGAAGTGACCGATGCAAGAAGAGGTAGCGCCGCATCCTCCTCTCCCATCGCCACCTCCCCCAACCCACTGCTCGTGAACCCGTTGTGCCATCGAGAGCTTGCCACCGTGGGTGCTCACGGGCTACCGCCAGGAGCTTGAGAGGGGAAGGTAAACCCTAACCCTAACTCCCAAATTTATTTATTTTTATTTGAAACCGAGTTCAAATCCCCCAAATCAAGTTGAAATTCCCAGAATTTGAGTTGAAATTTCCTAACTTGATTTTTTTTCTCCAAAAGTCGTGTAGAACTATGAGTTGTAGAGTGGGGTGGAGTGGTGGAGGAAGAGAAGGGGGTGGAGGTAGGGGAACATATGTGAGTTCCCTTCCTAACAAACGAGCTCAAATTATAGGCCCTCTTAAGTTAATTTGCCTTTCATGTATATGCATCCAGTCCTTTTTTTAGACCAAGAACAATTCTCTTCACTATTTCATAGGGCTACAATCATGCTACGAGGCTTGCAGCAAGAACTCAGGTGTACGGTTCAACCAGATACATCTAACCCTGCATGGAGTAGCATGCTTGGCACAAAAATTTGCAACCAAGTTTGCATTCATTCTTACATGAACTAAATCAAATGAAGAGAACAAAGAACTTAGCTCTTGGATTTCGGCTAAAATAGCCATAATCTATGATCTCTGGTTCTCCCGTGAACGCAAAAGTTGAACAAGATTCACAAAATCAGTTTCCACAACCAGACGATCAATGTTCTAGTCCCGGACTAGATATATTCAATGCTAATCCCTCTCTCCCTGTGAACATATGAAAATAATATATAGAAACTTTGACCACTAATACGTAGAAAATTATTTAGATTGATCCTTGGTGCACATTGGAGTATGTACGTAACAATGTCCAAAATGTAATATATTGTTAAATGAGAATATTACACTGTAGGTCCGTAAACTTACGAGATTGTGCAACTTAGCTCCATGAACTTGTGTTGAAACGAAGTTTGTCGGATACGATGTCGGCGACTTCGTCCCCTCTGGGTTTGGTGGACTCATCACTGCCCCGTTCCGCCCGTGTTCATTGTCCCTATAACCTCGTGCCGACAAAAATGTATTCTTCAGCCCTAGGAACGCACCGTGCTCACATCTTCGCCGGAGCTCACTGTTGTAGCTTGCCGCCGCCCTCGCCCTTAAATCCTCTGAGTCGGCCAGGAGAGAGATAAGTACATTCCCGGTGCCGGAACTGAAGGGATACAGGTAGGCTATACTAGCTTACAATTCAAAAATTCTATCATGTAAACTAGGATGACATGCAAGAAAGAGATCACTGATCGTTACCACCAGAAGCGCAATGCAGCGGAAGAAAAGTTGGAGCAGTCTGGTCTAACGAAGAGCGCATCGAAGTAGTGGTCATAGTCGATCGTCCTCTGAGACGAATGTCCATCATAGTCGTCGCCGATTGTCTCCTCCAGCAACCGCAGTAGCGCCTCTACGGTATCCACACGTTCAGTAATGAATTACAGACGATAATATCAAGCATCATATGTCCGTACGCAGACTGTTATACAATAATATGTAGCTCGATGGCTATCTCACAGCATGACAAGTAGGCCATGAGAAATCCATTCATATATCACGTACACAATGGGTCATACTATTCACATCAATCCCTGCAAAAATGACTTATGCATATAATCTAATTCTATCAGGTGACATGGACACATAATACCATATAACGCAGCTACAACCACAGCGATCCTGCTGGCCAATCAGCGAGCGGGGTTCGAAGGGGCAGTGTTCTCGGAAACCTTTTTTGAAACATGAATCTCATTCACATAACTAAGAGTCGGAAATCATCGGATTAATCATATTAACGCTATTGCGAACCAATCTGATCACTGCCTTGATACGACCACGCACTGCGGCATACTCCAATGGCGGAATTCCGACCGGTAGGAGTATTATGCAAGTCAGTCGAAAACATGTTGAGTAAATCATCTGGTTCTTTTAGCTCATACCTTCTCGTAAACCCATCTACTATCGCTGAACACTGATCGATCTCATCGACCAGTGTCTAGATCGTTCCCTCCACATGAACCGATCTAGGTTACCAGACCCGACCAGTGATAGATCCAATCTACTACTGCCACATATCCTGTATATGCGATCGATCTAGATCAAAAACTATACAGGATGGCCCTGATACCACTAAAGGGATACGAGTAGGCTACACTAGCTTACAATTTAAAAATTATACCACGTAAACCAGGATACCATGCAAGCAAGAGATCATAGATTGTTACCACAAGACGCGCAATGCAGCGGAAGAAGAGTTGGAGCAGACTGGTCCAACGAAGAGTGCATCGAAGTAGTGGTCGTGGTCGATCGTCCTTGCAGATGAACGTCCAGCGTAGTCGTCGCCGATCGTCTCCTCCAGGAACCGATCGTTTTCCTTGCAATGTCGCGCATCGTCCTCTAGCGTAACAGCAACCACAGTAGCGCCTCTACGGTATCCACACGTCCAGGGCAGGAACAACATAGGCCAGTGTGCTAGCACCAAGTCTCACGGGAAGGCTCTCTCAAGAAGATGGTGGCTGGGGTTTGGAGCAACTCACGTCAACTCTTGTCGTGTGTCTACTCTGTATCGTACATCTCCCAACAGCCTCAAGCATCTCCTTAAATAGTACCTGTGACAGATCCTATCCGACCATGTTTGACAAATCGTATCCGTCCTGGTTTGTTCCAACCTGTTAAGTGTGTGACCCTGTAGGTTTATGTGTAGTTCGGTTTTGACTCGGAGACATTTTTCGAGCACAAGTCGTTAGTGGTACCTAGCAGGACATAACGATTCCCGAATACACACAAATTAAATCGAACGAACCTTAATACAATATGATCTACGACCAGGTCCACATCACTTACGACCAGTTCATATTTAGTCATGACCAATTCGTAACTCCTTACGATCAGGATTCGACCACTCTATGATTACGTTCAACCAGTCTACGACCAGCTCGTATCTTCATACGACCAGTCAGTAACTGATCGAACTAAGCGACCTACTCGTGTATTCTCCTTTTGCCTCACGATATTTGGTTGAACTCCAAGATATTATATCATCCATGGGTTGTTCGATACTTTGTCGATCAAGTGTCGGATAACTTCATGTGGTCGAACTCTTCGACCACCAGTGGTATGGCCATGCACTTTCTTTATCCGACCACATCGAGGGGCCCAAAGACATCTCTTCTGTTATGTTAGGAGGGGCAAATCTCATATCTAACCAGTCACATTCCTCCGCATGTTTTATAGCATACTCGAAAGCTACCTTATGACTACCCGGCTATGGAGTAGCCTTTGGCAACCCCAAAGTGTACTCTTACACATGTAGAAAATCATGCTGGTCTCAGGTCTAAGGATGATACATCATCATTTCTTGAGACTAACTAGTGACACATGAAATTATAATAATCTCAGCAGTATCTCAAGGTGGTCATATCAGTATACGCCTAGTCCTGGATCTGGTCGTATCACTACACGACTAGTCCTGGATCTGGTCGTATCACTATACGACCAGCCCATAACAGGTCGAACTTGCACCAGAGTCAATCGTATAGGTATCTTATACACATTGCTCTTGTGTGCGCCTCATGCTTAGGTTGCGGGAGAGGCTTTGTCGACAGATCAGCAAAATTTAAATACAAGTGCACCTTGCATATCTTCACATCACATCTCTCAACGATCTCATGAATGATATGATATCGCCGAAGTATGTGCTTGGACTTTTGATGCGATCTAGGCTCCTTAGCTTGTGCAATGATTCCACTATTATCACAATAGAGATCCATTGGACTAGAAGCACTGAAACTACACCTAGTTCACAAAGGAACTTTCTAATCATATGGCTTATTTTGCAGCTTCCAAAGCCACAATGTACTCAGCCTATGTTGTAGAATCAACAACCGTTCCTTGCTTGGAACTCTTCCAGCTCACTACCCCTCCATTAAGACAAAACACAAACCCTGGTTGCGATCTGAAATCATCCTAGTCGGTTTGGAAGCTAGCATCGGTGTAACCATTTACGACCAGCTCTTCCTCACCACCATACACAAGGAATGCATCCTTAGTCCTTCTCAAGTACTTAAGGATATTCTTGACTGCTATACAGTAACCTTCACCTGGATCCGACTGATATCTGCTCGCAACACTTAGAGCATATGACACATCTAGTCGTGTACATATCATAGCATATATACATGATAGATCTAATAGCTAAAGCATATGGAATTCTACTCTTTTTGTCTCGCTCATCAGTGGTCGCATGACACTGATTCTTACTGAGATTAATGCCATGTGCCATGGGCAAGAGACCTTTCTTAGAATCTTGCATGCTGAACCATTTCAACAATTTATCTATGTACAGATCATGGCTTAATCCAATTAGCCTTTTAGATCTATCTCTATAGATCCTTATACCAAGAATATATGACGCATCTCCTAAATCTTTCATTGAGAAACTATTTCTTAATGAAGTTTTAACAGATTCAAGCATATGAATATCATTTTCAACCAGTAGTATATCATCTACATACAAGATTAGAAACACAAGCTTGCTCCCACTAACCTTCTTGTAAACACAGGGTTCTTCTTCATTCTTGATGAAGTCAAACCCTTTGACCACTTCATCCAAACGAATGTTCCAACTCCGAGGTGCTTACTTCAATCCATAGATGGATTTCTTAAGCTTGCATACCTTTCTTGCTTCCTTTGGATCGACAAAACCCTTAGACTGTGTCATGTACACATCCTCATTTAGGTTTCCATTTAGGAAAGCCGTTTTGACATCAATTAATAATATCTCATAATCGAAATATGCAGCTATTACTAGAATGATCCGGATAGACTTTAGCATTGCGACAAGCGAGAAGGTTTCATCATAATCAACACCTTGAATTTGTTTGAAACCCTTTGGGACCAGTCGTGCCTTATGAATATGAATATTTCCATCCATATCCATCTTTTTCTTAAAAATCCATTTGCACTCAATGGATGTAATACCATCAGGTGCATCAACCAAGTTCCAAACTTGATTATCATGCATGGACTTTATTTCGGATCTCATGGCTTCAAGCCATAACTCAGAGTCTGGGTCCATCACTGCTTCCGTATAAGCCTTAGGCTTATCATTATTTAATAATAAAACATCATGTCCATATCTTATAGGCAATTGACGAGGCCTTTTAGATCTACGTGGGGTTGATGCCTCATCTACAGGTTCAATAACATCTTGTTCATCCTGTAGAGATTCAGTAGGACTTGAAATAATTTTAGATGGTTCCTGAATTTCTTCGAGTTGCACCTGCTCCCACTGACTCCTTTGGAAAGAAATTCTTTCTCTAAGAAGACATCATCTCGGACAACAAACACTTTCTTATCAATGCGATTATAAAAATAATATCGTTTAGTTTCCTTAGGATACCCCACAAAGAAGCACTTACCGGACTTGGGTATGAGTTTATCAGACATCAAACGTTTGACATATACCTCACAACCCCGTATCCAAAGAATAGACAATTCATGACTCTTCCCGGTCCAACTGATGACACATGAAATCATAACAATCTCAGGCCCTGTTTGGCACAGCTTCTGCTTTGGCTTTTGGGTCAGAGAAGCCGAAAGTCGAAACAAACGGCTGGCTTTTTTACCGGCTTTCGTTGGAAGCTCAAAGCTGTCAATACACATGAAAGCCGAAAGCCAGTGTTGAGGTGCTTCCTACCGCTTCCTACCCCCAGTGGCCCAACAGTGCCCCCAAACTTCGCAAAAAATTACCCACCTCATACCTAGTATTTAACGTTGTTCGTCTTCCCCCCATCCTGCTCCTCATCACTCCCCCGCGTCGTTTCATCTCCAACCCCCGGACTCCCCGCGGCGTGCTCCACCGAACGGTCCTCCCAGGTACTTCCCCGAGTGCCCCCCCGGCCGACGGTCCAGTCCTCACGGCAACTTCCATTCCAGCCCCAGCCAGATACGCGCGCGCCGGTTCCCGCAGAGCCCCCGGCGACGGTCGATCCGCCGCCGGCGACGGTCGAGTTCGCGCCCGGGTGACGGCGAGTCCCCGCCGACGCCCTATCACCCGAGTTCGTCGGCCGGTCTCGTCTGGTGCCGCTGAGTCCACTCGCAATCACCTAACTACACAGCTGATTTCTTCCCCCATATTTTTCTCTTAAGCCTGTGCAATTACGTAACTTTTTATACTGCAGTCTCATGTTGTTTCACTCCCAATTGGTGGTTATCTAACCACCTAAGGAGATTCTCAAACAAAGAAGTGGGTGTATGGTTTATAAGAAAACGGCATGCTTCCCAGGCAATTGTATGATTGACCAGTGTTCTAGATCAAGGCCACTTGAGCCGCATATGTGCCTGCTTAAGTGTTTAAGAAAAAAACATTTCTTTGTTGTAGATTTCCTATCAAAGGCAAAGATGTTTGATTGTGCATACATGCTCAATTTTCAGTTAGTTTCGTTTGCTAACCATGCCCCTTTTGTGTATTTGCATGTTAGGTTCACTCGGAGCCCAGTGTCGGAACTGTATGCCAGTGAGCACTCAGAGCCCAGTGTCAAAAATGTATAATTGAAATGTTGATATCTTAGCTTATGGATTCCAATAATTTGTATATGCACTCTAGCATATTTCTCCTTATATAAAGCAGTTTTAAGTTTAAGGGCTGGACATAAAGCACATGTAGAAGACTCAATACTGTCCTTAAGCTTGGCATATTTAGCTCTAGCCGCTTCTAAGATATCTTTGACTTCATTTCGCGTTCTAAGCAGAAAGTGCAAAGGCTAGAATCAACAGCTCCAGAAACAACTAACTTACTAGACTCTAAGCATTTTTCACATGGAGCAGATTTAACCTCAACTAGCTTAGTCCTAGCATTTTCAAGCTGTTGCAAGGCAATATTATGAGCAGGTTGCAGTTTAGCAAATTCTGAATGCAAAGCATGGCAAGATGAACATTCATCAAATTCAAGACTCTTAGCATTCTCAAGTTCTAAAGTCAAGTTACCTATTTGAGACTCTAAATCCTTGTTCCTAGCCATGACATATTCTAAAGCCTTATCCTGACTCATAAGTTGCTCAAACATAGATTCACATCTATCAGAAATGACATCATAGGAAGGAGGTATCTCATTGTTGTCGTCATCAACGGAGTCGGCCATGAAGCACAAGCAGGTGAAGTCTTTGGCCTTTCCTTTCTTTTTGTCTTGAGGGATCTCCTCCTCCTTGTCCTCCTCGCTCCCGGAGTCCACATCGCTTAAGGATTGATCCTTAAAAGCGGCAAGCACCCGATGAGCGGCCTTCGTCAGCTTGGCAACATCAAACCTTGGTTTGTTCCATTGGGGCTTCTTCCAAGCTGGCTTTCCCTCCTTGTGATTGCTCTTACCTTTCAGCTTGGGGCAATTTGCCCGGATATGATTAAGCTCACCACACTCATACCAAGTCACGGGACCTCCTCTCTTTTTGTTTCTCATATTGTTGTAGGCCCGTGTGACCTTTTTGACTATAAGTGCCAACTCAGCCTCAGGGAGACTCTCAAACTCCTCTTCATGGATTGTAGATAAACCTGCAAGTGAAAATCCAGAAGAAGACTCAAAAGACCCATCAGATGCTCTCTTGAGTGGGTCTGCTACCAAAGCCATGTTTTCCTTCTTGGGATGATCAATCCTTTTGATCTCATGAGTCTTGAGCTTGCTATAGAGCAGCTCCAAAGTCAGATAAAAAGGTTTACATTTCCTCAATGGCTGTAGCCTTTATCTCCCACTCCTTGGTGTTGATTGCAGCCAAGAGATGGGTAGCATTTTCAGATTGAGAATATTCAATACCAACAGCTTTCATCTGATTTAACACTTTATTAAAGCGACTGAAAATGTCATCAATGCTCTCTCCAGGACGCATCTCGAATTTGTTGTATTCACGCTTATAGACTGTTTGGCGTACTTTCTTGACTTGGGATGAACCTTCATGATAAGTTTCGAGAGTGTTCCAAATCTCATGCGCAGTCTCAAGATTGCAAATTCGATCATACTCCTGTCTCCCAAGCCCGCCATACAATAGTTTTTTAGCCTTATGTTGTTAGCTAAAAGGGCTTCTGAAGCCGGCGTAGCAACTTCGAGCACCACGAGCGGGACTCGAACAACCTCCCATATAGCGTGTCCTTCGCTCTAAAGGAAGATTCGCATGCGATTCTTCCAATAGGCATAGTCGTGCCCATCGAAGATATACGGCTTTGTGGAGTATCTATCCATCGCCAAGTTCAGTGACCGGTTAAGATCAAGATTGAACTAACCGGGCTCTGATACCACTTGTTGGACTGAAAAGGCGACTAGAGGGGGGTGAATAGGAGCACGCTCACTTTTTCACAAATAAATGGATCAATAAAACTTTACTCCAGTAGCTATAGAAGCTACGAAGATCAGTATATCAGTACAGCGGAAGACTAATATTAAATCCAATAAAAACCCCAAAGCGATAGGACAAAATCAGCAAAGATTGAAGTGAAACAATCTACTGGCGGTCGGACCGCTTCCTAACTGGCGGTCGGACCGATTCCCGACCGGTCTGACCGGTGGCTATGGGCGGTCTGACCGTCGGTGTACAGAACAGAAGAACAACCCCGATGACGAAGATAAAAATAGATGAAACTTTTGATATACTAATTCAAACTTGATGAAACTTGGAACACACATTCTTTATGATAACAGGGACCTATTCCAATCGAAGATTGTAATAATTCTTAGAGGCATCAAGATCCTTTTCCGTTTGATCAAAGAAGGGTTCAAAACTGGGTCAAAACCAAAACTAGGTCAAAGCTCTTGCTCGTGGGTGATTGAAGATCAAGATGATCCTAGATATATTCCCACACGTCACAACAAGCTAGATCACGCGAAGAAACTAAAGAAAAACTCACGGATCAAAGAAAGACCTAAGATCATCAAATAGAGAGAAAGAACGCAATGAGACAAAACATTGATCAAACTTTCGTTTGATTGATTGATATGATCAGGGCTTACAGCCACTCCATCAATGGAGGACAATGCTCAATCCAAGAGTACGAAAATCACATCAAACATAAAAAAAAACCTAGCCTCCACAAAAGCTTTCCCTTAGAAAATTAGGGTTTACAAGAATTACAATAGAGGCGAAAAGGAGGTGCAGCCACCTCCCTCTCCTATTTATAGTCGAGGCTTAGACCTTCTAGATATTTGACTCAATTGGGCTCCCGTTAAGGCCCAAAACAAACGGGACACTTACGCACGCATTTTAATGCGATGTCTTTAACATCCGTTGACCTAACTAGCTACACCTTGCGCCATCTTGCACCTCGGATTAGCTAATAGGTCCCCCTTGTCCATCTTGCACCATGCTTGAGTACATTGACTCACCCGCATCGCCGATCGCTCGACCTCGCTCTCCAAGCCTAGTCCCGATCATCCTCGCCGTTGACCGTCGCTGACCACCAAGCAACCTGCACAACAATAGACAAGTAAACCGAATTTGGGAACAAGTTCTTCACAACTTGACCCATGTTAGTCGAAATATGCATCATACACCATATATGCCCTAAAACTCATGACTTTGACCTAACAACCGCACATCGCTGCCACACCGGGCGACGAACCAAGTGAAAATCGGTTAGACCGCACCTAAGGCCAGTCTGACCGCCACACATGGGCCGGTCAGACCGCCTGATGTGTACACGGCGGCCCGATCTTCTGATAGGTTCGATTTGTTTCGTCGTGAGGACATTGACGCTTTGAGGATTCCGACCCGCAGATCTTCACCTCGCAATTCACTACACCCGCACGACTGTCGTTATCAACCACGCTCGCACGCGATCGACCTCACCACGAGGGTTATGGTTCCTGTAAGCAATCGAAGCAACTCACAAGAACAAGATAGATGCAATTTGAAATATATTGCGAATTTGGATGAAGTTCACAAAGTGGGGTTTCTCAAACCGTAAATGGCGAAACTGCAAAGGCAGAATAATCTAAGAAAAAAACTCAACCCTAAACTGTGGCGACTGCATGCAATATATAGGGGGGAGAACATGAGGAGGTCGACCAAGGGTTGTGCTGCCATGTGGAGAGGCGTACACATCCTGGACTTTGACCTTGCCACGCTTACAAGACCCAAAACGGTGACGCATCACCTTATTTCAATGTCTTTGACTAACTCCCAACGTGGTCGTCACTGGTCGTGGGCCTGGTCGTAGGGCTGGTTGTAGATCTGGTAGCCTGGTCGTAGGACTGGTCGTAGAGCTTGCATATCACAAAGAACTGGTCGTAGACGGTTTGGATCCTCTCCATCATTCCTAAGTAACAGAAGATCATAATTTTTAGGTAGCATACCATTCTACATAGATAAATTATTAGCACCTAGAAATGAGCTCACCTCATAGTTTAAGTGACGTGCACGAGCTCTTGTCATAGGACCTTGTAGTTTAGCAACCGGATCTGGAGGATTTTGTGTAGTGCATGTATCCGAAGGAGTGATGTCTTCATCATCCTCCCCCTCTTGAATTGGATTCGTCCTCGACTAAAGGTCATCTTCTTCCCCCACGTATGGCTTCAAATCTGAAATGTTAAATGTGGGGCTAAACCCAAAATCTGCAGGTAGTTCCAATTGATAAGCACTGTCATTGATCTTCTCAATTATTTTAAATGGTCCATCAGCTCTAGGCATCAACTTTGATTTTCTTAATTCTGGAAATCTATCCTTTCTCAAATGCACCCAAACTAAATCACCTAGTTCAAATTTTATTTCTTTTCTACCTTTACTTCCAGCAACCCTATATTTTTCAGTCATACGCTCTATATTCTCTTTAGTTATTTCATGCAACTTAAGAACAAATTCAGCAAGCTTCTTAGCATCTAAATTAATTTTTTCAGAGGTAGGCAAATGTAGTAAATCAATAGAAGCATGGGGGTTAAAACCATACACTACCTGAAACAGACTTACCTTGGTGGTAGAGTGTACCGACCTGTTGTAAGAAAACTCAATATGTGGTAAACACTCTTCCCACATCTTCAAATTCTGCTTTAAAATAGCCCGTAACATGGTGGATAACGTGCGGTTGACAACCTCCGTTTGCCCATCAGTTTAGGGATGGCACGTAGTAGAAAATAGCAGCTTTGTTCCCAATTTGTTCCAAAGTGATCTCCAAAAGTGGCTCAAAAACTTCGCATCGCGATCCGAGACAATAGTATTGGGCACTCCATGTAAACGAACGATTTCCCTAAAAAACAAATCAGCTATGTTTGTAGCATCATCGCTCTTGTGACAAGGTATAAAATGTACCATTTTAGAAAATCGATCCACTACTACAAATATATTGTCCCTCCCCATCTTTGTCCTAAGCAATCCTAAAACAAAATCCATAGAAATATCCTCCCAAGGGGCGCTAGGAATAGGAAGAGGCATATAAAGTCCATGTGGATTAAGACGGGGCATAGCTTTGTTACATGTGGTGCAGCGAGCCACGTAGCGCTCGACATCGCGCCTCATCTTTGGCTTAAAGAAGTGCGCGGCCAGCACATCTTCAGTCTTATTTGCTCCAAAATACGCCATCAAACCTCCTCCATGCACCTCCTGCAACAACAAAAGACGAACGGAGCTAGTTGGAACGCATAGCTTGTTAGCACGATAGACCAAACCATCAATCAGCACATATTTATTCCATGTTTTTCCTTCTTTACAATGTTCAAGCACTTCTTTAAAGTCCAAATCAGTAGTATATAAATCTTTAATGGTCTCCAAACCAAAAATCTTATGATCAAGTTAAGATAACATGGTATAACGCCTAGAAAGCGCATCGGCAATCACATTGTCCTTACCATTCTTATGCTTTATGACATATGAAAATGACTCAATAAATTCTACCCAACTAGCATGTCGTTTATTCAGTTTAGCTTGACTTCTAATATGTTTTAGCGATTCATGACCGGAATGTATAACAAATTCTTTGGGCCATAGATAATGTTGCCAAGTTTGAAGCACACGAACTAAAGCATACAATTCTTTATCATAGGTAGAATAATTCAGACTAGGCACATTTAATTTCTCACTTAAGTATGCAACCGGCTTACCTTCTTGAATCAATACACCACCTATCCCAATCCCGCTAGCATCACATTCAATCTCAAAAGTCTTACCAAAATCAGGGAGTTGGAATAGTGGTGCTTGGATGAGCTTCTCTTTCAATAAGTTGAATGCCTTTTCTTGCGCAGGTCCCCATTGGAAGGGCGCTCCTTTCTTGGTCAATTCATTCAATGGTGCGGCAATGGCGCTGAAATCCTGCACAAAACGTCGATAAAATACAGCAAGGCCGTGGAAGCTCCGCACCTGTGTCACAGTGGTAGGCGTCGGCCAGCTTTGGATGGCCGCAATCTTTGTCTCATCCACCTCAATTCCCTGTGGTGTCACAACATAACCAAGAAACACAACTCGATCGGTGCAAAAGGTGCACTTCTCGAGGTTACCAAACAAACATGCATCTATCAAAGTATTAAAAACAGCACATATATGATTCAAGTGTAGCTCATGAGACTTGCTATAAATCAAGATATCATCAAAATAAACCACCACAAATTTTCCAATGAAAGAACGTAAAACCTCGTTCATCAATCGCATAAACAACACAAGGACTAAGACTTTCTCGTACGTACCTACGGTCCAAAAGATCTTGGACTTGTCGCTGAATTTTCTTAGTCTCCTCTGGATTAGTCCTATATGCAGCACGGTTTGACAAAGTCGCTCCTAGAATCAAATCAATCTGATGCTCTATCCCTCGAATAGGTGGCAATCCTAGGGGTATCTCAGCTGGAAATACATCCATATACTCCTGCAAAAGGTTAGCAATGGCAGGAGGTAAAGAGCTAGACATATCATTAAATGGAAATAAGGCATCTTTGCATATCAAAGCATAGCATGGCAGCTCATTATCACAAATTTCAGCAAGTTCAGATTTAGTGGCAAGCATAACACATCCCTTCAATTTAATTCCCTCGGACTTAGAACTAGGCGCCACTTTCTCCCGTTTAGGTGGGAAAACACATTTTGCTACTTGCTGATTTTCAGAATCATGTTCATTGGTGTTTCTTTCATTTTTAGCACGCTCTACTTCATCTTTCACAATTTCAGCGTGTGTCAAAGGCAACAACTTAATCTTCTTACCCCTATGTGAGAATGAGTAGGTATTAGCTCTACCATGGTGCAAAACATCATTATCATACATCCAAGGCCTACCGAGCAATAAAGAACATGCTTGCATAGGCACTACATCACAGTCGGTACTATCCTTGTAATTACCAGCTGAAAATTGTACTCTCACAACTTTGTTTACCTTTAACTTACCGCACGAATTGAACCATTGGATGTAGTAGGGACATGAGTGTGGCTGTGTGGCCAAGCCAAGCTTCTCGACCATCTCGGAACTTGCAAGGTTATTACAGCTCCCTCCATTAATGATTACTCTGCAGGCTCTCTCCTTTACGAGAAATCTGGTTAGAAACAAGTTGTGACGTTGATTTTGCTCCGCTCTCTCCACTTGTGCGCTCAGCACTCGTTGCGCAACAAGGCTCATATGATTCTCGGGGTCAACAGCAGCTACTTGTTCCTCTACACCATCAGCATCACTGTCTATCCCGTCTCCTCCACCTGCAATGTTAGCTGCAAGTACATATTCATCCTCAATATCACTAGCACTTACATAACCACCATCTTGGTGGCAAGATATGCTCACGACTTGGGATCCCTCATGACGTGGCCCATTCCCTTGCAACGGTGGCAAACAATCCCGATCGACGGCTGTGGAAGCAACCAAGAAGAACTCTTGGTCGGGGCACGCACACTAGTAGATTTGCTTACCTCCGTGCATGTAATGGTGTCTGAGGTCTTTGCTGAACGCGCCCTACTCGTGGAGGGGGCAGCAGACCGTGTAGCTGAAGGTGGGAATGTTTTAACTTGCCCCGGTGTTGATCTTGGTGTAGACGTGCTTTCAAAGTTGTTCCTTGGCCTCTGCTGTCGTCCCTGCAATTCCTTTTCTGCCAAACATGCAAGGTGGAACAATTTAGGAACACTATCATATTCTTTGTAATCAACTATGTCCTGAATTTCAAATCTTAATCCTCCATAAAAATGTGCCATTGCAGCCTCTTCATCCTCAATAATATCACAACGCAATATACTAATTTGTAGCTCCTGATAATATTCTTCTATGGATCTATTGCCTTGGTTTAAGCGCTGCAGTTTCTTACGCAAGTCACGTTTAAAAGAAGGTGGAACAAATCTGTTACGCATAGCAACCTTTAAAGCATCCCAAGTAGTAGGCGTCAATCCATCATTGCATACCCTATTCCACCAAATGATGGTAAAGTTTCTAAATTCACTTGTGGCTTGCCTAACTCTATGCACTTCAGGAACTAAGTGAGCATTAAATTTCTGTTCTACAGTCATCTTCCAATCTAGGTATATTTCGGCATCATAAGCACCCACAAAAGATGGTACGGTGAACTTGACTTTAGCATATGGATCATCATTAACACGTGCATTATGTTGCTGAAAGTTATTACCTCTCATACCTTGATGGTTGAAGTTCAACCGGTTCCGTTGTTGTGCATCAAAGGCATCGTGGTTTCGCATCTCATTATCATTGTCAATCTCATGGTTATGGACTGCACCTTGAGGATCCACACGCCCATTGTTTTGTGGTGGATTGGCTAAACCATCAATGCGTGTATTGAGCATTGCAATGCTTTCATTGAGTTGTTGTAGTGTAGCATTTGTTTCCGCAAACTTCCTATCAATGTCGTCATTAATAGCATGGCGGTGCTCATCCAACACCCTAGTGAGCTCTTCCCTCAAAACATACTCTTACGCCTCCAATTCCTCACCTGCCATGGTTAGTAGGAGACAAAATACAACACAAAGATATTATCCCTATCAACTACCAGGTGGTGGAAGGTGGAATCACACACTCTCAAGCGTCTTACCAAGCTCTTATGAGTTTCTTACCAAATAGCAGCAGGTGGTCTGATCGGAGAAGGTGGGATGTATGACCACGGCGGAGGCGAATGCGAGCATCCAAATCTGAGGGCCGAAAGTAGGTGGAGCTCGGATAGGCATTGTTTAGTAGCAAGGAATAGCAATAATGAAATCAAATTAGCAAAGCTGAATCAAAAGTCCACAGTACTCGTCACAGTTGCTGGCCCAAACGTGTTCCTAGAACTAGCTCAAGCAAGCTGAATAATAGGGTAGATACAAGCACAATGGAACAAAATTCACAAAGCAACTGATTTCTCCTGTGGGTTGTCGTGGGCCACTTGAGCGTGGTCGTAGACCAACTGAGGGTGGTCGTGAGCCAACTATGAGTGGTCTCTCTTTTTCTTTTTCTTTTTCCACTGTAGAAACCCAACCTAGGGTTCTTTTTTTTGCAAGACCTTGACTCACAACTCTTCGAAACCCTCTTCTGGGTCTGGGGATATATATAGGTCATAAACTTTTTTCGGAGAGCAGGGGTATAAAGGTAATAAAAAGATACTCTCTCTCTCTCTAAACTTTGGCTAGGTGATCGAAAGGATAGGTAGTCAGATCTGAGGAGGTGGTCGAGCCGACTAGGCAGTCGAACCCGAGGAGGTGATCGAACTCGAGGAGGTGGTCGAATCCGAGCGGGTGATCGAATTCGACTGGGTGGTCGAACCCGAGGAGGTGGTCGTATGGGGAATGGGTCTCACGATCTCGGCTATACCAGACAAATCAAAGGATGTAACTGAGGGCAGGCCGAGATACACAAAGACCAAAACAGCGAAGACTCGATGCTAGAAACTAGATTACGATGACTAGACTAGCAACAAAGACACCGACAATGGACTCGAATTCAACAACCAAAAACTGAAAACACAATTACGAAAGGCACAAAGAGGTTTTGGACAGCGGAAAAACTAAGATCTAAAACTTTTTGTGGGGCAATTTTCTGGACTCTAGGTGATGGAACACAACTATCAAAAAGGGATAAACAAGATTACCTAACGGGCAACCTGATGCTCTGATACCAAATGATGTGTACACGGCGGCCCGATCGTCCAATAGGTTCGATTTGTTTCGTCGTGAGGACGTTGACGCTTTGAGGCTTCCGACCCGCAGATCTTCACCTCGCAATTCGCTACACCGCACGACTGTCGTTATCAACCACGCTCGCACGCGATCGACCTCACCACGAGGGTTATGGTTCCTGCAAGCAATCGAAGCAACTCACAAGAACAAAATAGATGCAATCTGAAATATATTGCGAATTTGGATGAAGTTCACAAAGTGGGGTTTCTCAAACCGTAAACGGCGAAACTGCAAAGGCAGAATACTCTAAGAAAAAAACCCAACCCTAAATTGTGGCGGCTACATGCAATATATAGGGGGGAGAATATGAGGAGGTCGACCAAGGGTTGTGCTGCCATGTGGAGAGGCGTACACATCCTGGACTTTGACCTTGCCACACTTACAAGGTCTTATTAGACCCAAAACGGTGACGCAGCACCTTATTTCAATGTCTCTGACTAACTCCCAACGTGGTCGTCACTGGTCGTGGGCCTGGTCGTAGGGCTGGTCGTAGATCTGGTAGCCTGGTCGTAGGACTGGTCGTAGAGCTTGTAGATCACAGAGAACTGGTCGTAGATGGTTTGTATCCTCTCCATCATTCCTAAGTAACAGAAGATCACAATTTTTAGGTAGCATACCATTCTGCATAGATTAATTATTAGCACCTAGAAACGTGCTCACCTCATAGTTTAAGTGACGTGCACGAGCTCTTGTCATAGGACCTTGTAGTTTAGCAACCGGATCTGGAGGATTTTGTATAGTGCGTGTATCCGAAGGAGTGATGTCCTCATCACTGCCAGCAATGACTTAGCCGATTTTCAGCCTCTAAAAACCGAAACCTACTGGAATTTTTAATCCAATAGAACTTTTGACTCGAGACTCCAAAAATTATGGGACCAAGTGCAACAGAATCCCCTCTCTTGTGTACACCCTCTATTTTTGGCCCAGCTCAAAATAACACTTTTAAGTTCACCGGTCCGACCGCTGCCCATGGCCGGTCGGACCGATTCCAACTGACTGACACGCCACTTACGACCCGGTCGGCCGGTTCTGACCGACATTCGAAACTTATCGAAAACACATGAAACGACAAACCGTAAACGTCATTGCCAATTGTCACATCATCCTAAGATCTGGAGCATATCCCCATGATATCCACACTTTCACACACTAAAGACACATAGTCCAGAACCACTGCAAACCACGCGAAACCAAAATAAAAATTGGTCTAACTTTTGATTCAACCGATGAAACTTGACCAAAATTGGACCACACCTCTCTAAGGATATCTACAACCTATTCCTAGCGGCGATCGTGCAAATCCATATCAAAGATTTGATCTTTTTAGGTTTTACCAAAGGAGTGTCCAAAATCTAGCAAAATAAAAAACTTGATCCAAATCTTGCTCGTGGGGGATTGATGATTTAGATAGTCCTAGGAGTATTCCCACACATCATAGCAAGGTAAAAGAGGTCAAGAGACCAACCAAAAATAACCGGATCAAGGAAGCACCCAAAATCATCAAAAGAGAGAGGAAAACACATGAGACCTCATCTTTGAACAAACATCCATTGATTGATACAAGATGTTGCTTGTTAAAGCCACTCCCTCAAGGAGGACAAGAGCTCAATCCAAGAGCACACACACAAATCTC
This sequence comes from Hsuehochloa calcarea, assembly GCA_036346395.1. Lineage (NCBI taxonomy): Eukaryota > Viridiplantae > Streptophyta > Magnoliopsida > Poales > Poaceae > Hsuehochloa > Hsuehochloa calcarea. The sequence continues at coordinate 14,075,052 of CM070596.1, read as the reverse complement.
CTCTCTAGAACCTAACCTCTCCTCTCTTCTCCAAACCCTAACCCAGGCTAGGGTTTTTGCAAATGAAGTGCTTGGGGGCTCATCTCCAACCACCCCCTCTATTTATAGTGAGGCCTAGGGTTTTAGAAAGGGTTCACTTAATGGGCTCCCGTTAAGGCCAAAAACACACAGGACACAAACACACACATTACAGTTGAAGCAATCGCCTGCTTCTCCACGTGTAGGTTGATCAGCGGCTCTCATCATGTCGGCAAGTCTCTCCCGTCTGAATCCCATCGGAACCTCCAAGGCACTTGCACCGACCCCAGCACCGCTTGATCCAACCAGCTGTAACAAACTGTCCGTTCGAACCATCTTGTCTATCTTGCACCATGCTTGAGTCACATGACCTCACCCGGTATCCATGATCGTTCTGGACCTCAGCTCTCCAAGCTTAGTCCCGATCCTCCTCACCGTCGACCGTCGTTAACCTGCAAGCCACCTGCACAGCAATAGACAAAGAAATCATCTCCGGGAACAAGTTATTCACAACTTGACCCACGTTAGCTCAACTATGCAATATGCAACATTAAAGCATTGGAACTCATGCACTAGACATAACCAAAACACAATGTCGCCAAGAAGGCCGACGAACAAGTGGAATCCGGTCTGACCGTCGTACCCTGTCGGTCTGACCGATATCGAACCGGTCTGACCGATTTTATAACGCCGGTCAGACCGCCCAAAACGACTTAGCCAAAATTCCATCGCAGAAATCCGAAACTCTCTGGAATTTTTCAACTTGATAGAACTTTTGACTTGAAGCTCCAAAAAATATGAGACCAAGTGTAGGAGACTCCCCTCTCTTGCCTACACACTCTATTTTTGGCCTAGCCCTAAACTCCACCAAAGGTTCCGGCCAGTCGGACCTCCGCACAAAGCCGGTCTGTCGGGCCGATACACGGGCGGTCTGACCGCCAATGGCACCGGTCTGACCACCTGAAGTCTAAACAGCACAGGAGCTTTTCCAAAAATATGAGATTCGTCAAACCAACAATGCCATTGCCAATTGACTCATCATTCTAAGATCATGTACATATCCCCACGATATCCACAAGTGATTACCTACTTTAATCGGAGGAAATTGCATCCATGGAGGTGGTTGCGGCTGCCTCAAACCAAACGAAAGTTTCACCAGAAGAGCAAGGCAGAGTTCTATCATCAGGCTACATAACAATCGGAGCAAAGAGGTCGAGACCGTCTACATCGGGGCTGTGGGAGAATTTCGACAGGACAACCAACCAAGACGTAGTGAGAAATGAGATACCATATGCTATTTGTAAAATTTGTCACAATAAATTGTCTGCAAAGTCTACAGGTGGAACGGTGCACTTGCTTAGACATTCTGCAAGATGTAATGCCAAGCAAGGATTGGTGATGAGGCAGACGCAGTTGCAATACAACCCCAATGGTACGGTACGTAGTTGGGACTACGATCCTCAGGTAGCCCGCCAATCTCTCTGTTGTTTAATTGGTTCTGAGTATTTACCGTTAGGCTTTGGCGAGTCTACTTTCCAAAATTACATTAGAACTGCGCATAATACTAGATTTTCCATTTCTAGACAAATAACAACTAGGGATCTAGTAAAATACTACACGAACGTCATAATAAAATAAAGGAACTATTTACTACATGCATATTTTCGGTGGCCCTGACCTCGAACATATGGAATGGTCGGGCTAGGGAAGATTACCTTAGTGTAGTTGTGCATTATATTAATGACGAATGGGTAATGGAGAAAAGGATTATGTGTTTGAAATTAATTGATGTAACAACACACGGGTGAGAATATTGCGAACTATATTATCAAAGTCGTGGAAGACATGGTCTTACAGACAATATATCCTCAATTACTTTAAATAACGCCACTTCAAACTCTAGGGTCATGGACATTCTTACTTCAGAATTGAGTACATATGCCGACTCCTTCTTGCTACATCAATGATGTGCTTGTGATATTATCAACTTTATAGTCAAATGTGGTTTGAAGATGTCCGTATATTAAAGCTTTTCGCGATACGATTTCTTTCTTGAATAATTCTAACATAAGAATAGCACAATATAAGAACTTCTACAGGGCGATGAGTGTATGTCCAAGAAAGTTCGGTTTGGACATAGAGGTAAGGTGGAACTCTACTTATCTCATACTTAAGAGTCTTTTACCATACAAGAGCACTTTTTCTGTATTTATTCAAACGCACTATTAGAGCGATGATGGTAGTATTCTATTGACTGAGCAACATTGGTTTGTTGCTGAGAATATACTAGGGTTTCTAGAAATTTTTTATGAGGCCACTGTTGTGTTATCCGCTGTGTACTATCCAACCTCTACTATGATTGTGCATACTATTTTACATATTGCTACTCAATTGAAAATGTATGAAAATGACTTAGTTTTACGTGATGCTATTATTTCTATGAAATCTAAATACCTTAAATATTAGAGAGAAATCTCTTACCTATATGTATTTGCATTTCTTTTAGATCCTACAGGTAAAACTGATGCATTTGGTAGTGCACTTGAAATTAAAATTGATGCATTTGTAGTGCACTTGAACTTCTTAGTGATGCTAGGGGGTTGGACTATACTGATTATTTTGCAGAAGTTCCTTCTCGGTTATACGAGGTTTACCAAATGTTTGAAACTAAGTTCCGGGGAATCCACTCACAACTACCTCCAGTAGCCCTCGCCTCAAGTAGCAAGACAAATATGTGGGGCAAGATTTTTGGTGTCTCTTTCTCTAGATCCAGATCTTCTTCTACACCGCAGCCTTCTCAGCAAAGACGCATAAGGAGCGAGGAACTATCCACCTATCTGGATAGCGATACGGTGGATTTCAACTCAGAAGACTTCAAAATCTTGAAATGGTGGGAAGCACATAAATTAACATATCCCGTGCTATCCGTACTTGCACGTGATGTGTTAACTATTCCTGTCTCAACGGTTTTCTCTGAGTCTGCTTTCAGTCTTTCTGGAAGAATATTGGAGGAAAGAAGAACAAGTCTCACAAGTGAGATTGTGGAGATACTTCTATCTGTGAAGGACTGAGAACAAGCTGATTCACGAACACAACACTCTGTGAAAAATCCAGAGTTATCGGTTGTGTTCGAAAATCTATACTTAGACTATGATACCAACACCTAGAACAAGGATGTATCATGTATGCAGAATTGTAGAGCTATAGGTTTTACTTTTTTTCCTTTGCTAAGGTTTTCTTATTTTGAGTTTTTACTTGGTGAAGGTTTTAACGAGGCAGTCAGTTGGGCATTAATAAAGCTCTTTATTATTTTTTCAATATGATTGTCTCATTTTCTTTAATTTTTATATCTACTTCTGAATTCTACACATTTTTCTAATTTTTTGGATTTTTTTATTTTGTTGGGCCAAATGGGCTAAATGGGCCCGAATTGGCTTCTTTGGGCCAAGCGGGCTCGTCTTGGCCGAGACGTAACGAAACTCGATGGGCGTGCTCGGACCGCCTCGTCGGCATGTGGGCCGGCACGACATGACCCATCTAATAGCCAAGCCGGAACAGGCTGTGCCTAGATGGGTCGTGCCCGGTCGTGCCCATGTTATGCTGGCCAGGCCGCCCATTTGGCCAGGTCTGCCTTTTGACCCCACTAGAGTTTTAATCCCAACGAGCCTTGGGCACAACAGCCCCATGCTGTCGCACCGCTTCATGGGCTTGATGCCTTGCCGAAGTAGTCCCTACCGCCGAGGAGGGCTCCAGGGTCTACGTGAGCCAAGTGCCGCCGCACCCGGAGAACTACCCCCACCAGCTCCGGCTCTAGCTCCGCTGTTGTCAATTGGTGCCTCTCGTAGTTGAAAGTTGGGTATTTCCAAGAGAAAGTTCAAAATTTCATGATAAAAGTTGATGTTTTCTAGTTATTTTGAGAGGCTTGATGTTTTCTAGTTGAAAGTTCAATTTTTCATGTGAAAGATCAAAAAATTTACTTGAAACTTTCTCGTGTGTCCAATTGAAAGTTATCTAGCTAGTTGAATGATTTCAACCTCTAATTGCAAGGCCATAAATGAAAGTTTTGAACTTTTTTAGTTGAAGGTTAGTGAAGTTTTCGGTAAGAAATTTGAATGTGTCAAAAACGAAGGTGTCTGTCCGCCACTTAAAGTTCCAGCTGGCAACAACAAGTTAAACACCCTCCATAACATATATTCTTCTTCTTCTAGTGGGAATTTCGATATTCTTACCGTATTTCCTGTTAGAATTGGGCTCATATGTGTAAAGACTCATTCATTCCTGAAATTCCAATGCATGCATGGTTAGTCCCGTATTGCCTTGTCAAGTAGTGGGAGAGCAATTTATAAGGTCGAGTCATCGTCATCCCTTGAATTGTGTAACACATGAAATGAGATGATATGAGAAGGACTATAGCTAAAGTTACACACACACACGTATGCACACGCGTGCATATATTCGCGTGGCAAATGCGTGACTTGTAACTTGTAACTTGCGATGCACGATCGTGAATGTGTCGTGAACCCAGCTCACCTTTCTTTTCCTGACCATACAAATTTCTCTTTCTGGTCGAAGGCATAGACCAGTACGGTCGAAACACTGTGGTTGAAACACAGTGATTGAAGATTTATGGTCGGATCCATAGACCAGGATGGTCGGAATACGTTGATCGAAGTTGTAGACCAATGTGTAATCAGGATATGATAAACACTGCTTAAATACTATTATTAATTGGTTTTGAATTTGCAGTTACTAAAGAGTAATTGCCTCGGCCTTAAAAAGATCTAAAGATGTTCAGATCAAAAACTGATCAAAATTCTTTAACTTTTCTTGATCCTCCTCTCCACTCTCTTGTGCTGGTGTGTTGTGCTGTCGAACCAAGTCGTCTCTTCTCCTCGGCGTGCACCAGGAAGGAGGGTGAGCGGGTATCTCCGAACCTTTGCCGTAGAGTTCACCTGCACAGTGCGACAATAAGGTTTCTGGGCAGCGCATATACGTAACCGCTCGCTTCATTGCATCTCTATCTTTATCTGATCCGCTCTGCTTTAAGTCTACACTACTTCTTATTCTTCGTCGAGCTCGACTGTAAGTTGGTCGTATGACCACTCTATTATATTATAATCATATTATTGTGTATATTTAGAAGTACAATAATTTGTCTGCTGTTAGTATCGATTATGCATCTCTATCTTTATCTGATCTTTGCCTCGTAATAAAATCCGGAATTAAATTATTGTTAACATTTCCGACGCCCATGCATGTCTGAGGTCGACGGTTGGGTGTGTGGTTTGATACAGACTGCCCGACATCTACAAAAGTATTCTTTTCAATCCAAATGGAATCAGCTTGATTTTCTTTTCAGAACATGCGAATGGAAACAGTTTTGACTGGCTGTCGGTACCATTATCTGGCCAGTAGCTCCAATCCGATGACTCGTACGTACGTGTTCGAGAAGCAAAACTTGAACTTAGTCGATTTCAGTCGCTCGCGCCTTTTCTCCACGACAATTGGATCATGTTTTACTTGTTACAATTTGGTGTCCGACGACGTATGCATGTGTGTATACCATCCATTTTTATTGTGATCGAATTTGCTGCCACAGAATTGGTTTTGAGCATGTTTGTTTTGAGTTTTCACTTTGACTGAATATTTATTTATTTATTTTCTGCGAATGGACGTGACTGAACTTGGAAAATGGCCAAACACATATGTACCCTGAAATTATGCCTTATGCTTTTTGGGGAAAAAATAATATATAAAATTTCTATTGTTTTTTTAATTCAAAACACCCTAGAATTTAGATTACACAAAAGAGAGCAATATTTGGTTGGCCCGATCGACTAGTTGTAGTCTTGTACTTCGTCCATTTCCAAGAGAAGATTATACCTGTATTGTATCTAATTGGGCCTTTCAGGCTTTTGGCCCAGAATGCTTATGTTCAGATTGGTGAGATCGTTTTTGCTGGCTCCTCAACCGTCTCAATCTCTCAAAAGCGGGCAAGTAGTATGATTTATCTATTGGGGTTCTGGCCACTTGATGATCAGAAAGCATAATAGGATTGGGCGAGATGCTTGTCCTTGGGGATCACAATATATCACAGTCATTTGTCACCTTGGATCGAACCACTCCTTCGATCGGCAAAGGATCGACGTGATCAGGAATGTTCTTCAACATCGATGCATGCTGAACCAAGTGGCTAGCTAGCTAGCTCTGCACTGATACCTACGTAAACCCAAAGCATAGAAAACAAAACTTATCGATTACAAAACAAAGTCTCCTCCGGATGAGTGCAGTGAAATTGTATTAATTTTGATCAAAAATAGTATCTAAAATATGTAGTTCGGATATAGGAAAATGGTACGATTAAATTTATCACAAAAAATATTTTTATAAAATAACACTTTTACAGCTTTTTTTTTCTCGGAAAGTATGATGACAAAACGGAGTGGTCAAATTGACATCAAGTTGACTTAAAAAAGAGAGTAAAAAATGACTTAATTTTGTGACCAAGGCAGTATATGCCGGTGGGAATTGGAACTATGATCAATGTAAAATAACTTATCGTATATTCATAACAACCAAGCAATCACATGATTCCTCATTTGTGCATCATGATAATATTACATATATGTCTTTACCAATTACCACACCCTACACTTTGACATGGTTGAATTACCTACATATTTGGGAGTAAAGTATGCAACGTACAAAAATCACTTCTTCTTATTCTTCTTTTAATTTTGAGAGGCTCGGTTCTCAAAAAAGAAAAGGAAAATCGAGACTCGCAAACAAATTCTTATACAATTACCAGGCTCGTACGTAGTTCCGGTGTCCAAATCAACCAGAGGACACACCGGGCGACTTGGGGGTTACTTCTTCAGAGCAGATTAGCTGCGTGCTAATGATGATTAATCAAGTGTAAAGAGCGTAATTAATCGGGGGAATCAGTTGGAAAAGGCAGGAGGTAACCATATGTGCATACTTTTGTGAGCACCAGCACAATCTAACAAGACAGCCGAAAAGTAACCTAACCGATCGATGAGGCGAGGCCGTACGTATGTCCACTCGAGATCGAGTGAAAGATTCCGTACGCATCTGCAAACTCGGTTGCAGCTGCAAGCACGGTTCAAAATTTCGGCCCATTTTCGCACTCTCGGTGAATTTTAAAACCGGTTCTAATTTGTATAAATTTTGTTAAGTATAGAAAAAAATTGTACCAAAATTTATTTTTGAAATTTGTGACCGATATTTTCAGCAATTTTGGCCGATTTTTTTATTCTAAAATCATATTTATTTTTTTTGAAAATTTCGGCGGCCGAAATTCGAGTTTCGGCCAAACCCTGGTTGCAAGTACCTGCCTGATAGACACGGACGGACCACGTCGAGCTAGCACAGGGCTCTTAATTGCGTTACTAGCTCCAGTAACCCCTTCCTTAATCAGAAAATTGCCCTGTACAATAACAATGCACCCCGTACTTGCTACTTTCCAGAGAAGGAAAGGAAGGAAGAAAAACACAGAGCAGAGCAGAGCAGCAGCGAGAGAGAGGAGCAGCAAGGCCGCGAAGCAATGCGTCTGGGTAGCTCAGCTGTCACTGTAAAAACTCTCTCTCTCTCCTCCTCGCTCCACCCACCAGCTACTACTAAAGCCGCCCCCTCCCCCATCCCCTTCTCTCTCACTCATCCATCTCTCTCTCGTTGCGGCTCGATTGATCTTTACAGCACTAGCTAGCTAGCTAGCTATACGTGAGTGTGCGCACGTAACGTACGGCAGCTTACCATATTGCCATTGGTAATGCCGGAGCAGGAGGTGTGCAGCTCGGCGTCGTCCGGGGGGGCGTCGTCCTCGCCGCCGGCGTCGCCGGTCCAGCGGGAGAGGCGTGCCGGCGGCGGCGGGGGTGGAGGGGAGAAGAGGGCGCGAGACGGGAGGCGCCACCCGTCGTACCGCGGCGTGCGGATGCGGGCGTGGGGGAAATGGGTGTCGGAGATCCGGGAGCCGCGCAAGAAGTCGCGCATCTGGCTCGGCACCTTCCCGACGCCCGAGATGGCGGCGCGCGCGCACGACGCCGCCGCTCTCGTCGTCAAGGGCCCCGCCGCCGTGCTCAACTTCCCGGACATGGCCGCGGCCCTCCCGCGGCCGGCCTCCGCCGCACCGCGAGACGTCCAGGCCGCCGCCGCGCGCGCCGCGGCCATGGAGCCCTCCCTCCATCAAGACCCCGCTGCCGTCGCCGTCGCATTGCTGCCCCTGGCGTCAGCCCCGGCGAAGCCGACGCCCAAGAACTGCGCCCCGGCGGACGACGAGCTCGAGGCGATCGTCGAGCTGCCGCGGCTCGACGAGGACGCCGCCGAGCCCGTGTTCGGTTCGGCGTCGTTCCACGACGTCACACCGGCGGACCAGTCGTGGTGCGACCCGGTCTGGATCGACGACGACGGCTATGCGGCGCACGACGACCTGTTCGGCCTCGGCCTCGGCCTCGACGCCGACTACCACGGCTGGGCCCAGTCGGTTGGTGCCCTCTTGTGGAACCTGTAATTGCTAATTATTATCGAGTAATTATTATCGTCGACCTTTTCATCTTTTCTCTTCTCTCTTCTTTTTTTTTCCTTTTCCAAATCTGTACATATATTTGCAACTTTCAATTTGCAGGGTTCAATACTTCTGCCCTTTTCTTCTTCTTTTTCTTGTCTTTCTAGTGTCCTGTAGCTTTGCCTTTTTGGTCAGTTTGGAGCTCTCGTCTTCTGAATTTGTCTCTGCTTTGCCTTGTGGTTTTATTAAGCTGAGTCGTCAATGACCTAATAAACAAAAGTACATGCATGCTATGCAGTGTTAAATTGTCAATTACAATGAAGCCTCAAGTAGTACTAGTCCTCCTAGTACTCGGATACACAGTGTGGGGGAAAGCAACTAGAAATGACGGCTTTTACTCCCCATTGGCAAGTGTTCTTTCTGCATATCAAGCGTAAGGAAACCAGTACTGGTTGTGGTACACTAGTGCATGATGCAGTACTTTTTGTACCATGCAAGCAGCTTCTAATCTGAAATGTGCCACCAGGTGCAAAATATAACTTTTTTTTTACTCTCGGTTACTGTTGCACTGCGCAGCTGTCATGGAAGCAGGCAGCAGCTGGTAGGCACACCAGGACACACTTGGGGATGAAAGGAGGAAACAAAATGGATCAAATCCATTCATGCAAACATCCCAGTAAAAAAAAGAATCCATTCATGCAAATATCTCAATGCATGCCAAGCCAAGCCATGCATTGAGACCGACCATTTTGCTGAATGTTTCCTCCATTGTTTTTACTTGTCATTTTTGACAGTCAGCTAGCAGCTAGCTAGCTAGTAGTGCCCTGCGGAAATCGTCTAACACCACGGAGAGGACAGAGCATCACCACATATGTAGAATCAAGTGAAGTGGCAGCATTATTGTGCACACGACGGTGGGGGGGACATCCCTTTCAGATAATGTTAGTTTCACACGGACCGGTCCGTGTAAAGTAGGCTCCCGATCGGGCCAGGCCACGACCACGAGAGAGAGAGAAGAAGATATCTTTTCTTTGTACTTGCAGAACCTCGAAAGTGTAAAAGAGGCTGCCAAAAGCCACACGGTACAAAGCTCTGAAATGGGGTCAGTCGTTAGTCAGGTCAGGACCATGGACATGCATGCGTGCAGCTTCATGGAGTAGTAGTATATCCATGTAACGCTGCCAGTAAGTACGACACTGCATGCCTCTTGCCGACAGCAGCCGGATTGACTGCGGTACAAGTTTACCTGAAAGTTGGCGGCTACAAGTGTTTTGGACTTCTTCATTGAACAGTTCAATATGTGGTTTACGACTTTAACCTCACATCACCTCGGTGGCTTCAGGAGAGAGAGAGAGAGAGATGACAGAGAAAAGGCAGTACGTGCAGCCTCCTCTCCTGGAAAGATGAAGATGAAATCGACGATGTGGATTAAACCCTCAGATAAGATTCAATTCATTAGTTGTTCGATCTTTCACGGTGAAATAACAATCTCACAAATCAATTCGGTTGAATTAAATTGTAATAAAATCAGCACACTCACAAACCAATCTAATATATTGAATTACGAGTATTGTAGCAGCCTTGATGAACAGTGTCCATGCATAAATAGTACCAAAAATCTCTCTCTCTCAACTCATCTCCGAAACTCATCTCAAGAACACACGATATATGCCAAAACGGTAATCATAACTTGTCTACTCTACATGGTGCGGCCATGTGGCTTAAATAGCCTCCAATTACTTCCGGATGAACAATACCATGCAAATAGTATCCGAAACCAACTCAACCTCCTAAACGTACGTAACTCAATCTCTTCTATTTTTTGAATCTACCATGTGCGAACAGTACATGTGAATAGTATCCAAAACCAACTCAATCAATCTAGTATCCTATTCGGACTCTTGCACTACTACAAAAGAGGCTATAGCAGACGGCCCATCACAAGCGGTTCCTTTGGAACCGCTCGTATTGGGTCCGTCTGGGCTATCTTTGCGCGGCGGGCCCATCACGAGCGGTTCGAAATAGAACCGTGCGTGATGGCATTATCACGACGGTTCTCAAATAGAACCGCTCAGGATGTTACATGACGGTTCTATTTGAGAACCGTCAGCGATATCACTGACGGTTACGGAAATAGAACCGCTGCAGCGATGTTACTGAGCACGTTACGAAAATAGAACCGTCGGATATCCTGACGGTTCTCAAATAGAACCGTCAGTAACATCCTGACGGTTCTATTTAAGAACCGTCGTGATATTGCCCATCATGCAGCGGTTACGAAATAGAACCGTCGTGATTCTTGTGCTTCATATAAATTGAGCCGAGACATCCCTCTGCCGCATCTTGCTGTGTCTACCACTTCCTTCTTCGCCCCTAGCTCCTCATCTGCTGCGGTGTATACCGCTCCAGCGCCACTTCTCGCCCTAGCTCCTCCAACTGCGCCACTTCCTCGCCTCTAGCTCCTCATCTGCGCTGTGTGTCTACCGCTCAGCGCCACTTCCTGCCTAGCTCCTCCAACTGCGCCACTTCCCTAGCTCCTCATCTGCCTTTGTGTCACGCTCCAGCGCCACTTCCTGCCCTAGCTCCTCCACCTGCGGCTCCTCCTCTAATTGGTATGAGCACATGATCTTGCACCGTCAATGTTGGAATAAATAATATTAGCCACGCAAATCTTAGTTTTGAAACCTTATAACTAATGAACTAAAATTTGACTTAGGAGTGGTAACTTTATAAAATTGAATTAGGTCTAATAATCACTAAAATTTGAGTTAGGATAATTAATTGGCTTAAAAATAAAATTTACACACGGTTCACGATGACGGTGGGGTTTGGGTCAAGCAATATTGCATTTACTGGTTCCGGTATTTTAGGTTAATAAGTGTTGTATGAGGTGATGCCTATATTTGGGTTGCATGATTGTTCAATTGAGATAGATATCGTGTCGAGAGGTAGGGATCATGGTTGTGGCCGTAGGCATGGCTACGCTATGCCACCGCGTGTGGTACATAACTAGTGAAGAGTTTTCTTTCAATAACCTTAGATACAAATGTTGGAGAATGAGTTTATATTGCACATTTTCGTTTGCTATAAATTAATCGCTAATCAATTTGACACTAATTTGTTACATGCGTATTGTAGATGGATCGAAACTGGATGTACGGTGTGAACCGTGTGAGTCAAGATTACATTAATGGCGTGGTTGCTTTTAGAAGAGCATTTGGCGGGATATGTTGAAGAAGGGATAAATTTTATGTATCGTCAGGTGCATTGATTGCGTAATCGAAGATGTTTAACAACGCGCAGATCGAAGCGCACTTGATTCAAGGGGTTTCAAAAAGGGTATACATGTTGGACCGATCCACGGTGAAGAGCAGATTATACCGAAGTTAATAATGGCGACATCGCCGAGGAAGTCAACGATTTGCGGATGTGGTGTGCTTTTGATGAGGATAGGGGCACGATGACAACTGGATCGGATGCTACGCGATGCGTAAGAGAACTACGATGAGAGAGTGTTTTGTAAATTCGAGGGCTTAAGGGAGGACTCGGTGAGACCTTTGTTCCCCGGCCGCAAGCGGAATACACAAGGTTGTCAACCGTGCTTGAGCTGCTGAAATTGAAGGCAAGCAATAGTTGGTCCGATAAGAGTTTCACGGCGTTGTTAGGTCTCCTAGCGGACATCCTTAGAGAGAAACGTGTTGCCCAGCACCACCTATCAAGCAAAGAAGGTTATTTGCCCATTGGGAATGGAAGTAGAAAGAATACATGCATGTCCGAACGATTGTATCCTCTACCGTAAAGAGTATGCAGACATGCATTATTGTCCCGTGTGCAAAGCATCCCGATACAAGCGTCAAAATACTGCTAAGGTGAAGCAAGGACCTCCTGCTAAGATGTTGTGGTATCTACCTATAATCCCACGTTTGAAGCGTTTATTTGCGAACCCAAAGGAGGCAAGATTGCTGCGTTGGCACTCAGAGGAGCGTAAGAGAGATGGAAAGCTAAGACACCTGCTGATTCTGCCCAGTGGAGAAACTTCGATCGGAGCTTCGAAGAGTTCGGTGCGAACCGAGGAACATAAGGTTAGGGTTGAGTACGGATGGAATGAATCCTTTCGGTAACATGAGCAACCGACATAGCACTGCCCGTGAATCTATGTATGTACAACCTTCCTCCTTGGCTCTGTATGAAGCTAAGTACATTTTGATGTCACTACTTATCCAAGGGCGAAGCAACACGGGAATGATATTGATGTGTACCTAGCACCATTCTTTGGAAGATCTTGTGACCTTTGTGGAGCGAAGGGTGCGGTATGGGATGCGTACAAGCGAGAGAACTTCACTTTACGCGCCATGTTGTTTCGCACCATCAATGATTTTCACGCCCTTGGTAACTGTCAGACTTGGTACAAAAGGAGCCAAAGCTCGTCGCCTTTGCTTAGATGCTACGAGAGTGTATGGTGAACAACTCGCGCAAAGCGTGTATATGCGCCACCGTAGGTTCCTTCCGAGAGTCACCCATACCGCAAGATGAAGAAACAATTCGACGGAAATAAGGAAGACGGTTCACTTCAAGGGCTTTTAGTGGGAAAGAGGTCTATGATATGGTTAAGGATATCGATGTTGTGCTTGGGAAGGGACGTAAATTAAGAACCCGTGAGAAGAACATCCGGAAGAAGCGGTCAATTTTTGGGACTTGCCTTATTGGGAGTACTTAGAAGTTCGCCTTTGCATCGACGTTATGCGAGAGAAGAATGTATGTGATAGCTTGATTGGTCTCTTCTTTGAACATTAGTGGCAAAACAAAGGATGGTGTTAACGACGGTGTGACTTGGTCGATATGAACATAAGGACCGAGTTAGCACCGAAAGAGACCGATCTGAGACGAACGTACCTTCCCCGACTTGCTACACTCTGTCCAAGGCCGAGAGAAATGAAGCGTGCGAGCTTGCGGTGTGAAAGTCCGTCTGGTTACTCCGCTAACATTAAGAAACTTGTTTCTATGCAAGATTTGAAATTAATTGGTATGAAGTCGCATGATTGTCGTGTCGATGACACAAATGCTTCTGTTGCAATTAGGAGTATCTTGCGAACAAGGTCCGAGTGGCAATCTTGAGGCTGTGTTATTTCTTCAACTCAATTGCTCAGAAGGTCATCGATCCCCAAGGACTAGATGCTCTGCAGGCCGAGGTAGTGACGACTCTGTGTCATCTTGAGATGTATTTCCCTCCGTCATTTTTCGATATCATGGTCCATCTCATTGTTCACCTTGTGAAAGAGATAAAGATATGCGGCCTTGTGTTTCTACGTCATATGTACCCGTTCGAGAGGTACATGGGAATTCTCAAGTCCTACGTACGGAATCGATCTCGACCGGAGGGCAGCATCATCGAAGGTTATGCAACGGAAGAGGTCATTGAGTTCTGCGTCGACTACATGGCTCAGGTGGATCCGATTGGTGTGCCTCTATCTCGTCATGAGGGGAGACTGGATGGTATCGGGACCATCGGAAGGAAATCAATCACTCCCGATCCGATACGCACGCTCAAGCCCATTTCACGGTCTTGCAACACATGACCCAAGTGTCCCCATACATCGGCGAGCACAAAGACATGGTACGCCAATGTAATCCGGACGGTCGGAGGTTTGGATCACGAGAGACACAACCGTCGGTTCAACGAATGGTTAAAGGTGCGAATCACTCGGAGGTCATCAAGTGATGATCTGTTGCTATGGTTGGCAAGAGGGCCACATTTTACAATTGTCACATGGCAAGGATCGACATAAATGGGTACACATTTTATCTGGCGGCTCGGGATAGGAAGAGCACAGTCGCGAGCAGTGGTGTGCATAGATGCATTGAGACCGATGGTGAGGAGCTCGTACTATGGGCAAATAGAGGAGATATGGGAGATCGACTACGTGCTTTTCTAGATCCCCTATTTGGTGCCGTTGGGTCCATCTCCCATGTGAAGGTCGACAAATGCAGGCGTCACTACCGTGGACCTCGAGCGTGTCGGATACAAAGGCGAACCATTCGTCTTGGCTAACCAAGTTGTTCAAGTCTTCTATGTAACCGACCCGGCAAATAAGAAGCGCCACGTAGTTCTTCATGGAAAAGGAGGATTGTCGGAGTTGAGAATGTAGTGGACGAGGAAGAATACAATCAATTTGACGAGTTGCCACCTTTCGGAGACGGCATCGGGCTCGAGGAAGAACCCGGTGAGGAAGCTAGCTATATGCGTCGATCATCATGAAGGGTGTATTTTAATTAAGAATTTAATTACTCCATTGTAATTAATTTATTTATTCCATTGTCATGTGTTGTGTTATGGACTTGTGATCATCATGCTTGTTGAAATATCCACATTTTGTGGTATAATATGCTCACTAAAGCATTAGTGAAGTGCCCAAGGTTTATTCATGTGACCCTTAACTAAAAACGATGACATATAACTTAGCACTATTTCATTTGAGTTTTCAACGATTGAAATCTATGAAAGAAAGACATATCCATTTGAGTTTTCAACAGATTGAAATCTAAAGCATTAGTGAAGTGCCCAAGGTCTTTTTGTCTATGTAGTGCGTGAATTAGATGTTCTGGCGAAATCTATGAAAGAAAGACATATCCATTTGAGTTTTCAACGGTTGAAATGCCATACGAGTCATATAATGGAACAAATGTCGATTGAGGTAAGAACGACATTTTACAATGCTTTGCACATTCATAACAAGAATAGCTTGCATGATGTGCGGCATCAACAAATTTAAATAAATTAAACATCACGAGGCGAACATCACGCAGGCGGTTCCTCTAGAACAAATGCGTGATGAGTAAACATCACGAGCGGTTCTAGAGGGACCGTGTCGTGATGCGTAAACATCACGACGGTTTCCCAAGAACCGTGCGTGATGTTCACGCATCACTGAGCGATTCTTGGGAAACCGCTGTGATATTCACGCATCACGCAGTTCCCTCTAGAACCGCTGCGTGATGCGTGTTGATATATAAGGTTCGAGACGATAGGGTTTTGCCTATCGTCTCGAGCGCCCTCGCCGCCTCCCAGGCCCGGCCCCTCCTCCCGACCCGGCGCCTCCCGGCCGCCTCGTCTCGAACGCCTCCCAGACCCAGGCGCCCCTCCTCCCGACCCGCGCCTCCCAGGGCCGGCCGCCTCATCTCGAACGCCTCCCAGGCCCGCGCCTCCCAGCCTCGGCGCCCCTCCTCCCAGACCTGCGCCTCCCGAGGCCGGCCACCTCGCCACCACACTGCTCGGGTAATCTACTTGGAAGTTTTCTATGCAGGAATACCAAAAGTCCAAAGCGCTACAGTGCATGTTTTTTTTTCCGACCAAACATATCATGAAATCTTGTAGAGTTGTATATCACTTTTCTCCATATTGTATCTAGTTAAGTTTAGTTCCTAAGTTGATCTCGCTTTGTTTCCTATTGATATTTTCGCTCATAGGGTAGTTACTACTTACTACCGTGCAGTGCAACCTTTGCCTAGGTCATATGTTATCACTTGTTAACCATAAAATGGTATGCTCCAAGACATATATTACGATCGGATGGATTAGATCAAATTCCATGATTGGCTTTCATTCATCCATGGCAAATCAAACAATATCGCACATGCTACTATCCGTATGCTTTTGTGCTTCAAATCTTCATTGCGGCACTCTTGTCTATGTGCATGCCCAATTGGACTTGTGCTTCAGCTACCGTGTTGTGTCTTTTCTATGAACTCGGCATTTATGTTTTGTGCTTTTTGGATAATCGATCGAATCTCTAAAGGATCGATAAATGATGACACATTTGTCTTCATTTTGCTTTACAAAATGTTGGATGCATTTGCGATTATATAGCTTCTTAGTTTGCTATTGCATTTGTGTTCCAACCAAGGAGGAAGATTTGTAGTGTAAAGTATGACTTGGTGTCTTGTCTTTTGAACCTATAAGTAGAATTGTAGCATATCGGTTGTTAAGGTCTATGGTTTTGGAGAGCATACTTGTTGGAAATTTAATTCTACTTAAAAGCTAAAGCTATGCTAGTTTAACATCCATTTGATATTTGGAAGGTCCAATTTATGTTCAACTTTTAATTGTCTGCAAATTTTAGTGTAATAACACATATTGTTTGGTTAGAGCAATAGGCACCTAAAGAAAAAGCGAGGATGTTGTTCTTTCTATAAGCGGTATCCTCGTAAACTTTAGGAACACCACATTCATTGTTATTGGGTGAACTGGTGGACCTGACTTGATGTTAATTGGTTGATAAATGATGACACATTTGTATTCATTTTGCTTTACAAAATGTTGGATGCATTTGTGGTTATGTAACTTCTTAGTTTGCTATTGCACTCTCTGTTCCAACCGCGGAGAAGATTTGTAGTGTAAAGCATGACATGCATTTCCTCAATTTGGTTCGTCTTGGTGTCTTGTCTTTTGAACCTATAAGTAGAATTGTAGCATATCGGTTGTTAAAGTCTTTGGTTTTGGAGAGCATACTTGTTCGAAATTTAATTCTACGTAAAAGCTAAAGCTATGCTAGTTTAGCGACCATTTGATATTTGGTTAGGCAATATGCACCTAAAGAAAAAAGCGGATGTTGTTCTCTATAAGCGATATCCTCCTAAACTTTAGGAACATCACATTCATTGTTATTGGGTGAACCGTGGACACGATTTCACACATTATAGCTTAATACACCTTATACAAATGATGATTGATTATATTTGTTTATATTTTTGTGCAATTTCCCATATATTATATACTATGTAATAATTGCGTCGTAACTTATATAGATAGGAAGTAAGCGAGATGGCGAGGCACCGTCTTCGCCGCAAATCAACGACGGACATGGCGAGAGGCGTCTTCGCCCGCCATCACCGCCGCCACAGATACATAAGAGAGATGGTAGAGGAATATCGAAATTGCTGTTGGCCGATCGACCATCACGGAGGTCGGTGGCGTTAGGGTCCCTATGAGTCCCCGGCATCGTGGCGAGATTCCGGACCATCTGCGGGATACTTGCAAGGAAAAGGTCCTATCACCATACCAAAGTGGAAGTCTCTAACAAAAGATCGAGACGCGCGTCTTTGTGGAAGACCTTTCAAGCGAGTTCACTATCCCGAAACACACATGAATCGCGTCGAGCGGCATGCCTTGCTCTCCATGTGTCACGCGTGGAGGACCTTCAAGAGCGTTCTTGTCACGCGATGCGTGAACAAGAGTGAGGCGCCCTTCACGAAGTTTCCATTCTTGACGCGGAAACATGGAACGCCTTTGTGGCTATGAAGGCGGCGGATGAATTTAAGGAGCAAAGTGCGGCGCACAAAGCAATCCAGCACGAAACACTCACCCCACGGACTCGGCACGGCTGAGTACGCGGCTAAATCCGCGCAATGGGAGGCGGAGGAGGAGAATCTATTTCCGATATCACACACCCGTTCCGTGCACGGTTAAAAGCGAGGCAAAAGTCTCGTCGATGGCGTCACTTTCCCAAACCCGCGGACGTGAAGTGTCCCAACGTGTGGTAAATATGTCGAACTACCTACTTGTTTACAAGTCCATAACTTAATAGTGACTATAATAACATGATGACCTCTTGCAGCGTGAATTGATTGCCCAAACTTCGAAGGCTCCTTCCAAGAACACAGGAGAAGGATATACTATCTACGCCCTAGGAAACAAGGAGCACCCGGTCGCACGCGAGGCAAGGGGTTAACGTACCTTGGGTACATGGATTCATGACGACTACTTCATGTATAGAAGTAGGAAGAGATCCAAGGCCAGTACGACAATCGGTTGAACCGCAAGGCGTAATTTCAGGGACAGATAGCAAGTTTGCGGATCAATCGAATCAAGTACTCCGCAACGATCGCAAGCCGCCCCGTTATTGCGGGAACAAGTCCTCCTCGACATCGGAGTAGTGTCGGCGTCACGCATAATTTTGAACGTGACGACGACCAATTACCGATAGACCGCATCAAGGTAATGTACATCTATGGAATGCACCAAAGATAGACCTATAGGGCGCCTTAGCTAATTGCGATCGTTTTGTAGGAGCCGACGGCCGCAAGCTCCAAGCGAGGTTAGTTGGGTCCATTCCTATTGAGGTGGGCGGGGATGGTGCATCCATACCGAGGAAGGAGCGATGCAAAGACGGTGTCGGTGGCGATGGTTACGCAAGGGTGGAGGTGGACATGGTACATCAACATTTCATGGCCGTCCCTATTGGACATTCGCCGAACGAAGAGATCACAACACTAGGGGATGCCGTGCGATTTTATCCGATGGCCCAAGGCGGACATCGTCCCGACCCAAGATGCCGCAATCTCGACAGGACCATTCCTCTCCAACGGAACCCTCCATGACTCCACCTCATATTTCGCCTCGAAGGCCACCTCGCCGGTTCCCGTGGAGAAGACGCCAGAAGGAACAACAAAAGCGTGCTACCGTATCGGTTCCCGAGTCGTCTCGAGGAAGACGCGCCAATCGTTAAGGCCAAATCAAAATCGGCGAACATTAAGCGCCTCCCAAGTCCCGAAGCACGGAAGTACTCCATCGGAAAACCGTTGTGCTCTAACGCACAATTAGCCCACGCTGGATTTGCTTGTCGGGCTTTGCATGTTCGGTACTTGCGGAATACCGCAAAGAAGGGTGCGATCATCGAATCACCGTCGCATACAAGGATGAGCATTTCTTCAACGGGCCGCAACCGTGGTGGGGTTCAACGACTTATTCAACCTATTCAATCTCGAAGCCCTCGGCGCTTCGCTTCTACGATGTTGGACATCGTAAGTGTGTACAATCAAGTTCTACATTCATGTAATACCGATAAATATCGCAACTCATTGCTTATGTATAGATACATGATGAAAAATACCGGGAAGGGCGAGAACGGTGGGTTTCCTCGACCCACACGTGGTATCTATGCAAACCATCCAAGCGCGCGCGACCTTCGTCGAGAACTATATAACGACGCCATTGCTTCTTCGTAATCGCAAGGACTACATATCGTGCCCTACAACCGAGGGTAAGTGCTTCACTATTTGCTATTCAAATTTCATTTGTACTTAGGTTTAATAGTTATAGCGACATACATGAGTAGGTACCATCGATCCTTTTAGTCATTATACCCAAGAGGAACAACGTGATATATCTTGATTCCCTAGTCGTAAACGATCACGACTTGACGATTCGCAAGGAATACTCGACAAGTATGATCATTTCCTCCATACATAACTCTATTGTAGTCTTCCTTCGTTTGAAATGCCCGAGGATAACTTTTTCAATTATGTAGTTCGTTCATCTCCTATGTTAGCCAACAAGGAAGATCTGATGGATCCAATACCAACTAACACACAGATTTAAATTTCCAGACGCGCTACAACACAATAATCATATATATATCATACTTCATAAAAATTTGTCTTCAATGACTATACGTACATTTGTAATTCTATTTTTGCGGTCTTGCTTGACAAGAAAAAATGATGAGCTATGTGCATTCTACGCTTGCCATCATATGCAAACAAATCATTAGTGCTAAGATGAAGAATCAGGAGGTTTGTCAATCTCGAAATAATTTTTTGTAATTGTAAATTCAAATATATATCCTTACCATTTTTCTTGACCTAGCGAGTGGTTTGATAATAGATTTATATGGACTCGTTGCGCAAGAGCTCGTGGAAGTTCGAGGCGACTATGCACCTTTATCATGATGAAATAGTTAACAAAGGAGAGTTTCACTCCATCGCCGACCCAGAGATTCACGCAAACAATTGATTTAATTGTAATCCAATTGTACAACTATAGCAAAAATACTTCAACAAATTCGATCTTTATTAATTTATTTTGAGTAATGGTAAATTTGAGTTGTCAACAATTGATTCTCTGCGATGTATCTGTTTTTTGTACATGCTTGTTTTCAGAGGGCATGGCTAGCAATTCCTGAGGCTGGCCAAAAAACAGCAAACAATGTAGCTAGGTCGCTCAGTACCACGAGCGGTTTTATGTTGAAATCGTCGCGAAGGCTATACTACGCAGCGGTTTCAACATAAAACCGCTCGTGGTAATAGCTTTCACAGACGATTTTAAAGAAACCGTCGTGATACTAGACATATCACGAGCGGTTTCTTTAAAAACCGTGCGTGATAATCACTTATCACGAGCGGTTTTAAAGTAAACCGTGCGTGATACTAGACATATCACAGACGGTTTTCTTTAAAACCGCTGCGTGATAAGTGATTATCACAGCGGTTTTAAAGAAAGCGACCGTGATCATCACTATCACGACGGTTTACTTTAAAAACCGTGCGTGATAAGTGGTTATCACGACGGTTTTGAGCGTGCGTGGTAATCGCTGTTATCACAGACGTATAAATATAGACGGTTCGGAAACCGTCTGTGATGACGGTTCCGAACCGTCTGTGATGACGTGTTCTGTAGTAGTGTTGGCAAAATAGGAAATTACATGCAATTTTTGGACAACCCAATAAGAACTATATTTAGATATTGGAATCCAAAACGAACCAATCTGTATTCCAGGCTCATATCTTCTGATGTGTCATCTTCTTTTCAATGGTAGGTGGCTCCCAACCTAAGGCACACAGGAAAGGAACTTAGAGAAGGGTTCCCAGGTACCGATTCCAATCCGAACATATTATCCCCAATTCCTTGCCTTTTAATATGAGGTGATTTTGTTTTATCTCTTAGAAACGTGTCGGAGAAGGGCTCTCTTTTGATTCGAATTCTTGTTTTGTTTTGCACCGCATCATTTGCATGCACTAGCCTATGTGCCGCACTCTCATGCGCTCTATTCACGGTTAGGATTCCAACCCCATTGGCAACCGCATGGACAAAAGCCTCTTTTCTTTCCTCCTTCTCGGTAGCAACCTTGCTAATATCAAGTATTAAACCTGAAATAACATAAACATCAGTTAAAGATAATCTGTCCGCATCACGGGGGCCAGATCTGGACGGCGGCAAACCTCCGGTGGGAGAGTTGCGATGAGGACGAAGCGGGGCGCGGCGGAGGACGACTACGAGCTCGGGCAGAGGTGGACAAAGACAACGAGCACCGACGGGGGCGAAGGCGTGCAGCCGCCTTCGACCAGATCCAACTAAGAGCAGTGGTGACAATGGTGAAACTGTTGTGGCGGCGCTAGCGCTCGGGGAGCTGACCGGTGTGGAGAGGGAGGGGAAAGAATAGCGTCGGGCGAGGAGGACGAAGTCATCCGGGAGAGGTGGTGTGTGGCTGACATGTGTGCCAAGGGTGGCTGTATAATTTCTTTTCTATGCTCAGGGTTTCATGTGCAAATATCTGGCCTCACTTGAAATTAAAATAACATTAGGTTCTGAAATACAAATTACCCAAGCCACCAATCGAAGCCCACCATACATTGTGTATGAATTTCGTGTGGAGCGGTTTGAGGTGACGTGGAATATCAAATTTCACGAGGCTAGCTAGCTATCACTTAGGGCTACAAGGCATTGTATATGATGCCCTGATAAGGCCAAACTTACGATAGTGCCATGAGAGCAGAACGGTAAATTGAGCGCGCACGTAAGGGTTGCGGGTTGGTGACCTCACGGGTTCCATTCCATGGGTGTTACATGGCTAAGGAGCAAGCAGCCGCGCGCATGGAACTATCGCCATCGATCTTGCTTGCAGAGACGTCGTTAATTTGCATCCTGTCCGAGCAATAAATCTCGCAGATATCCTGCCACGAATTGATGGATGGATCTAGCTAGCATGGCAGCCGCTAGCTAGCTAGATCCATACGGCGAGCTCAACGTCAGCTCCAGGGAACGAAGCGGTCGATTCGCAATTCGTGGTGGTTTCGCACGCTCACGCTGCACATGCATGTTAGCCCTGTGCAGATGGGGAGCCCAGCCACACCGCTGTCTGGCCGTCAATTTGCAGCCTCGATCCATCCATTACGTCTTGTGTCACATTTACATCTCGATCGATCTGGAACTCGATCGTCAATTGCATGTGTACCGTTAATTAGTCTACTGGACACGCACGAACATTTGGGCGCACGGGGGAATCTCTAGTTTGTTCATTTGTGCTCGCCGCGCGATGAATCCTAGCCAGTTATCCACTTGACAAAGGTGCCATGCGTCGTTACTACTTGCGATAATTAAGGGCATGCATGCAGGACATAGGTTTTTCCCGTCGGACACTTGCGGAGCCGTTAGGGATGTAAAAGACCGTTAGGAATAGTCTGGTTTTTGCTTCTTCTTTTTTGCGAATAAGGAATGATCTGGATTCTGGATTCTTCTCCTCTTTTTTTTTTTTTCTTTCCTTTTTCTTTCTTTCGGATCAGGGATAATTTGGATGCAATTCCCCCCGTTCAAACACGCGTCTTCCTTTTTTGTGTGCCAATCTATTCCTTGTACTGTTTTGTTTGCGGCTTATGGTTTGATGTTTTTTTTTTCCTTCTTAAAAGTCTCCCATGGATGTTGATTCACCGGAGAAGTCGGTTGGTAAGTGATAGCAGTTGGTTGGTAAGTGTTAACTTTGTTATTGTGTCCTGATGTGGAGGTCAAGTGGAGCAGTAGGTCAATCGATCCAACTCTGTGGCATTGCAGTATACTTCATTAACACCCCACCACAAACACACACTGTGCAGCTGCGTGTGTATGGACTATGCATGGAGTCATAACATGTGTCGTACAAGTTGAGGGACGAAATAATTCATTGCTTCTCAACATTTCACCGTACTTTTCCGTCCTTTCTGTGCGTACAAAATGGGAACAACTTGCACGAGACCGTGCAAAACTTTTAAGGTACTACTTTATTTTGCACTAATCAATCACCAGTGTGCTATCCCAATTTCCCTATGAAACCCCGGTAAAATTAAGGAAAAAAATGGTTTTGCCACTGTTAATGTGTTGCATCTTCGTTTTGCCACTGGATTAACGTGCCTCTTGTTTATGTCACTCCGAGTTTACGCCTCATCACTACTACACAAAATATCATCACAGACGGTTCCAAACCATTATTACAGACGGTTTTTTGAACCGCCTGAATTTATGTGTCTGTTATAACAGACGGTCATCACAGACGGTTTTTAAAAAAAGATATCACAGACGGTTCTTATCCGGAACCGTCTGTGAAAGTCTATTTTCACAGACGGTTCTGAACAAGAACCGTCTGTCATAATTACTATCACAGTTGGTTTTGAACTGCACCCATGTACCATTTACGGACATACACCCACAGGTTAGCTACCATGATCGATCGAGTCATCGAGGAAGAAGAAGATTGTTTGCTTACAGCTGAGGAGGACGATGTCGTTGTCGTGGAGGCCTGAGGCGGCGAACTTGGACCGAAGCACGTCGACGGAGACGAAGTCCAGCAGCACGTTAGCGTCCCGCAAGTTCGACACCCTCCCCAGCACATCCCGACTCGACTCGGCTATTATTTATAAAGACAGCGCCAAAATATTTTGCCTCCCGCGCATGCGTTCAAAAAATTTCGAACTCCCGCACTGTGAATCACAGACGGTTTCATACAAAAACCGTCCGCGATGACAAGTCACAGACGGTTCGTATCATGAACCGTCTGTGATAAGCATCTCATCACAGACAGTTTGTATTAAGAACCGTATGTGATTTTACCATAACTTGGAATTTTGATTTTACCACGTCAGAGGATTGGCTACCATGGTAAAATCAAAGACGGTTCTTAATACAAACCGTCTGTGATGACTTAGATTATCACAGACGATTCTTCTTAAAAACCGTCTGTGATAATTTTGTATCACGGACGGTTCTTACGGAACCGCCTGTGATAATTCTGTATCACAGACGGTTCTTACGGAACCGCCTGTGATGAAGCGTATAGTATAACTTATTTTTGTAGTAGTGCATTTTGTTTTTGCCATTACCTCCGGTCAAAGTTAAACCGGTTTTGGTTTATCTGTGAACCGAAGGTCTTTGGAACCCATGTAACCCCTTCTAAAATGTTTGCAAATGAGTCCGATGTCTCAAGGCGAGTAAAACCAAATTCATATCGATTAGCTCTACCTGTACTATAATATATTGGGATCATTCTTAACCACCGCTAGGATGTGTTCTTGGTAGCGAAGACTTGAGATACGAACGGTACCATCCAGAGAAACATCTATTTATCAGTTGTAGTACGTATATATATGCATGCTTGGACTCGTCAGTACTCAGTAGTACTTCATCTTAATTAGATCGATCCACGTGAATGAGAACTTTTACCTGGCAATGCTCATTTCATACCTTTTTTTTTTTTTGCAAATCAAACGATTTTCTAGCATCAACCTAGTCCAATACGTAATTACATATAAATCCCTATCTCTATTATCGATCTCAATCAATCTCTTCTCCCTCCTCCCTCTCCTCTCTCTCTCTCTCTCTCTCTCTCTCTCTCTCTCTCAATCATTATGGGTACTGGGATTCAATTAAGTTCGATTCAAGTACTGTACCAAATAAGTAGTACGTAGTACGTACATGCTGTAGGCTATAGGTGTCAACGGATGGAATATAAATTGAATAGTGATATTTCCACATTTATATTCATATTTTTAAACGAATATGAATCAAATGTTGTAACTAATATAAATAGAATACCTACTCCATTCGGTCGGATCTAGATATCCTAAAATGTAATGCAGTTTAATGAAAAGATTTTGTAGACACTAGTTTTGAAGTAATATCTATGCCCATTTTCCTTTGATTTATCACGTAATCATTGGTGCCAATTGTGGATGTGCCAAAATGAACACAGTGAATTCAGCTAGAAAGAACCTGCAAAGAGTTTCATTAGGGGTGTGCCAAAATGAACAACACCAAATACAAAATTAGAGCCCACCGTGACAATGGCATCGCCGAGATAATCGAAATGCGCAACATTTCAGATATTATCCAGATTCGTATCCGTTTTACCATACGAATGCATTTTTTATTCACTACCGGGCTCAGCAGCTTTGCCGAGTGCCGGTGGCACTCGGCAAAGCATGAGAAACACTCGGCAAAGGCTTTGCCAAGTGCCACCCACGGCATATCTCACACGGCATAGTTTCTGACGGCAAAAAGCTCTTTGCCGAGTGCTTTTCATCGAGCACTCGGCAACGGCTTTGCCGAGTGCCGAACCGACCCTCGGCAAAAAAAAGGTGATGGATGGTGAGAACACGGTGACGGCGTCGTTTGGCGAGTGCCAGGACGGAATGGCACTCGGCAATGCCTTCCATTTTGCCGAGTGTCGTGATAATGACACTCGGCAAAATCGACGTACTTTGCCGAGTGTTTTTACCATGACACTCGGCAAAGATTAAACACTCGGCAAACTATGTTCCCAGAATGCTCAGAAACGTTACTTTGCCGAGTGTTTTTACCATGACACTCGGCAAAGCCTCCCTTTCTTTGAGTGTAACACACTGAAAGTGGCCAAAACCGACTATTTTAATTGTTTATTGCACCCCACTCTAACAAGTCACAATATCACAGATATATCAACAAGTAATCACCACAAGTAATCACATATAGTCCACAATATATCACATATATCACCACAAGTCACAATATATCACATATATCACCACACGTCACAATATATCACATATCACAAGTCACAATATATCACATATAGTCCATCATTCACCAAGTTGGTCACCCCGACCGATGTGATGAGTCACGAGGCACATCATTCAAGCCGCCGATTGATTCTCGCACAAAGGAGAAGAGATTGCATGTGTGAGACAAGATTTAAGGTAAAGCAAAGCACAAGCGAAAGCAATAAACATGGTAAGTAAAGAGCTCAAGGTAGAGAAGGCAAACTCACAGGAGTAGTTGCAGGAGGAGGTGGAGGAGGGAATAGCTCCGGTGGTAGAGGTTGACCCATCCTCTCGCCAAGACTTTGCATCCATCAAACATCTGCTCCATCCTCGCCGCTCGGCCTCATTCCTCTCCGCTGATCGGCCTCCATCCTCGCCGCCATCTCCTCCCGTAGCCTCTTCTCTTCTTCCATTTGGGCCTACAATATTCCACCCCAATGTTACAATGCAAAGCAAAGGTATGTAAAAATTAATGAACGCATTTAATAAAACATAAATAACACGGAGTGCCTCCATCCGGATCGTGGCAAAGGTGTCGCTGGTGGGCGTATGGTCGGCTTGAGCTCGTGCTCCTTGATCGAATCTGGGAGAGTGGGAGTAGTGGCCGTGTCGAGTGTGTTGTCGCCAATCCAAGATCGCCCATGCTTCTTGCCTCCTCCCACCCTCATGACGACTTCTCCATCAAGATCCGGGTGCTCGGATCGTACTCTAGCCCATGGACCGCCCTTGCCATCGATGTGTACTCACCGAGGCGCCGTGGACGGTCGCATTGTCGACACCGAGGGCGGTCCTCCGGTTGTAGTCGACGTCGGACGTCGCTTGCCCTTGTGGGCTAAAGCCCATGCCTTGAATCGGGAGCAAGGTGGCCACCATGTGACGACGATCGCGAAAAAAACAAAGAAGATGATTAGAAATTATGCGAATTGGCGTTATAATAAAGAAATGAATTGCGTACCCATGTAGCCGCGAATTGCCGAGGCTACTGATTGCCTTGATGGTGTGGTGCACTGGCATCATCAAACGCCGCTCCGGCAAGCGCCAGCGTCTCCTCCCACTCTCGGCGCACCACTTGTCCACCATCGTGCTCAAAGATCGGAGATGTTGGCGCACCACCACGGAGGCACCTACACGTCATCAAGTATATGACATATAAGAAGATCAAATTAAGCGTACTTAATCTCAGAAAAAATCAGTATTAATGTTCTATATTTACCTGTATGTATTCTTCCCGGGTCAGCCTCATGTTTCTTGCTTGAGTTTTGTTGATCTTCGAACCAAGGTAGGTAGCGTTGTATGTTACGATGGCCTGGACGCGTGCCTCGTAATGCATGTCCTTCACGAGTTTATAACAGGCTTTGTGAGCCACACTAGCCGCCTTGGCCTCATATCCTCCCGCATCCAAGAAATCCTGCATATAGACGCGATGTATCCAGTCATTATTTCAAGAATGTCCAATGAATGCGATGTATTGAGCAATGTAGTGCGAGGAAGACTTACCCACAGCTCGGCCGTCACCCGCGCCGCCTTGTTGGCGAATACCCTGCCATCCCGATCTGGTAAATCGGGGAAGGCGACGTAGTGGTCCCACGTGTAGGCCGCTCCGCCCTCCACCAAACGCAACTGTGCCAGGAAGTGTAGCTCGCACAAAGACCAGGATGCCATTGACATGGCGTTTGTGATCACTTGCAGCCACAAGCGTCCAACCCCTGCCCAAGTGATTAAGATAAATTATTAGTTTCTATTGTGATTTTCAACATATCAAATGAAAAAGTAGTGATAACATCTAAAGTTACTTACCTAGCCCCAGTGGGTTGAATCAGCGGGCGTCTCTCACGAGGTATCGGTCGCCTCGGGAGGGTCGAGGGACCTCGCAACCAGACACCCGACGAACCAGAGGAAGCGGAACCCCCTGCCTCCTCCTCCTCCCGCCTCCTCCTCCCGCTCCCCCTCAAGAGTGCTCCTGCTCCTCCTGCTCCTGCTGCTCCTCCGCTCCTCCTACTCCTGCCTCCCGATCGCTTTCACCAGATCGGGCCGTCTTTGGTAAAGCGACCTTACGTTCCTCATACCGCCCACCATCTTTGTTCAATCACCTGCAATTAAAAAGAGTAAACCAATAAGCACAGATAAACAAGACGTACTTAGAAAGAGATGCAAAATAAACAAAACATAATTAGAAAATAACAAAGTATTACATGTATTAGAAATAATCAGAATGATCGGGATTAGCTGGATCATAAGTCTCATCATCACTATCAGCCATGTCCATATAATCAACACTATTCGAAGGAGCAATGTTGTCATCACTGTCATTGCCTAAATGTAATCGTCAAGTAATTCTAAGTCCTTCACATTTTGAACCTCATCTCCAGCATTCCTCGTCAACAACCCTTTCATTGTCTACTTCCATTCCGATCGCTTTGTAAGTCTATCTCAAAACTCCCTTCTAGCCCCTCTTCTTGAAAGAACTCTCCGTCATATGTGTTTGGGTCAAAGTTGTAATCTTCATTGTTTGGGACAGGTAGTTTACCGTGTGACGATACCTTGTACACAACATCCCAAGCCTTAAGACGGTCGTCTTTTTGGCACGGGTATGAGAGATAATAAACTTGCGTGGCCTGTTGAGCCACAATATACACATCGTCTCCTGGTAAGAC
Source organism: Hsuehochloa calcarea (assembly GCA_036346395.1). Lineage (NCBI taxonomy): Eukaryota > Viridiplantae > Streptophyta > Magnoliopsida > Poales > Poaceae > Hsuehochloa > Hsuehochloa calcarea. The sequence continues at coordinate 14,046,264 of CM070596.1, read as the reverse complement.
GGATGACTGTCGAATTTCGACTAGCCCAAGATTAGGGGTCCGTCTCGTTACTTCAGGATCAAACCAATGGCATTTGAATATGACAGGATTAAGAGGTTTGCAACCATGAAACGTGAGTTCGTATATTTCTTCAATTCTTCCATAATACTTGACCCCATCAAGGCCGCGTAAAAACTCCCAGATTTGTGGTTCTTCGATTGGGCCGACTCGCTCATGTCTTGTTGTGTGAAAGCGATATCCATTCACGCCATAACAGTAAATGAGCTTACCCTATAGGCACGACCATCGCAACCTGTCTCAACTCGGCACTCATAGACGATCGGTTTGGCCCGCAAGCTCAAGCAGATAGTTCGTTATATTATTCGCCGTATGAGCAACTTGTAATGTCAAACTAAGTACGAGCTAAATTGGGACAACCTTCTGCTTGAACCAATAAATGAAATCGGACATTCCATTTCCGCACTGCCTAAGAAGGGTCTCACTTCTGCGGGTAGGTTCCTTGATTCACGCGAATTGATGATGAAATTCCCGCACCAACGAGAAACAAGGGGTTGGATGCGAATAGTGACTACTCGAGAACAAGTTTGTTGACAACTTACCGCATGTACGGCTCCACTTGAAAGGTTGTTCAACACATATAGCATGATAGTGCGCCACTCTTCATGTTTCAAGGTCTTGGGGTCGATCACTTGCACTTCCGAGTTGCCCTCGGAAAATGTTGAGGTTCGATTCATTTTCGCCAAAGATTGTAACGAGGGGTGGATTGTGCACGCTAGGAAGGTTGTCACCATAGTACGTTGTTGTGAAGTTTGACACCTCCTCCAAAATGTATGCCTCGCAACGGAAGCCTCAATTTTGCATTTATTTTTACATTTAGTTCGATGAACCTTTAGACATCTCTCAATTGATAGCACCAACGCCTCAAGACGGCCCCCATTCGTGCCTCATACGGAGGTGCAAAATCAAATGTTGCATCGGATTGAAGAAGCGGGTGGAAAGATCTTCTCCAACTTACAAAGCAACACAGTGCCATTCTTTCCAAGTCTGCAATCACGGTCCGAGATAACTCCTTGGCACAAAGTGGCGGAAGAAATTGCTCAACTCGCAAAGACTAGCCGACATGCTCAGGACATAGCCTCGAACCATCACCGGAAGAAGCCGCCAAGCCATATGTGGTAGTCATGACTCTTGAGCCCATTGATTCGCATAGTAGATAAGTTCACTCCCTCCTCGATTCATTTGATACCCATCGAGGAACATTAATGTTTGGAACCATTCTAGTACTTCCTCCTTTGGGGCTGGTCAAGACAATTCGCCTTAGGCTTTCTCCATGTCCTGCCGCCTCTAGGAGGCTTCATTTCTTGCTTTGGTCTATCGCATAACGCTGCGATCCACTCTAGCCTTAATGTTGTCCTTTGTCTTATCAGAATGTCCATGATTGTTGCCCAAAGTGCCTCGGCGACATTCTTTTCGGTGTGCATTACATCAATGTTATGTGGAAGAAGAAGGTCATCAAAATAGGGAGCCTCAACAAGCCCGACTTATGAGTCCATGCATGTTGCTCACCATATCCCACAAAACCACCTTCTTGATTGACCTCGAAAGCATCTATCTCGAGCACGAACCATGCATCGGTCATCATCTGCATCACGGGGTCTATAACTTCGACATCTTTCATAAAGTTCTTGATGTCTCGTCGAATGCATGGTCAAGAGGGAGGAATTGTCGATGTTTGTCGAACGAAGAATACTTGCCACCCTTCAAAGAACCAAATGAACTTCAGAGTCGCCTTGCATCTTGGGCATGGGAACTTCCCGTGAACACACCCGGTATGAGAATATCCCATCGCGGGAAGTCATGCAGGAGTAGTGGTACCAAACATGCATTTTGAAGTTTCTCTTTGTAGCTCTCGGTCGTATGTCCATACCCCTTCCTCCCAAGCACGGACCAATTCATCAATCACGGGCTCCATGAACACACCCATATTATTCCCTGGTGTTCAGAATTATCAACGACAAGAATATGTTACATCGTTGGAAGAGGACGCCGGGGAGATTGAGGGGATAACGAACACGGCCAACAAGTGTATGGGGCGCCATCATTCCATAAGGATTGAACCCATACATTGCCGCAGAACACGTACATTACGAGCCTCTGACTTTCTCACGATGAATCACATCAAAGTGGGTCCATGCTTCACCATCGGATGGATGTACCAGCTTCTCAGGATTGTATCGACGTCCATTTTTGTGCCATGTCATCTGTTTCGCGGTTTCCTCGGTCATGTATAGCCGTTGGATCCTCGGTATGAACGGAAGGTACCGTAGGATTTTCACGGGGATCGCAAGCTGCCTCTTCTGACCATCACCAGAGTCTACCTCCAGGAACCTAGAGGATCCACACTTTGCACAGTACTTTGCTTCCGCGTGTTCTTTCCTAAATAGGATGCACCCCTTCGGACAAGCATGTATCTGCTCATATGACATCTTAAGTGCACGAAGGAGTTTCTTTGACTCGTACATGCTCTTTAGCAGAATGTGACCCTCCGGAAGCATGCTGCCAAAAACTGTCAACATAGCATCGAAGGCGTCTCGACTCAAGCTAAACTGGGACTTCAAGGCCATTACGCGTCCAATGCCATCCGCTTGAGAAACCTTCGTCTGGCCGTGAAGGGGTTTCTGTGCCGCAGACAACATGTCGTAATACGCCTTTGCGGTTGCCTCTAGCTCCTCCTCCCTACGTCCTTCAGCGAAGTGAGCTTCATGATAGTCATTTAACATGTCTCCTACCCCGCCATCAGCATCATAATCCTCGACGCGTGGTCTCACGACCTCCTCTCTCATACGATCGGATTCACCGTGGTAGATCCACCGTATAGTCTCAGTAAATCCAAACTTGCAAAGATGTTTACCCATGACCTCCTTTGTTTGTCGACGCGTGTTTGCACATCCTGCCGCAGGACACCAAGTGGCACGCGCTCCTTTAACCTTGGCAAATGCTAGTTCCAAGAAAGCATCGGTCTTCTCAATCCATTCATCGGACAACAAACCTCGACTTGAGCGCCCGTACATCCACTCACGGTCATCCATCCTCTAACATATCGAGGAGTAATATAAGAATCAAATGCATCTACACGATCTTTCTCCTATCTAATAGGTGAAGATAGGTCCTAATCCCATTCGAGCATGCGTAGATGATGTTAGTTTCCATGCTCTACTCCTATCCGAGGCAATTTGGAAGCACCTCCATTGTTCTCCAAATACACGTCCTGGCAGGGAGATTGTGTATCCGGAGAACAACAGGGAGATGCTGCCGAAACTCTATCACGGATCGGAGTAGACCACGGAAACTAACCCCATCTACGCATCCTCGGCCGTCCAAAAACGTGGACAACTGAAGCAGATACGGTTATAGATATGCAAAGATCGCATATTTCCAACCGTATCTCTTTCGAACGGGAGACGCCTAACTAGGTTACGCCTAACCAGAGAATAAACTGGGTCGACCAATCAGAGAATGACATTCAACAAAGTGATATAGCAATAACAAAGTGATATACCAATCAGATATGGCATTCAACTCCCCCTCATTCTTTAGAACATTAACACATTAGTATAGCAATAGCATCTTTCATAAAATATAACCAAGTGATATATATGTCACTAAAACATCATAGACTAAGCCAAGTAACATCACTGACTCGCTAAATCGCACAACACAAACACAAGGAGATCCACAGAAACTAACACTGACAACTAACACATTTCACAGCTGACAGACCTAAACATAGATTATTCAATGACAATTACTAACACAAACTAATCACACCACATTTAACTAATACAAAGATCGCAACATCAACAAAGATGATCAGAATCAAACCATCGGTAATGCATTTAATTGCGTTCTTGAACAAATTAACATAGCACAATCACAAGCATCCATCACAGTTCATAATTCACCAACATCACGTAACTAGACTAACATTCACGGATTCACAAATCACGGTTGTATAATTAATAAAGGCACAATTAATGAAATTAGAGCATTGATTAAGAAAAGTAACAAGAGAGGAAGAGGGATTGGGGGTAAACCGAGCAGAGCAGTAGTAGATGAAGAAGAGCAGAGGAGGAGCCGCAGTGGAGTGGAGGGAGTTGTCGCCGTCGATGTCGGTGAAGAGGTGGCGGCGGGCGGCGGGGCGGGCGGCGCTGGCGTGCGGGCACGCTGGGGCGGGCGCGGGCGGGCGCGAAGGCAAGGGCGGCGGGCGCGGTGGGGGCGGGGCGCGGCGGGCGGCGCGGTGTGTGATGTGATGGTGCGTGTGTGGCGCGGCGCGGGCGCGTTTTGTTATGTGGATTGTTTGCCGAAAGTGCCCCGATCCGCACTCGGCAAAGCCCTCCTTTGCCGAGTGTCGCCCACAAGGCACTCGGCAAACACCTCCTTTGCCGAAAGTGTCGCCGCAAGGCACTCGGCAAACAATTTTTTTTAATAAAACTTCCTTTCCTCTCTTTCTTTTCCATAACGTGTTTTACAAATTTGTTCGAATGTACTTCGAAAATACCTTGTCAAATTCACTCAACAATGCATATTCGATGCTTCTACGAACATTAGACCATTATTTCATGCAGTTATAGCTCAAATTCAATTTATATCATTTAAAATTCTATAATTGCAGTTTAAAAATTAAAATTATCAAATGGATCCGAAAAATTACCAAAATTTCACATGAAACAATCTCTTTGTCTATTGCCTATACAAAAACTTTTGTAGTCAAACCACAATTCGACCGTCACTTTGACTCCAAATCTTACCAATCCTTCTCAACTCTACGCTTCTTCTTGAAATGCTTGGTTTGTAAGCATCGTACGTGACAACTCATGCGAAATCTTATAAATTTTTAACCACAACCTCCACGTATGATATCATGACATCTTGACAAATCTCATGATTTTCAGACTTTGTTTGCTTTTTTAAAAATTTAAAAACCATTCGGCCAAACGTTCGTGGTCGTGTTTCCTAAACAAGATGTTCGAAATTCCTTTTTCATTTCATAGGTAAGGCCTCAAACCGGGCTGAATAACATGAATATTATTTTTCTACTCATTTTTTCCTATTATTTGAATCAATTGCAGTTCAAATTTGACTTGATTCAAAAAATTGCTTGAAATGCAATTAATTATAGCAAACAAATAGAAAAATATACCAAATTTTAACATGGAGTACCATATGTTGTATGTGGAGAGTAGAAAAAGTTTGAAAGGTAGGAAAGGAAAAGGTTTTTATTTTTTTGCCGAGTGGCGCAAACAAAACACTCGGCAAAGAGCTCTTTGCCGAGTGACAGCTCCAGACACTCGGCAAAGTTTTAACGGCGGCGGCTGACATCTAACGGACGGCGGTTGGTGCCGAGTGTTTTATTGGCAACACTCGGCAAAGAGTGTCTTTTGCCGAGTGTTTTATTGGCAGCACTCGGCAAATATATTTGTTGCCGAGTGTTTAATTTTCGCCGAGTGTGACCATGGAGGCACTCGGTAAAGTGGTTGTTTACCGAGTGCCCGATAGATTGCACTCGGCAAAACTCCAGACACTCGGCATATTACAGCTTTCCGGTAGTGATTGCCACGCTCGCTACCATCTGATAATTCGGATACGAGAAAACGGATTATCCATAGGGAGAGATCGAATTTCCATGGGTACTGTCGCAATGTGGCTATGTGGAGATCGATGCCCGCCACGGCAATTCGATCACTCCAAGGATCACGATTGGAAGGCTATGAAGCTCGTACATATAGTACTACTGTCTAGAACCATTTACATGCTTGGTGTAGCTCGGCATGCATGCAGTGGAACTTTTTTTAATTATCAATTAGCCTATTTATTAATTTATTTTTATTATTAACCTGTCATCAATTTTATTTCTAATTTTGACCATTTTGGTGTGGCAAAACAACATTGTTATGCTAGAACCATAACGTGACCAAATCCTATCATTCCACCGTAAGTAATGTGACAGTGTTGTTTGGTCACGTCACCACCAGTTGCATGACAAAGAGTGCTATTTAGCTAGATTTACTGTATAACGTGGCAATATTATGTTGTCATGCTATAGATGATGGTGTGATAAAAATGTTAAATTTGAAAATAAAGTTATTAGTAATAAAATAAATTAAAAAAATAGGTTGATTAATAATAATAATAAAAAGTTCCATGCAGTGCGCTCCTCGCCAACGTGGCGCAACTAACTAGGATGGGACGGCCTGTCAGGCGAATCCACGACACGGGTCCTCTTCTCGGCGAGCGAGTCTCCATGAACAGATCATCCCATAAATATATAATTAACAAACCAGCATACACATGCTTGCATATGCAACTCGCACGCACAGGCTTAATCATCTCGATCGGCGTCAATATCCCACACTACATTCGATCCCGACCGTACATCTTCACCCCATGGATATGCATGATCGATGTACGGTTTGGCCGGTGTCCGCATACGAGCACCGGTGTATGATAAAGGAGTTGCATGTTTATATACGAGAGGAACCACGCCGGCCAGACTGGAAGGCGGCGGAGTCACTTGATCTCGGTTTGTACACCGTAGATCACTGGGGCTGTTGCAAATTCATAACATTAACTTGTAGCTTGTAATAAAGGAGCCATATGTTTATATATAAGGAGAACCACGCCATGAGTTGGATTTATTAGACGGCGTTGATGTCACTCGATCCCGGTTTGTACGCGGTAGATCCGTCTGATCTCGTGTACTGTGTGTAATAGCTGGCCGGCTAACTTGCTACTGGTGAGATGGCAGCCGATCGATGACGGCCATTCGGGTTAAATCGTAGCTCAATTGATTGGCTGTTTGGTTGTTTGATTTATTTATGGCCGTGCTGTTGTCTTGTGATCTCACTGTTCTTGCGTCCTTGGTAGCGTTTGGGTTGGAGCCAAGCTCGCAGACGCATCGTCCGGGCATGCCAAAAGTTGAAACAATTTACCGTGCGTGCAGTTAGCATTTTAAAACTTAGATCATTAATTCCTTAAAAAATACTTAGATTTGTCATAAGAAAATTAATGAGTAGATTTATCATCGAAAGTTTACATCATTATATTTTTATAGTTAGAAAAGTAACAATCAGATGGATGTATTGGAAACCGTGTCGATATCTAAAACAAAATAGAAAAACGGAGGTAGTAATATTTAAGCCCTGCATAAGATATAATCCCTTTGTTATCTTTTATTTGATGTCCTAGAAACTATACAGATTGTCTATAGGAAAACTACATCATTAGATTTATCGTTAAAAACACTTTGATAATATTATAACTTTATTAGTGTATCTTAATATAAAGTTATAAAAAGTAACGGCTACATTCGTAGTTCGGAGACCGTGAAAAGTCAAAGATGTCAAATAAAAAAGAAAGGATGGAGTGTTTTTTACTTAGTGAATTATTTTTATTTTTTATTTTTGTAGTACAAAGCAGAAATGAAGATGCTGAAAGAATTTTAATTGCCAACATTTCAACATGGCAAATCTATAGGTGTAAAAAAAACATGGCAAATCTACATATAGGTTACTAAGTACATTAATTGCAAATAGACGAAAACTAAAAAAAAAAATGCAAATAGACGAGAAAAGGACACACCCTGCCAAAAAAAAGAAGGAGCAAAAGATACATAATAATTCCATGGTGACGTTCATTTTTTTAATTTATAATATAGACTCTCGGCTTATATTTCCTATAAACTGAATTTCTAAGGTACGTGGGCTTCCATAAATTTGTGAAAACTTAGACCTAGTACACCTTGGAACCATCATTTTTTTCATGATTTACTTTTCCCCTGGTATTCTGTGTTTGGAAAATTAATTAATGGCTTTAGTAATTATGAAAATTGCTCCTATGCCTTAAAAATTATCAGAAAACCCTATAAATACTAGGAAAATTCTGGGAAATCTATAAAATGATCTACTTAATAGATAAAATTAATCTTCACTATTTTGCACTCGTTTCATGTATCTAAAATTATTTACTAGCGATGGCGATAGAAAATTAATTATTTTACTAGCAGTAAACCGATAGAAAATTGCATGAATATTGTAGAATATGTTTGACATCACTAAGTGAAAATTTTCTTGCCCTGGATGACAACAATTGATAAACTCATGCTATGTTCTGTGGAGACCTATAGCAATATCCTAAATTATCCGTTAGCTTTGTAAAGATGTTGTTTTTCTGCATGAGTCGCATTAGTAGTTAGATTCAACTCATGTTGAGCTTGGTCTTGCTCATGAAGAGCATCTCTTATATTTTGCTTTAGACTGAAACCTTATTCATTAGATCGTTATTTTCCAAATTCTATAAATAAAATAATGGTCTAAGTTGTTCTATTAAAGTCTTATCTCCTGCTGAATAGTTGATTAAATCTGCTTAATAGAACATCCGCCAAGAGCATACCTTACTGTGGTAAACTAATCTTGCATGGAATAAATTTGTAAACCATACGCTGAAATAAAAATATGTTGCCATGTCTTGCTAACAAAATGTTGTATGTGTGCTCTTGATATCTAATAAGCCTCAATTCACTAGCTTGTAGTGTACGGATGCCCATATGGCAAAAGGGAAATTATTTTTTCTCAGTGACACCAGAACAAGTCTAGTCATATGTTGATCTCTGATGGCTCACTTTGGCTAGAAAACACCATATTCCTCAAATAAGTATAGAATAACTTCAGCCATAAGACTTAGAGCCTATATAACACTATCCTCTACCACACTGATTTTGTAATTGAAGAACTTTGCAATTATAATATTACATAGTATATATTGGTTTCATGCCAATAAAATTGTCATTACTACCTAATCACGTGCATGCATGCAAGAGTGGCACCTCCCATTGATTAGCTAGTCATAGCAGTAAACAAAAGAGGTAACCCCCGTTATTAATCATAGCATTGCAAGGAACCATGTAACAAAAAAACACAAAGTCGCACGCACCTACACAAACGGCCGGCCGAACAACTGGAGGCTTCCTCGCTGCAGCAACCAACGCAGGTTGTCGACGGCTAATTTCTTTTCCACACGCATACACAAGCGGCCAAGTGATCGGGACAGCCAATCCTAGATGAGCACAGGCGCTACACGCGGCGGGCAAGAGGCGTTGTGTCGGCATCAACACGCATGGGCAGGAGGCAACCAAGCCAACATGCGCACACTGACGTGCAGTCCCACCGGCGTCACGCGTAGGCCGAACGGCAGCTCCCGGCGAGGGTCTCCATGCGTCGAGTGAAAGACGAAAAAAAAGATGGCGATAATGGCTGGCGGCGCCGGTATTGGAAAAACCAAAGCGGCGGCTAGGTGGGAAAAAGAGGAAGGACAAATAAAACTGCTAGGGTTTTTTTTTCTCGAATCCACTCTCCCCACGATCCTTTTATATCTCGCACAGTCTAGCCCCTTCGTAAAACTCCAAAATATTCTATTTTCACGTATCTACATTGTTTAATTACGCACAGGCCCTAAAGAGGTTTATTTTATTTATTTTATTTTTTATATTATTTTTTTTCCAGAGTCTTACATTCTACCCCCCTTAACAGAATTCGACCCCGAATTCTAATCATCGTTCTAATAAAAAACAACCACAACTGAAATTAAAGAACAACAAAAATAACACGTACCCGACGTGAACAACTCCGGGTATAGCTCGCGCATGCGAGACTCCAACTCCCAAGTCGCCTCTCTCTCTCGGACTGATGAGTCCACAGCACCTTAATGTATACTAATGTCTTGTGCCTCAGCACTCGCTCTGACTTTTCTAGAATGCGCACCGAACGCGACTCAACTGTGAGGTCTTGCTCAATAGTCAGCGGTTCCAATGAAATCTTATGCTCTGGGTCTCTCAAAACTTTCAAGATCGAGACGTGAAACACATTGTGAACTCCACGCATGGACTCAGGAAGGTCCAGGCGGTAGGCTAACTTCCCAATTCTTGCAATAATCAGGAACGGTCCAACGTACCTCGGGCTAAGCTTCCCTTTGGTACCGAATCGGACAATGCCTTTATTGGGAGACACTCTCAAGAGCACCTGGTCACCCACCGCAAACTCCAGGTCACGACTCCTCACATCTGCATAGCTTTTCCGCCTGCTCTGAGCTGCTAGCAGATTCTGCCTCACCATGGCTACGCGTTCCACGGTCTTCTGAATCCAGTCCGGACCCAAAACTGCCTTCTCTCCCACTGCATCCCAACAAAGTGGCGATTTGCACTTCCGCCCATAGAGAACCTCAAATGGCGCGGCTCTAATACTGGAATGGTAATTGTTATTATAAGCAAACTCTACAAGTGGCAATTGGTCCTCCCAACTACCCTTCCAAGACAAAACGCAAGACCGCAACATGTCCTCCAAAGTTTGAATAGTGCGCTCTGACCGCAACATGGAGTACCATCTGTCTGAGGGTGAAACGTTGTACTAAGGCGGAGTTGTGTGCCCAATGCACTCTGCAGACTCTCCCAGAACTTGGAGACAAACTTCGCTTCCCTGTCAGAAATAATGGTCTTTGGCACACCATGCAGTCTTACTATTTCACGCACATAAATAGGAGCTAGATAACTCGCTGAATTTGTAGTGCGAATAGAAATGAAGTGCGCAGACTTGCTGAATCGATCCACCACTACCCAAACTGCATCCTTCCCTCGCGGCGTACGAGGTAACGCCGCCACAAAGTCCATAGAGATATCATCTCAGGGCCGATGGGGAACCTCCAAAGGTTGCAACAACCCTGCAGGACGCCTGTGCTCAGCTTTCACTTGCTGACAAACACCGCAAGAAGCCACATAATTAGCAATGTCCACCTTCATCCTTTTCCACCGTAAATTGCTTCAAATCTCGATACATCTTAGTCTCACCGGGATGAGCGAGGTACGGAGTGCGATGTGCCTCCTCAAGATATCATCTTTGACCTCCGCCTTTTGCGACACGCAAAGGCGGCCTTTAAACCTCAAAGCACCAGAATCATCCATGCTAAAATCACCCTCTTTGCCCTCATCCAGACGCTTCCTAACCTCCTGTAATAACCGGTCACTCTGTTGTGCTTCCCGCACACGATCTGGAATAGCTGACTCAAGAATCAACTGTGTCTCAACATGTTCTGTGCCCGCATAACAATAAGATATTTCCATGCGATCAAAATCAGCAATGAGGCAATCTAGAGTAACGGGAGTCGCCTTACGACTAAGAGCATCAGCAACAACATTGGCCTTGCCTGAATGATACTGAATAGTAAGATCATAGTCTTTGATCAACTCCAGCCACCTCCTTTGCCTCAAATTCAGATCCTTCTTAGTGAAGATATACTTGTGACTCTTGTGATCTGTGAAAATATCACAAGGCACACCGTATAGATAATGCCTCCAAATCTTGAGAGCAAAGACAACCACAGCCAACTCCAAGTCATGAGTGGGATAATTCTGCTCGTGATTCTTTAACTGTCTTGATGCATAAGCAATCACCTTACCGTCTTGCATAAGCACACAACCAAGACCCACTCGAGACGCATCTGAAAAGACTGTGAACCGCTTCCACGGCTCGGGAAGAGTGAGAACAGGAGAGGTCACCAACCTCTCTTTCAAAGTGCAGAAACTGCTTTCACACTCATCGGTCCACTGGAATCTCACACCTTTCTGAGTAAGCTGAGACATCGGCTTGGCAATGATAGAGAAGTCCTGCACAAAACGCCGATAATAACCAGCCAAGCCCAAGAAACTCCTCACCTCCTTCACATTAGTCGGCCTCTTCCAATCCACCACTGTAGAGACCTTGCTAGGATCAACAGCAATGCCCTGAGGATTTATCACATGACCCAGAAAACTCACTTCTAAAATCCAGAACTCACACTTCTTCAACTTAGCATAGAACTTGTGCTCTTTCAAAGTCTCTAAAACCAACCTCAAATGACGCTCATGATCCTCATTAGTCTTGGAATAGATAAGAATATCATCAATGAACACCACCACGAAGTCATCTAGATACTCGTGTAACATATTGTTCATGGTCTTCATAAAAACAGCAGGTGCATTAGTCAGTCCAAAAGAAATAACTTTGAATTCATAATGCCCATACCTGGTGGAGAAAGCTGTCTTCTCTACATCCTGCTCACGCACACAGATTTGATTATACCCTGACTGGAGATCAATCTTGGAGAACACTTGAGCTCCATTCAACCACTACTACAGAAAAGGTCATCACAGACGGTTCGTATAGATCATCACAAACGGTTTTGAACCGCTCGAAATTTTATGTGCGAGATAGCGGTGGTTATCACGACGGTTGGAAAACCGTCTCAGGATAACTCTTATCACTGACGGTTCCAACCACGAATCGTGCGTGATACTACGTAATCACTGAGCGGTTCGTTGTTGGAACCGCTCGTGATACTTAATAATCGTGAGCGGTTACAACCACGCAACCGCCTGCGATTACGTAGTATCACGACGGTTCATCGTGGTCGGAACCGTCTGTGATTCTCAGAATATCACGAGGCGGTTGCGTGGTTGGAACCGTCTGTGATAATTCATTATCACAGACGGTTCCAACTACAAACCTTCTGTCATAGACGGTTACAACCACGAACCGTCTGTGATTCTGTAGTATCACAGACGGTTCGTAGTTAGAACCGTCTGTGATAAGTCCTAAACCTAATTAAATTTTTTGAATTTTCACTAGCCTCAAGAATTGCTAGCCATGCCCTCTCAAAACTAGCAAGTAGAAACATGTCACAGATAATTGCCGACAACTCAAAGTGATCATTTAACTCAAAATCAATTACAAAAGAATGTTTCAAGTATATATTGTCGCTATAGTTACAAATTGAATTACAACTACCAAAGTGAATTACAATATTGAATCAATTGTTTGAGTTCGCTCATCGGTGTCGACGGCGTGAAACTCTCCGTTGGTGTTAACTATATCCGCCTTGATGAAGCCACGAGCTCCCCTCGAATGTGCGTGACTCGTCCATCTCGAGTGCATTTAACTCTATGTTCAAGCCACATCGCTAGCGTGAGTAAAGTAGTAAGCATATATATTTAAATTTATAATTAGGAGATAATTATTACGAGATTGACAAACACCGGGATCGTTAGTCCTAGAAGCAATCAATAGTCGCATATGATGGCATACGTAGAATGCGCATAGGTGATCTCGTTTTCTTTGACTAAGACCGCAAAAATAGAATTACATATATATGTACAGTCAGTTCGAGACGCGATATTACGGAGTATGATATATGATTATTGTGTTGTAGCGCGTACTGGAAATCGCATCATGTGAGTCAGTGTGGCGCTCGTTCCCTTGTATAAACCTCCCTCGGCAACATAGCCGATGAACGCCCTATATGATTCAAAAAAGTTATCCTTGTCCATTTAAAACGAAGGAAGACTACAATAGAGTTATGTGCGGAGGAAATGAACATACCTGTCGAGTATTCCTTTAATAATGGTGAAGTCGTGATTTTTGTTGAGTAGAGAATCAAGGTACAATACCATGTTCCTCTTTGGCACAAGAATCAGAAGAATCCAGTGGAACCTACTCGTGTATGTCGCTATAGTCATAAACCTATGTTGAAACGTAATTTGTATAGCAAATATTGAAGCACTTACTCGGTTGTTGGGCACCATTATGTACTCACATCGTTCGAGCAAGCAATCCCATTTTATGTAATTTCGGCGAGGATGCGTCTTGGTTGATTGTTTGCTCGAGACCACGTGTGGGTCGAGGAAACCCACCGGTTCTTTGATTCGATGGGCACGTTTCATAATGTATCTGTACATAAGCAATGAGTTATGATATTTATCGGTATCACGTGAGTGTAGAAATTGATTGCACACACTTACAAATGTCCAAAGATCGTAGAAGTGGCGTCGAGGCGCTTAGGTTGTATAAGTCAAATAAGTCTTGAAGCCCACGACGAAGTGGCGTGCTCGTGGAGAAAATGCTCCCTCCGTATCCGACGGTGATTCCAGTATGACCCCCCTTCGCTCCGGTCTTGCGCAAGTACCAATCATGCAAAGCTTGACAAGCTACTCCTGAGCTCTTTAGTTCTGCGCCGGAGACCAACGGACTTCCGAGTGAGTATTTGACGGGGTTGGGAGGTACCTTAATGTTCTTCAATTTCGATTTCTCCTTAACGAGGCGGCTGAGGGACGCTTTCCCGTGAGACGCCTCAAGGACCGATGTGGTGACACGCTTTTCTTGTCCCTTTGTCGTCTTCTCGACGGGAAGCGATGTGGCGGCCTTCTGAAGCTTTGGTTGAGGAGGACTCATCGAGGGTCCTATTGGAGAGGCAGGGTCCTCTCGATATCGCGTCACTGAAGGGTCCAGTGCGATGTCCTTCTTGTGCCACTGGATAAAAGTGTGCGTGGCATCCCCTAGTGTTCTGATTTCTTCGTTCAGGGGAATATCCAGCGGGATGGCCATGAAATTGTCATGGACCATGTCCACCTGCACCCTGGCGTAACCTGCGCCACCGGGCACCGCGTCAGATCGCCCTTCCCGGTATGGATACACCATACCCCCTTGACCTCAATAGGAATCGACCCTACTATCCTCACTTGGAGCTTGCAGGGCGTCGGCTCCTACAAAAGCGTACACAATTAGCTAAGGTGTCCTATAGGTCTATCTTTGGAGCATTCCAGAGATGTACATTACCTCAATGCCGTCGATCGGTAATTGCACGTCGTCATGTCGAGAATTATGTGGACGCGACGCTACTCAATGTCGGCGGGACTTGCTCCCAAATTAACGAGGCGGCTTGCGCCGCATGAGTTGATTTACTTGGTTACGCAAGTTTGTTATTTGTTCTTGAAATTGTGCAATAATCACATGTTCCAACCGCGTCGTCTTGGTCCTTGGATCTCTTCCTACTCCTATACATGTCGGAGTTGTGTGGGAATCCATCCCTCCAAGAGACGTAAACCCCAACGCCTCGCGTGCGACCCGCGTGCTCCTTGTTTCCCAGGGCCGTAGACAGTACATCCTTCTCCCTGCCTACTTGAAGGAACCTTGGGAACATGCGAAGTCAATGCTTCTGCAAGAGAACATCATGTTATTGTAGACACCATGAGGTTATGGACTTATTAACAATTAAGTGGTTCGAGAAATTTACAGACGTTGAGACAACGCCTCGTCTGCCGGGTTTGTCGGAGAGATGTTGCCAAGGCGTGGCGATGCCCTCGCTCTTAACCAGGATCGAGCGCGCTCGTCCGAGATCTCGACAAGCGGTCGTGCAGCAGTCTCGTCCTCCGCCGCCATCGCGTGGCTTTACCGCGTACCAGCCGTCTTGAGTCCGTGGGGTGAGTGTTTTGTGCTGCGATAGCTCGCGGCGCGCGCACTTTGCTCTGAAATTCGCCGCCGTCGTCATCATGCGCACGGCGCCCCATGTATCCCGCGACAAAAATTGATACGTCGTGAAGGGCGTCGACCGTGTTCACGTCTTTGCGTGACAAGCGTGCTCTTGAAGGTCCTCCACGCGTGGGACATCGCCCGCAGCCGCGTGCCATCGCACACGATGTGCAGTACGCCCGAGGAAAGTGAGCGAGGCGAAAGTTCAGTCCTGGCGGTCTCTCTGTACATCCGTCAGAGACTTCTAGGTTGGGGTGGTGATGGGGACCCGTTCCCTTGCAAGTACCCCGCAGATTGTCCGGAATCTCGCGGTGCTTTCTTGGGACTCGGCGGGATCCCGAGGTCAGCGACCTCCGTGATCGTCATGCGGCCCGAGGGCAATTGGAGATTCTCCTCGCCTTCGCTGCGTACCACCTTGATCGGAGATCCAGACGCATTTGGCGACGTCGCGACGGCGGCAAAGACGGTGCCTCTGGCCATCTCGCTTACTTGCTATCTATATAAGTTACGTACACAATTATTACATAGTATATAATATATGGGAAATTGCACAAAAAATATAAACAAATATAATCAACGTTTGCCATCTCGAGTAAAATAAAATAAATTGCCGTCGGTGTACCATAAGAATCATCACGGTTCCTGTGTTTACCCAGTTAGTCGGCACCTAAGTATCGAGACTACCCACACCAACCTAGGTTAACAGGCATCTTGGTTTTTCAAGTCACCTAGGCTAACCCATTAGTCGAGAGGGATACCCATGATACCTAGGCCAACCTAGTAAATCAAGCACGATCTTACTTCCATAGGTTTTCATCATTCGGCACTATACCTCAAGTTTCAGATGCGAAAATTAATTCCCTTACTGGGGTATCCAACTACTTGCACTCCTACAGAAAAATAGCGAAAACCAATACTAAAGCATACTATTGGTACAATACTAGAGCATACTGTTGGTACAAGACTTCATCTTCAGCCTCTCATGTTACACAAAGAATCGACTTCATCTACTATGTGCAACTTTGTGTAGTATCTTCCAACTCAAGCATAACACCAATATAGTATAGATCAAGTACAATCAATGTGCCCACGACAATACACAGGTTATATGTTAAATTTATGATACGGTACCGCATCCGGTTGCCCATAAAACGATATATGTTACACCAACCTAACAAACCATTTTGGAACGCAACATTCTACTTTGTACAACCATGAAGGTAAATATACTGTCCATCAGGTGCGTAGACAAATTAGGAGCTGCAAACGAACAGCATCACATATGGGCATGACCACTCAAGATTAGTCAACGACCCCCATTATCATATGTTGATGCTAATATATATAAAAAGAAAGAAACCCCTGTCAGATATCATGTATCATTTTTTTTCTGACATCAAAGTCCTAAAGCTCAAAGAAGAAAACATGACGCTTACAAAATTATTCACGCAATGAAATCATGGTGCATAAAGCCTACAGGCTCGCCGCTCTTTCTTTGCATTATTCTTAGGGTCATCTGATATAAGTTCTCTTGACACAACCACGCTACCAACTAGACTGTACTGACGTTATTAAGAAAACATATATAGTACTGCTATGATGTTGCAAATCATGTTTTGATGGCGTACCGGAAATCGCATCATGTGAGTCAGTGTGGCGCTCGTTCCCTTGTATAAACCTCCCTCGGCAACATAGCCGATGAACGCCCTATATGATTCAAAAAAGTTATCCTTGTCCATTTAAAGCGAAGGAAGACTACAATAGAGTTATGCGGAGGAAATGAACATACACATCGAGTATTCCTTTAATAATGGTGAAGTCGTGATTTTTGTTGAGTAGAGAATCAAGGTACAATACCATGTTCCTCTTTGGCACAAGAATCGAGAAGAATCGGTGGAACCTACTCGTGTATGTCGCTATAGTCATAAACCTATGTTGAAGCGTAATTTGTATAGCAAATATTGAAGCACTTACTTACGGTTGTTGGGCACCATTATGTACTCCACGTCGTTACGAGCAAGCAATCCCATTTTTATGTAATTCTCGGCGTAGGATGCGTCTTGGTTGATTGTTTGCTCGGAGACCACGTGGGTCGAGGAAACCCACGGTTCTTTTATTCGATGGGCACGTTTCATAATGTATCGTACATAAGCAATGAGTTATGATATTTATCGGTATCACGTGAGTGTAGAAATTGATTGCACACACTTACGATGTCCAAAGATCGTAGAAGTGAGGCGCCGAGGCGCTTAGGTTGTATAAGTCAAATAAGTCTTGAAGCCCACGACGAAGTGGCGAGCTCGTGGAAAAATGCTCCCTCCGTATCGACGGTGATTCCGAGATGACCCCCTTCGCTCGGTCTTGCGCAAGTACCAATCATGCAAAGCTTGACAAGCTACTCCCGAGCTCTTTAGTTCTGCACGAGACCAACGGACTTCCGAGTGAGTATTTGACGAGGTTGGGAGGTACCTTAATGTTCTTCAATTTCGATTTCTTAACGAGGCGGTGAGGGCGTTTTCCGTGAGGCGCCTCAAGGACCGATGTGGTGACACGCTTTTCTTGTCCCTTTGTCGTCTTCTCGGCGGAAGCGATGTGGCGTATACGAAGCTTTGGTTGAGGAGGACTCATCGAGGGTCCTATTGGAGAGGCAGGTCCTCTCGATATCGTGTCACTTGAAGGGTCCGGTCGATGTCCTTCTTGTGCCTTTGGATAAAAGTGTGCGTGGCATCCCTAGTGTTACGATTTCTTCGTTCGGGGAATCTCGGTAGGATGGCCATGAAATTGTAATGGACCATGTCCACCTGCACCCTGGCGTAACCCTGCGCCAGCTGGGCACCGTGCTACACTGCCCCTTCCTGGTATGGATACACCATACCCCGCCCAGCCTCAATAGGAATCGACCCTACTATCCTCACTTGGAGCTTGCAGGGCGTCGGCTCCTACAAAAGCGTACACAATTAGCTAAGGTGTCCTATAGGTCTATCTTTGGAGCATTCCAGAGATGTACATTACCTCAATGCCGTCGATCGGTAATTGCACGTCGTCATGTCCAGAATTATGTGTGGACGCGACGCTACTCCAATGTCGAGCAGGACTTGCTCCCAAATTAACAGGGGCGGCTTGCGCCTGCATGAGTTGATTTACTTGGTTCTGCAAGTTTGTTATTTGTTCTTGAAATTGTGCAATAATCACATGTTCCAACCGGCGTCGTCTTTGGTCCTTGGATCTCTTCCTACTCCTATACGTGTCGGAGTTGTGTGGGAATCCATCCCTCCAAGATCGTAAACCCCAGCGCCTCGCGTGCGACCAGCGTGCTCCTTGTTTCCCGGGGCGTGAGCGGTACATCCTTCTCCTGTCTACTTGAAGGAACCTTGGGAACATGCGGAAGTCAATGCTTCTCGCAAGAGAACATCATGTTATTGTAGACACCATGAAGTTATGGACTTATTAACAATTAAGTGGTTCGAGAAATTTACAGACGTTGAGACACCGCCTCGTCTGCGGGTTTGTCAAAGAGATGTTGCCCGAAGGCGTGGTCGATGCCTCGCTCTTAACCGGGATCGGCGCGCTCGTCAGAGATCTCGACAAGCGGTCGTGCGGCAGCTAGCCTCGTCCTCCGCCGCCATCGCGTGGCTTTACTCGCGTACCAGCCGGTTTGAGTCGTGGGGGTGAGTGTTTTGTGCTGGATAGCTCACGGCGCGCACTTTGCTCCTGAAATTGGCCGTCGTCTTCATGCGCACGGCGTCCCATGTATCCCGCGACAAAAATTGATACGTCGTGAAGGGCGTCCGACCGTGTTCACGTCTTTGCGTGACAAGCGTGCTCTTGAAGGTCCTCCACGCGTGGGACATCGCCGGCGGCGCGTGCCATCGCACACGCGCTCAGTACGCCGGGGAAAGTGAACGAGGCAGAAAGTTCAGTCCACAACTGGTCTCTCTGTACATCCGTCAGAGACTTCCAGGTTGGGGTGGTGATGGGGACCCGTTCCCTTGCAAGTACCCCGCAGACGGTCCGGAATCTCGCAGCTGCTTTCTTGGGACTCAGCGGGATCCCGACGTCATCGACCTCCGTGATCGTCATGCGCCCGAGGGCAATTTGGAAATTCCTCGCCTTCTCGCTGCGTACCACCTTGATCGGAGATCCAGACGCATTTGGCGGCGTCGTTGTGGCGGCAAAGGCGATGCCTCTCGCCATCTCGCTTACTTGCTATCTATATAAGTTACGTACACAATTATTACATAGTATATAATATATGGGAAATTGCACAAAAAATATAAACAAATATAATCAACGTTTGCCATCTCAGAGTAAAATAAAATAAATTGCCGTCAGTGTACCATAAGAATCATCACGGTTCCCAGGTTTACCCAGATTAGTCGGCACCCTAAGTATCGAGACTACCCACACCAACCTAGGTTAACCGGCATCTTGGTTTTTCAAGTCACCTAGGCTAACCTGATTAGTCGACAGGGATACCCATGATACCTAGGCCAACCTAGTAAATCGGCACCGTCTTACTTCCATAGGTTTTCATCATTCGGCACTATACCTCAAGTTTCAGATGCGAAAATTAATTCCCTTACTGGGGTATCCAACTACTTGCACTCCTACAGAAAAATAGCGAAAACCAATACTAAAGCATACTATTGGTACAATACTAGAGCATACTGTTGGTACAAGACTTCATCTTCAGCCTCTCATGTTACACAAAGAATCAGACTTCATCTACTATGTGCAACTTTGTGTAGTATCTTCCAACTCCAAGCATAACACCAATATAGTATAGATCAAGTACAATCAACAGGCCCACGACAATACACAGGTTATATGTTAAATTTATGATACGGTACCGCATCCGGTTGCCCATAAAACGATATATGTTACACCAACCTAACAAACCATTTTGGAACGCAACATTCTACTTTGTACAACCATGAAGGTAAATATCATCCATCAGTGCGTAGACAAATTAGGAGTCAAGCTAAACGACATCACATATGGGCATGACCACTCAAGATTAGTCAACGACCCCCATTATCATATGTTGATGCTAATATATATAAAAAGAAAGAAACCCCTGTCAGATATCATGTATCATTTTTTTTCTGACATCAAAGTCCTAAAGCTCAAAGAAGAAAACATGACGCTTACAAAATTATTCACGCAATGAAATCATGGTGCATAAAGCCTCTGAGGCTCGCCGCTCTTTCTTTGCATTATTCTTAGGGTCATCGATATAAGTTCTCTTGACACAACCACGCTACCAACTAGATCAGATCGGCGTTATTAAGAAAACATATATAGTACTAATATGATGTTGCAAATCTTTTTGATGGCAATGTTTACTCTATGAAATGAACCTTTAAATATGGACGAAGGCTACCTTTTAGAATCAGTGGTCTTGATTTTGAAGGCGGCGCGCTGGGGGCGGCACCGAGGTAAACCTCGGGCTCTCACAGTAGAAGGGAGGCGGCGCTGGTCTGAGGCGAGGGCGAAGGAGGCGGCGCCAGTCGAGGCGGGGCGAAGGGGCGGCCACAGTAAACCCTCTGGCGAGAGAAGGAGGCGGCGCTGAAACTCACCGGTGCTCGGCGGGAGGCGGCGCTGGTCGGAGGCGAGGACGAAGGAGGCGGCACCGGTCGGCGAGGGACGGCGGGAGGCGGCGCGGTCGGAGGCGGGGGCGAAGGGAGGCGGCCCCGTAAACCCTCACGGCGAGAGAAGGGTGAAAAAGCGAGTGTGCACGACCGTTCGATGATAGAACAGACTTATATACATGGATATCACGAGACGGTTCTATGATAGAACCGTCGTGATAATACATCACGAGCGGTTCCATAAAGAAACCGCTCGTGATATTAACTATCACGAGCGGTTCTATTATAGAACCGCCTATGATAACTTAACAGAGAAGCCCTAGTTTTCATATCACGAGCGGTTCCATAAGCAAGCGCTGCGTGATATGAATGAACGATGGAACCGTCGTACTTTAGATCAACGGCCCGATTCGTGTAAAAGTTACGAGCGTCCTAACGTTGCCATCCACATGGACCGTTGGATCTAAATCCAACCGTTAGAACCGTCCTTGAACACTTACGGAGAAACCTAATTTTAATATCACGAGCGGTTACATGCTATCGAACCGTCTGTGATATTAGTATCACGAGCGGTTACGTTATAGAACCGTCGTGATGTGAACACACACATATGTATATAGTCGTTCTTTAGATGGACGGCCCGATTATTGTAAACTTTTTTGAGAACCGTCCGAGAAGGATTATTTGTTAGCGAAAAATGCAATTAAATTCAAAAATGCATAACTTTTTATTTGTAAACTATTTTTGAGTGAATCCAATTTTGTTGGATTCCTCTATTAATTAATGAGCTAAATGTGAAACACACACTTATGCATTTTACTTTTGCTCATTTCAAGGCTTTAAAAATTGTACAAAGTGCATCATAGCTCGAAATGAGATGAATCCAATTGGGTTGTTCATCTCATGAGGTGCTTGATTCAACGTATCATAGCTCCGATGAGGTGTTTAATTTTCTCATATATATCTTTTGCATTACAAGTCGATAAAGGGGTCTCACACGATCGATCGAGGCAAATTGACCGATTTAGCGGCCCATAACACGTGACGCGTTTCCATGTTAACATCAAATTAATTACGATTGGAATATATACATGCTTAATTGAAATCTGATCCTTCATGATGATCGACGCGCATATAGCTAGCTTCCTCACCGGGTTCTTCCACCGATCGATGCCGTCTCCGAAAGGAGGCAACTCGTCAAATTGATTGTACTCTTCCTCATCCACGACATTCTCAACTCAGACAATCCTTCTTTTCCCATGAAGAACTACGTGCGGTTTTTATTTGCCGGGTCAGTTACATAAAAACATGAACAACTTGCTTAGCGAGTATGAATGGTTCGTCCTTGTATCAAACACGTTTGAGGTCCACATGAGTGACACCGCATTTGTCGACCTTCACGCCTGCGGAAGTTTAACCAAGTGACATCGAAACAGGGGGATCTTGAAAAGTACATAGTCAAGCTCCCAAATCTCCTCTACGAACCCATAGTACGAGTTCAACCCGCGTGCCCCGCGGTATTGAACCCTCGTGAAATGCATCTATCACGGACACCCACATTACAATCGTGCTCTTCATATCTGAAAGCTTGTATAAAGCGTGTACCCATTTATGTCGTATCCTTGCCAAGTCACAATTGTAAATTTTGGTCCTTTGGCCAACCATAGCAGCGTTTCATCACTTGATGCCCTCCGATGAATCGCATCTTTAACCATTCGTTGAACCGAGCGGTGTGCTTTCTCGTTATCCAAACCTCCGGCCGGTCGGATTACAGTTGGCGTAACATGTCTTTGTGCTCGCGTCGACGTGCGGGGACACTTGGGTCATGTGTTGCAAAGGCGTGAAATGGGCTGCTGGCGTATGTATCTAGATTGGGAGTGATTGCTTTCCTCCCGATGGTCCCGATACCCTCCAGTCTCCCCTCGTGACGAGATGGAGGCACGCCTATCGGTTCCACCTGAGCCATCTAGTCCACGTAGAACTCAATGACCTCTTCGGTTGCATAACCTTCGATGATACTACCTCCGCCGAGATCGATTCCGCACGAGGACTTCGAATTCCATGTATCTCTCGAAGGGTACATATGACGTAGGAACACAGGCCGCATATCTTTATCTCTTTCACAAGGTGAACAATGAGATGGACCATGATATCAAAAAAAGACGGAGGAAAATACCTCTCAAGATGACATAGAGTCGTCACCACCTCGGCCTGCAGAGCGTCGAGTCCTTCGGGATCGATGACCTTCTGAGCAATTGAGTTAAAGAAATAACACAGCCTAAAGATTGCCACTCGGATCTTGTTTGGCAAGATACTCCTAATTGCAACAGGAAGCATCTGTGTCATCAGCACATGACAATCATGAGACTTCATACCAATTAATTTTAAATCTTTCATGGAAACAAGTTTCTTAATATTGGCGGAGTAACCGGACGGAACTTTCACACCATGCAAACTTTGACACAGTTCATTTCTCTCGGCCTTGGACAAAGTGTAGCAAGCTGGGGGAAGGTACGTTCGTCCTTTATCAATCTCTTTCGGTGCTAACTCGGATCTTATGTTCATATCAACCAAGTCACGCCGTGTGTTAACGCCGTCTTTTGTTTTGCCAGTAATGTTCAGTAAGAGACCAATCAAGCTATCACATACATTCTTCTCCACGTGCATGACGTCGATGCAGTGGCGAACTTCTAAGTGCTCCCAATAAGGCAAGTCCCAAAAAATTGACCGCTTCTTCCAGATATTTTTCTGAGGGGTCCTTAATTTACCTCCCTTTCCAAGCACAACATCGATATCCTTAACCATATCATAGACCTCTTTCCCTCTAGAATCCCTTGGAGCTGAACCGTCCTCCTTATTTCCGTTGAATTGTTTCTTCATCTTGCGGTATGGGTGAATCCTGGGAAGGAACCTACGGTGACGCATATACACAGTTTTGCGTGAGTTGTTCAGCCATACACTCTCGGTACCATCCATGCAAAGGCGGATGGGCTTTGGCTCCTTTTATCTGAACCCGACAAAGTTACCAAGGGCGGGAAAATCATTGATGGTGCGAATAACATGGCGTAAAGTGAAGTTCTCTCGTTTATACGCGTCCTATACTTGTACCCCTTCGTTCCAAAGTGTCACAAGATCTTCCGGCAATGGTGCTAGGTACACATCAATATCGTTCCCGAGTTGCTTGGCCCTTGGATAAGTAGTGTTATCAAAATGTATTTCCGCTTCATACACGACCAAGGAGGAAGGTTGTACATACATAGATTCACGGGCAGTGCTATGTCACGCTCATGTTACCAGAAAGGATTCATTCCGTCCGTACTCAACCCTAACCTTATGTTCCTCGGTTCGCATCGAACTCTTCAAAGCTCCGATCGAAGTTTCTCCTTCGGGCGTAATCGCAGGTGTCCGAGCTTCCCATCTTTCTTACGCTCCTCGAAAGTGCCAACGCATCAATCTTGCCTCCTTCGGTTCGCAAATAAACGCTTCAAACGTGGGATCACAGGAGATACCACAACATCTTAGCAGAGGTCCTTGCTTCGCCTTAGCGATATTCTTCCGCTTGTATCGGGATGCTCTGACACGGACATGCATGCATGTCTGCATACTCTTTACGGTAGAGGATACAATCGTTCGGACATGCATGTATTCTCTCTACTTCCATTCCCAATGGACAAAGAACCTTCTTAGCTTGGTAGGTCGTCTTTGGGCAACACGTTTCCCTCGGAAGGATGTCGACTAAGAGACCTAACAACGCCAGTAAAACTCTTGTCGGACCAACCATTGCTTGCCTTCAATTTCAGCGGTTCAAGCACGGTTGACAACCTTGTGTATTCCGCTTGCACCAGGAACAAAGGTTTCCGAGTCCTCCATTAAGCCCTCGAATTTACAAAACTCTCTCTCACCGTAGTTCCTTTACGCATCGCGTAGCGCCCGATCCGATTGTCATCATGCGATCTATCCTCATCAAAAGCACATTCCATACCCCGCATATCGTTGACTTCCTCGGCGATGTCGTCATTCTTGACTTAGGTATAATCTGATCTTCACCGTGATCGCTCCAACATGTATATCCTTTTTGAAACCTCTTCGTATTAAGTGAGCTTCGATCTGCTTGTAGGGTTGTTAAACGTTTTCATATTACCGGAATCAATGCATGGACGGTACATATATTTTATCCCTTCTTCAACATATCACCTTTCGTGGCTCTTCTAAAAGCAAACACGCCATTAATATACTCTTCACTCACACGGTTCTCAATGTACATCGATTTGGTCCATCTACACGTATATGCACATAACAAATTAATTAGTGTTAAATTATATATTAATAAACCATAAGTACCCTTCATAATGACCAAACACATTAGTGATTACTCTATAGCAAATATAAAGGGTTACAGATCGTTACACATTAGTGATTAGTCCGAGTAAAAATAAAGGGTTCCGATCGATCGTTACCCTTCTCTCCAAAGTGGCGCAATGAGGAGGAGGCGCAGAGGTGCCGCAATGGGCCGGGAGGAGGAGCGGGGGTAATGACTCAAAATGGGAGAGGAGGAGGTAGGGTAACACTCAAAATGGGGAGGACGCAGCGGCAGCAGGTGGTGGCGGTTCAAATGGAATTAATAGAAATGGGGACCGGCGGCGCTTACTTATAATGCTAATATATCACAGACGGTTCTTTTAAATAACCGTCTATGATAGTTCAGATCCGAGCGGTTCTTTAAAAGAACCAAATGCGTGATAGTCTTATATCACAGGCGGTTCGTATAACGAAATGCGTGATGAAAATATCACAGACGGTTAACGAAGAACCGTCTGTGATAATTTTATCACAGACGGTTCCAAAGGAACCGTCTGTGATGGGGTGTCTAGTATAGCATTTTTGTAGTAGTGAACCGATCAAACAAGTCCTCAATGCGGGGCAATGGATATTTGTTCTTGATTGTTACTGCATTAAGCGCACGATAATCAACACACATACGCCAACTCCCATCCTTCTTCTCTGTGAATAGAACAGGAGCTCCCCATGGCGATACACTACCCCTGATCAAACCTTTAGCCAACAAATCGTCCAACTGCTTCTTCAACTCGTCCTGAAATGGACGTGCCCGTCGATATGGAGACATCGAGATGGGCCGAGTACCCGGAACAAGATCAATGCGAAACTCCACGTCTCGTGCAGGTGGCAAGCCCGGAAGCTCAGCTGGGAACACATATGGGTAATCACTAACCACTGGAATCTCCTTAATCTGCGAAGCCACGCTCGGTTTCTCAGCAAAAGCTAAGAGAAGCCTGTTTTCACACGACGACCAGAAACAGTCCGGTAATATCGAAGAGAGCGCGGGCGCACTCCTGAAAGATCAAAGTCTCCTGCACGAGGTGCGCACAGAGAGGCATTCTACGTAAACAGGATATCACGGCTCGATAAGAGTGCAACCAATCCATGCCCAAGATAACGTCGAACGGCTCCATTTGAATAACTATCAAATTCACCGTGAACTTCTCTCCATCAATGACAATAGAACACCCAGGACAAACAGTAGAGCTCGCAATAATTCCCCCAGGAGTGCTAACTAACACGGACTGAGAAATCCACTGCATACTCAAGTTCGCTCTCCTAGCAAACGTCGTCGAGACAAACGAAAAGGTAGCCCCTGAATCAAAAAGGACAAAAGCATCAAATGAATCCACAAGCAAAGTACCTGTCACCACGTCAGGACGACCCGCGGACTCCGCTGTGGGCATGGCGTACACTCCAGGTGGCCCCATGGCGAAAGAAGACGATGCTGGGGCGGCGAGAGCCCCGACAATCTGCTGTGGCGGTGCAGGTAAAGCCGGTCGTGCAACCTGAAGCGGTGCGAGAGGTGGCGGCCGCGAGAGTACCCTCACCGGGCGCCCAAAGGAAGTGGCGGTGCAGAGGAGGCGGTCATCATCGGAAAGATCCTCGGCGAACCCATCAAGAAGAAGATGGCACAGGCTCCCACTTGATCACGCTCGCGGGGTTCTGGCGACACACCCACTCCTTGTGACCCGGTCGGCCACACTGACGGCAATCTCCTGTCCAAGAGCACTCAGCAGCGCGGTGTCCATCACCGCACTTAAAGCAAAGCATGCCCTGCCCAGGACAGACGAAGAGCCGAGTACTGCAAAGGACGAGGCGCCAAGAAGAGAACGGCCTCGATCGCTTAGACTTGAAGGATCGCGGTCCTCCTTGAATTTCTTGGCGGTCGTTGAATGCACTCCACTTCCCTCACTAGAGTTCCTCTTGGTCACCACGAAGCAACGATCCACTGAGGCTTGTGCGCCTTTGTGAGTTGCATCTCCAACTCCATGCCCTGGCTTGCTCCACAACAGAGCAGAGTCACGGAGTGGAGTAGCTCCAAACACATACCCGGTACTTCAGGTGAGACCCAGCGGAACCTTTGGCTTTCGAAGATCATCGTTCGATTCTCAAGGGACAAAGCGAACCAAGTTGTTGAACTCAGCCTCGTACTCAACAATAGACCTCTTCCCCTGAGTAAAGGTCGTCAAGGCAACCTCCATCTTCTCAACAAAGAGTAGGCGAGAACTTTTCTTGAACTGATCAACAAAGTCCTCCCAAGTGATCGCCCTTGGTGGCTGTCCTCAAGACAACACGCCCCCACCAAATGTCCGCTTGCCCTTCAAGCTGAAAGGCTACAAACGGACCCTCGATGTGAGGACATCTCTAAAGCCCCAAGCGCCTCTCCATATAGCGCAACCGATCCATTTGCTCGGACCGATGTGCCCAACCCGTCAAACGGATCCAACCTCAACCCCATCCACTCTCGAAGTGTCATCCGCGCCTCAGGAACCGGTGGAGGTGCGACACGAGCAACAACAGATCTTTGCGACAGCGAGAGTGCCGGCGCTGTTGACGAAGAGCGGATCTCTCCCACCAACTCTCGGCAAAGTGGGGTCTCATCACCGACCCCAACCGAGGCGGGTCAGCAAAGAACCCCTCGCCATCGACTCATCACGCACAGAGTGGCTCCACGGACCCTCGCCGCGGCCACGACCTCCACGATCGCGGCCACCACGACCACGTCCTCTACCCCTCGGCATAGCTATCAACCACAATCAACAATACACAATGAGTTCAAAGGTCAAAATAAAATCATGCATCAATAAACAACATAAACGGAAGCGTAAAACGATGATCGTACCTCTCTCCAACCTACTGTGCACTAGTGTGTCAAACTTTAGATTAATTAACCATTAACAAATTTTAGTTTATTTACTAAAACTAAAACAAATTTTAACAATTTTAGTTTGCCTAAGTTGTTAATCTATTTACCACGGACCTAAAGCCCGCTCTGATACCAACTGTAACACCCCAGCCCAACACTGAGCCTGGAATGCCACTAAACTACTCTCTACACTAATAATTATTGACACACTATAAAATTTCAGCAAGAAAACATCAATGGACATATCCCTGGATCACAAAAGAGCATCCATAGTTATGAATCAAGTAAGAGCAAACAAGCAAGGGGAAATATAACAAGGTAAACAATCCAGGATAGCACCAACTACTGAATCCAAATCATTGAAATAAATAATCTAGTCCAAAATGTGACCTAAACTTTATTCAGCATCTAGCATGTCCAAGAGTAATCCAACATTGAATGAAAAGGTTCTTATGGAAAATGATCATGTCATTGAAATATAGATCTAATCCATGTGCTCTACTCGCTCTCAGTCACGGCGTCCTCGAAGATCACCTAAAGACAACAAAAGAGCAAGGGTGAGTCCACGACTCAGCAAACACATCAATACACAACGGACAATAATAAATCAACAACATTCAATAACTTCATTATCATCACAGGTACTTCTATTAATATTCTCATGCTGTTATCTTCTCTTTGTTTCACACCCATTAATCTCATATATCAATGCAACTCTAATCTACATGTCCACATGCACTTCTTTCGTGTATACCGGTATAGCATGAGTGAATGCTCGCGACAACATTCACTCTCAAGCCCGTTCCTCCACAAGGATCGGGGACCTCCTCCACTCCCGTGGAGTTGTGATCATTCATGATCACCTGCTCGTATGCAAAGATGCTTATGTGTGAAAAATGCAAACTCCATCATATTCATCATATCCAACTTTTCCTCATGATTATCAACCAAGATATAACCATACCATTCCATTATTTGAAATTAAATTAAATAAAAGCACAATAATAATGGTAATAGAAGGTAAAGAAAACAGTGAACAATCATTGATCGCTGTCTACGATGCACTTGCCTTAACGATTATGGCCGCGGTTTGGCTAGAAGATGGCAACAAGCACGACGCCTCTCCTACATCAAATATTCAAATTTTAATACAAGCTACAACATCAAGAATAGCAATCAATCGACATCGCTCCTACCCGTCTCTAAACCTACCACGCTTCCCCGGTACCGAATAGTCACCCCTTGCTGTCCTGGTACTAAAAAGAGCGTAACTTTCGACTCAAAAGTCCGATCACGACAAACCACTCAGTTCTGGATTCTACACAAAATTCCCCTCATTTTCTTATATTACCATGACTTCTAATTAAATGATCCAACCCTCCGTTTTTAACCCAGAAGACCGATCTATCAACTTCGGGACAGCGGGTCTTACTAAATTCATAACTTTTGTTTTGCCCAACCAAAATTCGAGTTCTTGGATTCTACATAACCCTTACACAATTATGTACATCTTTCATGTAGATCCAAAACTCTAATTAGTCCAATTACTATTTTTAATCTCTAGTCTACCAAAACAGTGCCGAAATACGACGACTACAAAGACAGCAGTCTTCCAAAATTCATAATTCGAATTATACTTGTCCAATCGACATGTTTAAATATTCTATAGAAAGATATCGAAATTATCTACAATTAAATAGTAGTTGACATTTCCAAAATTTGCAATTAAGGTATCCGAATAAATCGTACAACAGGACAGCAGACCAAAACTAATCTACTGATCGATATCTCCCTGACTATAAACATCATAATATTCTCCCTTACTATTCCAACAAATCATGCTAGCTCCTATCTCTCCTTTAATATCCCAGAGAAATACGTTTATACAGAGCATGCATCACCAATTAGCTACTGTCTCATTGTTACTATTTAAACATGCAAGCATGCATGTAATGCTACGGCCAACTAGTTAACTACTACTTAGCAATATCTAATTCATCTCTTTCTATCCACTGTACAGTATGCACTTCTCTCTAATCACAACACTAATTCAGCCTAAAGCAATTAGCTAGTACCACTAATCACGTGCATGCATGCAAGAGTGGCACCTCCCATTGATTAGCTAGTCATAGCAGTAAACAAAAGAGGTAACCCCCGTTATTAATCATAGCATTGCAAGGAACCATGTAACAAAAAAACACAAAGTCGCACGCACCTACACAAACGGCTGGCCGAACAACCGGAGGCTTCCTCGCTGCAGCAACCAACGCAGGTTGTCGACGGCTAATTTCTTTTCCACACGCATACACAAGCGGCCAAGTGATCGGGACAGCCAATCCGAGATGAGCACAGGCGCTACACGCGGCGGGCAAGAGGCGTTGTGTCGGCATCAACACACATGGGCAGGAGGCAACCAAGCCAACATGTGCACACTGACGTGCAGTCCCACCGGCGTCACGCGTAGGCCGAACGGCAGCTCCCGGCGAGGGTCTCCATGCGTCGAGTGAAAGACGAAAAAAAGATGGCGATAATGGCTGGCGGCGCCCGGGTATTGGAAAAACCAAAGCGGCGGCTAGGTGGGAAAAAGAGGAAGGAAAAAAAACTGCTAGGGTTTTTTTCTCGAATCCACTCTCCCCACGATCCTTTTATATCTCGCAAAGTCTAGCCCCTCCGTAAAACTCCAAAATATTCTATTTTCACGTATCTACATTGTTTAATTATGCACAGGCCCTAAAGAGGTTTATTTATTTATTATTTATTTATTATTATTTTTTTCCAAAATATTACAATCTCACCTATAAAGAGCAACCAGTCAAGATTTTGGATGTTGTAGAGCGTCAGACCAGAAGAAAGACCGTTCATTTTTGCAAAGTTTAGTAGAGCAACCACTCCGAAGGAGAAGCAACATGGGAGCGTAAAGAAAACCCAAAAGCCGAGTTTCCTAGCCTTTTCTCTAGCTAGCCTGAATCTTTGGGGTTGAGATTCCTTTAAGGGAGGAGGTTTGTAACATCCCCATTTTCTGACCACGTCGTCATCTTCACCGTCACCAGAGCCACCTCCAGCGCACCTTCACAACCACTAGATGTCATTGGTGTTCGTCGCCGACAACATCCGCACCTACTTACGCCGCTTCATCACCAATTCCAACCAACTCCGATAACCTTTCGTGCCAATACCAGTACCAGTATGTGGGCAATAACCTGTTCTACCCAGTGCGCGCATTCGCCATCTTCACCATCACCAGAGCTACCTCCAGCACACCTTCACGACCACGAGATGTCATTGGTGTTCATCGCCAACAACAGCTGCACCTACTCCGCCGCTTCGTCGCCAATTTCGGCCAACTCCGATGACCTTCAATGCCAATACCAATACTAGTATGTGCGCAATAACCTGTTCTACCCAGTGTGCGCATCCGCCGCCAGCGAAGAGCCACCGTTCGTCATGCCGGATGAACCCGAGCCTCACCGTCGTTTAGTCGACATGTCGTGCCACCTCACCAGCCACATCAACTCGTAGGTGCACGTGTCTGTCCAGTCATGGCCACGTCAGCGCTTACGTGCCACCTCGCAACCCTAACCCAGATCCAGATCTTGTGAACCCAATCCACCGTCAGCCTAGTCTATGCCATGTGGGTCCCATTGTTAGATCATCTGTTCCGTGAACCCGTGAGCCCGTAAACCATGAGCCAATTCCGTGGACTTGGTCCATAGACTGTGGGTCTCACATGTCAGTCTCAGAGCCTTTTTCCAATATTTATTTTAATTCAGAAAATCCTTACTGACGTCAGGCGACGTTATAATCTGATTTTTCAGTAGAAAAGTAATTCAAAAATTCCAGAAAATCCAATTTTTAGTATTTTCTTAGGTTTAGATCTGCCAGAAGCCATATCTTCTTCACTCGAACTCTAATTGAGCCCATTCGAATTCCTAAATTCATCTAAATTCAAGCTCTATTTTTTTGATATTTTTATTTAATTTTTGGAGTTTGTTTTCATCTATGTTTTATTTATTTTTGTTTATTTACTTCTTTTGCGGGTAGATGTTGATACTTCCAGGAATTTCGAGGAAGGAGTTCACTAAGGCCTAGACCGGTACCAAGATCTATTCCAAGGCAAGTTACAACTTTGATCATGTTGAACCCAGTTTTCAAAACTACTTTAATTCAAAGTATTGCATTCTACTTTAAGTATTTATTTTAATGCTTTTGGGTGTAGTTATTAATCCTAATTGTTTATATCCACATTGCTTATTGTAATGTCATGATATTTTATCACTCTAGCTTGGTTAATTATTAGTTGGTATTATCATAGCACCAACGTGGGTTGGTTAGGCGAATAGTATTACTTAGCCATGCTACGAGTCACACATATCATCTGAGTTGCAAATATGAACTTGACTAAGTAACTATGGAAATTTATGAAAAATTATGTGTCATGTGTTATTACTTTGTGATAGCATGTGTTACACTTAACCAACAGGGTGAGAATGGATTTGGACTGAGGTAAGTGGTGGATACTAAGTGACATGGTGAAGCTTTGTGAATGGGAATGATAATCTTTGTGGTATAGTTTGAAATTGAAAGTATTGGCTTAGTCAATTAAGGACTTAACTTTGTACGCTATTGAGCTGAGCCTTACTGTATGACCACATGCTTGCTATCGGACGGGCCCAACTTAGTAAGTCATGGATTCTCGATATTGACTACCCAGGTTGTAGGTTAGGAGCTCAGTGATAGACGGAGGTGTGAACTACCAGGTATATCATATTTATAAGCGTTTCGCCGTCTTCAAGTCCAACGGTGTGTGTCGTACCAAAGCACTATGTATGGGTTGGACGACGGTAAAGCACATTGGGAGTGTCAATTGTTAAGATGAAGTTTTCGAAAGGTTTTGTTATGATCAGTGCTTGCATCACTAGCTATATCGTGTGGGTAAAGTGTACAACCTCTGCAGAGTGTTAAACAATCTATTCGAATAGCCACATCCGCGGTCATGGATATGTTTAGGGATTTCACATGAGGGTTAAATTTTTATAAAACATTTGGGATTGCAGCTATGTGATATAAGTCATATGGCTATGTGAAATAGTTTGATTAGGCTTTGTGTCTTTGTGAAAACAACTGTTAAATTATTATTGTTTATTTGTTTTAAGTTATGTTTTCAATCTATTATTTGTATTCAATTGCAAATGTTGCTTTATGTTTAACCACAAAAGTCATTCCTTTGGAATAAGCCATCATCTATAAATTGCATTCTTTGGTATGACTTGCGAATACGATTGTGTACTCATGCTTGCTATATTCAATCAATAGAAGTGGAGGAGTCTTCACCCGCTTTTGAGGAGGAGTTCTACGAAGGTGCTTATCGTTGGGTCTTAATCCCAGTCAGTTGCTTATGGTGAATCGATGGGCTTCTGCTGAAGTTTATTTTGTTCTGGTGCTTATTTAATGATTACTAGCCCTACGAGGCTTAATAAATGTAAACTCGACTATAAGGTCAAAACCCTTATTTGTTATTCAAACTAATCGTTTATACTATTATTCATCTTGTGTGAATCGATATTCATCTATGTTGATACTGTGTGTACTAGCATGATCCTAGACTAGTGCAGAATACACAGAGGGTCCAAAATTATATTTTTTGGTCCCGACAGAGATAGCCTTATATATCGACTTTTTTCCAAAGAGGACATATATATATATATATATATATATATGATTAATACTTTATACTCCCAGGTGTAGTTACTCCCACCTCTGATATATCACCTAAAAAAACTTGATATACTCCTTTATCCATTTGGGTATACTCATATACTAATTATAAGATACTTCAATGCGAATCACATGAAAAAATTGCAAGAGAGTCCATAGTTTTTAGCATATTTGTAAATACCTTCATACTCGCATATAAAAAGGAGTATGTCTAAAACAATGTACATACCACCCCTAAAAATGTATATATATATATATATATATATATATATATATATGTGTGTGTGTGTGTGTGTGTGTGTGTGTGTGTGTGTGTGTGAGTTACTCCCTATTCTTCCGTATCTCACAACGTAGGGAGTATTTTGCGCAACTGAAAGTATGTATGTGTAGTATACAAGTATATAAGATCATCTAAGTGGTATTCACACCTTTTCAGGGGTGGTATGTATAATTTTTTAGATATACTCCTTTTTAGTGTGAATATGAAGGATTAATATTTTTCTACTCCCGGGTGTAGTTACTCTCATCTCTGATATACCACCTAAAAGAACTTAGCAAACTCTTTTATTACTTTGGGTATACTCATATACTAATTATAAGATACTCCAATGCAAACCACATGAAAAAATTACAAAAGAGTCCATAATTTTAATATATTTTGTATATACCTTCTTATTCATATATAAAAAGGAGTATGTCTAAAAAATTAAACATGCCACCCCTAAAAATATATAAATACCACATAAGTGGTCTTATATACTCGTATACTATATATACATACTCTCGGTTACACAAGATACTCTCTACGTTGTGAGATACGGAATATGGAGTAACTATACCTGATAGTAGTATATATATATATAGGATAATACTTTCTACTCCCGTTAACATACTTCTTTATCACTATGGGTATACTCATATACTAATTATAAGATACTTCAATGCGAACCACACGAAAAATTTGTAAGAGAGTCCACAATTTTTATCATATTTTGTAAATACCTTCATATTCGCATTAAAAAGGAGTATATCTAAAAAATTATACATATCACCCCTAAAAATGTGTGAATACAACTTAGATGGTCTAGCTACCGGACTCAGCTTCTTTGTCGAGTGCAAAACTCTTTGCCGAGTGCCAAATATCGGGATGGAGATGTCCTGGTTTGAAAGCATCGTATTTGACAACGTGCACGAAACCTCCTCAAATTTTTATCACAGCCTCCACATATGATATCATGACATATCCACAAGTTTCATAATTTTCGGACTTTGTTTGCTTTTTATAGAATTTAAAAACACTTCGCCTGCAAGTTCACGGTCATGTTTCGTCAACAAGATGTTCAAAATTTCGGGTCCGTTCCTGGATACGGCCTCACACTACACTCAATAACATGACTATCATTTTTTGAATCATTAAATTCCATTATTCGATGCACGTGCAGTTCAAATTTGCATTTTCTGAAATAATTATAGTAAATGAAATAAATTAACTAAATATAACAAAAAGCCACAAAAATGTACCAAATCCTAACATAGAGTACACATGCAGAGGAGGGAGGCACAAAAAATTTGGAGGCCAAAATAAAAAATAAAAAATAAACGTTTGCCGAGTGCCAGGGCAGCTGGCACTCGGCAAAGGGGTTTTGTTATTTTTTTAAAAGAAATCTCCATCATATGCGAACTTGGCTCTTTGCCGAGTGCCCTCCTGATCCGACACTCGGCAAAGAAATAAAAAAAAATAAAAAATTATTTGCCGAGTGCCGGATCTCGTGCACTCGGCAAACTTTCTCATTATGACCTAGAGCGCACACGCACACACGCACACACACGCACACACCCCGCGCCGCCATCGCCGCCGCACGCCGCCGCCTGGCCGCCGCCGCCGTGCGCGCCACGCGCTACTGCGCCTGCGCTGCGCGCGCCCGCGCGCCGCCTTCCCGCCCGCCACGCGTGCGCCGCCCCAACCACAGACGCGCCGCCGCCGCCTCCCCACGCCGCCGCGCTTCGCGCCACGCCCTGCTCAGACGGCGACCCGCGACCGTCCCGCCTAACACCGGCGACGTAGGTATGGCCTTCCTTCCTCCCTAGGTTCTTCTTTGTGCGATGGTGGTGGTGGTTGTTGGACCAAAAGGCGACTAGAGGGGGTGAATAGAGCACGCTCACTTTTTCCCAAATAATGAATTCAACACAATTTCACTCAAATAGCTATTAGGAAGCTATGAAGATCAATATACCAATCAAATGGAAGACTAGTATTGAATCCAATTAAATCCCCTAAACAAAATAACAAAATCAACTAAGATTGCAAAAGCTCAAAGCACGGGCGGTCTGACCTCTGGACCCAACCGGTTGGACCGATTGCCGTGCGGTCTGACCACTGTTGTGTTGGCGGTCGGACCGCTCCAAAATCGGTCTGACCGGTGATGACGGTGGTTGACCGACCGACTCGCAGCAGATCCAAGCAAGAAAATCGGCCGATAACGAAGTTGCAATTAGGTGAAACTTTTGATTCTCAACTCCAATCTTTATGAAACTTTGCACACACCTTCTATATGCTATTGAGGACCTATTCCAATCGAATATTATGATAATTCTTGGATAGATCCTGAGCAATTACCAATTGAATAACAGAGGGTCTAAAACCGGGCAAGAACGAAAACTTGATCCTAATGCTTGTTCGTGAGAGATTGATGATCAAGAAGATGCTAGATAGATTCACACTTATCAAAGCAAGCTAATTCACGTGAAAGAATCAATCACAAACTCGCGGATCAAAGAAAGCCCTAAAATCACGAAATTGAAAGCAAGAACGAAAAGAGACTTATCTCAAGCAAACCTTGCATAGATTAAAAATGTGATCGTTGCTGGAATACACCCACACCATCATGGATCAGTGGTCAATCCAAGATCACGAAATTCTCCTCAAACCATGAAAAGCCCTAGCCTCCACCTCAACTCCCCCTAAGCCAATTAGGGTTTGAAAGCGACAAAAGAGGTGAAAAACAGCGAGAGAGAGGGGTGCAGCCACCACCTCCTCCTATTTATAGTGGAGGCCTAGAACTCTCTAGGGTTTGACTCAATTGGGCTCCCGTTAAGGCCCACTAACAAACTGGTCACACACGCACGCTTCGCAAAGCGTCGTCTTTAACCTTTTGACCTAAACCGCTTCACCATGCATCATGGATTTGCCAATAGGTCACCCTTGTCCATCTTGCGTCACGCTTGAGTCGTTGACCTCACCCGGCATCGTAGATCGTTCTGGACCTCAACTCTCCAAGTCTAGTCCCGATCCTCCTCGCCGTTGACCGTCGTTGACCACCAAGCAACCTGCACAACCACAGACAAGCAAACACGTATTCAGGAACAAGTTCTTCACAACTTGACCCATGTTAGTCAAAACACGCATCATGCAAACCATATGCCACGATACCAATGACTTTGACCTAACAAAACAACATTGCCACGAAATTGGCCGACGTTCAAGTCAATACCGGTCTGACCGCTCCATGTGAGCCGGTCAGACCGCCCCTTGGCCGGTCGGACCGCTCCCTGTGAGTCGGTCGGACCGCCCCTGGGGACTTAGCCAAAATTCAAGCCCTAAAATTCCGAAACCTTCTGGAAATTAAAAACGAATAGAACTTCTTACTGGAGACTCCAAAAATTATGAGACCAAGTGCATTGGGATCCCCTCACTTGCCTACAACACCTATTTTTGGTCCATTCGTTTGACCACTTTAAGGTCACCGTCGGTCCGACCGCCCCACATGGCCGGTCCGACCGATTTGGGACCGGTCGGACCGCCGTGCAAGGACCGGTCGGACCGCCCCTGTCCAGAATGCCTGTAGCTTTGTCGAAATCCCGTGAAACGACAAACCGTAAACACCATTGCCAATTGTCACATCATCCTAAGATCTGGAGCATATTCCCATGATATCCACAATCTCCCCCTTGATGAACACATTGGCAATTATTCAGAAAATGTAAGTAAGAGGTTTGAAAACGAGTTTACTCGCAGTTTTCGTACAAAGGCACAACTTGGTCCATAAGCAAGAAAAAGCAATGTAAATGACCAAGCTGGCATCAGAATAGTATAGGCATGTGAGACAAGGCAAAAGAAAGCATAAAAACTTTGATTTCCAGAAAAGAGTCAAAATTCTCACATGAGGTCCATATGAAAGAACAATTGTTCAATTGACCTATGATCATTGTGAGTATAAAAGAATGCAATTCTAGTTCAGAATATCCAATAAGAAGATAAGAATGCAACTCAAGAACTCCCCCTCACTATGATCCTCAAATTTCAGAAATTTTCAAATTTTCAGTTTCTCCCCCTTTGTATAATCTTCTCCCCCAACAATGAAATATCTTCTCATTAAAACATCTTCTCCCCCTTTGACAATGGATTCATCAAGGAATCACGCCTTCCTCTCATCCAGAGATAACAAATGTAGAATAAAGAAAGAAGCACAAACATAAAGAGGAGTATGCATGAAGTGCAATGGAGTGGCTTCATTTTTGTATTTTTCAATTTTTGATTACAAGAAGCTTTGGAGATTACCCAAAAGAGCTAGCCAGTATTTCTAATATTGCACAAACAGCATATCAAGCCTGACAGCGCTAGCAAGATCATGGTAAGACATGTATATCAAAGCTAAGCACAAAGGCTCAAAAGTAAAACAATCGATTTGATCAATTTAAGCAACGCTTCAAATTCAGCAAGTTCATCAACAGGGATCCTAAAGTGAAGTTGGCCATGTCAAAATGTCAAAGTGAGATCAAAAATCTAACAAAGACCACATTAAGAGTCAATCAGGTCCCGTATTGAATCATTTTGCTCAATATTTTGTAAACGCCCATTTGTCAACATTTTTCTCATATGCATTGAATATTGAAGTTGACTAATGATCTAACTTAGTGACAAGATCCTGGACTAGGAGCCATCCACAAACTCATCCTAAGCTTCGACCAAAAGTAGATTAAAGGTATATCTTAGTAAAGAAGATCCTGGACTAGGAGCCATCCACAAACTCTTTCTAAGCTTCTACCAGGCGACAAATCTTGAGGTTCATGTCATTTCGACAAGCGATCCCCATGAGATCGTTCGTTCATCAAACTATCTCCAAGTTCATGTCATTTGACAAGCAGTCTCGTAAGAATAGTTTGGCACAATTTAAGCATAAGACAATCTTGATTTTCATTTTTCACATGAGCAGTTTTAGAATCTCAAGAACACACAAGCTCAAGTAATGGTCAATTTTAGATCAAAGAGCTAACAAAGCAATTCTGACAGGGCCAATGTCACAAGAGGAGCACTAATTGCGCAACTCGCTAAAACATCCACAAATTGCAATTTCTTAGTTCGAGTTGTTTTAAGGTTCTAGCTCATATAGCAAAGACTTAGCTACACATGTAAAAGCATGATAATTCTAGCAAGTCAAAGAACTAGACATGACATTGAGCACGAATTGAAGTACTAAAGCTCCAAAGGGTAATAGGCAAAGCTTCATCAATTTTAAAAGATAAGCAGAAAATCTTATATTACAATGCATCTTTTTGAATTTTTCATACCACTTGTTGTATTTTTCATATGAATGCAATATGATACAATGAGATGCAATAAAAAGCCTAAAAACCTAAAACGTTCAAAAAGATCACTAAGTTCAGAAAAAAAACAATAAAAGATCCAAAGAACAAGAAAAGATTAGAAAAGATCAAACTCCCCCTCAAACCAACCCATAGGGATAAATTACCCCTAACTCACTTCTTAAGGTTGCAAACATGGTTTGATCTAAAGGCTTGGTGAGAATATCTGACAATTAAGCTTCGGACTCTACGAAGTGCATCACAATATCTCCTTTTTCAACATGATCTTTAAGGAAGTGAAAGCGAATGTCTATGTGCTTAGTCCTAGAATCTTGACCGGTTTTTAGCAATATTAATAGCAGAAGTGTTATCACAGAAAAGAGGAACACTAGCAAAATTTAACCCATAATCTTTCAAAGTGGACGTCATCCACAAAATCAGCTCTGAACTAGCGTGAGCCTACATACTCGCTTCTTGATGGATTGTGCAACTGAAGACTACTTCCTAGAAGACCAAGATACAAGAGAAGTGCCTAGGAAGTGACAGGTGCCAGAGGTACTCTTCCTATCTAACCGACGACCGCAAAAATCGAATCGAAAAACCCCTAATGGACAGAGCAGAAGAGCATGAATACCAAATGCCATATAAGAGGGTAGAGTGTAAATACCTGAATATGCGCTTAACGGCTTGGCGATGGGAAGTTCTCGGAGACGCTGAAATCTTGCACAAAGGCATACCGTGAAGTGAATGTCCGGTCTCGAGGCCGTCAAATCGAAGGGAGCCGATCATCTTTGCGGTACTCGCGTTGATCCACGACTTCTCCTTCCTCATCCGGATCCAAAGCAATGAGGTTGCCATGGGAGTGGAAATTGGCTTGCAGATCACCCATGTTGAAGCGTTTGAGTAGATACTTAGTGTACTTTGTCCGATGGATGAAAGTTCCTTCCTTGCATTGCTTGATTTGAAGTCCCAAAAGTAATTAAGCTCTCCCATCATACTCATCTCAAATTCCACGGACATAGTCTCGTAAAAGTGGAAACAAGAGCATTAGAAGAACCACCAAAAATAATATCATCCACATAAATTTGAGCAAGCAGGAAGTCATTGCCACGCCTAAGAATGAATAGAGTTTTATCCACTTTACCCATCTCAAAATTATTTTTAAGCAAGAAGGTCTTAAGTCTATCATACCAGGCTCTAGGGGCTTGTTTAAGACCATACAATGCTTTAGATAGCTTGAAAACACGATTTGGATACTTGGGATCCTCAAAACCAGGGGGTTGCTTAACATACACTTCCTCTTCTATGAAACCATTTAAAAATGCACTTTTAACATCCATTTGATATAATTTAAAACCTTTTGATGCAGCAAATGCAAGCAAAATGCGAATGGCTTCTAGTCTAGCAACAGGAGCAAATGTCTCATCAAAATCTAACCCCTCAACTTGGCTGAAACCCTGAGCTACCAATCTGGTCTTGTTTCTAACCACAGAACCATCATCACCTTGTTTATTCTTAAATACCCAACGGGTTTCTATAATATTGTGACCACTAGGAGGTTCTACTAGGTTCCAAACCTTGTTTCTTTCAAAATTCTCTAACTCCTCATGCATGGCATTTACCCAGCTAGAATCAGATAACGCATGTGATATATCGCGGGGTTCAAAAGAAGCAACAAAAGCCGAATGAGAGTAGAGATTTGGATCATTATACCTGGAGCGAGTTACACGCTCATGTAGATTACCTATTATCCGATCAGGAGGATCTTTGTCTCTGAATGCGAGTGGAGCGCCCGGTGAGATATCGTTTCTTCGACCTCCGCAGTCTGCGATGATGATGATGCTGGCAGAGCCTCAAGCAAGGTGAAGTAGACGAAGCGTGTTCTTGTATCAATACGAGGCGCCTCGAAGAAGCGAGATGAAGGAATGATATCGACCGTTCTCATCTTCCTCCACAAAATGCTCTCTCACACTGTGAATCATCCGTAACAATTGATCTAGCTCTGTGGCTAGTCTCATCAAAAGTGACATTACAAGTCTCTGAATAAGGTTAGTCTCGAGATTAAAACCCGAAAACCCTCGAATGAGCGGGATAACCTGAAATAACCCATCAAAAGTTCTTGATTCAAATTTATCTAAGTTGCCTCTTAAGAATAAAACATTTTGATCCAAAACTCGAAAATGAAACAGAGGGTTTTTACCAAAACGAAGCTCATAAGGAGTCTTGCCCAAAGAAGGTCTCAAAAGACATGATTTGCAATATGGCAAGTCAGAGCAATAGCTTCGCGCAAAATCTCCTCTGTGCTATACTCATCTAGCATCGTCCTAGCCATTTCGACCAAGGTCCTATTCTTCCTTTCCACCACGCCATTTTGTTGAGGGACGTGTGGAGAGGAGAACGATGCTCAATACCACGCCAAAGACAAAAAGAAGCAAAAGAAGCATTTTGAACTCCGTGCCATTATCACTGCGAATCGCTCTCAAGGCACCAGGAAGCTCAGAAGCCAAGCGAAGAACAAGGTCATGAAAATAACCAAAAGCTTCATCTTTTGAAGAAAGAAAGAACACCCAAGTATATCTAGAAAGATCGTCGACAATGACAAGAATATACCATTTTCCACCAATCGATCGGACTCTAGCAGACCAACAAGTATCCATATGAAGCAACCGCTGTCTGGTCCGTCTACCATAACCATAGTCTGAGAAGGGTGTGAGGCGGTAACTTGTTTGCCATGCCTACAGTGGTGCACATCTGACATCTTTGATGACTTTGAGTTTGGGCAAACCTCTCATGAGATCAAGGTTGCTAACTCGCGTCAGATGATCAAAACCAATGTGCCCCAAACGTCGATGCCAAAGCCAGAAATCAGAA
Organism: Hsuehochloa calcarea; assembly: GCA_036346395.1. Classification (NCBI taxonomy): domain Eukaryota; kingdom Viridiplantae; phylum Streptophyta; class Magnoliopsida; order Poales; family Poaceae; genus Hsuehochloa; species Hsuehochloa calcarea. The sequence continues at coordinate 14,003,911 of CM070596.1, read as the reverse complement.
GAAGATGTAAGCAGACATTTAAGAGATCCAGCAAGAGATTCTGAAAAATCAGCTCCAAAAATTCTACCAACTCTAGATATTCCAAACACAAGCTCACCAGTAGAATCAAGCACACGACAAGCATTTTTCTTAAAAACAGTCTCATATCCATCATCAAGAAGCTGAGAAACAGAAAGGAGATTATACCTAAGCTTGTCCACAAGAGCGACATCCTTTAGAATGAATTTATTGTTTACCCTAATTGATCATGTTCCTTCAATTCGCCCTTGTGTATCATCTCCAAAGGTGATGAAGTCATCACCTGTTGCCCGCGTGAAAGAGGTTGTAACACCCTGACCCAAAATCGGCTCAATGCCCAGCCCACCGTGGGGCGGACCTGCACACACATAGCACCTCACTTACACTTTCGTCCTCACTTCGTGTAAAAGGGTAAACCCGGAGGTGCTACATTTGGATCCAACAGGCATTATATACTACTACAACTCACTTGAGACAAGCAATGTGGGACTAATCCCACCACACAACTCCTCATGGGCCACATGGGCCACACTACGAGCAGGCCGGGGTATTACAGAGGTGAACTATTTTGAGTTTCCGGTCATGTGACGTGAACATCCGGAGTCAACGAACCACGTGTTCTTCCCCTTTCCGCGGTAATCCTGAAAATCAAGGAACAGAAGAACGATGTGTCTCAATACTGGGGTTAGATAAACAAGATTTAGGAATCCAGTACTGAGACACACGTCTGAAAGGAGTATACAAACCAGAGGTACTACCCTTGACTTCATTTAAAATTCGGTTATGAGCAATGTTTAAATTAACATGAGAATTAAAATGTCCAGGCGGTCGGCCGGCGTTATCTTTGTCAATCGGACGGCGATAAATCGGTCAGACCGGTGACCACCAGAGGTCAGACCGCCAGCCTGATACACATTAGAATTATGATATTTAGAGGCATAATGATTTGCATGTGAGAAAAATCCTAATCCAGGTTTATTCTTTTCAGTGTTACCATGTCTCATAACAGCTCTAGGTTGCCTGAATGAAATTCTATCAAAATTTTTCCTATCATTTTTCAACCTACGCTAACAGAATTCAATCAAATGCCCACCTTTCTTGCAATAAGTGCAATGGTACTCGGTACCACTAGAAGAAGCACCATTTGAATTAATACAAGGTTGGACAAAAGCTGCAGATTTAAAAGATGTTTGTGCAGGTTGGGTTTTGAATTCAATTAAACCTTTTTCCAAGACTTGAATGACTTTTGGGTTTGAATTGACGTGAAAAGAATTGAATCCTAAATCTTGCTTCTTATAAGGAGTTTTAGACTTGTCAAGAATCATGTTTAATTGTTTCTTACCTTTAGAAAATTTCTCTAATGTATCATGAAGGTAAGCATTTTCTTTTCTCAAGTTAACACAAGCATGACAAGTTTTATTCATAGATTTCTCCTTATACAAAGCAATTTCAAGCTTAAGAGTGGAACAAGAAGCACAAGTAGTATTTTTAATATTGTCCTTAAGCTTAGCATATTTGACTCTAGCAGCTTCTAAGATACCTTTGATTTCACGTTCTTTTTCTAAACATGAAGTGCAAGGGCTAGAATCAAACACATCAAAAGCAATCAATTTACTAGATTCTAAACATTTTTCACAAGGAGCTTTATTAATTTCATTTAGTTCAGATCTAGCATTCTCAAGTTGTTGTCTGAAATATTATGAGCAGATCAGAATTTGGTAATTTCTGAATGCATAGCATGACAAGATAAACATTCATCAGGTTCAAGAGTCTTAGCATTTTTAAGCTCTACTTTCAGTTTGTTAATCTTTGACTCTAATTTCTTATTTTTTGTCATGACAAATTCTAGTGCTTCATCTTGACTAAGCAATTGCTCAACTATAGAATCATATTTAGCAGAAAGCTCATCATAAGAAAAAGATACCTCATCATCATCAATGTCGTCGGTGTCAGCCATGAAGCACATGCCAGTGAAGTCTTTGGCCTTCCCTTTCTTTTTGCCTTGAGGGATCTCCTCTTCCTTGTCCTCCTCACTCCCGGAATCCACATCGCTCAAGGATTGATCCTCAAAAGCGGCAAGGACCCGGTGAGCGGCCTTCACAAGTTTATTAGCCTCATACCTTGATTTGTTGAAAGGGGGCTTCTTCCAAGTTGGCTTACCTTCCTTATGATTGCTCTTACCTTTCAGCTTGGGGCAATTTGCCCGGATATGATTGAGCTCACCACATTCATAGCATGTCACCGGACCACCTCTCTTTTTGTTTCTCACATTATTGTAGGCTCGTGTAAATTTTTTAGCTAGGAGAGCTAACTCTGTCTCAGGAATACTTTCAAGCTCCTCATCAGAAATCGCAGATAAGCAAGTAAATGAAAAATCAGAAAAAGATTCAAGAGTACCATCAGAAGACCTTTTGAGAGGATCAGCTATCAATGCAATGTTCTCTTTCTTAGGATGATCAACTCTTTTAATTTCATGAGTCTTGAGTTTACTATAAAGCAATTCTAAAGTAAGACTTGAAAGATCAACATTCTCCTCTATAGCAGTAGCCTTCATCTCCCACTCCTTGGTGTTGATTGCAGCCAAGAGATGGGTGGCATTTTCAGATTGAGAATATTCAATATCAACAGCTTTCATTTGATTAATTACTTTATTAAAGCGACTGAAAATGTCATCGATGCTCTCTCCTGGACGCATCTCGAATTTATTGTATTCACGCTTGTAAACTGTTTGGCGCACCTTTTTGATTTGGGACGAACCCTCATGATATGTTTCGAGAGTGTTCCAAATTTCATGCGCAGTGGCAAGATTGCAAATGCGATCATATTCTTGTCTACCAAGTGCACCATATAAAAGATTTTTAGCTTTGTTGTTGTTTGCCACAAGAATCGCTGAAGCAGGTGTTGCAATTTCAGGAATAACCAGCGGGGCTCTAACAACATCCCAAATAGCTTGTCCCTCGCTCTCAAGAAAGACTCGCATACGATTCTTCCAATAGGCATAGTCGTGCCCATCGAAGATATGCGGTTTAGTAGAAAACTTATCCATCGCCAAAGTTCAGTGACCGGTTAAGATCAAGATTGAACTAACCGGGCTCTGATACCACTTGTTGGACCGAAAAGGCGACTAGAGGGGTGAATAGGAGCACGCTCACTTTTTCCCAAATAATGAATTCAACACAATTTCACTCCAATAGCTATTAGGAAGCTATGAAGATCAATATACCAGTACAGCGGAAGACTAGTATTGAATCCAATTAAATCCCCTAAACAAAATAACAAAATCAACTAAGATTGCAAAAGCTCAAAGCACGGGCGGTCTGACCTCTGGACCCAACCGGTTGGACCGATTGCCGGGCGGTCTGACCGCTGTTGTGCTGGCGGTCGGACCGCTCCAAAATCGGTCTGACCGGTGATGACGGGCGGTCGGACTGGCCGACTCGCAAGCAGATCTCAAACAAGAAATCGGCCCGATGACGGTTGCAATTAGGTGAAACTTTTGATTCTCAACACCAATCTTTATGAAACTTTGCACACACCTTCTATATGCTATTGAGGACCTATTCCAATCGAATATTATAATAATTCTTGGATAGATCCTGAGCAATTACCAATTGAATAACAGAGGGTCTAAAACCGGGCAAGAACGAAAACTTGATCCTAATGCTTGTTCGTGAGAGATTGATGATCAAGAAGATGCTAGATAGATTCACACTTATCACAGCAAGCTAATTCACGTGAAAGAATCAATCACAAACTCGCGGATCAAAGAAAGCCCTAAAATCACGAAATTGAAAGCAAGAACGAAAAGAGACTTATCTCAAGCAAACCTTGCATAGATTAAAAACGTGATCGTTCTTTGGAATACACCCACACCATCATGGATCGTGGTCAATCCAAGATCACAAAATTCTCCTCAAACCATGAAAAGCCCTAGCCTCCACCTCAACTCCCTAAGCCAATTAGGGTTTGAAAGCGACAAAAGAGGTGAAAACAGCGAGAGAGAGGGGTGCAGCCACCACCTCCTCCTATTTATAGTGGAGGCCTAGAACTCTCTAGGGTTTGACTCAATTGGGCTCCCGTTAAGGCCCACTAACAAACGGGTCACACACGCACGCTTCGCAAAGCGCCGTCTTTAACCTTTTGACCTAAACCGCTTCACCATGCATCATGGATTTGCCAATAGGTCACCCTTGTCTATCTTGCGTCACGCTTGAGTCGTTGACCTCACCCGGCATCGTAGATCGTTCTGGACCTCAACTCTCCAAGTCTAGTCCCGATCCTCCTCGCCGTTGACCGTCGTTGACCACCAAGCAACCTGCACAACCACAGACAAACAAACACGTATTCGGGAACAAGTTCTTCACAACTTGACCCATGTTAGTCAAAACACGCATCGTGCAAACCATATGCCACGATACCAATGACTTTGACCTAACAAAACAACATTGCCACGAAGTTGGCCGACGTTCAAGTCAATACCGGTCTGACCGCTCCATGTGAGCCGGTCAGACCGCCCCTTGGCCGGTCGGACCGCTCCCTGTGAGCCGGTCGGACCGCCCCTGGGGACTTAGCCGAAATTCAAGCCCTGAAATTCCGAAACCTTCTGGAAATTAAAAACGAATAGAACTTCTTACTGGAGACTCCAAAAATTATGAGACCAAGTGCATTGGGATCCCCTCACTTGCCTACAACACCTATTTTTGGTCCAGCTCGTTTTGACCACTTTAAGGTCACCGCCGGTCCGACCGTCCCACATGGCCGGTCCGACCGATTTGGGACCGGTCGGACCTCCGTGCAAGGACCGGTCGGACCGCCCCTGTCCAGAATGCCTGTAGCTTTGTCGAAAACCCGTTAAACGACAAACCGTAAACACCATTGCCAATTGTCACATCATCCTAAGATCTGGAGCATATTCCCATGATATCCACAGTGGTTGACGGTGGTGGAGTGGTGGTGGTGGTGGTGGTGGAGGTGGAGGTGGTGGTGGTGGTGGCGGTGGTGGTGGTCGTGGCGGTTGACGGTGGTGGAGTGGTGGTGGTGGTGGTGGTGGTGGAGGTGGCGTGGTGGTTGTGGCGGTGTAGTTGTGGTTGTGGTTGTATATGTGGTTGTCGGCCATCGTGTCGTTGTTTTTTTGCAGGTTTTGGAAACCCCTCTTTTCGTATCATGATCGTAGATCACGTAACCCAGTTAGGCGTCTCCCGTAGATGCAATTGATGGTTACATTACTCGCTGATACATATGTTAGAGGATGGATGACCGTCATTGGATGTACACGGGCCGGAGAAGTCAGAGTGATTACACCACGGAATGGATGAACAAGACCGATGCTTTCTTGAACCGTGCATTTGGCAAGGCTGCTAAAGGACATTGTCTAGTTTTGTGTACCTGCAGCAAATGTGGAAACAGGAGAAGGGTAAACAAGGTGGACATGGGTAAACATCTTTTGAAGAATGGATTTACGTCGGACTACACCCGGTGGGTCCACCATGGTGAAGCCCATCGTATGAGAGAGGAGGTGGTGAGACCACGTCGAGGCTTATGATGTCGATGCCGGGTAGCGCGGACATGTTAGATGACTTTCACCAAGGACGATTCGATGAGGGACGTGAGAAGGAGGAGATGGAGGCAACCGCACAAAGCGTTTCTACGACATGATGGACTCGGCATGAAACCCCTTCACGATCGGTCAGCGGTGTCTCAACCGGATGCCATTGGACGCTTAATGGGGTTGAAGTCCGAGTTAAACCTGAGTCGAGAAGGCTTCGATAAGATGTTGGCCGTGATTGGCACCCTGCTTCCGGAGGGCCACATTCTGCCAAAGAGCGTGTACGAGTCACAGAAACTCCTTCGTGCACTTAAGATGCCGTATGAGCAAATACATGCTTGTTCGAAGGTGCGCCCTATTTAGGAAAGAACACAAGGATGCAAAGTCTCGCCCAGTGTAAATCCTCCGTACGGAGGTAGACTCGTGATGGCCAAGAGGCACTACGATCCCGTGAAAATCCTACGGTACCTTCCGTTCCTACCGAGGATCCAACGGCTATACATGACCGAGGAATCCGCGAAACAGATGACATGGCACAAAAATGGCAAACGGTACAATCCTGACAAGATGGTACATCCTTCCGATGGTGAAGCATGGACCCGCTTTGATGACAAACATCGTGAGAAAGCAGATGAGGCTCGCAATGTACGTGTCGCGCTGGCAACAGATGGGTTCAATCCTTATGGACTGATGGCTGCCCCATACACATGTTGGCCCGTGTTCGTTATCCCCCTCAATCTCCCCCCGACATCTCCTTTCAACGACATAACGTATTCTTGTGGTTGATAATTCCTGGACACCCGGGGAGTAATATGGGTGTGTTCATGGAGCCCGTGTTTGATGAATAGGTCCGTGCTTGGGATGAAGGGGTATGGACATACGACCGAGCTACAAAGACAAGCTTCAAAATGCACGTTTGGTACCACTACTCCCTGCATGACTTCCTGGCGTATGGGTTATTCTCGCTACCGTGTGTTCACGGAAGTTCCCATGCCCAATATGCAAGGAAGGTGTGAGGTTCATTTGGTTGCACAAGGGTGGCAAGTACTGCGCTCGTTCGACTGACATCGTCAATTCCTCCCTCTTGACCATCCATTCAGACAAGACATCAAGAACTTTACGAAAGGTGTCGTAGTGACAGACCCTGCACCGCGGATGATGACTGGTGCCGAGGTTCATGCTCACATAGATGCTCTCGTGCCCAATCAAGAAGGTGGTTTTGTGGGATATGGTGAGCAACATATGTGGACTCATAAGTCGGGCTTGACGAGGCTCCCCTATTTCGATGACCTTCTTCTGCCACATAACATTGATGTAATGCACACTGAAAAGAATGTCATTTGAGGCACTTTGGGCAACACTCATGGACACTGAAAAGTCTAAGGACAACCCTAAGGCTAGAGTGGACTCGCAAGCGTTATGCGATAGACCAAATCAAGAGATGCAGCCTCCTAGTCGCGGCAAGACATGGAGAAGGCCTAAGGCCGATTTCGTCTTGAAAAAGGAACAAAGGAGGGAAGTACTTGAATGGATCCAGACGCTAATGTTCCCTGATGGGTATGCAGCGAATCTGAAGAGGGGAGTGAACTTAGGCACTCTGCGAATCAACGGGGTGAAGAGTCATGACTACCACATATGGATTGAGCGGCGGTGGACGAGTTGGACGAGGACGACGACGAGGCGGTAGGCACGGGTTCCGCTTCCTCCTCTTCCTCTTCGAGTGTCTACTTGCGAGGTCCCGCGAGCCTCCCTCGAGTTCGCATCCTCACCGACGCCTTGATGATTCGCCCAAGGGCAAAAAGTAAGTAACTTTAGATGTTGTCACCACTACTTCATATGATATGTTGAAAAAAGAGAAACTAATAATTTTTCTTAATCACTTGTGCAGAACGGGTGGTTGTGTCAGGTGGTAGCGCACGCTCCGCCAATGGCATCCTGGGTCTTCTGCGCACGCTCCGCCAAATACATCGCGTTTGTATGCAGACTTATTTCAGATGCGATGAGGGATTTGAGGCCAGGGCGGACCAGGTGGCTACCAAAGCCTGTAAAAACTCATCACCGACATGCATCACGAGTGCGATCAAAGCCATCGTAACCTACCACGGTCGAAGCTTGGAGAGAAGGTCACCAAGAAAGACGCAAGAAACATGACGCCGACCGGGACCCGGTACCTTGAGGTACATGAAGAACATTAATATTGATTCGTTTTGAGATTAAGTACGTTTAATTTGATCTTCTTATATGTCAAATACTTGATGACGTGTAGATGATTCCCTGGTGGTGCCAATCGTATCTCGAGTGCTGGGCGATGATCGTGGACAAGTGGTTCACGGAGGAGTATCTCCGGATGCACAAGTGATGCCGGGCCCGTCGTTTGATGATGCAAGGTCCAAAGACACCATCAAGGCGCCGCAGACCTCTCCGCATACAAACAAGCATGGGTACACGAATTCATTTATCTATTGTGACGCTCAATTCGCTCGATTTCTAATTATCTTGTTGTCTTTCTCGCGATCGGCGTCACATAGTGGCCGCCTTGCTCGGACTTCGGGCATGGTGTATGGCCCACAAGGGCAAGGCGACGTCCGACGTCTCCTTCAACTCGAGGACTCCGCCCAGCGACACGAACCCGGCGCCCACACCCGCATCGGTGAGTACACGTCGGCGGCAAGGTCGGTCCATGGGCGGACCATGATCCGAGCACCCGGACTTTGATGGAGAGATCGTCATGAGGTGGGACAAGGCAAGAAGCATGGGCGGTTCGGCTTGGCGACGGCCTCATCGACACGGCCTCTACTCCATCTCTCCCAGATCCGAGCACGAGCACGGCGAGAGCCCGCCATACGCCACGGCAGCCATCACGCAGACAAAGACCGGTCGACGACTCGAGGTTATTCTGTTTTACTCGTCGTACATTGATCTTTACACACCTTTATTAGCTTTGCATTATCAAACATTGGAGTGAAATATTGCAGGTCCGGCTGGAACAAGAAATGAGGCAACGTCAGGAGCTGGAGGCTGAGCAGCAGAGGATGTCGGCCCAGCTGGAGGCCGAGCAGGCCGAGCGGCAGGCCCAGACGCAGAGGCTGGCGGACATTACGGAGTTCCTACAAGGTCTTGGGCAACATACGGGCTTTCTTTGTGCGGTGGTCGTTGGCTCCACCTCCGCCTCCGCGTCCGCACCGCAGCCTACTCCCGTGAGTATGAAAGTTTTTGCTTTCGCTTGTGCTTTGCTTGTATGACCTCTACCTTCCTAGATTAGGTATCTAATGTAATCTTGTCTCACATGCAATCTCTTCTCCTTTGTGCAGCCTCAATCGGTGGGTTCGAATAATCCACCTCATGCGCCTCCGAATGATGGAGCTTTTCCTTCACCACAGTCGCAGTGGCCACCTTCGAGATGAATGGTAGTTGTATTTTCATTTGTTGTTCACTTGGTGATGGACTTGTGATATACTTGTGATGCACTTGTCATTGTGATGAACTTGTGGATTTGTTTGGATGGACTTAAGCACTTATTGTTATATATGTGATATATGTGATGGATGTGATAAATATGTGATGGATGAGATATATATGTGATGGATGTGATATATGTTTGGATGGATTTGTTTGTCGTGATGGAATGTAAAAAATAAATAAAAACGCAGATTTTGGGTCACTTTGCGAGTGCAACACTCGGCAAAGGACCCTTTGCCGAGTGCCGAATATGGGCGCTGAAACCCAGATTTTCGGTTTTGCCGAGTGATGACCATCCGACTCGGCAAAGAAATTTTCAAAAAAGTTAAAAATCTTCGCCGAGTGCGGTAGGTTGGCACTTCGGAAAGCGGCCGTCAACGGGGCGGTGCCGCGGATCGTGCCTTTTCTTTGCCGAGTCTTGACTCGGCACTCGCAAAGCCTTTACCGAGTGCCCGACAAAGGCACTTCGGCAAAGGTTGCTTCACGATAAATTTTTTTCCGAGTGCTTTTTGTCGAGTGTCGACTCGCAAAGCTTTTGCCGAGTGCAAAGGAGCCTTTGCCCAGTGCCTGAGGCACTCGGCAAAGAGCCGGAATCCGAGAGTGATCTTATATACTCATATACTACACATAAATACTTTCGGTTCTTGCGAGATACTCCTACGTTGTGAGATCTGAGAATAAGCGATAACTACTCCGAAAGTAGGAAGAAAACTTTATATTATATATATATATATATATATATATATATATATATATATATATAGTATTATCATACGATTTAAGTGGTATATGAGAGGCGGGAGTACATACTCCCAAGAGTACCAAATCATTTTCCTATATATATATATATATATATATATATATATATATATAGAGAGAGAGAGAGAGAGAGAGAGAGTAGCCTTGCAGTGGCCGAGTACAGACTCGCAAACAGACGTACGCGTCTCCTCCGGTGGACTCCGGCCGGCGGGATCTAAATTACAGCAGGCACGTGCAGTGGCCGGGAAAGTGACCACCGCGGCCGTCCTGCCGATGCGAGCTGAGGAAGAGGGACGAACATGCAAGGACGACGGAAGTGACGGGCAAGTAGCCGCCAGCCACAGCCCGGTGCTAATTAATTAGGGCGGTTCGATCATTCGCACGTCACTGATCAGTTGGCCATGTCGACGTAAAACGTCGCGTCGCCGACCAGGGCGATTCGGCGCGCGGCAGCTTTTCATGGCCTGCTGCCCGCCAGCTAGCTGTCGACCGCGCGACGGACAGCGCTGGTCGTTGTGATCGTCGCCGCGCCAAATATCCTACGTACGTACGTGCCGGGCGGGCCGCTTCCAACAACGTACTACGCGTTGCAGGCGATGTCATTGGAGACCTAGCTAGCTTAAGCTGGTGAGCTTTTAGATCATCCTGAATGAATGAACTCCAGCTGGAGAGGTTTTTGTTGCACTGGTCCTTGTTGAGTTGGATCGATCGACCAATTAGTGGAATGTCGATATGCTTCATGCATGATTTCCTAACAGATATAGGGTGTTTGGTTTGAAGATGGGAGGGTGAATTGACCACCCAATTCTAACTCAGAACTTAAACCACTTGTTTGGTTTGAGTAATAGAATAGACCGGTCTATCACTACATCATCCTACGTAAGTATAAATCTAGTACAAAATAAGGGTTGGTATCATTCCACCAAATTTATAAAATTATTCTAGATACATCAATCCATCCAAGAAATGAGGTGATCCCTCAAACAAAACACCCCGTATGAATTAAGATAGCTAGCTAGGATTGATCGATATAAACACATGTATATTGTTCAAAACTTCAAATGGGGCCATCCTAAGCTAGAGAGGTTGTGCATGCATTAGCTATCCTGATTGTTTTCGAGAGTTTGGGTTGGATCCTGGGTTCAGATAACCGGTTTCAAAATTTTGACAGGGTGGTTTGACCAAAAATCAAAAAATTTTGGTTTAAATTTTCAAATCAAATTTGAATTAAAAATGGCCAAAAATCGCTGAAAATCGGTTGAAATTGGTTGAAAATATAGGCCAAATTTTTTGAAAATGAATTTTGGCACAAAAGTTTTCTATATTTGAAAAAACTAATACAAAACAAAATTTTCAGAAGTAATTTAAAAACTTAGCCGAGGTCCCATTTTTAACGATTTCGTTGAATCGGCCGAAATTTTGAACCACGGCGGATCAGGCTTCACCACATAACATGTTGGCACGGGAATTTTGTCAAGCCGTGTCGAGCTCACGCCCATCGCGTCATAACCGGGGCCCGGGCCCTGGCCACCTGACACCTAGCAAGTGGCAACAACCAAGTCCATGATCAAGTCTATTTGGAGGCAGGCTAGTTGTCATAATTGCAGTGGTAGCTGTTGCAACACTTTTTTTCTTGTGTACTAATGGACGATGGAATAACTGCCCAAATCGTCATAATGTCCAGTTAATTTCGATATGACAGCCGCATGCACAGTAGTACTAGAGGCATAGATCTTCAGTAACCTCCAAATTAAGCTGAAAACACACTGTTGACAAACTCGCGCGCGCACAAACGTCATATAAAAAAATGACGTTTGTACAGGTTAGGGAGCCTATAAACGTCATATAAAAGGCAGGCGGGCAGGTCCAAGAATTGCAGTTATACCTGTAAAAGACTGTAATACCCCTATTTGTACTCATAAGATCCCCTAAAAGGGTACTTTGGTCATTTGTACAGGTTAGGGAGCCTATAAATACCCCATGTATCTCTCACTTGAGGGGAGAGCTCTCTTGAGCAATTTATGAAATCAAGGCATCAGGTGAGCCTCCGGGAGGAACCCTCGAACCACCGTAGGCCACCGACAGGAGTAGGGCCGCCTCCCAGACCCGAACCTATATAAACCATCGTGTCATTCTCGCTCTCGTGGACGATGGCCCGTAGTACGGCCGACGTCCGCCCCCTCACTCGTGTTCGGTTTTTACACCAACAACAAACATAGTCTTCAATATGTAACTTTAACAATTACTTTTTTTGATGAATATATTTATATATATAATTAATATATAATGAAAATATATTTCACAACTAATCTAATGATATTATTTTCACATAATTAATACAAATAAAATTATATATATATCAGTGATTAAAGTAAAAAAATTAAAATATTTATTTTTATAAAATATACCATCGTATAGTTTTGAACGGACGGAGAATACGTGATTATGTCCTGTTATTTTCCAGAGGGAGACGTTAGAGAGAACACGCAGACACCTGTCCGTGTCGAGCGTCGCGACAAGGAGGCAATAACTGGGAAAGCGATTGTCGGCATCGCCTCCGTCTGCCACGTGGACAGCATCCAGCGGGTCCGGTGGCATTTGACACCACGCACAGGTTCATACGTACGCAGGAGCCCCGTTTTGTGTTAGCAATTGCATTGCATGGTGCTTCTTTCTTTGCATGGATAACTTGTGTGGCCGTAAGGAGCAAAAGATCTACTAGGTCCATTTTTATGGCACAGCGACGGCTTGCTGCCTCCTCGTCGGATTACAGGTTTACAACCACCCCCCGTCTGCATGCGTGTCCTTCCACCGTCAGGCTCCTAAATTTGTTAGGCCCTGTTTGGACCGTAGGAAGTTTTTCTGAGTCCTTTCGGAATTGAACCGATTTGTGTTAAATTCATCCGTTCTAAATGGATCCTTAGATTATGATATTCTGCTGAAATATTTTGATGAAAATGTTCAACGAAAGAGGCTTGATTTTCAGTTACCTATTACTCCGCAAACAACAATGTTGTTGTGGTTGTAGAATTCGTACAACGGTTTTCTTAATATGCATATATACAGGGGGAGCCACCAGGTGGGCTTGTAGTTATAACCTCAATCTCATGTATGTCACATTTTGTGAGAGAGAATGAGAGAGAGATATGTTAATTTGAGAAAATGATATTGTAAAATTTTGTAGTCAATTGTCATTGCGATGTGACATATCTATATGCTAAATTTGATTATTTGAGGATGAATATATGAAAGGAGGACTATCTGACCAAGGGTGTGTTTAGTTGGTGGGATGAGGTTAAATGAGATGTGATGGTACAAATAGCATGTGATCGTCCTGAATGGGATGGTATAGGCAGGCTATTTGATTATTGTTATGGGATGATAACACGAATGTGTTTGGTTGGTTGTATGGGATGGTACACAAAGGGTACGAGATTATGTTTGGTTGAGGGACGAGGTTAGTTCGGTAACCTCCTCCCTACATTGGCAAGATTACCTCCATGGTATTTTTTTCTTTTCTTTTTAATTTTTCTTTTTTCATTTTCATTTTTCTCCTTTTTCGTTTTCTTCTTTCCTTTTCTGACCTAACTATTAATTATCAACTAATGATCTTTTTCTAATTCATCTATAATTTTATAACTTAATCTCTAGTTAAGTTCTGTATTTGAATTTAAAGGTTAATAATATACTACTAGCTCTTCTTTTAACTTAATGCAGTTTTTAGTTACAATGTGACCCACAGCTCTTCTTTTAACTTAATGCAGTTTTTAGTTAAAATGTGACCCACTGATATTGAACTATTTGAGTAATTAAACACTAACCATTCCTAAATACACAACTTATAATTAAATTCGTTCGTTAAGTTTAACTGCAAATGGCAAACTCATTAATATCTAACGTGAGTCATGAGCGCACACGACGCGAGCGGACGACTCCATCTTGTATCGCGTGGTTCGCCCAATTTCATCGAACATAACGGTTTAACATCTCACTAGAATATTGCCAGAATCTGTACCACTCCATCCAGAACCAGTTGGTTCGATACACTCAACCAAACAGAGGGATGGAGGCATATCTGGAATCATTCCATATATACATGTACAACTTAGTCCATTCAACCAAACACACCATAAGAAACTGACGAATTGAGAAAATGAATTTGCTTCCTTTTTGTTTATATAATTTTAGGATTGATTTTAGTATAAAATTATTGTAATTGTGAAGTTCGCATGCATGATGCATAAATCAACTTGTTTGAAACGAATTAGCCATATTTGGGTTTGTCTCGGATAAATTTTTGTCATGCATCCGCCACCATGGCAGGTACATACCATGAGCTTGTGCAAGAGGCCAGCGGTGCCAGCGCAAGCCGTAACGACATATATACAATGCATGTGTCAATCTATGGTGTCGACGTGAGCGGCCGGGAAAGCTTTGGCCTACGAGTCTCTCCTCTATTTTTCATCTCGGCTTCGCCACTCTATAGTCTATATACACCCTACTGCTCTTCTCCTCGAAAGAAATCAATATTCTTCATTTCTAATGCTGAATCATTGTGACATGCACCACTCTTAACTTAGAAATGAAGCCGCCGCTCGAATTAGATGCTGTTTCTTGTGACCTACTTTTTGGGAAAAGCTATCTTATCGGTCGGATGGGTTACAAGCATATACCTACCAATACTAAAACCAGACAAGAATTCAAGACATCGCCCAACTGCAGCTCTGCAACGCCCGCGCAGGGACAAAGCTCTTCCTTTCTTTTAGCACAAGAGGGCGCCGCCATATGCGCGGAGTAGTTAAGAGTAGTTATACACACCGAGCTGCATGCGTACCAATTGTACGTCCTTAATCGTCAAATTAAATACTAAATCGTACTTCCGGTGTTCCGGGATGGATGGCCTTAGAAATACACGCAGCTAATTAAACTTTTTTTAAACCCCGATCACCGATATTTCAAAAATAGGATACAGATTTATCACATGGAAATGACACACTAATCGTCACAGAGTACCACTTTTAACATATAATTCTAAAATATAATGGTTAGAAATGTGTCTATTTAAAGGTTGTGTATGTTGGTATGAAATATATAGCATCTAAAGAAACAGATAATGAGTGCTTGTAAAGATGCATATATACAGATATATATATTAAGGGGAAGGGACACCCATCCGATCGACCAAAAGAACTTGGATCCAACCCAATCATTGCCAAGTTAATTAAATCAATCCGAAGGATGAAGCAGACTGCATTCGCGCGCAAGAATGGGCTTTGATAATTAATTAGCTTCTTAATTAATCCGGTTTAGGTAAGGGATTAATTACAAACGGAAGGCGTGATGGGACATAAACTATCGTTAATTAGCCGTCGTTGCTGCTAACCTCACGGCCTTTGGCGCGATGCGTTCTCCCTCGAAATTTTATTACCGGATTTTGATTTCGCCGAATCTAATGATGTCAAAGATTGAACTAGCCTAATTCCGAAAGCCACTGCTCCGCCACCACCTTAATTTTTTTTTGTAATTAGTGGAAGGCGGCATCACTCGGCATGCGCGGTTAATTGATCTCCTTGTTGCTTACATAGCGGTTTACTTACTGTACACGTGGGAAGGTGTTGATAATTAATTAATCCATGTATGCAACTGGTTAATATATTGGTCGTGTAGTCGTGGCTTCCCGTAATAAGAGGTACGTATACGCAGGTCACAATCTTTCTACAACGTACCGTGTCCGATCTTTTGGTGTTGAAAAGTGTTGTTGCCGGTTGTATATATACATGGTACGAGAGTCAAGAACCCTAACAGTACAACTTTAGGAAAAATAATTACGTCGAGTCCAAGTATATAAATTGCTCTTATTTTCTAAAAGGGTAACCTTTTCGATGAGATGCATGGAATCTAGTGATTAAAACCAACTATAATCGATCCACTCCGCTTATCTGATGATTTTTTTTTTTTATTGTGCAGCACTTGGTAATATATATGTAGAACGTTCTGGCCATTTCGAGTGGAACAGGATAGAATTGAATACCACGTGATTGGACTTGTCTGCATCCCCTGCGAAAATATCGTCTGAACCTGTACACTGTACAGTTCTCCCGTAAAGAACAAAAAAAAAACACCATATTTTACTGACACTGCCCCCTGCGGGAGGCAGGAACAGTTCTGAGATGCGACCAGTCGCTGCTGGTCCAAAGTTGGGCAGACTCAATACACATATACGTACTCGTATCATATGCAATATATACCTGGTCCCATCGCCTAGCTCACTGCGTGGAATGCCCATTGAACGCGCTAATTTAAGTATTTAACTACTTGGTCAAGAGAGAGTTTCTTTATGCGATCCTTGGTGGGCCCCACACGGTGTGGCCCACCAGATCATGCCCGTCGATCCGCCTTTAACTATCGCGCTGATGGATGGCTACTTATCGCTTCTAGGGGTTTTAATGTGCAAACACCGGGTTGGTTACACTTGCTACCAAACAGCAGAGGAGGAGAGATCGAGTTTTTTCTTCCTAAGAGAATTTCAGCTATTTCTTTGCTTCTTAGCTACTCTAAAACGCCTGTCATCGACTTCTAGAACTATGAGTCCTGCTTCTTTTTCGAGTAGGATTTCTATTTAACTTTGGAAGAGAGAACCAAGAGGACTATATAAACCTATAAAGGGTTAACACACGAACCCAAAGCAATAAGCAAGAGCCAAGCAAGAGAAACTCATTCAAAGCAGATGACATGATTCTTGTAGGTTATTTTTTAGCACTAGATTCTTGTATATAGCAAAGATACGAGGGTCCTAAGAGGCTCTAGAGAGTTGTGAGAGAGCGACAATCATTTGTACTCTTTTGAAGTTGTGCTTAAGATATTTTCGGTCAGCTTCGTCAAATCTTTCTTTCTCGTCGTGGTTGCTTCGTCGTCATTATTTCGGTTCTCTCTACGAGATTTATCTACTATATATGTTCTTAATGTTGTATAAATAGTGGTTTTAGCAAATATTCATGTATAATTACATCATCAATTATCATAATTAAAGCATATTTCCAGCACATATAAATGACATATAAACATGTAATTTCTTCATGTCAATTATACAGAATAATATGCTCAAAAGATAGAACTAAAATATATATATAATCCACATAATGCTCAGATTTATTATTTGTTTAATTGTTCTCAGATGTTGGGCTGCTCAAGATAAAATCTTAGCCTCCTCGCCACTTTTGTCAAGACTTTTCACTAATTAAATATGACAAAATAAATCAAACTTTGAGCTAAAATAAATGGATTACTATTATGTTAAGAACAAGTAATGAATTATCTCAAAGTCATAGACATCACTAAACACTTTCGACCAAAAAAAAAAGAGCATGTATATCACAATGCAAAACTGATATCACAAATTAGCATTTACTGCTTTCGGCCAACAAAGGAACAAGTATATCACAGTGCAATAAGAGATTAATACTAATCAATTTTGGTCAACAGAGAGGCAACCGAATCACAAAACAATAACAGAGCTATGACAATAGAGATGAATCAACAATAATATGCAATCAACAAGCTCAAGTCTGAATTAATGTTGTTAAATCAATTTCACAAGTGACAATAATCCTCATTGAGCATTAATCTGAGCCCACAACATTACTAAACCAAGGCACGCCGAAGGCACTAACTCAGAAAACCAATCGCCCCGCTGTGTCGCGAATACTAGACGAGGTTAACGGGGATACAATGTCACTCTTCACAATTCGAGACACACCGAAAGATGAAGCCGATGTACAGAGAATGCCGCATAAGAATCACAACACTGTGCACCAACCGAATGCACTCAAGGAGCACCAATCCCCAAAGTTGAATCCTTCTTCCACACCAAGACCAAACTAGAGCCAATCGGAACAATTAAAAGCCTCAGATGTGCAAGTGTCAAGTTCCCTCACATAACACCCAACAGAGGATAGGGCGCAAGAAGGGAACCGGCGGGATGCACAAGGAGGAAGGTTCCGGATCTCACCACCAACGACGTCGGGTCAACCACGGCGGCGTAGCATCTCAAAAACCCAAAACCGATGTCAAATCGGAGGAGAAGAAGAGACACGCAAAAGGGGGAAACTCACTGACTTTGGGGTCAAGCAAGAAGAAGAACCATGGCGCCTTAAGAAGAGGAGGAGGAAGAGAGGAGGCCGAGCTGCCGCTCCAACGACCGGTGAGCATCGCGTCCGAGCCGCTCGCATCGCACGCGACGCCGCCAGCCAAAGGCCCAAACAGCGAAAGCCTTGCTCGGTTAGAGTTGGAGACAAAGTCTCCAACCTTATCCCCCCTATCTCTATGACAGGTGGGCCCCACAGCCCTTTTCTTTTCTTTTTCTATTTATTCTTTTCTCTAATTGAGAAATTACCAAATAGCCCTCCAAAATACAACACTTAATACCGTGCACGCCCGTATCGTATCTCACAAACTCTAATCCGATCTGATGGTTAGTGCACACAAAGAGTGTATCAGAGTACAACATAGCACTTAGTTCAAGTACAGTAGTGGAAGCTCTTAATTTTAGTCCTTCTTTTGTGTCCATCCCAACTATTCCTACTAGCTTGTTCCCATATGCTTGATAGCGCTAGGTAAGGCATTGTACGTGCGACGTCGCTGTCTTAAAGAGAGAGAAAAAAATATAAGAAAGAACAAAAGTAGCTTTCGCGCCATTAATAAGACAATATTATTTTAAGCGCTTTTTAGATCAAGAAACAATATACTTCCACGTCAAGTAATAATTTGACCGGCCGGGATGTTTAGTGAGCGACCAATCGATCGAGTAGGCAGCATGTCACCACATCTAGCTAGGCCATGGAGAATTTTGCCTCTAATATATCAACGATCAACGTACTTAATTAGCGACGCTGCTTAGTGAGGAGGTTATCAAAAGAGATCAGGCTTGCTATTTTTATTAATTCCCAGATCGGCGATATAGCATATCTCGTGAAGGTGACATCAGGCTCCGTTTCTCCTCCTTATTTTGTCCATTTCTTCTCCTCCGCCTTTTGCCTTTCTATCGTCTGATGAAGACAGCTTCCCTGTCCGCCTCCCTTTAAAACTACATATGCTTTCTTTTTTGGACATGAGATTATATGTATATATACAAGTTGAAATATGTAACATTCGTAAGCTCAAAACTACAAATTAAATATCATATATAGAATTACACATGCATTTTTCACTAACCTAACGTATGCAAGTCTTGTTCCAGGTCGTAACCAAACAGCTAGCGGTAGAGGAAATTAACTAGAAGTAAACAGCTAGCCTAGCTAGGTTACACATTTATGCAGGTCGGTTGCAATTGGGCACGTCTCGTCGAGATCGGGGGGGGCGGGCCCACCCAGTGGGTACTGCCTCGGAAAGGCGAAGCAGAGTTTCAAACATGCACGCGTGGCGCCCATGTACAGACGGGTCGCAAAGCTAGGTTGCAACACGTGCATACTACATATACAGTTTCGATCTCTCTGTCATGCATGCATTGCATTGCATACCAGAGAAGGTCGCCCGCTCATTAGACCATTGGAGGAGTGGTCTTTTGACGAGGAGCTGTCGATCGAGGTCGGCAGATCTGAAAATTCGACCCTAGCGATGATGATACCTTTTGCCGTTTGTGTAGCGCACGCGGAGTTCCCGCTTCGCGTTCGCTGCGGCTACGATTGACCTGGATCCACCAAGCTCGAGCGAGAAAAAACTGTAGGAAGGTCTCGTGATGATTACGATGAACAATTGGAAACCTTAAGTCTTTGTGTTTTTTTGTTGAGGCGGATCATCGATCCTGCCCTGGCCGGGACCCGGATCATCCACATTCCACCCGGACCAGCCAACCCCGGGCCGGACGATTGATTGTCCAAAAGAGTGTTTTTTTTTTAGGTGAACAGGATTGACCTGGATCGTCCGGCCTCTAGGTGCGGATCATCCGGGTCCCCGCGCTACGAGGGAAACGCAATAATGGAACGACTCAAATCATTGCATTAGATATTTGTTGCAACGAATTAAATCACGGCAAAATTGCTAGCCAGTCATTGCATTAGATTGCGTGGTAATAGATTATTGCAATGATTTTCAAGATGTGGTAATTTACCATGATATCACAACAATTTCATTGTACTTTTGCAATAGTTCATACCGTGGCATTACGAAACTATTGCCCCCAATATGTTTTCGTTGCATTAGAAATATTGTAACGACTATCAATTTGTTGTAATAGACTATCACCACAGTTTCATTTTCATGGCAATAATATATCGCAACGCTATTATTTCATGGCGATAACCTATCGCCCCAGCTTCATTTTCGTGGCAATAATATATTACAACGCTATTTATTTACATGTCAATAGTCTATCGCCAGTCATATTATACAGTTGATTTGCATATTGCAAATGACAAATTCTGGTGCCAAATATGTCAATTCATTTGTTGTGGTCATTGGTTAGGAACTGGTGAGGACCGAGGGTGGGGCACTCGCCCTCGTCTAACCGCCGGCAAAACTCTTCCCTATCAAGGCAGCAATACTCTGAATCTTAGTTGAACTATTAAAAATAACATTCGTAATAGATAAGATCATATCCCTAATAATAACGTGATAGATAAAGAATACCAAAATAACCTAACTAACTATTATTTATTCTAGAAACCAATCAGCAGTATGGAAATAAAGGTGCTACAATATCTATAGTACTGTTCACAGACACGCTACCACCCCTCACGTCTTTCTCCGTAACATCATTGCAATCAATATTCATGTTATGCAAGTATCATGCATATTTATTCAATTATATGCAAAACGATGCTAATGTAAATAAACCATGTAAAACACAACACTCGATAAAATTGAAGTGTTGAAATAAATATCCATAACATCCCATAGCAAACATGTGAATTAAAGTGTAGACATAACCAAAGGAAATTGAAACAAATATATATAAAAAAAAGACCGAACTAGAAAATGTTTGACATATCCCTAAGTAAAAGCTATCTTCTAATGCAGAACTTGAATATTCTTCTTGCTCACTTGAGTCGTATGTTCCATCCTGTCATATGGTTTCATCCTGCAAAGACACCAAGCAAAAATTCAGTTTTCAAAATGTATTCGTGTTGATGACTAATAAAATGTAAGTAGAAATTTCCAGGATACAAAAGTACTGCATCAGGATATATATAATGCCATGGCGTTCCATAGAATTTAACTCCCTCTAGCTAAGTCTCCACGACCACATGCAACTGCCACTCCATATATACTTCTACATACTAGCTTAGTGCCTAGCAATCTTGCTACAAATCTATGTAGAAAGTCATCCTATTCACACGGTGGAAACAGTTGGGTATTTCGCCCAGTTCATACATACTTTGGACAGAACATATTTTTGCTATAATAAAAGTCAGACAGATAGTATGGGTCGGCTCCATGCATCATATTGTTGCTATAATAAAAGTCAAATCAGTCATACTTACTTTGGACAGACAACATATTCTCTACGTGGAAGATCTGTTTACCTCAAGGAATTTAGGCATAGTCTGGTCAGATTGTTGTGCATCAGACACTTCAATTGCTGCATCTATATCTGCATATAATTTCAGCAAAGTAAATATAAAATGAAATTGGCAACGCTAAACTTAGGCATAAAATTGCATGAACTACTTTATGTACTGTTTGTTCATTATATAGCTCTTTTTAACTAGAGATCTGAAATTGACTCGTGTACTTGAATCTTGAGGTCAGATGATTGCCATGTATGGTTCTTTAATTGTACTCTGTATTTTGCTAAATAATTTGCAACAATGAATTAACTTCAATCATCCACTCATCTGATTAGCCATACTTTACCAATGGAATTAATCATACTTTGCTTGTACTGAATGTCAATTTAACTGTACTAGTTGTTCAGTTCAGTTCAATGAGCCTACAAATATTTTTCAGGAAGCTCATGTGTACCCTTTTAGCTCGAACTCTGAGGCTTTTCAAATTGGAGAAAAACAAAGTTGCGACAAATCCATTTCAGGCATTGTATTGGAAAAATAGGATATAACTTGTTCAATCATTATGACGGCTAAATATGAATAATCAGTGGTTGAATAAGTACCACTAAACTTAGGCATCGAATTGCAAAATCTACTTCATGTACTATTTGTTCATAATATACCTGTTTTTAACTAGAGCTCTGCATTCTGCAATTGACTTCTTGTGTGTACTTGATGTGGCTTAAGCTCACAAGACTATACCTTGTATTATTCTTTAACCATTCTCTGTACTTTGCAAATGATTGCAACAATCAACTAACTCGAATCGTCCACTTATCTGACTGACATCATACGTTATTAATGAAATTATTCGTACTTTGTTTTTGTTCACATTTCAATTTATCTGTAACACTCGTTTAGTACAGTTCTTATCATGAAAGACTGAAGCTATTCTGAAAATTTCTTGCCTGTACTTCTGAATGACTCAAGACTGAAACTCTCTTTAGTACTCCTTGAAAAATAATGGTAGCTCCAAGAAGTCAATGGACAGATGGCTTGCACCATCTCTGTCTCCAAGGCTTCACATTGCAGTCATTGCTGGATCAATAGGGACCATAACCTATAGTACTATTTATCAAAATTGGTTCACTTGAAATGCATTGTGCACCCATTGTTAACTGGAAAGGAGAATGTATTTTGTTGGCTAGAGGTCAAAGAAAGGAGATATTTCTGTACCTTAAATGTTTGAAGTTAACATCAACTAGGAAAGGGAACAAGCACCACTGCAGAAAAAATTGGTAAAATTAACGCGTTCGAATATTTTGTCCTTCTCTAGACATATAACTTACTGCTAACTCGTTGTCAGACATCAGCTAAGGCAGTTGACATTTGCTTGGTTGATATGAGTAATTAACATCTTGAAGCAATGATTTTCTTCACTAATATTGGTTGACTCTTGGTTTGTAAACAGAGAAGGAAGTTTCCTAGATGTCACTAAAGTAGGGTAGCAGATCTCTGATTTCTTAAGATAATGTGCATTTGAGTTTAATTAGATTGCCCTTCCTCATGTGTTTCTCCTGTCATTTCCAGTGCATTGAACGGACTTCAAATAATGCTATTTTTTCTCAGTAATTACAAAAACTGAATAAGTCTAATTAGAAAAGTTGTGCTAAAATACATTGAACACTCTTAATTTTAGACAGCTCTTACACAAGAGGATTCGTAGTTGAGTTAATACAAGAATAAAAAGGCTTGGTCTTGGCTTCAGTGCTGTCACCTATCTAGGCAGCAAATCTTGTGTTGGAATAAAACCACACAATTGGAATCCGTCAGTATTTGCCAGCACCCTTGGTTCATTGTTGGACTATAATTACTCCAGTATTTCACTAGCTAGTTAGCACTAAACTAAACTGCTGTCTTGTTTTTAATTTTAAGCAAATGTGTCCCTGCCTCATGACAATTATCCAAGGATAAGCTTGGCGGTTTTATCACTAAGATGCAGTACTAATGTACTGATTAAGAATCAATGACACGAATTATATTGACAAGTAATGCTTGAAGTGTGAGTCATGAATCATGATGCATTTTGCCATCATGCAGCAAGGAACAAGTAAGGCAGTAAGGCATAAACCACTAATCACATTACGAGATTACGACTTCAAGATTCACAAAAGAACAGAGGAGTTCTAGACTTTCACCTCCCAACTCCCAAGTTTCTGGAGATAGCACAAAATAACATAACACTAATCACTAACCAGTCTTAAATATTACACATTTAAACCCCTCAAAATCAAACTCCTTCCACAACATCAGCATTGTCTTCCTGAGTCCTACCATGGTTGATTTGTTCAAATTGCGATGTCCAAATGAAATTGTACTCACAGGATTCTCCTAAGTCCTACCACTAACCGAACCAAAACATCATCAGGACATGGCCGAAGGATGGATTATCACTCATCTCAACAAGCAAAAAACAAGAAAGCACAAGATGATGAGAGAAGACTCGTTGCTTACCTTATCTAGTGGTGGAGGAAGGGAGGAGAGTCCAGATCCGGTACTTGATGGTGGAGGAGAAGCCGACTGCCACGGCTGGCCACGACGCCGGCGTGGAGGACGAGCAGGGATGGAGGAGGCGCGAATCTTGGGGAGGCGGCCGTGAGAAGTGAACCGGGGAACTGAGGATTCAGAAATGAAATGGATGAGCTAGTAGGGTTAGGTTTAACTGGGCTGGGTTGGAGGCTAGTTGATAGCCTGTTACGGGCTACGGGCCTTACGGCCTATGTCATACCCGTGTGTATTGTGTAAACTGTAACGCATTCAATCCGGATAATATTTGTGTTCGTATTCTCGTTTCGCACCTATTTTTGCATACCACATTCGAATTTGTATTCGGGGAAAAAATTAGATATTATCCGGATTCGGATTCGTTTTGACAATACGAATGAATTTTCGCTTCCCACATTCACTACCAACCGAATTCGGGTGCCAGATAAAATTGATAATTCAAATTTGACTAAATATTTTGTTGCAATAACTATCAATATTACAACAAAAATAAATCATGGTAATATCTATTGCTTATTACAATGAATTATTTTTCGTTGCAATAAAAAAATTATTGCAATGATTTTTTTAAACTACTGCAACAATTATAAATTATAGCGATAACAAATAAATAATACCGCGAAATAACTAATCATGGCAATAACATGGACTGTTTGAAACAACTTATTTTTTGTTGCAATAAATTCATTGAAATATATAGGAATCCTTGTAGTGCCGGCAAGATTATCCTACCTATTGTTTTAAGAGGTCGGTTGGGTTTCTGAGCATTCCGTTGGTTCGGTGGACATATTGTTAGATTATTGGGGGGACCCGGATTTACACATTCAAAATCATCTGTGTATTATGAATTATTCTCATTATTATTAGCTAGCTCACAAAGTAAAACATTAATGAAATACCATCAATTCAATGATTTAACTAAAAAAGTAGCAAAATAACAAATAGTAATAATTAGACCTTATGATCAATGTTTACTTAACTTGCCACGCAAGGTTGAAGAAACAAATAAAACTCTTGCAGCGGAAAAGATACTGAGGGCATTCGACATGCCTACAGGCAATCGAGTGGAGAATGTATCCTAATTCACAAAGTCTTCAAAGAACTCCTCGTAGAACTCTTAAGTAGCTTGACCTTCTTCAACTGAGCAGCAAAGTTTAAAGCCGTGGGTACATAAAGTACTTAGCAAGTCGTAGGGAACATTATGCAATTATTATTCATGTAAGACTTGATCAAAGGAATAACCATATGGTTATTTTGCAGAAAGCAAGTAGTGATAGTAAATACAGTAAATAGATTGTAAAGTATAAACAATTTCTTTAAAACAACCAATGAATTTCCCAACCAAACCATCAAATGAATCTCCCACCCATCAAGTGAACATCTCATTCACCTTCCAACCATTTTATAAAAACTCTATCCATCGTGTGAAATCCCTGAGCATTGTCCATAAACGAGGACACGACTGTTTAAACAACCCACAAGAGATAAATCAACTTATAATGTATGTCACACACTTTGTAGGTCCGCGACTAAGTGATTATAACAAGGCGTTTACAAAGCTCCTTCTCAGTCCAGTTCTGTCAGTTAAGGTTTTAACATTGAATGCCATCATGACTAGATAGGGCCCCCTCTTGTACCATTGAGAATATCCATCCTGGAACTCACGCTTCTAAAAACAGAACTAAATTGAGATATTACTAATTAATTAGCCAGGTCCATTCCATATTGGACATGTGGTTGTACGATATGGTCCAATTTAATGGCGCACAAGATTAAATCCTTGACAATTACTCAGGTGAATCTTCCTCATCCCAAAAGTGCTAACTGCACCCCCCCATTTACTGCACGATCACTTGATTGAGCGTAAAACCATTTTATTTAACCAAACTAATGATAATCCCTGCCATGGCATATAATTTTATAACAACGGTATCACACCACAACTTGTACAATAGTAGCATCAGACCACAGTTGCACAACAGTGGCATTGCACCACAATTCCATATCTCATTAAGTCAATTTAACATTATTGAATATGTGACATGAGCCATCATATAACTAAGCATGACTAAGTATCTCTACGATAACCCATGTTGGTGAAACAAATTTGTCCAACTAGTAATGACCATCTTATGGTGACAAAGGGTACATGCTATTCAAATAATCAATGGTGGCAAAAATGACAACTAGGTGATTAACTACTAGTTCACGTGACGCGGCCCACAGTGGACCAAGTCCACACGGCTAAGGCTCGGGGTTGACACGCGGCTGCTAACGAGGACAACACGGGAGGTTGACGTGGCGGTTGAGGTGGAGACGAGGTGACAGGCCACGTCGGTGGCGACAGCAGTGATGCTCAGGAACCAAGGACTCCGGCGAATGGCGGCTCGGCGACGACGAAGAGGGTTGGGATCTGGGCAAAGGCGACGTCATGAAGACGATGAAGTGCTTGGTTTCCACCGGCGACGACCACAGCGGTGGCGGCAGCGAAGATAGAGGCGGCGGAGCGGTGACAGCGACAATGAAGCCACGGGTTTCAGGGGACGGCGAGGTACGCACGGGCTATAACGCGAGGAGGAAAAACTAGGAAGGTGGACGATGGTGCTCAGAACTTGGCGGTTGAACAACAACGATGAGGGGGGATTCGAGCGCTCGACGACGACGATGATGGTGAGGCGCTCCTACTGACGCGGTCAGAGCCGATGGGGAGGCTTTGCAATGGCGGTACAACAAACTCGACCCTGGGCTTCAATGGTGGCGGCGACAAAGCTCAACGAGGTGGCTCGGCTAGGGCTTCCCAGGGCGACGGCGGTTCGGGGATGGAGGCAAGGGGGTCGAGCGGCTATTTAAAGACGATGGAGGGGAGAACATGGCAGTGGTGGCGTGTCGAAGGTAGAAACGAAGCCAGGTCAGAGACGAACAATACGGAACGACACTGACAGGTGGGGTCCACCGGTCAGTGGCAGTGAGGCGGAGGCGGGCTGGCGAGGTAGGCTAGACCGAGCGTGGAAAGAAGATGGGCTGGCGGCAGAAGAAGCTAGGCAGTGGGCGTGAGAATGGATTGTGCCAAAGGAAAAAAGGATTAGGCCCAAGAGGATTTTTGAAAATTCAAAAGGCTTTTGAATTTCAAAAAAGAGATTAAATAAAATCGAGCTCGAAGGAATAGCAAATGAACTCTAAAAATTACAAGAAAATTAAAGAAAATACTATGGAACTCAAGGAACACAAATAAAATAGTTTTGAATTTAATTGTAGTTTGGATTATTCACATTAAATAATTTTAATTTTTGAAAATTCAAATTAAGCTTGAACTTAAACAAGAAAATTCAAATGGTTAATTTTATTTTTAAAGGCTTCAAAAGACTCCAAAATTTGGGATTCATACATTATGCATGATGCATATTTGGACTAACGTGGGTCAAGTTGCGGAGAACTTGTGCCCCGACATGGTTTCTTGGTTTTTGGGTGTGCAGGAGGTTTGGAGTCAACTATGGTTAATGATGAGGATGGACGAGATTTGGTTGGGAGAACCCAGGTCCGAAATGGTCATGGATGTCAGGTGAGGTGGTTGAGCTCAAACAAGGCTCATGGTGGCGCATGGTGGACAAGGATGTGAAAGGCAAGGTTCGAGCGATGGGTTGCACCAAGTTGATTGGTCGGTGCAAGTGCGGTGGTGGCCCGGTGGAAACCAGAATGGGATATACTTGCGGATGCTATGCAAGCCATTGATAGAACTACATGTGTCAAGCATGGAGGATGCTTACACATGAAGGTGTTGACCAGGTCAAAACAAAGGTATTTTTGTACTTTGTCAAAATCTGGAAAGTTGAAGGTACTAAACTGCTACGCTTAAGAAAGGAGGTTTAGGTCATGAAGGAGTTGAAGAGATCAAATGGATCAAGTAGATCATGTGTTAGTGGATTTGAACTTATATGCTTTGAAAAGCGTGTATAATTGTTGTGTGAGTGAAAAGTCGTTATGTGTTGGGTTTGCGGGTTTGCCTAAGAGCTAAATGGATAGATCCATTAGGGGTCAGATTAGGGATTGCTAAGACAGGGGAAATAACTTCCCTCTATGCAAGCAGGGGATGGAGAGGATTTAGCTCTTATCCCTTGCCTCCCTAGGTTTACATAAGCAATAGTTTTGTAGTAGGAAGTGAGATATTGCACGAGTCATTTAGAGTGCTACCCTTGTGGCTCTTGTCATCCCTTGTGGAGTGGTTGTAAGCTTTCATCTCCTGGTAGCAATAGCAAATCCAATTTCATCCAAGATGCTCATGCTCTTGTTCTTCGCGTTGCCTCTTTGAGCTAGTTGTTTTTGGCATTTCTTTCTCTATTCTTGATCTTGTCTTGAGGCAAGGATGTGTAAGTGATGGATTTTACATGAAGTGCTTGGTTTCCATCCCCCTAGGCTTGTTTAGGACAAGTTCTTGAAGTTGTCCTGATTTCTTTCTTCTCTTTGTCCTGATTTCTTTCTTCTCATTTGGTTCTTGCTTGGGTTGTTTCTCGAAGTTGTCCTGATTTCTCTCTTCTCTTTTGGTTCTTACTTGGGTTGGTTAGATCCTTGAGTTTTACTTTATCAAGATTTGTTTTTATTTGCTTTCTGGGTGCTATGAATGTAAAACATGCGTATGTGATTGTTGGGATCCAAATATGCAATTCTGGACCCTCTGTGTATATTGCACTAGTCCAGGATCACGCTAATGCACATAGTGTCAACATTAATGAATATCATTCTACACAAGGCGAGTATAAGAATAAACAACTAATTTGAATAGTAAATAATAATTGTGACCTTACGGTCGAGTTTATATTTATTAAGCCACGTGGGGCTAAGCATGAAGTAAGGAAACAACAACGTAACAGAAACAACTCCAACAGAAACCCATCGACTTGCCACAGGCAATCGGCTAGGATCAAGGCCTAGCGATCAACCTCCTCATGAAACACCTCAAAAACAGGCGAAGACGACTCCACTTCACCTGAATAATGATTGCAGTAAGAGTTAGTACTGCGAGTATGTTGGTGATATACCCTAGAGGCAATCATAGAGATAATTGTATCATGTCTATGTTTATGTGTTATTAAATAAGTGTTATTCTGTTCTTTGAATGAATCATCAGTTATAAATATTAACGAGTATGTGACTTGTTGGTGAAGCTCTTTTAACTTATGATGATGTAGTTCTAAATGTATCCCTGATCGGATGTCACTGGTCGGAACACTAGTGACTCTATCGACCAGCACATGTATTGATTGATGACCATGTTTCACCGATCATGGATATAGGGATATCGAATCAATAATGTGAACATATGTCGGAGAATATGGTGTTGAATTGACCCACCTTGAGATACTACTGAGATTGTTATGCTTTCATATGTCATCAATTGGTCTCAAGCAATGATGATGTATAATCCTTAGACCTGAGATCAGCATAGTTTTCTACATGTGTGAGAGTACACTTTGGGATTGTCAAATGCTACTCCGTAACTGGGTAGTCATAAAGGTAGCTTTTGAGTATGCTATGAAACATGTGGAGGAATGTGACTGGTCGGATATGGGATTTGCCCCTCCTAACATAATAGGGGAGATATCTCTGGGTCCCTTGATGTGGTCGAATAAAGAAAGTGCATGGCCATGCCACTGGTGGTCGAAGAGTTCGACCACATGAAGTTATCTATCACTCTATCGAGAAAGTATTGAATAGTCTATGGATGACATAACATCTCACCTGGAGTTCAACCAGATATCATGAGGCAAAACGAGAATACACGAGCTGGTCGTTTAGTTCAATCAGATACGGACTAGTCGTATGGAGATACGAGCTAGCCGTAGGCTGGTCGAACATGATAACTAAGTGGTCGAAACCTGGTCGTAAGGAGTTACGAACTGGTTGAGACCAAATATGATTTGGTCGTAGGCTAGTCGAAACCTGATAGTAAGGAGTTGTGAACTGGTCGAGACCAAATAGGATCTGGTCATAGATCATATTGCATTAAGGTTTGTCCGATATAATTCATGTGTATTCGGGAATCGTTATGTCCAGCTAGGTGCCGCTGATGACTCATGATCGGAAAGGAGTTTTCGAGTCACAACCGATTATGCATGAATCTACAAGGTCACACACTTAACGGGTTGGAACAAACCAGTACGGATACGATTCGTCAAACGTGTTGGGATAGGATCTGTTACGGGCACTATTTAAAGAGATGCTTGAGGCTGTTGGGAAGAGATATAGTAACAGAGGAGACACATGACAAGAGTTGACATGAGTTGCTCCAAACCCTAGCCGCCATCTTCTTGAGAGAGCCTTCCCGTGTGACTTCGTGCTAGCACACCAGTGTACGGTGTCCCTGCCCTGTACATGTGTGTACCGTAGAGGCGCTACTGCGGTTGATGTTGCGCTCATGGACAATCCGTGATATTGCAAGGAAAGCGATCGGTTGCTGGAGGAGACGATCGGCGACGACTATGCTGGATGATCGACTACATTGAACGATCAACTACGTCGGACGATTGACTACGACCACTACATCGACGCGCTCTTCTTTGGACCAGGTTGCTCCAACTCTTCTTCCACTGCATTGCTCGTCTAATGATAACAATCTGTGATCTCTTGCTTGCTTGGCATCCTGGTTTACTTTTAGAATTTTTGAATTACCAGCTAGCGTAGCTTACCCATATCCCTTAAGTGGTATCAGAGCCATCTTGCATAGTTTTTTTATCTAGATCGATCGCATATACTAGATATGTGACGGTAGTAGATTGTATCTATTATTGGTCGGGTCTGGTAATCTAGATCGATTCATGTGGATGGAACGGTCTAGACACTGGTCGATGAGATCGATCAGTGTTTGGCGATAGTAGATGGGTTTACGAGAGGGTATGAGCTAAAAGGACCAGGTGATTTACTCGACTTTTTTTTGACTGCCTTGCATGATACTCCTACTGGTCAGAATTCTACCATCAGAGTATGCCGCAGTGCATGGTCGTATCAAGGCAGTGATAAGATTGGTTTGGAATAGGGTTAATATGATTAATTCGATGACTTTGAGGCTCGGTTACGTGAATAAGATTCATGTCCCGGAAAAGGTTTCCAAGAGTGCTGCCCTCAACCAGCGAGGGCGCTGCCCCTTCGAACCCTGCCCGCTAACCGGCTAGCGGGACCACCGTGGTCGTAGCTGCGTTATATGGTATATGTGTTCATGTCACCTGATAGAATTGTATTATATGTATAACTCATTATTGCAGGGACTGATGTGAATAGTATGGTCCATTGTGTATGTGATACATGAATGGATTTCTCATGGCCTGTGTGTCATGTTGTGAGATAGCCATCGAGCTACATATTATTGTGTAATGGTATGCGTACCGACATGTGATGCTTGATAGTCTCGTCTATAATTTATTACTAGCTTTTAAGAGTAATTGCTTAGTAGATGAATATTGTCGGAGACTTCAAGCATGATGGTCGAAGGACAGGAAGTATGGTAATGGAGATCGTCATGATAAGGGTCATACTATTTCACAATTTAATTTGATTATCTGTGAATATTTATTCATGTCATGCTATTTGATCATGTTTTTCATTAGTTGTTTTAACATGGTAGAATAATATCCCTCAAGAAAAATTAAGTTAATTTGACAGCTTTCCAATTGTTGTGCTCGTCACGATTTTGATCGTTATTTGGTAGGTCTACCAAATTAGAGTGCCATTGACTATCTTAATAAGACGGGGTGGGTGTGGGATACCTACATGCATAGTATTGGTTTAACTTGACAAGGCTATCAAAAGGGTTTTGGGCCTTGGGGCATAGCACTGTTGGTTGCCAGGGCATAGAGATACCGCCCAATAGACAAGAGTCATATGTGATATGATTGGCAAGAGGCTGCCTACCTAAAATCACTAGGTTTCTAGCAGTGATTCCAAATCTCACTAGGACTTAATAATTTTTGGATCTTGAACTCACTATATAATGTTTGAGGGAAACATGGTTTAGAACATATAGTGGGAGTATCTTTTATTGACTGTTAATGATTAAGTTCGACCAGGTATGAACTGGTCATAGTGATACGACCAGATCCAGACTAATCGTAGTGATATAACCAGATCTAGACTAGTCATATAGTGATACAACCAGATCCAGTCTAGTCCAAACTAGTCGTATTGTGATATGACTGGATCTAGGCTAGTCGTATGGAGATATGAGCTGGTCGTAGACTGGTCAAACATGACCACCAATATGAGTGTCTAATAGAAGATCTTACATAAACATAGTGTTGAATCTTTGCATATATTTCTGTTGTAGATCATGTCACCGACTACTTCTTCTGCACCTACCTTTAACTTGTGATCTATTCTTGAGAAAGAAAAACTGAATGGTACAAACTTCATTGACTGGTTTCGTAATTTGAGAATTGTTCCCAAACAAGAAAGAAGGAATATATTCTAGATAGCCACTATCCCAAGGAACCGAATGTCGATGCTCCTTGTGCTGATAAAAATGCTTACGAGAAGCGTTGCAATGGCGTAGTCGTTGTGCACTGCCTAATGCTTGAGACCATGAACTCTGAGCTTCAGAAACAATATGAGACCACAGACGCTTACAATATGATTTTAGGTCTGAAGGGTATGTTTCAGAATTAAGCAAGTGCAGAGAGGTTTAACACCTCTAAGGCATTATTTTTTTTTGCAGACTCTCAAAAGGTAACCCGGTCAGTCCTCTTGTGATCAAAATGATTGGTCACATTGAGAGCTTGGAAAAGCTTGGTTTTCCCCTTAGCCAAGAGTTGGCTACTGATGTGATTCTCCAATCGCTCCCTGCGAGCTTTGAGCCTGTCATATTGAATTTTCATACGAATGACATGGAGAAATCAATGACTGAGTTGCATGGCATACTTAAGGGTGCTGAAGAGAGCATCAAGAAGAGTTCTAATCATGTGATGATGGTTCAAAAGACTACTAACTTGAAGAAGAAGGGTATGTCAAAGAGAAAGGGAAAAGGAAAAGGAAAGACTCAAAATAAGATCGAGAGTCTCAAGGCTAAGCTTAAGAAGCTCAAGCTGGGTCCTAAGTCTAAATCAGAATGTTATCATTGTCATGAGACTGAGCATTGGAAGAGAAATTGCAAAAAGTACCTACCAGAGATGAAAAAGAACAAGGAAAGTAAGACTTCCAGTTCATGTATAAATGTTATAGAAATTAATCTTGCATCTTCTCCGACCAGTTCTTGGGTATTTGATACTGGGTCGGTTGCTCATATATGCAATTCGATGCAGGGACTGATAAGGAGTAGAAGCTTGGCAAGAGGAGATGTTGATATTTGCGTGGGCAATGGAGCAAGAGTTGCTGCATTAGCTATTGATACTTTACCATTAGTTTTACCCTCGGGATTAGTTATGAAACTAAATAATTATTATTATGTTACTGCCTTAAGCAAAAAAACATTATTTCTGCTTCATGTTTAGGAGCAGATGGTTATGAGTTCATAATAAAGAATAATTATTGTTCAATTTATTTTGAAGATATGCTTTATGGCCATACTCCATTAGTGAATGGATTGTATGTTTTGAATATTGTGGATGAGCCCATCTATAATATTAATGCCAAGAGATTTCGACCTAATAATTTGAATCCCACTTTTATTTGGCATTGTCGTCTAGGTCATATAAATGAGAAACACATGATAAATCTCCATAAAGATGGTCTTCTAAACTCATTTGGTTTTGAATCATTTGAAATATGTGAATCTTGTTTACTTGGCAAGATGATGAAGGCACCTTTCACGACTAGATGTGAGAGGGCAAGTGACCTATTGACTCTTGTACATACAGATGTATGTGGCCCAATGAGTACTCCGGCCAGAGGTGGTTTTTAGTACTTCATAACATTTACTGATGATTTTAGTAGATGTGGCTATGTCTACATGATGAGATATAAGTCGGAATTCTTTGAAAAGTTCAAAGAATTTCAGAATGAAGTGCAGAATCAATTTGACAAGACAATCAAATGTCTACGATCTGATCATGGAGGTGAATATTTGAGCCATGAGTTTGGTGATCATCTAAAGAAATATGGAATTATTCCACAACTTACTCCACCGGAAACACCTCAATGGAATGGGGTGTCTGAACGACGGAACCGAACATTGTTAGACATAGTTCGGCCAATGACGAGCCAATCTGATCTTTCATTGCAATTCTAGGGATACACTCTAGAAACAACAGCTTTCACTTTAAATAGGGTTCCATCAAAAACTGTAGAGAAGACAACACATGAGATATGGAACGGGAAGAGTCCTAGATTGTCTTTTCTTAGGATATGGGATTGTGAGGCAATGTCAAATGTTTGATGTCTGATAAAATCACACCCAAGTCTGATAAGTGTTTCTTTGTAGGGTATCCTAAGGAAACTAAATGATATTATTTTTATAATCGGGTTGATAATAAAGTGTTTGTTGCCCAAGATGGTGTCTTCTTGGAGAAAGAGTTTCTTTCCAAAGCAGTCAGTGGGAGCAAGGTGCAACTCGAAGAAATTCAGGAACTATCTGAAAATATTTCAAGTCCTACTGAACCTCTACAGGATGAACAAGATGTTGTTGAACCTGTAGTGAGGCATTAGCCCCACGCAGATAAAAAAAGGTCACGTCAATTGCCTATAAGGTATGGGCATGACGCTTTATTATTGAATAATGATGAGCGTAAGACTTATAAGTAAGCGATGATGGGCCCAGACTCTGAGTTATAGCTTGAAGCAATGAGATCCGAGATAAAATCCATGTATGACAATCATGTTTGGAACTTGGTTGATGCACCCGATAGTGTCACGACCATAGAATGCAAGTGGATTTTAAGAAAAAGATAGATATGGATGGAAATGTTCACATTCATAAGGCACGATTTGTCACAACGGGTTTCAAACAAATTCAAGGTGTTGATTATGACAAAACCTTCTCGCCTGTCGCAATGCTTAAGTCTATCCGGATCATTCTAGCAATTGTTGTATATTTCGACTATGAGATATGGCAAATGGATGTCAAAACGGCTTTCCTGAATAGAAACCTAGGTGGGGATATGTACATGACACAAACTAAGAGTTTTGTCGATCCAAAGGAAACTAGAAGGGTATGCAAGCTTAAGAAATCTATCTATGGATTGAAGCAACCATCTCGGAGTTGTAACATTCATTTTGATGAAGTAGTCAAAAGGTTTCACTTCATCAAGAATGAAATAGAGCCTTGTGTTTACAAGAAGGTTAGTGTGAGCAAACTTTTGTTTTTGATCTTGTATGTGGATGACATACTACAAGTTGGAAATGATATTTCAATGCTTGAATCTGTTAAAACTTCATTAAGAAATAGTTTCTCAATAAAAGATTTAGGAGATGCAGCACATATTCTTGGTATAAGAATCTATAGAGGTAGATCTAAAAAGCTAATTGAATTAAGCCAGGATATGTACATAGACAAGGCGTCGAAACAGTTCAGCAGGCAAGATTCTGAGAGAGGTTTCTTGCCCATAGCACATGGCATTAATCTTAGCAAGAATCAGTGTCTTACGACCACTAATGAGCAAGACAAAATGAGTAGAATTACATATGCTTCGGCTATTGGATCTATCATGTATGTTGTTTGATGTACATGATCAGATGTGTCATATGCTCTAAGTGTTACGAGCAGGTATCAGTCGGATCCAAGTGAAGGTCACTGGATAGAAGTCAAGAATATCCTTAAGTACTTGAGAAGGACTATGGATGCATTTCTTGTGTATGATGGTAAAGAAGAGCTGGTCGTAAATGGTTACACTGATGCTAGCTTTCAAACCGACAAGGATGATTTCACATCACAATCAGGGTTTGTGTTTTGTTTGCATGGAGGAGAAGTAAGCTGGAAGAGTTCCAAGCGGGGAACAGTTGCTGATTCTACAACAGAGGCTGAGCACCTTGCGGCTTCGAAAGCTGTAAAAGAGGCAGTATGGATTAGAAAGTTCATTTGTGAACTGGGTGTGGTTTCGAATGCTTCTTGTCAAATGGGTCTCTATTGTGATATAGTAGAGCCATTGTACAAGTTAAGGAGCCTAGATCGCATCAAAAGTCTAAGCACATACTTCGGCGATATCACATTATTTGTGAGATCGTTGAGAGAGGAGGTGTGAAGATATGTAATGTGCACACAGATTTGAATATTGCTGATCCGTTGACAAAGTCTCTCCCGCAACTTAAGCATGAGACGCACAGAAGAGTAATAGGTATAAGATACCTATATGATTGACTCTAGTGCAAGTTCAACAGGGTATGGACTGGTCGTATAGTGATACGACTAAATCCAGGACTAGTCGCATACTGATACGACCAGATCCAGGCTAGTCGTATGGAGATACGAGATGGTTGTAAACTGGTCGAACATGACCAAGTGCACACAAAAGCTATGAGTATTCGATACCTATTTGATTGACTCTAGTGCAAGTGGGAGACTGTTGGTGATATGCCCTAGAGGCAATCATAGAGATGATTGTATCACGTCTATATTTATGTGTTATTGAATAAGTGTTCTTCTGTTCTTTGAATGAATCACCAGTTATAAATATTAATGACTATGTGACTTGTTGGTAAAGCTCTTTTAACTTATAATGATGTCGTTCTAAATGTATCTCTGCTCGGATGTCACTGGTCGGAACACTAGTGACTCTATCAACCAGCACATGTATTGATTGATAATCATGTTTCACTGGTCATGGATATAGGGATATCGAATCAATAATGTGAATATATGTTGGAGAACATGGTGTTGGATCGACCCACCTTGAGATACTACTGAGATTGTTATGCTTTCATGTGTCATCAGTTGGTCTCAAGCAATGATGATGTATAACCCTTAGACCTAAGATCAGCATGGTTTCCTACATGTGTAAGAGTACACTTTGAGGTTGCCAAACGTTACTCCGTAACTGGGTAGTCATAAAGGTAGATTTCGAGTATGCTACGAAACATACAGAGGAATGTGACTGGTCGGATATGAGATTTGGCCCTCCCAACAAAACAGGAGAGATGTCTCTGGCCCCTCGATGTGGTCGGATAAATAAAGTGCATAGCCATGCCACTGGTGGTCGAAGAGTTCGACCACATGAAATTATCTATCACTCTATCTAAGTGGTCGAAACCTGGTCGTAAGGAGTTACGAACTAGTCGAGACCAAATATGATCTGGTCATAGGCTGGTCAAAACCTAGTAGTAAGGAGTTGTGAACTGGTCAAGACCAAATAGGATCTGGTCATAGATCATATTGCATTAAGGTTTGTCCGATATAATTTGTGTGTAATCGGGAATCGTTATGTTCTACTAGGTGTCGTTGACGACTCGTGATCGGAAAGGAGTTTTCGAGTCACAACTGATTATGCATGAATCTACAGGGCCACACACTTAATGGGTTGGAACAAGCTAGTACAGATACGATTCGTCAAACGTGTTGGAATAGGATCCATTACAGGCACTATTTAAGGAGATGCTTGAGACTGTTGGGAAGAGTCATAGGTAACAGAGGAGACACACGACAAGAGTTGATGTGAGTTTCTCCAAACCCTAACCACCATCTTCTTGAGAGACCCTTCTCGTGCGACTTGGTGCTAGCACACCGGCGTACGGTGTTCCTGCCTTGGACATGTGGATACTATAGAGACGCTACTTCGATTGTTGTTGCCCTCAAGGAGGATCCGTGACATTACAAGGAAAGCAATCGGTTGTTGGAGGAGACGATCGGTGACAACTACGCTGGACGATCGACTACGTTGAATAATCAACTACGTCGGACGATCGACTATGACCATTATATCGATGCACTCTTCGTTGGACCATGCTGCTCCAACTCTTCTTCCGCTGTATTGCGCGTTTGGTGGTAACATATGTGATCTCTTGCTTGCCTAGCATCTTGGTTTATGTGGTAAAATTTTTGAATTATCAACTAGCGTAGCCTACCTATATCCCTTTAGAGTACTCAACAAGTTATAGCACATAATGCAATTATCGATGACAACTTATTTCAAAGGAAATGACTTGTATAGTTATTTTTGCAAAAGCAACACTTGTAGTTGAATACAAATAATAGATTGAAAGCGTATTTTTTTTAAAAAAAATTAACAAGTATTTCACAAACTTCACATAGCCTAATCAATTTCTTTCACAGTCTCATGAGTTAATTCACACAGTTGTCCCTCCCAATTGTTTTATGAAAAATCTACCTCTCGTGTGAAATCCCCGAGCATATCCACGACCGTGGACACGGCTATTCGAATAGATTGATTAACACTCTGTAAAGGTTGTACACTTTACCCACAAGATATAACCAGCGTAGCTAGCACCAGTCATAATAAAACTTTTCTAAAATTTCATCTTAACAATTGACCCTCCCGATGTGTATACTGTCGACCCCAACCTCACTCGTTGGTCCAAAGCATAATGTTGGACCTAGAGACGGCGAACCGATCATAAATATGACCCAAACAAAGTAGTACACACCTCTACCCTGGCACGTGGTCTATTATATTGCCTGAGCAGTCAATGCCGAGACTTCGTAACTTACTAAGTTAGGCATGTTTCATACCAGGAATGCGGTCGTACTGTTATGGCTCAGTTCAATAGCGCACAAAGTTAAGTCCTAAATTGACCAAGGTGAGGCTGACAATTTTCACCTGCCTCGGGCTAAATCTTGTCCCACCCTGTTGATTAATTACAACACATACCATTAACGAGTGACAACATACAACACACAGTCTTTCCACAAAGAAGTTCCATAATCACTTAGTCGAGTTTAGATTGGCAATTAAAATGGTATCAATAACCCGCTACATGGCTAAGCATACTAATTATGTCTAACCAACCCACGTTGGTTCTATGATATTACCAACTAGTAGTTCTCCAAGCTAGGGTGACAAATGATCATGGTAATAAAATAAGTAAGGTGAACATAATCAAGTAGGTGTGTAACTAATCCCAAAGTATTAAAGAATTTAATAATTGAAATAATATGCAATAGCCTGAATCAAGGTAAGCATGGTCAACTTGCCTTGAAACAAGTCTTTGTACTCGTCTTGAGCTTGATCAACTTATCCTTCCTCGAATGCTCCCGAGGTGTCAACGCCTACTCGAAAATGAAAGTGAAAACACAAATAAATAAATAAAGTAGAGCAAAAATTTAACTCTAAAAATTAAATAAAAATCACAGAAAGGTAGATCTTGAATTTAGAGACTTGAATGGGCACAATCAAAGTTTGTATGAGGAAAAACGGGCTCTTGGAAGTTGGTCAGCTGAGAAAAATCAAAGAAAAAGAAAAGGGAGAGAGAAAACTAACAGCTGGGGCCCACTTAGAAAAGAATTTAGGAATTTAAAGAAAATCCTGAAAATTAGAATAGAGGCTGACACGTGGACTCACGGTTAGGGGTGAAAATGGGGCGGATAATTCCTGCCCGATCGGATATTGTATCCGAAAAAAATCTTTCGGGGTATCATTTTTTAGTCCCGATCCACATCCGATACTATTTGGATATGAAAAATTTGTGTTAGGATATGGGAACAGAAATATCCGATCTGTATCCGTATTTCATAGGATATTCGATAAATCAACATAATGGATATCCGATAAACTTCAATGACCCTTAATATCCTCTATGGTTTTATAGTCATTGACTAATATATAATATGAATTTACATTTGATTATGTTTATGTTGTTAAGTAGGATATGTTGTTAAGTAGGATAAATAATTCTCTAATAGGTAGTATAATTTGACACTTTCATTAGTGAATTAATATCTTTTCTTTATGTGTGGACAACCCGTCAAGTTATCTGTGATCAATATGAATCTGATCCGCATCCGCCCCGTGCTCGTATCCCAAAAAATCAATATTCATATCTGTATTCGACTCCGAACCCTGGGTAAAAGTATGGGTTAGGATACGGGAAGAGCAATATCCGCCCGTATCCGACCCGTTTTCACCCCTACCCATGGTCTATAGACCGAGTCCACGGACTTGGTCCATGGGTCTACGGGCTCATGGGTTCACAACATAGGGGCTCTGACATGTGGGGTCCACATGTCAGTGTCTTGGTCCACCGTGGACTAAGTCCACATTGACTGGGTCTAGGATTTGGCACGAGTGGCAGCTGAGGTGGTGTGCACTCGTGGCGACAGGTGGCGCTGAGGTGGCGACGGGCGGCGGACACGTGGGGTGAAGGTGATGATGCCGCGACAACACAATGCAAGGCTAACGCAACGCGGGCTGTCGCTAGCATGGCACAAGGTGGCACCGAGCTGGCAGCCATGTGGATTGCCACGTCGACAAGATCGACGGTGGATGGCGGCGAGCGGAGGACACCACCGACATCCTTGAGCTATGACAAACTCATCCCTCAGCTCAAATGCGACGGTAGGGCTCAGCAAAAAGGTCAATGGTGATGAGGGCGACTGCGGTGGCTCAGGTTGACGGTGAGAAAACGATGGAAGGCTCTGACAAGGTACATCAGAATCCTAGCGATGAGGCAATCCGACTGGGTCAAGCGCGAGACCTAATGGTCATCGGAGGCGACTGACGACGAGGAAAGGGCGGCGGTGACGATCGGGCTCACGATGTAACGGCACTACGGCAGGCTTCGAGCACCACCGAGGAGACGGCAGGGTAGAGGGGAGTGGTGCGATGCCGACGTGGCAACGGGAGGCCGGAGGCTCAGCGGGGACAGCGAATGACAGTGGCAGAGAGCTCGGAGAAGATTGCGGTGAGGGAAGCATGAAATCGATCTCCGGGGTGGCTAGGGCTAAGGTTTCGAGTGGTGGTGGGCGCGGTGGATGCGGAAGCTGAGGGCAACAACCTTTTTTTAGCATGGGTGGCTGGGAGAGTTCCTGGCGCGCACGCCAAGAAAACACGATGCGGCGGTGGAGTCTGAGCCGGATTTGAGCAGGGACGAAGAACAGTGATGGGGAGGGGACCACATGTTTTCGATGGCGGCTAGAACAGTTCGTGATCGAACCCAGCGTGACTTGGTGGCGGAGTGGGGCCTGGGTGCGCGTGAGGGGGAGAGAGAGGGAGATGGGTTGGCTGCGGTGACAGAAACGGGCCAGGGTGGACTAGGTCGAGAGCGAGAGAAATGGGCCGCAAAAAAATAAAGCGGCCCACGAAAATTTCCTGGATTTTTGTTTGGTTTTTCTTGTTAAAAAATACAGAAAATGCAAATGGCAAATTAAAAATAGCAAATTAGCTCAGAAAATTCCTAGAAAAATCTGGAAAATACTTCCAAATACAAAGAACTCAAATAAAATAATTTTATAATTAATTGATATTTAGATTAATCATATTAAATTGTGTTGACTTTAGAAAGTCCCATTTAAGCTTAATTAATTCAACAAAATTGGTGAAATTTTGAGAGGGTTAAACTACACAAAAGATTTTTTTAACTCAAAAATTGGGATGTTACAGTGATTCCAAGTTGGTCAAACATATGAGCATTAAGTTTGCTTAAGTTGTTCCTTCATTTGCTAAGGGGTGGATCATCTTTGGCAAGGGGCGGATCATCTGGGTCTAGGGGCTGATCATCCCAGCAAGTTTCATGGGGGTATTTAAAAATTCCTCGAAAAGGTGTTGCGGTGGGGCGACAGCAGCAGGTACTTGCTGCCGTCGGGGACGGCAGCATGTGCCCTGCGGCGGTCCCCAGCCGCAGCAGGCAGGAAGACGGGACTAAAATTAGAATTTTGAGGTTAAAGGGGCTAGTTTAGAAATTTTAGTGATCTAATAGGGCCAATAATATCCACAATTCGCGATGTGATGCAGAACAATATACACGATGTCCATGCAATTTGTTGGGTCTAAATTTACATCGTCATACAACACACAAGTCTTAAGCGCCTCTACAAAGAGCACTGGAAACTAATTTGATTGAGCCTTCGCATGGAATTTTTACCTGGGAGCACATGCCCCCTGTCAAATAAAAGAAATTGACTTAATTTGCACTATTAACTCACCCAAAAAAGATTACATAGTTTGATAGCAATCCATTTGCAAAACAACCAATTCCTTGTTTATCTCACAGAGTTACATGGAATCACAGGAGCACATCGCTTGCGATTCTAATACGATTAGCTGTGCCACTATGCAGTTGGAGAATGCATCAAACGGAAGAGAAAAACTAAAGAGTAATATAACAAACAAGCTAACGAATGTCATTTGTGTCATAGCTTCGAATCTTGCGAAGTTGTTTACCGCACATATCATCATATCATTATCAATCAAGACGGTAGCGTATGACGACGCGCATGTTGCACAGAAGATTTGCGCGGCTGTGATATGTAAAAAGAACAGTTATAGTCCCTAAGATAGTGTTTGGTTCACGGGATAAGGGTGGATGGAATGATCTCATCCGGGTTCTGGAGGTTATTCCTCTGTTTGGTTGAGTGAATTGGACCACCTCATCCCGGGTAGATCCATCCACCCGAGGTCTTGTTTGGATAGGCCGGGATCGGCCAGGATCCCAGCCCAATCCACATGAACATCTTGGTCTGAGAAGTTTTCCCGGTCCAGCCTAAAACTCTATTTGGATGAGTCTAGGGTCGGGAAAATCCCGATCTGTTCCAAGTCGTTCTACGGGGGTAAGAAAACTCTTGGGGCGATGCATGTCTTTTTTCCTTGTCACATGTCATCGTGTTGCGAGCTCGTGACCTCATTCTCCCGAGTGCCATGGCACCGCCTCCCTTTCTCTCCCTTGACTCCGACAACACCTCCTCCTATATTCGCCACCGGCGAGCTTCCATCTTCCTTTGTGTGCAGGGTTGTTGCTGGGCTCACGCATTGTGGCTGCAGGCAGTGAGAGTCTGCGGCGGCACACATGAGCTCGAGGCGGTGGTTACCCAATGGAAGACGGTGTTCTGGTGATGCTCTGGTCGGGGTAGAAAACGCACGAAGAAGTTATGTGGAATGGTTGATTGGACGGAGGTGGTCCAGCAACGGTTGACTAGGTTTGGGGAAGAAGACTTCACTGGTGGCGGTCGCCAACAGTAATCCGGCGAAGTCGAGTAGTAGGTGGGCACAAGTGAGTTGAGGAGGTTCTGGTGCTCGCATTGGATTGGGCGAAGATGAGGTAACGTGAGCTGTGCGCGGTGGCGGTTGTAGGCGCTGCCACCCTAGCCTGGTGCGTGAAGCGGCCAAAGTCCATGGAGCAGCCCCATCGAGCTTGCGCGGGCGCGCCCCAGATGTCGAGCTCGCACACAGTCGCTTGCGTTGGTTAGTGTCGGCCATGCCCTCTGTTTTCATTTTTTTTTAGAATTTGTTCGAAGTTTTGAATTTCATCGAATTGGGTGATGGGGAAATGGGGATTGGGTGGAGC
Source organism: Hsuehochloa calcarea (assembly GCA_036346395.1). Lineage (NCBI taxonomy): Eukaryota > Viridiplantae > Streptophyta > Magnoliopsida > Poales > Poaceae > Hsuehochloa > Hsuehochloa calcarea. The sequence continues at coordinate 13,960,720 of CM070596.1, read as the reverse complement.
AGGAGAATCAACCCAATCCAAGGGTGGATCAAATTTCCCTTGGATATTTTTCCCTTATTGCCAAATAAGCCTTAAGGGGGATGTTCCCTGTATATGTTGGATAGAACAATACAACAAAATCCCAGGACGAGGTCGTCCATGTTAGAACTAATCTTGTTGCTAATACAACAAAAATCCCAGAACGAGGTCATCCATGTTGGAACTAATCTTGTTGCCAATACAACAAAAATCCCAGAACGAGGTCATCCATGTTGGAACTAATCTTGTTGCTTTGTTTTTTTTCCCACGTTTGCCATACATGCATTTGCATGGGCCTGAAATGAGGTGTCAACTAACTAGTTATGTTTGATTTATTAGCAGATTTAATTAGCGTAACTATAGGGATTGGATTGAGTTGTTAGCGTAGTGTTTTTTGGCTCGCGTGATTCTCCCGGGGTCACACCATGATGGTAGGAGCTCCTACCGGCCAAAGCATGCATGTAATCTTTTATTTTCTTTGTGTACTTTCCTTTGGCATTTTAAATAGAGAAGAAAACACAAAAGACGCAAGGGATTAGTTGTGCATCGCATCTCGCCGTGTGTTCTCTCTTCCTTGTGTTCATGTGTGTTGCATCTTCTGCAACTCGATTCCAACATTTGGTATCAGAATCTTGGTAATTTCCATGAGTCGGAGAGGATACCGAGGGAAAGGAGTATGTCTCCATCCGCTGTGCGAGACCTGCTACGAGGTGATCCATCCGCATCGCAGGGGGTGAAAAAAGAGAGCATGGTGAGGATGTCGTACCCGCAGCTCACCCGCACGAACTACACGATTTGGGCGATGAAGATGCACGTCGCTCTGTAGGTGTAGGACGTGTGGGAGGCCACGGAGCCTGGCGCCGATGAGTACCACAAGGATCGGATGGCCTTGTACGCCATCTAACAGGCCGTGTTGGAGCACGTCATGTCTTCCCTCACCGGGAAAGACACGACAAAGTTGGCATGGGAGGCAATCAAGACGGCGCACATGGGGCGCGAGCGTGTACGCGAGGCCAACCTGTAGAACCTCAAGAAGGACTTCGAGGGGCTGAAGATGGAGGAAGGGGAGATCGTTGAAGATTTAGCCGGTTGGGTGACGTCGATTGTCACTGGGATCCGCGTGTTAGGCGACACAGTAGATGAGATTGCCGTTGTTCGCAGGTTTCTTCGTGCGGCCCCGGTGTGCTACATGTAGCTCGTAACCTCTATCGAGTAGGTGGACTTGAAGACCCTCACCGTTGAAGACCTTGTCGGGCGGTACAAAACCTACGATGATCACGTCCGAATTAGTTTCGACCACCCGAAGGGGAGTGAGCATCTATTGCTGACGTGCATGCAATGGGAAACCCTCATCAAAGAGAAAAAGAATGGAGAAGGGTCAGGCAGCGGCGCAAAGAAGAACCGTGATTGCAGCAATGGTCGTGGCAAAGCTGGTGACCATGGCGGTGGCCATGGCGACGAGGAGGACAACAGCGACTCTGATACCAGTGAGCGCAAGTTCAACAAGAATAAGATCAAATGCTATAATTGTGGCATCCGAGGGTATTTTGCCAATGAGTGTTGCAAGTGGAAGAAGGAAGAGGCGTATTTCGCTGCGGTGGATGACGAACCGATGCTACTCTGAAGTTCGGCGAGAAGGTACTCGAATAATGACAACAAAATTAGGGGGTGATTGTTGGAACTAATCTTGTTACTTGTTTTTTCCACGTTTACTGTGCATGCATTTGCATGGGCCTAAAATGAGGTGTTAGCTAACTAGTTACAGTTTGATTTATTAGCTGATTTGATTAGTGTAACTATAGGGATTGGATTGAGTTGTTAGCGTTGTGTTTTTTGGCTAGCGTCATTCTCCCAAGATCACGGCATGATGGCAAGAGATCCTACCGGCCAAAGCATGCATGTAATATTTTATTTCCTTTGTGTACTTTCCTTTGACATTTTAAATAGACACTACTACAGAAAAAGTCTTCACAGATGGTTCAAAAACATCATCACAGATGGTTTCGTGAGCTGTCCGAGTTTATGGGTCAGTAATGACATGAGGTCATCGCAGACGGCTTTCGAACCGTCTGTGATGTATACTATAAAACCATCTGTGATATCTTATGTATCATAGACAGTTTTATCTACAAACCGTCTATGATGATATTTCTCTATAAAGTCTCCAAGCAGTGGATGCTTGTGCCTTTAAAACCAGCATATATACACACACACACACACACACACACACACACACACACACACACACACACTTAGTCTCCAAGCAGTGGTTTAAAGACAATTACATGCACGTAATTAATAACTTCAACTTCAGTTCTACTGATATTACTTCTGAGACCGTGGTTTAAGAGGATTCTACAAAACACTTAGAGGATTGGCACGAAGCAAATCACACACTCTAGTATGTCAGATTCGATGAAGTAGGTCGTGGTTTCTCCTGCACGTTTGGGATGAATGCCCAAGGAGCGAGCTAGCTAGCAGAATTCAGGCCTCGAGTATATATAAAGTCAATTTTAAAGGCACATGCAGCTAACTGCTTGGAGATTTTATAGAGAGAAGAGATCAGAAATGGAATGGTATATAGGACGTACTTGAGACACAAGGGAGGAGAACTTGACCGGTATGAACACGGTTACATAGACAAATGTGAAATGAATGGCGAGAGGCTAGTTGATTACACATACAAAGGTAAGATTAAGAAGATTAATTATTGCTCTCAAAATAAAACTTGCTAATATATTCAGACTAGTTCAAGCAAATCATCCAAAACTAATTTTGTTGTACACAGGGACAAAATCTATCAAGATACTATCAACTGTGAAGTAGGACAACAAATATATCAGAAAGTATAAATTGCATGCTCGAAACAATACATAACTGCAGGTAATCTAACAGCTCAAGGCACAATCTATACACAATATCACATCTAATTGCATTTATGATATCAATTCATCATAGAGCAGTTCACGAGACCACAAAAAAATTCTTCACCCACTACCAATTGGCCATCGAACCCCCCATGTGAACCAACACTAAGCACAGAGAGCACCCTATTAGCATCATATTTCACAGGAGCACTTGACAAACTAACAGTAGCATCCCCATCCTTCACCAACATCCATGGCATCACAGAGCAAAGAGAGGGAGTAGTAGAGGGGGAGTATACCAGTGCAACGAGGCAACCGCAGTAGCAATCCACCTTCATCAAACCATCACAAGGCCTTCATCATTTTCGTGCATAGGCAGCATCAACCCACATCCCAACATCATTCATATGTGCATGCATATCAACCAACAACACATCATGAAGAAATCAAGCTAATATTTAAAATCGAACTCACAATAGAGAAAACAAAATAGCAATAAAGAAAAGAAAGGGGGAAGGGGACCGAGCGGAGGAGGATGTCAAGATGATGGAAGGTGGCCGTCACCTGCTCCAGCAAATCCGCGAACAGAGGAGCGAGGATACTATTGACAAGGAAACAGAAGAGGTGGATATTTATGCTTTTAGAGTACGTATAGAGTGATGCCCGGATGATCATCTTCAATAGGGGATTACCCCTTTTATAAAACAAGGAATAGATTCGACACGTAAGACGAAGAGACGCATTTGGGAGCCAAAGTGGTATTGATGCGAGCGAAGAGACGCATCGGCGACGAAGAACTCATCAGGGAGCCGAAGCGATATTATCACAAACGGTTATAATTAAAAATCATTTGTGAAGTCTATGATTATCACAGACAGTTCGTGTTCAGAACCGTTTGTGATACTTCACAGACGGTTCTCAACATGAATCGTCTGTAAAGTCTACAATTATCACAGACAGATCGTGTTCGAAACCGTCTGTGATACTTAACAGACGGTTCTCAACATGAACCGTATGCGATATTACTTCTTCACATACGGTTCTTAGTGCAGCCAGTAATACAGACGGTAGCTAAACAAAAATCGTTTGTGATTGTATTTAATACAAACGGTTTTGGTCAATCGTTTGTGATGAGACATCCGGTATTAATCTTTTTGTAGTAGTGAGAGAAGAAAACAGAAAAGACACAAGTGAATAGTTGTATATCGCATCTCGATGTGTTTTTTCTCTTCCTTGTGTTCGTGTGTGTTGTCCACCTTGCGCATTGGCTTGCGCGGTGGCCGAGTGGGTTTGCAGTCACCCCCACGCGTTCTCGCTAGGGTTATCTCCTCTCAACGCAGCACTTGGTGGTGGCGGGTGAACAAGGCGAGGTGGCAGGGGATCCAGGCGACGAAGACGAATCTACCCCATCTTCGATGGTATATCCCGAAGGCCTAGTGAAAGTCTCTCGAAAGCAGCTACTCATCGATTTGCTATGGTAGAAAAATTTCCCACACCGTGAAGACGAATCCACAATGCACGTCTTTACTTGCCCCCATCTCCGACAGTAAACAACCGGATGATTTCGTAAGGATCGTTGAACAAACAGTGCATGTATGTTCAAAAGGGATAGTGAAAGGCTCAGCTCATCAGTTTGCTATGGTGGAAAAATAAATAAACACGATTTCATGATTAAGAAATCTTGTGGATGTCTAATAGAAAAATGTGGGCCGAAACCATTAGCGGGCCTAGTCTCTTACCATGATCTCGAGATTGGGCCATACCGTGTTTTTCAGAAAGGAAATTGGTCAATACTTGGGTAAAATATCGGCCAGAGGTTTTGGGCATTTCAGTGTTAGCCCAAGCTTTTACACAGTACACTCCCATGGGCCTACCGATCATTATATATGTGCTCTATTCGCACAGTAGATGCACTGTTGCATTTTACATGTATTTTAGTTGTTCCTCTGAAAACTAGTGTGTTACCAATAGAATAGAATAGGTACATTGCCCTATTTATTTAGATTTTTTGTCTGGTTTAAAAGTAAAAAATCATAAGTCTAAACAAAGGGGTGTCTTTTTTTTATCTGGTTTATAAAAAAATTAAGCCATTTTAAGCCTAAAAACCACAAGCTAAGAAAGATGCACTTTTTTTGGCTTTTGCGGAATGGAATAACCGATTGTCACTAAAGTTTGTTGAAAATACCCACAAAATACCATTGTATATAAATGCAAATCGTTCCGGATTTTTTTCTCTTCCATCCTCCTCTTCGTACACAACTCAATAAGCCGTCGTCCTATAAAAAAGCTAGATTACCAAACACTAAAGCTTGACTTAAAAGTTAAGAGGTTTATAAGTTGATTAAGATAAAAAAAAACTGACTTTAAACTATAAACTAAAAAATCTAAACCTAAACAAACAGAGTCATTGTAATTCAGTAGTCCCTCTACAACGCGAGATTGCATTAAATTTTTTACCACGGGAAATTGCATTCATCTAATGAAATGGGTAATGCTTCATTCATAAAACCAAACTGGGGAATTGTTGTTACTGACATGAGACGCGATCCACGATACATCGAAACGACACTGATGCATTCCTCATCAACTTCGTGCGTAATTAGCAAGCATCACACACACGCACATCACGGCCTAAAATCAAAACTACTGGTACTAAGTACTAGCTAACTAATGGCCAGATCAATTAACCTACTAGATTAGTTTGCTCAGACCAAACCGGCCAGCGCCAACGTGACAGGCGCCAACAAGGCGTGAGCGAACGACGCCACAAGCGAGGCCCCTGCGGCGGTTGCGTACTGCATCGATGGCGCCGGCGCCGGCGACGACAAGGGTGACAGCAACGATGTTGCCGGCGCTGCCGCTGGCGACGGCGACGAGGGAGACGGCGGCTCCGCGGCGAGGACGTTGACCATGAGCCTCTCGCCCTTGTTGCAGTGGTCGAGGTCGGCGCTGGCGAAGTAGGCATAGCCCGGCTCGTCGAGGAGGAAGAGGGTGCTGCCGTCGCGCGGCACGGCGCTGGCGCCGATGCCCGCCGTTTCGTTGCAGTGGTAGTACCCGGCCTTGCTCACCTTGATCACCGAGTCGTTCCTGTACACGAACTCTGCCCATGTGCACACGCATTCATTCGATCATCACGGCAAAAATCAAATAATGAAGCTAACGCATACGCAGTAATTAGCTACCGATGGTGTCCTCGACGTAGAAGGCTATGGGCGACGCCCAATTGACGTAGTACATCTCCTTGTTCTCCGGCGGCGGTACGCACCACCCGTCCGGGCCGCCGACCCTGTATCGCATCCCCAGCCGCGCCGCGGACGCTGCCGGGGAGCCGGCAGCGGCCGCAAGGAGGAGCAGGACGACGTGCGCGAAGAGACGGGGAGACGCCGCGGCCATGCCTAAGCAAGCAACGCTAAGTCGACGGTTCTGTTTGCCGCCGATGATCTCTGAAAGAATAAGGAGAGAGAGAGGCGCTTCTTCTCTTTCTTCTTCTTCGAAGTGTTGAACTAGCGCGCGCGCGGTTTGCTTGTGATCGTGTCGCGGTGAGGAGAGCAGCGGATGAGAGGGGGAGGAGGATTTTGTAGAGCGGTTTGCGTAGCGAGTGGCGCTAACCGATAGGGGTCCGGGGAGTGTGTCCTACTCACCTGTTATGAACTGGTTGCATGCGATTATATTGGTGGTTACGTCGACTCGATTGCCATCGCTCGCAGGGGCTGAAGTGGAGAACGTGGCGTTGGACTCTCAGAAGGTAGTTGTGTATTTGTATGGGGAACTAGTCTCTGGCTTATTTAGCATGTTTTTAATTAAAATAGTAAAAATAACTTCTCTCATAAATAAATGACAAAAACAGCATCACTATCACACAAAAATACCATAACAGAAGACCTACCAGTAGAACACATGACAGCGTGTCATTCTACGGTTGACACACTGTGGTGCACGGAGTTCGAATTGGATGCACAATACAACGTTTTCGCATCTCACAGATGTCATTTTCACCATTTCATTTTTGTTTTTAGAGGGTTATTTTTACTGTTTCGCTTAAAAACATGTTAAATGAGAAAAAAAAAACAACTAAATGGGCAATTGGGCATGGTGCTGTTGTGACTTGTGACGGCCAAAACGTCCGACAGACACTACATTGTTAGCCTTCTCTGATGCAGCAATCCAGATGACAAAGCAGTCAGTCACGAGTTCTTCACATCTGGCGTGCCATCGAAGCCTCGCAAGTTAAGAGACAGAGAACTCACATGCTTGCTTCAATAAGCTTGAGTCAACAGACAGCAGTTCGTCGTTTCAAAGGGGGATATCTGGGAAACAATTATGCAGATAATGCAAATGTAATAACATCCTGGAACATGGGCATGTACCCTGCGACGGAACCCTATTATAGCTCTATTGGCTCAAACATCCTTTTGTTTTATTCATCTCTGCAGGAGCTGAAGCCAACTTGCATGAGCGCTTAACTTGGGAGTAAAGTTGGCAATGGGTGCAGCCATTTAGATAACTAGTGCTAAAATGTCGCATTGCCTGATTGCGGGTTTATATTATTTCTTCTCAACTGGATGGCTACTTGACGCATTCTTCCTTTCCCTAGAAACACCAGAGTTACTTCACCTGAGTATCTGCCAAGGGAGTAGCTATTTTCACGCTAGCATCTCCGAATCAATTTGTTCAAGATTTGGAAATATTTTCTTCAATGTGGATGTGTAATTTGGAGTTTTTGCCTGCAAAAAAGAAAGGACACAGAATGAGGATTTAGTAAAAACTGTAGTTACAAAAAACGCGGTTCGTCCGAGTCGCAGTATATGATTCGGGTTCGTAGTTCGCCACTTTTTCTTCTAATTTCCACTGCGAACACGAACCTTGTACCGTAAACCGGTTTAGGTTCGACAAATCTAGTTCGCGATTCGTGTGGTTTTATAGCGAATCCGGTAACTATGTAAAAACATGGGCTCTGAAGAATGATAATCTCAGGGAAATAGGTCAACTGATCTGCTGCAGTAGGCCAGAATGCAAAATATATTCTTTACACTACTAAATAGACATTAATTTCCATCACTAGAGACATTTCTTCGATAGCCAACAGATTCTTCCTTATCAATAGTGTCAGAAAAATTTTAGTACACAAACTTCCCACTCAATAACATCCTAGTTGTTATCTTTGTACTTCCTTAAATACATTATTAGTTGTGAAATTTCCAGATTACACCACACTTTAAAGAACTGGCAAAATAAGTCCATCATAAACCAATGAGGAACCAATATTTCAAGAGTATATGAGGGTCAAAAGTTTCCAGTTCCACTCACAATCAATGGAAGTGCTTCAAATTTGGAAGTTACTGAATTGTTGAAAAAAACCTGACAGTCGTTAAGGGTTATAAGTGGTCTGATTCATCAAAACTGGTAGAGCAAAACACCAGTGTGCTATGTTGGCCTAAGTGGAGAAGGTTTTGTAGCTCACTCAAGTTGAATAGAATAATAATGAAAAACATATGGCACCCTTATCTTTACTATCATAAAAGAGGGACTTAGTGGTGGTGGTGAGTCCGTCATCCACCACCCTCTCCTCACCTTTTGAGTTGGTAAAATCTTCTCTCTCTCTCTCTCTCTCTCTCTATATATATATATATATATATATAAGAGTTACTTGAAGGATTTTCTGTGGATAATTAAATTATTTGTGCTTGTGGCTTGTCATAAGATTATATATGACTTGTTGATTAGATGAAAATTATGTATGAAACTTTCATTTGCAAGATAATTACCTTATGAATATTAGTTTTCTAAGTTAATAACTCCTGTGGTGGCACTGAAAAGAAGGGGAATGGGGTTTCTTTGCCACTAGAAGCAATATTTTCCACAAAAAAAAGCTCAAACTGCCCTCACACTTTTCCTTTCTTCTTCTTCCATTTCTTTCTTTCTTCCTTCTCTTCGTTGCTGCTTTCGAGTTTTGACTGCCCGACTGTGCGTCGACCGCTCGAAGCTCCGCCTAACTGTGCCGACCACCTGAAGCCTTGCTCGAAGCTCCACGGGCGAGGCCAATGTAGTATAGCAAACTGCACCGACCGCCCGAAGCTCTGTCGTGTCCGTCCAAAGCTCCGTGTCCGCCCACTCCAATCTCTCTCTCCGGTGAGTTTCTCACAAAACCATTATCGTCAAAATGTGTTCTACCTGTACCTAATTCACCCCATCGAGGTAATCTCGCTCTTTTGCTCCCAAATGACAGCAACAGAGGTTTTTCTCTTCCGGATCCTACGAGTATTGCCACCGTGGTACACCTTCTATGGTGAGTTTTCGCTCGATTGTTTTGCACGATAGCTTCCCCTGTTCACGTTCTACATTTGGACACGGTCATACATGTTCCCCGGCCACCCCATCGCTGTCTCCACGTGTGCACAAACTGTTGCTGCCGCCCCGAGCGTCGCCGACGTGTCTTCGGTGTACCTTTACCCGAACCATCACCACCAACGCGTTCTCCTCGCCGAGTATGACCTGTTCCCTTCTCCCCGGATCCTCTCCGCCAACCCCATCATCACCGGTGTGCCGCACCCAACGTTCCCCATCATCCCTCTCCTCTAACTCGAGGGGGCAAATTTGTTTTATTTTATTATTTTTCTCAGAAGAGTAGAATGATCATTTTCCCTTGGATAAACCCATTGACCAATTGACCAGTGGCAAATATGCGTATTTTCCATGTCTGCAGTGGCACCACAGGAGTTAGCTCAAATTCAGTGGCAACGTACAAAACTAGGAAACCCTAGTAGCAAAATATGCAATTTTCCCTACTTATAAATTGTTTTTCTACTTTGGATCACACTTAACGTTTCTCCAGACTTCCCTAATCAATTAATGTTGACTTCATACACCAACTTTAGCAAAAAAAAAAAAGAAGAAGAAGAAGAAGAAGAGAGCATGGAGTTGACTACTCTGATACTGTCATTGCAATGTTAAAAAAGAAATAAGAACTCTACGAAAATACAAGTATCAACAACAGGGGAAAAAAGCAATGAATGACACTATGACAGCAACTAGCCATAACTAATTGAAGACATGTTCACGGATCATGTCACCTCTAAGCTCACTTTCTAATTTACAGCAGTCTATAACTAAATATATAAGATATGAAACACTTGCACAAGGATTTCGCTCAAGATATATGGTTGTCAGCTTCTCCCGTGAACCAGCCAAAGCAGACTCTATCCCATCAAGTGATGGTATTTGGTTGTCATTCAACCACAAGTCCTCTAACCTGCATAGCAAGTTAGGATGGTAACGAAAGAGTCAGAACCAATAATTTTACCCAGCTGTTTACGTACTACGTAGTTAAAATATTTGCGACTTTTTTGCACTTATGTTGGAGGATGATAAACTATCAATCATATAGTATCATTTTACCTGGTTAAGGCTTCAATATCTTCGATAGTAGTTAGCTTGTTAGATGAAACATCTAAAAAACGAAGATTCTGAAAGGTAGAGAGGCTCTCCATCTTTTCGATTCCATTATGGCTGAGGTACAGTTGCTCTAGTGCAACACATTCCTGAATTAAAGAACAATGGGTAGATTACCAAGTAGCAATTAGACAAGGAAAAGCAGGGGAGCTGGGGAAGTTATGATATAGTACTTGAAACCCAATCACATAAGTTGACTGTCCGGATTCGGTTTCTTGCCAGCCATAGTTCTTGTAGATTTGTCAAGGTTTCGAGATTTTCCATCACCTGAAATTCAGTGTAACATGTCAGAATGTAGGGGCCTATTAAGGTCTAGGACATAAACAAGTTTTGTACTAACACATGCATCATCAGATAAAATTAAGTTCAGTTGCCAGAGGAAGTAACTTCGGGTGAACACTAAGATGTCAAAAAAACCTCCAAAATGCTTACCCTTAATCTGTTGCTACCAAGTTCAAGAATTTCTAATGCATGGAAGTGCTCAAGTTCTTCCATCTTTGCAACTTCATTCTTTGAAACATAAGAGTTCTTTCAGTGTGCTGGAAACCTTGGATAGCCCGTTTAAGGAAGATATCTCATTCAAAGATACATCAAACACCAGAAGACCCTTGAAGATGCTGGCATCAGGAATCTTTGTAAGCTTGTTATCCCTAAGGACCAACTCCTGAAATAGGGAATAATTTTTAGATGGCACTATAAAATCATTCCCCTGTTTCTACAGTACAGGACAAGGCAAAACGTAGCATAGAAAATTATTTTACCATAACACATGAATAATTCGACTTTCACTCAAATTAGAGCAGTAGAACAGAAGTAGAAGAGTAAATCTGAAAACGCACTTTGAAACTTGTGTGCAACATATTCAGCACAACATGCTACGGTGACTTCAAGCTCACTCACTCAAGGGTAAAAGGGTGTCCTATCTCTGATCGGGGCAATCCCTCAGTTCAGTAGTGAAACACTTATGCCATCTCTCCACAAAACTTCTCTTACTTGTGATACTATACATACAGTTATACCATGCCAACAGATATGATGCCCCCAAATTATCATATAAAAATTCATAAAAATTGTGTACATACCTTCAGGTAAACTTTCATGAAGTGTAGTACACTAAATTCCCACCCTGATAGTCACATTAAATATTTCTTTCTACACACCACAATCATACACAACCTCTCTGTCTTACCTCTCACCAATGTTTGCTAAAAAAATACCGTCTCCACCAAAGACAATTGTATTCAACTTTTCTTCCATACACACCAAATAGCCTTGCTAAGACATGAGGAGTTATTTGTCACGCTACCAGGCTACCACCTAAAATTTGCTTATTGTATAACGCTCATCGGTAGGTCAATTAAAATCTTGTGGTGTTGATAATGTAATTGCAAGAAAAATATTTTTGCTTTATGACCAAATAAATCGCAGAAATAATTAACACAGCATATAACTGCAGAAATAAGAACCATTACGATCACACCACCCCCACAAAGTATCGCAACCACACATTCCTAAAGGCCCAGGTTGTCAACAGGGAGAATAATCACCTGTAAACCCGCGATGGCATCCCAGGTGGAGAGGGGCGCCACGGCGTCGTCGTCGAGAAGGTTTTGGCGGAAGAAGAGCTTGCGGAGGCCGGGGAGGCGGCCGATGCGGAGGTCGACCGCGGCGAGGCGGTTGTCCGTGAGGTCGAGCTCCTCCAGGGCGGGCGGGATCTCCACCTCGCTCAGATCGTGCAGCTGGCAGCTCGTCAGGTCCAGGCACCAACCCGCCTCCTCCACCTCCATCTTCGCCTCCACCTGACCACCGGCCGCTGCGACCTGCGGATCGCCGGCGCCCTCTCCGGAGGCCATGGGGATCGCGGGGCGTGGGGTTTCGACTTTCGAGAAGTTTCTGGAAGAAGCGGCGGAGTTAAGGCAAGGGAAGAAGAATATGCGGGAATGGGGGGCCAAGGCTAGGGGCGGAGGAAGAAGAGTGATAGCAAGTGGCCGGGCCGAATTTGGGCTCGGTGTCTTGATACTTAGGCTACGGTCCAGTTGTAAGTCTAATAATTCGGCCCGGTTTGGATTTGGACGGGTTGGAATCAAACACCCAACAAGCCCCACCCGCATGGAGCTCCTCAAATTGCAAGGTCCAGAACCCTAAAACCCTCGCCCTTCCTTCCCCTCTCCTCCTGCTCACCGGCCATGGCGTCGCGCCTCCGCTCCTTCTCCCGCCCCGCCGCCGCCTTCCTCTGCTCCTCCGCTACCCGGAGCGCCGCTGCTGCTGCCGCGCTCCCCCGCTCCCTCGCTCCCGTCGCCAGGTAAGCAACCGACCCGCGTGTACGTTTCCCTTCGTGGATGTGTTTCCAAATAAGGGTATAGCCGGGGTTTATGCGGTGCAGAACTACGGCCGTTGGGAGGTGGATGGGGCTGGCGAGGTCGCTGCAGCCGCTACACAGCGTGGTCTCGGCGGCGCGGCTGACGTCGCGGCTGGGGACGGAGGTGGCGCGGGCCGTGTCGCAGGGTACGCTCTGCAGCTCCTACCCGGGAGTTTGAGTCTGATATGAACTAATCTTTGCGTGCTGCCTGTGAGTTGTGACTACCCGGTTGTTTGCGTGCTTGTTTATTCTAGTTCATGTGTTGTCTGTCACAATTTAGGGTGCTTCGTATCCGTTTGGGTCGAGGTAATTGCTCTTGTATTATGCAACCTGATACAATTCTTGTTATTCATAAACCAAAACCAATTCATTGATCCTTGTTGACTGTACTGTACATGTTAACCATTTTATGGGACAGAATTGGGTCCGAACGTGTTCCCCGGGCCTCTCAAAGCAAATTTTATTGAATGCCACTACCAATACAGCATAGTCAATGGAGTTGCCATGAAGTATGGACATCTTTTTTAATTCTTTGTAGGATCAAACTCAATGGAAATGCTGGACTGATAAAAGCAAGTTTCAGTTATGCTCTGGAAGACAGTGTATGTTAAATCTTGAATTACCTTTTCAATGACACAACCAAAAAAAGGAAACTTGCTTTAATATGCTCATTTGGCTAGCTAATATAATCAAAGTTTTACATTTTGAATACAAGAAACAACAGATCAGACTGTTAGGATATATAAACAATTAAACATGTTGCTTGCTATGTTCATGTTTCCCCCTAATAGGATGCTAAAATTTTAGTTTTAAATTTACTGTTGAATGTAACAACAACATATGCTCAATTATATTTAATGCTGAATGTACGCACCCACCAACATTCACACACACAAAAATGTGCGCATGGCCGCATGCATATGTGTATCTGCGCTGCTGTATGCCTGTATGCATAGCATTGGAAAAAATTGTGTATTGCTTTGTCTACATTGGACAGTGTGGGTTTCAATTTTCAAATGCTGTTGCTCACGCAACAATCAACATAGGCATTTTGTTTGTTCAAGATTCTAAGGAAAATTTCTGACTTCAAAGAAAATGACTACCAATTCCATTGTAGGCTATGCTGCTCTATTCCAAACAAAATCAGTAGTGTAACATACGAAAGAAGATAATAGTGTTTTGACTGAAATTTGTGCACAATTTGGCATGTATTCAACACATTTTAGTCATTAATCCTCATGTGGCGACTAGCTTATTTGGCTGATTTGTGATTTTCACAGATGACTTTGGCTTGTACATCATCAGTAGACAGCCTAGTATCAAAATGTGAATAACTGTACAGTCTAAGGCGCATGTCTATGAGCTAAGGTGAGGTAAAAGCGCTTGAAGCTGCACAAAGCGCCACGCCTGATGCAAGCCGTGATTTGCTGTCTTAAAGTCTGTATGCTTAGAAGAAGTCGAGAAACAAAATTGAGAAGAAGTCAACAAACAAAATCCAAAAGCTCCATGTACCAAAACATGGCCCAATAAGAATTTAGGGTGGTACTGAATCTCAAGTGTTATGTCCTGAATGGTTGCTTAGGAGCTGACAGTGGAAAATTAACTTTGTCGGTGGTCAGTTCTGTGATATTAGCTATTTTGTTTAACTGCCCTGTATGTGACACTGTAAATGTTGCAAATTTTATAAAAAAAGATGATGACATGGGAAATTAACTTTTTCGTGGATTATTTTCATATTAATACATTGGAGTATCATGACTACAATTTTGTTTTAAGGTTTAATTACAACTTTTGTGGGGATTTCATATATATATATATATATATATATATATATATATATATATATATATATATATATATATAGTCGAGTGTATAATAGTTATTCTACACATAGCTAGCCCATCGCGCGAGACCCAGGCCAGGTGTGATGCGTGGGTGCACAACCATCATACGGTTGGCCCACCAACTACAGGCGGCGGGCCAGAAACACCCGCACCCACGCGGCACTCAATTTCGACTGTAAATAATACGAGACGTGATAGTAATTCGCGAATCATTGTACTGCCTTTTTTATGGTAAGTGATTTTTTTTCGAGCTTGTATATTTGATAGTAAACATAACGGTAAGACAGCAATCGGCTTCCTGTTGTTTACCACTGTTTTTTTTTGCAATCTCTTTTTTGGACAGTAAAAAGTTTGTGTTAGGATAGTAAACCTTAGCTATATGTAAGGTATGTGCGTTAGGTTACCGAGTAGATCCAATGAAGTAAACAAGTGTTTTGTAGATCAGTAAATCATGAATCCAGTAATATAAAACTTGTCATTTAGTAAACGGTTTCAACATAGATAGTAAATACAAATTCAAATCGAGTTTTTGATTTTGTATTGATATATGACCAAATAGTGTGGCCAGTCACTTCTTACCAAGTTTTAAATGAAAAAGTAGAAACCTAACTAATTAAAGTTTTCTAGTGGCGGGGGTAGACTGCTATCTCTGTCTTCAAAACTTCGTATGCGACGTCGTCGGCATCGAAGGATTCAAGATTAGTGTAGGAAGCGTGAAACTCGTACAATCGTTGACATGCTCGTTCGAGAGCCGCCTAAAGGCGCTTCAGCTGAAGAATCAAGTCCAATTGCGTCCATGGGTTCTCTTCTCTTGCTCGAGGGGTCTCGGCAAGGTAGACTCGGTCGTTGGCTACCTCGATATTAGTGTTCCCCTAGGCATCCCCCTAGGCGCCGCTTAGGAGTAATATTTAACGTAAGATGCAGTAATCGGTACTTGTGTTTTACTGTGCATAACCGCTTAGGCTTTCCCCCCTTTTTTTGAACGAGTGCGGAAGTCGAGTATATTATGTGTGTGACGGCGCATTGTCCGGGGGTGTTTTCCCGCACTACAGCAAATTGTATTTTCTCTTTTCGGGGGCGTGCTCAACCCTCAAAAGAACGAAAAAAGCAAGGTCTCCGGCGACATGCACCAGCCCGCATTCCTAGCAGGAGGAGAGGCGATCTTCGTATTTAGCACCCTCCCGCACCCTGCAAGGTTAGAGAATACATTTATTTCTTTTAGTTTGGAGTTATTCTACTCTCACGAAGTGGTTTTTTCTAGGGTTCCATATAGTAATTTAACTCAAAAACTTTGATAATTTCTTGCTATACTAGCGTGATTTCTCCCTCCCTAATTTTGGAGTGTTTTTGGGATAATTTTTCCTCTTCAGATTTGAAGTAAAACAACTCTTTACATGCAGTAATTCATATGATCCTCTTTTTTGTTTTTCTTCTTCGCTTTTTGTATCCACGCCTCGATAGTAAATGAGGATATCCGACGAAGTACCCTCCAAGGTGAGGAAGATCACCATCGAGGGAATTCAGTTGACGATGGAGATTTACTGTGACCCCTCCCAATCCGAACTCATCGCCTCAAGAGCAGCGGATGCATCTGTCGTAGACGCTCGCGCAGCTGTTTCTTAGAAGAAACAGCGGAGCAAGAAGAGGAAGACAGTGATGCTCGCAACAGAGGATGATGTCGCCTTATCACCTCGCGATGAGACCGCCCACGAGATTGCAATGGTAAGTTATGCACATATAGCAGTAAATGTGCGTCCTTTTACAGTAATTCGATAATATCATATAATGTTATCATTTTTTTCATATCAACAGTAAACCTGAGTCATGAATATAGTAATTAGTAAGCATGTCATCAGTAAGACCGATGTTAAGTCGAATGCAGGCTCCACGCGATAGGAGGAAGGGACCTTGGACGACGTGTATCAGGTGCACTCCTGCCTTTGTCGTCGCAACCATCGGCGAGCTTACGATAGAGCAAGGAAATGAGGTCAAGAGGATTGGGTTCGGTGGCATGCTGAAGTTTAACCTCAGGGGTTTGGAGAAGAGGTACAGGGACATGTTGTGCTTCCAAATGGATAGGATTGACCCAGTTGAGATGGTCATCAACAATGGCGGCAGAGGGAGCATCCCAATCACGCCTCACGCCGTTAGGTGCGTCCTTGGGATCCCTTGCGGCGGTGGCGACATGCCGATGGTGACCCCGGTCGTAGGGACCTTAGAGCTGGCCGAGTTGAAGCGTCTGCTCGGGGTACAACAAAACTCAAACATCAAGAATGTGACGCTGATCGCGTGGATAAAGACCAGAGGCATAGACGCACTAACGATCAAGTGTTTTTCCTCCTTGTATTCAACAAGCTCTTTTTTCCAACCACCAACATCAACATAACCGGGAAGGACGCTCTGCTGACGAAGGATCTTGACAAATTCGACGGCGTCAACTGGTGCAAGGCCATCGTCGACGACCTTCGGGAGTCTGTCTGCAACCGGAACAAGAAGAAGGACAGCAGCACCAAGTCTATTCGCTGATGCGTCGCCTTTGTGCTTGTAAGTTACATAGTAAACTTATTTGTTACATTTAGTAGTTTGCACATCGACAAGTAGTAAAATGTGTAGAACATGATCACGGTAATTATCAGTCTTAGAAACTAGTAAAACAGATTGCACACAACAATAATTATCTCGCATATAAAACACAGTCTAACATGAGAAACAATATGGTCAAACTTTAGTAAAACGAACACTAACAAGTAGTAAAACAAGCAGTAAAATAAGCAGGACATGACCACAACAAATAGAAAACATCAGTAAAACAGTACTAACTTTCAGTAATATGTCAAGTCAAAGAGGTGCAAAAGTCAAAGAGGTGCAAGTGGCTAGCATCGATTGCGTAGATACATCTTGGGGTCCTTTGGCGGTATTATGCGATGTCATATACAGTAATTTGGTAGACACATGATAGTAAAACGTTCATTTCCCATCGCAGGAACCAATGAAAGAGGCCGCAACGGACTCTCCTGAGGGGCCTCTCCCAGCAAAGGAGGAAGTGCAGGCGTCTACCGATGCGCACAAAGACCCACTGGGTAGACCCAACGTGGCAAAGGTGCAGGGTTCATTACAATAATTTATCACATTTTTTCAGTAAAGACAAGTACAACACGGCAATAAAATAAGAGACACGAGTCCTTTATCCGTAAGACGATGCCGCCAAGTCAAAGCTCAAAATAAAACTCGCCAATCCCAGGCTTGCAAAGACGACGAGCACAGCGGCTATAAAAAGGGGGTGCCTGTGGAGAAGACAATTGTAGGGAAGATAGTTCCCTTCTCAGCCTAGAGGGACACAGTCGATGCCGGTGCATTTGGGAACAGGCTGACAAAAGCTCCTGGTAAGCTGGTGTCGCCATTCAAGCCGTACAAAAGGCGGCCGGAAGTGCCTATGGCCACGGCCATGGATGTGAGGGAGTTGATATGCAACGATGAGAGTCTCAAAAGGTAGGAGAATATCACAATGCTTTTACCGATACGTGAATATATTTTTACCGCCCTGTCAATAGAGAGTTTACTGGATCGAAAGAAGTTTCTTTATTGCGCCCATTTGTTTTTTTTACTGAGAATACACTTATGTTTTACTACTATAACGAATGGCTTTTTTTACTATAGCATTGCTCTGCTACAATCCAGTGATGGATTCATAGCGACCACAGAAAAAGACATGGCAAAGTTGTTCAAGGACGGACAAATGATTGAAGATATGTTCATCTCTTAGTTCATCGAGTGTTTGCGCCAAGACGATGCCGACCTGAGGCCTCAAAGCAATGGGTACAGGGCGATCCTCCCCATCGAACTGTCAGCAAGTTGTTTTTTTTTTGCGCAAAGCCTTTTATTTCCACAATAAATGATTACTCGTGTAGTAGTAAATCTTATCGTCTTAATCGGTAAGTTTTAAAATACTGTGTTTTGCCCATCGACAGAAACTACTAAACGTAGAGGAGTACGTTAAAAACGAGCAATACAATGGCGAACAGGCCGTGAGCATGCTGAAGGAGCACATAGCAGCGGTAGACATCACATGTGTAAAGATGGTAAGTAATTTTCGCCTATCCGACGCACATCCAGTAAATATCGTTCATGATCCAGTAATTTCATTACAGTAAATATTTCCACAGAGTCGTCCTTTTTGCATATTTCTTGTATGGTTTTTTTTATCCCCTTTGCAACTCTTCCTCCCAGTTTTACACAATCACCACTGGTCCATTTACTACTTTAACATAGCGCAGAAGCGCGTGGAAATGCTAGACTCCAATGACTACAAGGAGAAGGGCACAAAAGTAACGAACTACTACGATCTAGTGAGGAATAAGATCATCCACATCTATCGCAACCTCGCAGCCGTGACGATGGGAAATTCCCGGCCGTCGTGTACTGGAGGGTGCAGAGCATGGAGACGCCGAAGCAGGTTCTAGAGAACGACCGCGTCTTCTTCATAATGAAGTACTTGGAGTTCTGGGGTGGTGAAAGCTCGACACTGGTAATATTGATAGAGCCGGTAAGAATTCCTCACTACTCGCAACATACAACATTTTTTTACTGTTGTATAGCGTCTGACGTGTGGTTTTTTTTTATCATGTGTATATAGAAGAAGGGAATGAGTACAGGCCCAGATAATGTCATATTTGTTGTTACACAAGGTCATGATGTCAAACCCTTTCTGAAATCGAGAAGTATAGGCGCTTAGCAAACCGAAGTAGTTTTTTTTGTGTTTTACATCTAATGTCAAGTTCTTTTTTTGTAAATGACAGTTATATGTGTTACATTTTTACAGTAAAACGTATGATTACTAGAAGAATACATGTTTCCAGTGGAGGTATACCAGTATGTTGTTCTCAAACAGCAGTAAAATGTTATCAAACTCACAGTAACTACCAAAAAACAAATGCAAGCGGTTTTACAGCATTAACATGACATGTCTTTCGAAGTAATAATATATATCATTTACAAAAAATGATAACATTTATCGGATCAACAACGTGTCGTCACTTTTTGCAGTAAAACCCAACACCCCGAATATCATGCTCCCATCTTCCTCACCTAAATGGTAGTAAAACCTTTTTTATAACTACATAGGGTTGGCGATGCGATCATACTCTCGACAAATTTCCATCTCCATTTTGCGTGTTGGTAGGTTTTATCGTCAATTTAGAAGCGACGCGAGCAACTTTATGACTATTTATTTGATGTGTGCCCACGTGTTTCTTTGCCGAACTCGGCGGGGTCTTTGAGAGCGTGAGGGTTTCTTGCCGTTTTGGCGCGTGCGGGATGATTTTACTGTCGATCTCGAACGGGAGGCGTGGGTGCGGGCGCACCACGCATAGCATGGCCCATGCGCAGAATAAACTATTCAGTGCACACGTTGAATAGCGCTACCGTATATGTGTGCGTGTGTGTATAAAACTTTTGCTCTTGATGTTCCTTGGGCACACCTTTTTCCGTATCTTGAGGCTTGATTGCATGGTGAACCAATAGTTTATATCACATTTTATGTTAATATTATCCATTTTAATTGTAGATGCACGGACACAGATACGTCGACACGACACCGACATGGGGATTCGCCATTTTCCAAAAATTGTCAACATGGCACGGCTATATATATTTAAATAATAAGAATAATATACACATATGTATTATTTTTTATTTTTCTACATGATTGTCAAACTGAAATAATGTAAACTATAAAGTAAAGTAGGATTATGTACCTCTCAAAGATAACCCTCGCCTCTTCATTCTTCTTCCAGTCAATCCATGATATGTTCAATTGTTCATATTAATAACATCACCAGATATTCAAAATTCTATTAACTTGGGAGCCGGCGCGCTACTGCCTGCTGGTCACCGGAGAGGAAGGAGGCGTGGCGAGCCTGCGGTGTGACGAGGGCAAGGGGGCGAAGGCAGCGTGCGGGGAACAAGGGATGGGGGTCGGGGGGATTGGGATCGAGAGGAGCTAGGGTTATGCACTAAGGTGGCTGAGGTGGGCCGGCTAGGCCTTGCCGGATATGTCCAAGCCGTATTCGACACATATCGGAAATTTTAAAACATAAAAATTGTTGTTTAATTGTCAAGCCTTGGGCAGCGCGTTGTAAATATCCGTGTCAGACACGGTGTCTAACATGGATATGGCAACAAGCCAAGAGTCATGCTTGGAGGTTAGGTTTAGTATTTTCTTTGCTGTGTAGTGTATTCAAGTTTCTAGTTGTTAACTCTTTAAAGGTACATTTTCTAACTTCACAGATAAGTTTGTTTAATGTTGTTTCTGGAGCTAACCTTTGCTATTCCCAGTTTCATTATACTGAAAATGGGACTGGGGCATTTGGTAATGTCTCTGAGAAGAAGAAAAAAAGTTCTGCGATATAAGTCTAATTTCTTGGAAAGCATCGTCCCATAATATAAGTCCATTGAGAAAAAAAAGTGTAGCTATTACAATATTTCCACTCCATACCCTTGTTTTAATGCTGAAAAAAAGGATGCACTACCGGACTCAGCTTCTTTGCCGAGTGCAAAACTCTTTGCCGAGTGCCAAATATCGGGCACTCGGCAAATAAGCTATTTGCCGAGTCGCGCTCGACAAAGAACTCGACAAAGGATAACACTCGATAGCGCGCGCTTTGCAGAGTGCGGCACTCGGCAAAGTAGGGCACTCGGCAAAGCGGCTGAGAGGTGACTCCCTTGGCGTCAAGTTTTACGGCGCCGGCCGTTTGGCACTCGGCAAAATAAATCTTTTAGAGTGCGGGCATCGGGCTTCGGCAAAGACACTTTCTTAGAGTCCGTGCCTGGCGCTCGACAAGCGTTCTTTTTATTTTTATTTTGGCCTCCAAATTTTTGTGCGACCCTCCTCTGATGCAGTACTCTATGTTAGGATTTGGTATATTTTTGTGGCTTTTTGTTATATTTAGTTAATTTATTTCATTTACTATAATTATTTGGAAAATGCAAATTTGAGCTGCTGCGTGCATCGAATAATGGAATTTAATGATTCAAAAATGATAGTCATGTTATTGAGTGTAGTGTGAGGTAGTATCCGAGAGCGGACCGAAATTTGAACATCTTGTTGTGAAACATGGCCAGTGAGCCGTGAGCGAAGTGTTTTTAAATTATATAAAAAGCAAACAAAGTCGAAAATTATGAAACTTGTGGAGATGTTATGATATCATATGTGGAGGTGAAAAAAATTTGAGAAGGTTTAGTGCGTTGTCACGTCGATGCTTACAAAACGGGACATCTCCACATGTGATACTTATATCCCGGATGGAGATGTCACGGTTTAAAAGCGTATTTGACAACATGCACGAAACCTTCTCAAATTTTTATCACAACCTCCACATATGATATCATGACATCTCCACAAGTTTCATAATTTTGAGACTTTGTTTGCTTTTTATAGAATTTAAAACACTTCACGCAAGAAGTTCACTATCATGTTTCATCAACAAGATGTTCAAATTTCGGTCCGCTCTCGAATACGACTCACACTACACTCAATAACATGACTATCATTTTGAATCATTAAATTCCATTATTCGATGCATCGCAGCTCAAATTTGCATTTTTCAAATAATTATAGTAAATGAAATAAATTAACTAAATATTAAAAAAGCCACAAAATGTACCAAATCCTAACATAGAGTACTGCAACTGTAGAGGAGGCTGCACAAAAAATTTGGAGGCCAAAATAAAAATAAAGAACGTTCTTAAAAGTGAGAACCAAGACTGTCAGTAGTGTCTTTGCCGAGTGCCACACAGTGGCACTTTCGGCAAAGGGTTTTGTTATTTTTTAAAAGAACTCTCCATCATATCACGAACTTGGCTCTTTGCCGAGTGCCCTCCGATCCGACACTCGGCAAAGAAATTAAAAAATAAAAAATTAAAATTGTTTGCCGAGTCTGGGATCTCGGGCACTCGGCAAACTTTCTCATTATGACCTAGGCGCACAAGCACACACGCACACACACCGCCGCGCCATGCGCCATGCCATGCGCCATCGCCTCGCCCATGTGCGCCTGCCCCGCCCGCCGCGCCACCCTCGCCCATGCGCCGCGCTTTGCCCCGCCCTTGCTTGCTGCCCGCCCGCCACACCCGCCTTACTGCCGGCCCGACCAGACGCGCCGTCGCCCCCCCGCCGCCGCCATACTTCGCGCCCCGGCCGGCTTTGACCGGCGACAGTCCGCTTGACCACCGGCGGCGTGGGTATGGCCTTCCCCTCCCTAGGTTCTTGCTGTGCAGTGGTGGTGGTGGTTGACGGTGGTGGAGTGGTGGTGGTGGTGGTGGTGGTGAGGTGGTGGTGGTGGTGGCGGTGGTGGTGGTCGTGGCGGTTGACGGTGGTGGAGTGGCGGTGGTGGTGGTCGTGGCGGTTGACGGTGGTGGAGTGGTGGTGGTGGTGGTGGAGGTGGCGTGGTGGTTGTGGCGGTGTAGTTGTGGTTGTGGTTGTATATGTGGTTGTCGGCCATCGTGCCGTTGTTTTTTTACAGGTTTTGGAAACCCCTCTTTTCGTATCATGGTCGTAGATCACGTAACCCAGTTAGGCATCTCCCGTAGATGCAATTGATGGTTACATTACTCGCTGATACATATGTTAGAGGATGGATGACCGTCATTGGATGTACACGGGCCGGAGAAGTCAGAGTGATTACACCACGGAATGGATGAACAAGACCGATGCTTTCTTGAACCATGCATTTGGCAAGGCTGCTAAAGGACATTGTCTAGTTT
Organism: Hsuehochloa calcarea; assembly: GCA_036346395.1. Lineage (NCBI taxonomy): Eukaryota > Viridiplantae > Streptophyta > Magnoliopsida > Poales > Poaceae > Hsuehochloa > Hsuehochloa calcarea. Next base: position 13,937,423 of record CM070596.1, on the reverse strand, counting down.
TGTGTCCCTGCAGCAAATGTGGAAACAGGAGAAGGGTAAACAAGGTGGACATGGGTAAACATCTTTTGAAGAATGGATTCTGCCGGACTACACCGGTGGGTCCACCATGGTGAAGCCCATCGTATGAGAGAGGAGGTGGTGAGACCACGCGTCGAGGCTTATGATCTTGATCTTGGGGTAGCGGACATGTTAGATGACTTTCACCAAGGACGATTCGATGAGGGCGTGAGAAGGAGGAGATGGAGGCGGCCTGCAGAGCGTTCTCGACATGATGGACTCGACACGAAACCCCTTCACGATCGGTCAGCGGTGTCTCAAGCTGGATGCCATTGGGCGCTTAATGGGGTTGAAGTCCGAGTTAAACTGAGTCGAGAAGGCTTCGATAAGATGTTGGCCGTGATTGGCACCACCTTCAGGAGGGCCACATTCTCGCCAAAGAGCATGTACGAGTCACGAAACTCCTTCGTGCACTTAAGATGCCATATGGCGGATACATGCTTGTTGAAGGGTGCGTCCTATTTAGGAAAGAACACAAGGATGCAAAATCTTGTCCAAAGTGTAAATCCTCTAGGTACACGGAGGTAGACTCAGTGATGGCGGAAGAGGCGACTACGATCCCGTGAAAATCCTACGGTACCTTAGTTCCTCTGAGGATCCAACGGCTATACATGACCGAGGAATCCATGAAATAGATGACATGGCACAAAAATGGCAAGCGGTACAATCGACAAGATGGTACATCCATCCGATGGTGAAGCATGGACCCGCTTTGATGACAAACATCGTGAGAAAGCGGATGAGGCTCATGATATGCGTGTCGGCGGCAGCAGATGGGTTCAATCCTTATGGGTGATGGCTGCCCCATACACATGTTGGCCGTGTTCGTTATCCCCTCAATATCCCCGGCGTCTCCTTTCAGCGACATAACGTATTCTTGTCGTTGATAATTCCTGAACACGGGGAGTAATATGGGTGTGTTCATGGAGCCGTGTTTGATGAATTGGTCCGTGCTTGGGGCGAAGGGGTATGGACATCGGCCAGAGCTACAAAGACAAGCTTCAAAATGCACGTTTGGTACCACTACTCCCTGCATGACTTCCTGGCGTATGGGTTATTCTGCGTCTGGTGTGTTCATGGGAAGTTCCCATGCCTAATATGCAAGGAAGGTGTGAGGTTCATTTAGTTGCACAAGGGTGGCAAGTACTCGTCGTTCGACAGACATCGTCAATTCCTCCCTCTTGACCATCCATTCGGACAAGACATCAAGAACTTTACGAAAGGTGTCGTAGTGTGGACCACCTGCGGATGATGGTAGTCCGGGGTTCATGCTCACATAGATGCTCTCGTGCCCAATCAAGAAGGTGGTTTTGTGGGATATGGTGAGCAACATATGTGGACTCATAAGTTGGGCTTGACGAGGCTCTCCTATTTCAATGACCTTCTTCTGCCACATAACATTGATGTAATGCACACTGAAAAGAATGTCGCCGAGGCACTTTGGGCAACACTCATGGACCTTTGAAAAGTCTAAGGACAACCCTAAGGCTAGAGTGGACACAGCAGCGTTATGCGATAGACCAAATCAAGAGATCTGACCTCCTAGTCGCGGCAAGACATGGAGAAGGCCTAAGGCGATTTCGTCTTGAAAAAGGACCAAAGGAGGAAGTACTTGAATGGATCCAGACGCTAATGTTCCACGATGGGTATCGGCGAATCGAAGAGGGGAGTGAACTTAGGCACTCTGCGAATCAGCGGGATGAAGAGTCATGACTACCACATATGGATTGGCGGCTTCTTAGGCGATGGTTCGAGGCTATGTCCTGAGCATGTCCGGCAAGTCTTTGGCGAGTTGAGCTATTTCTTCCACCGACTTTGTGCCAAGGAGCTATCTCGGACCGTCATTGATGACTTGGAAAAAGTGACACCGTGTTGCTCTGTAAGTTGGAGAAGATCTTTCCACCCGTCTTTTTCTTGGCGATCACGATTTGATTGTGCACCTCCGTATGAGGCGCGTATGGGGGCCGTGCGATCTTGCGTTGGTGCTATCAATCGAGAGATGTCGAAGACTCTTCGCAAAAAATGTAGAAATAAAGCCAAAATTAAGGCTTCCATTGCGAGGCATACATTACGGAGGAGGTGTCAAACTTCACAGAGAAATACTACGAGAACCTTCCTAGCGTTTATAATCCACCCCTCGTTACAATCTTTGGCGAAAATGAATCGAACCTCGGCCTTTTCCAAGGGCAACTTCGGAGCGCAAGTGCATCGACCACTAAGCAATTGAAAAATGAAGAGTGGCGCGATATCATGCTATATGTGTTGACCAACCTTGTCGAGTGCGGTAGTTCATTGGGTAAGTTTTCAGCGAACTTGTTTCAATCTGCGTCACTCCTTGTTTCTTCGTCCAACCCCTTGTTTCTCGTTAGTGCGGGAATTTCTTCGTCAATCTGGCATGAATCAAGGGATCCTACCCATGAAGCGATACCCTTCTTTCACGAGTGCGGGACGAGGAGCCCGATTTCATTTCTTGGTTCAAGCAGAAGGTCTATCCAATTTAGCTCGTACTTAGTTCGACATTCCAAGTTGATCGTGCGTTCGAATAATATAACGATCTATCTGCTTGAGCTTGCGAGGCCCAAACCGATCGTCTATAAGTGGCGAGTTGAGACAGGTTGCAAGCGGTACGTGTCGTTAGGGTCAAGTCATTTACGGTTATGGCGTGAATGGATATCGTTTTCACGACAAGCTACGACGAGTCGGCCCAATCGAAAAACCACAAACAGCGGAGTTTTTCGCGACAGCGATGGCCTCGACTATTATGGAAGAATTGAAGAAATCTCGAACTTCCATTTTATGGTTCCAAACCTCTTAATCTGTCATATTCAAATGCCCTTGGTTTCATCACGGAGTAACGAGGCGAACCCTAAGCTTGGGCTAGTCGAGATTGACGAGATTCCGTCTATCTAGGAAAAGATGTCTACATTGTGGCTCAACAGGCCGTCGAGGTTTATTATCGCCATACGCGTGCCAAGACAAAGAGCATCTTAAGGGTTGGGCTATTGTGCACAAGGTATCGCCACACGGTAAACTACATCCCAAGCGATGAAGATTACAACTTCAACCCAAACACATATGATGGAGAGTTCTTTCAAGAAGAGGGGCTACAAGGGAGGTTTGAGATAGACTTAGCAGGCGATAGGAATGGAAGTAGACAATGAAAGGGTTGATGGCGAGGGCCATTTGGAGGCGAGGTGCGAAATGTGAAGGACTTACAAATGCTTGGCGATTACGTTTAGGCAATGACAATGAAGACAACATTCCTCCTTCGGATAGTGTTGATGATTTGGACAATGTTGATAGTGATGCGAGACCTATGATCTAGCTAATCCCAATCATGAAGATTATTTCTAATACATGTAATACTATGTTTTTGTAATTATGTTTTGTTCATTTTGCATCTATTTCTAATACATGTATTACTATGTTTTTGTAATTATGTTTTGTTCATTTTGCATCTATTTCTAATTACGTCTTGCTTATTCTTTTTAATTGCGGTGAGTGAACAAAGATGGCGAGGCGGCCGTCGTGGGGCGTGTCCTCGCTTTACGAGACCACGACCGCAGAGGAGGAGGCGGAGGGTCGGACGGGAGGAGGAGGAAGAGGACCGCCGGCGCGAGGAGAGGGCCGTCTCCTCCCACGCCCGCGTGAGGAGTCTTTGGAGGAGGAGGTGGCGCCCGTGGGCGAGTTGGGCGAGGGCGGCGGCGAGGCGGTAGGCACGGGTTCCGCTTCCTCCTCTTCCTCTTGAGTGTCTACTTGTGAGGTCCCTGAGCCTCCCTCGGGTTCGCATCCTCACCGGCCTTGATGATTCGCCAGAAGAACAAAAGTAAGTAACTTTAGATGTTGTCACCACTACTTCATATGATATGTTGAAAAAAAGAAACTAATAATTTTCTTAATCACTTGTGCGAGGCGGGTGGTTGTGTCGGTGGTAGCGCGCGCTCCGCCAATGGCATCTGGGTCTTACATGCGAGCAACACTACCCGGCATTGTCACGTCTGGCAGGGAAGGCGGAGCCGGCCTACTCGTTTGACCACTCGCCGTCGGCCCGATCTGAGTACCCCAACAAGCGGCGGGTGAAGGCGGAGTTTTGGGTAAGTCTCCCTCGCACAACATTGCTCAATACATCGCATTCATTGGACTTTTCTTGAAATAATGAATGGATACATCGCGTTTGTATGCGAGACTTATTTGAGATGCGATGAGGATTTGAGGCGAGGCGGACGGTGGCTACCAAAGCACGTAAAAACTCATCACCGACATGCATCACGAGTGCGCATCCGAGCCATCGTAACCTACCACGGTTGAAGCTTGGAGAGAAGGTCACCAAGAAAGGCGCAAGAAACATGACGACTCGGGACCCGGTACCTTGAGGTAGATGAAGAACATTAATATTGATTCGTTTGAGATTAAGCACGTTTAATTTGATCTTCTTATATGTCAAATACTTGATGGCGTGTAGATGATTCCTGGTGGTGCCAATCGTATCCGAGTCTTTGGCGATGATCGTGGACAAGTGGTTCACGGAGGAGTATCTCGGATGCAGTGATGCGGGCCGTCGTTTGATGATGCAAGGTCGGCACACCATCAAAGCGACGCGACCTCTCGCATACAAACAAGTATGGGTACGAATTCATTTATCTATTGTGGCGCTCAATTGCACGATTTCTAATTATCTTCTTTGTCTTTCGCGATCGGCGTCACATAGTGGCGACCTTGCTCGGACTTCGGGCATGGTGTATGGCCCACAAGGGCAAAGCGACGTCAAGCGTCTCCTTCAACTGGAGGACCGCCCGCGCGTACGAACGGCGTCCACACGCATCGGTGAGTACGTCGGCGGCAAGGTCGATCCATGGGCGGACCATGATCCGAGCACCCGGGACTTTGATGGAGAGATCGTCATGAGGTGGGACAAGGCAAGAAGCATGGGCGGTTACGGCTTGGCGGCGGCCTCATCGACACGACCTCTACTCCATCTCTCTCCAGATCCGAGCACGAGCACGGCGAGCTCCGACCATCGCCCACGGCGGGCCATTGCCAAAGCACCGGTCGGCCTTTTCGAGGTTATTCTGTTTTACTCGTCGTACATTGATCTTTACACACCTTTATTAGCTTTGCATTCTTGACACATTGGGTGAAATATTGCAGGCCATTGGAACAAGAAATGAGAACAACGTCGGAGGCTGGAGGTCGGCGGCGAGAGGATGTCGGCCCGACTAGAGCCGAGCAGTAGGCGGCGAGCCAGAGCGAGGTGGCGGACATTACGGAGTTCCTACAAGGTCTTGGGCAACATACGGGCTTTCTTTGTGCCAATTGTGTCATTGGCTCCGCCTCCGCGTCCTGCATTGCGGCTACTCTGTGAGTATGAAAGTTTTTTCTTTCGCTTGTGCTTTGCTTGTATGACCTCTACCTTCCTAGATTAGGTATCTAATGTAATCTTGTCTCACATGCAATCTCTTCTCCTTTGTGCGACCTCAATCGTGGGTTGAATAATCCACCTCATGCGCCTCCGAATGATGGAGCTTTTCCTTCACCACGATCGCGATGGCCACCTTGAGATGAATGGTAGTTGTATTTTCATTTGTTGTTCACTTGGTGATGGACTTGTGATATACTTGTGATGCACTTGTCATTGTGATGAACATGTGGATTTGTTTGGATGGACTTGAGCACTTATTGTTATATATGTGATATATGTGATGGATGTGATAAATATGTGATGGATGAGATATATATGTGATGGATGTGATATATATTTGGATGGATTTGTTTGTCGTGATGGAATGTAAAAATAAATAAATAACGCAGTTTTGGGTCACTTTGCGAGTGCAACACTCGGCAAAGGACCCTGCCGAGTGCCATGGCACTCGGCAAAGCTGAATATGGGCGCTGAACCCCAGTTTTCGGCTTTGCGAGTGCCGATCATCGACTCTCGGCAAAGAAATTTTCAAAAAAATAAAAATCTTTGCGAGTCTTGCGTAGGGTTGGCACTTTCGGCAAGCGGCAAATCAACAGGGCGGCGCCGTGGTATGCCTTTTCTTTGCCGAGTCTTGACTCGGCACTCGGCAAAGCCTTTACCGAGTGCGGAGCAAAGGCACTCGGCAAAGGTTGCTCGTCGATAAATTTTTTCCGAGTGCTTTTTGCGAGTGTCGCACTCGGCAAAGCTTTTGCCGAGTGTAAAGGAGCCTTTGCCCAGTGCTTGAGGCACTCGGCAAAGAGCCGGAATCCAGTAGTGATGAGTAGTTGTAGTATATCATTTAATAGTTGTATGTATAGTCCAATAACATTAACTTTTCTTCCGTTTAATGCCTCCTTGGTGTATTGTGGGCTTGAACTTATATTGTGGGATGGAGGAGTATTAGAATTTGAACAAGTGAATCCACTTTACTTCTTTTGGGGACAGACATCATGGGTGAATCCTAGAAGGTCCATGGTAGAATTTGAATAAAGGTTGGTAAACAGTTGGCATGACGCTACACCATAAACACTAGACTGGTAAACATTTGGCCCCTTATACTTTGTAGGTAATTAAAAGTGGGAAATTAGTTCATGCTATACCACTATACTGCCCATGCAAGCAAAGGCTAATGATTTCGAACAGTTTTCTTTATGGCATAAAGTCATTCTTAATTTTTAGAATATTAACCTATGCAGCTCAATTACAGTGGTAAGATACTGTTTGGGTTTATTGTTAGTTTTGAGCATCAATTATATCTTTTATGCCTTGAGAGCTTGAGAATTGAGATTATCAACTATTTCTCCATGTTGGTTTTGTCAAAGGAGGAAATCATAGATTTCTTTCTTTTGTTTTTAATGATCTTTGTCCATTTTACAAGGAATTTTGATATGCCATTTCAATGTTTGACTTTCCCTAAAGTAGAATAACGGTAAGCTTTACTGGAACAAAACATTGATATTGTAGTGTTTGTACAATATGGAAAATCTGTGCCTGCATAATCATTTCCTCACCAATGGTAGCTGCGTTATATTTTCTTGCTAATTAGGCAAGTCCAATTGGTTAGCACTTAATTCCTCTTGGATGTTATATTAGAGTTTTGTCTTTGCTTCTTAATCATTATATATATCGAAGTGTTACCTTCACTTATATTACACGTTATTTCCAGGTCTAGCTGGCCTCTGTATCAAAATCGATCTTTACATAGGTTATTTTGGCTTAGATGCACAGGACTTAAGTCTTGCAAAAGAACAGTAAACAATTGGGTGTGCTTCTGTAGGATTACTAATATGTGATCTGCATAAAATACTGCTCTGGAACTTTATTGTACATATCAGCCCAAGAATGGTATATAAGTGCCAAAATGTTCTTCTTGGTGAACTCTATTGCTCAACTGAAGTTCATAAGTACATTAGTTAATCTTAAATTATTTATATTCTTTCTAAGCCTGACTATAGGCCTGTTGGACAATCTGAATTCGATACAGCCAACCATGTAACATTCACATTTTCTGTTGGCATATCGTGAAAATGGTTTGCGTAACACATGATGTTCCAGACAGCCATGTCCTTCGGACAAAAGAATGACTGGATAATGTCTAGTGTGGTGTCTGTGTTCAGACTTTCTGTTAGTAGTTTTGCTTATATCGTTAATCTAACTTGATTCTATGTTATCACATTCATTGCGCCCAACTTTTTTTTCCTTCGTGTTTTGAATTGCATCCTCTTCTGTCCACACGAGGATGTATATGCATTTGCTTTTGCTACGCCACAACCTGTAACTTACCGTCTCCCCGATGTCTTGCAGAGACTGGCCTCAGTGTGCCTCGATAATGAAAGAAACTACTCCAGGATAGCAGCAGGACTTTGCTTCCTCCAATAATTGCTTCTGTTAGTAGACCTGTTTGTTATTTAGGGGCATCTACTTCATAATATGTACTAATGGCGCACTTATATATGACCACATATCGTACCTGGAAGCAATTGCTTTTTGCATTTCATATAGATCAAGCCTTCGCAGAACAGAGTTATCTTTTGTAAACAATCTAGTCAAATGGGACCAACCACTTGTTTAAATTCATCCATCTCAAGACCTAACCTTCTTCATTATCATATGCTCAGTTACTTGCCGTTTCCGCGAGACATTTGGCAGGTGAACCTTGTATGGTTGATCTGAACATACTTCGAGACATGTCTTGATCATGGTAACAACCTGGACAAAATGGTGCTAACGCAAGCAGCAGTGAGTTAGTGACCAGCACGAATCTCGGAGTGAGGTGGGGGGCGTTTGGAGGCGGCGGATGAGGATGGGGTGAGTCGAGGGTGAGATATTTGCGGATTTCAGAGTTGGGTTATTTCGTGTTTGGCTATCACGAGCACTTTGTCGGACCGGATTTTCTAATCCCGAATCCTCCATGAATAAGCGTGCTATTCCTGGATCGATGAGATAGCACTCACAGATACATAACTGAATCATTTCATACATGGCGTAAAACCATACCATTCATTAATTTAACACATCAGAGTTTACATAGACCGCATCGGGTCGAGTTTTACAATAAAGGCCGAACAGGCCAAATGATTACATCACAAAAAAGCGAGGCGACAGCGGAAGTAAAAGGGTGAGAGCACATCTCTCCACAGGCAGCGACTAGAGAAACCTGTGTACATCCGATATTACCCAAAACTCAGATAATATGGGATGCACCTAGGTACCAGCGGAGTCAGCTAGACTGGGGCGAGACTAGAACAACTAAGAACTAAGCTACGCTTCAAGAACTCAGGTCTTGGACATACGGTTCCTCGTAGTAGTCGAAATCTCCAAAATTTCACCTTACGAGGGTTTGGGGGAAAGAGCGAGAATGAGCACAACTACCGTGCTCGCGAGCCAACACACAGAATGCAATAGTATACACGCAAGGCTTAACAAGGATGGCTCAGGTTCTTTTATTTGCTAAAGCAATATTTTCAATTATCATAATTACAAAGTCCTATGACATAGCATTTTAAACAGATTGCATTTTCATTAAAGAGAGTAAGTGCAATATTAAATAACAGCGAAGGTTACCTCCACCTTATGCTTAATTTTGATATGATTCGTCCACCGATTATCGACCTTTGGGTAAGGCTACCCAGGAAAATCCAAAACAAGGGCTAGGTGAGCCCAACACATTTCCATTCCACCCACAAAGATTTTTGAAATAGAACTAACTCAGGTTAAGTTCTCATGTCCGCCTTTGACCGTAAGGCGGTACATTTAAGCGATTTAGACTCTGCGGAGGTTGTACATTGTACCCACAAGGGATAATCATACTCGTTACTCCACATGATTCCTTAGTCATGTAGTTGAGCGATCATCATAGTGCGTTTCAAACTACCTTGCCCCTTAGTCATCTCACCCCTATGGCCAATTCCATAAGTTGTGCGGGATACTTACCACAACGACTAGCAAAGCGGCCCGACCACGATGACTAAGCGTGGTGATAACTTCACCGTTTTGGTGTCCCATTCAAGCCGACATCGTCTGCCGTTTGCACACTTCTAAACACCGGTTGTGGGATGACTTTGGGGTTCAATAATTTTACTAGGCCAAGTTGCAATTTGCGGACTTGCGGTTGTACTTGTTTCTGAGAGGAGGTCATGACAAGATTAAGTCCTTAATTCATCACGGGCGGTTCATACCACATACCAACCATTCTCGTGCTACGTCCGCACCACCATTCTTTCCATCCGTCCGGATGTGGTACTAGCAAGTTGTTTAGGGTTTTGGGAGGAAAACCAATTAGCATAACACACGATCATCTACATCCAATGAGTGCCCAAAACCATTTTCATGTTTAAGGATGATGATCGGGATATTTTATTGTCCGGTACTTAAGCAAGACTAGCATGTCGCTTAAGTACAACCTATACTAATATTACCATATAATTATTAGGGTGACAAGGAATACTGGATTCAATTATCAAAGGATGGCTTAATAAGTAATTAATCAACAAATAGGTATTTAACTACCTTAAGCTTTAAAATATCATTGTTTACAAAATTAAAGCATGCAACTTTGCTATTTTAAATAAACATAGTTTGCATAAAATGTAGGTTCGGAATGATCAAAGTATTGACTCGCCTGGGTCAGATTATCGCGGCCTTGATCTTACTTAGGGCCTTCTCTGCCAGGGGTTTTGAATTACGGGTGGCGTCTTTATCCAAACTTGATTCCGCAGTGAGTGCTTCTTACGGACTCGATTCCTAATTCATAATACAACCAAGAACAACAAATAAATCCAAGAACTTCCGAAGACCAAACATAAACAAAGCACTTTTAATAAGTTTTGCGATGAGCAGTGAAGAGGCGAGATTGGCGAGGAGGATGATTGACAAAGTCAAGCGATCGGTAGAGTACGAGGCAAGGGCGGAGATACTCTGTAGAAGGAAAACAAGGGGAGACAAAGTCGAATGAACTATCGCGAGGATACTTCACTTTGGATACATTGATCGGACAAGATTAGGATCTGGGATAACTTTGCGGGCTTTTAAAGCAGCGGTAACACATTTTAATAGAGGCGACTTTTGAGCGGGAATAAAAGGAGATAAACAATATTTAGACCAATGAATCTTGGATAGGATTACAAGATTAATATCCGGTTTTCAAGGTAGTATCGAGATTAACGAGTTAATCGAATAGCCTTCAAAATATTTTGAGAAAAAGCCGGTTTATTTTAAAGCATTTTACATAGCGAGAAATTTGAATAAATATATTTTAACAAAAATAGACATGATTGCGGAGGCGATTACGAAGGTCATTTGCATAACCCGATTTCGAGATTTTGCAAATTACGCTCCTAATCGATAGCTCTCAACTAAAGCGAAAATCGCGAGTTAACCACTAACAGCGGTTAATCGATTCGCCATGAAGTTGTAGCACAATCATCGAGAAAATACTTTGAAACATTTTAGCCAAAAGGAAAGCTATTAGTCGCTCGAGTAATACAAAGCGATACACACACAAATGCCATACAAATCCTCTTTACACAACTTTTCAATACAAAACATTTATCGCTCCACGACTACCACGCACATCCTAAACAAATTATACATAAGATCAACATACAAATCTCAATACACCGATCTCAAATGCCAAACTCGTGACGATTCAAAAGCATACACAAATATTCACTTTGCATACACAAATATTCATACAGACAATTCATTCCAATTGTGCACAAAACCACCATGTTGCTACTCTCTTGGGAGGACCCCTTTGTCGAGAGGAGAGAGAGAGAGACAGACAGAGGGAGAGAGTCGGGTGTGGGGTGGCGGTTGGACGGAGGGAGGCGGTCGGACCGAAGTGGGAAGAAGAGAGAAGGGGGGCGGCGGCGTCTGGCGGCGGCGGCCGGAGGCGTTGGGCGAGGATGCCGAGAGAGGCGGCGTGGCGAGACGACATCGGAGGAGGGGGCGGCGGCGCCGTGCTTCACGAGGCGGGAGAAGAAGCAGGGAGGAGAAGAGAAGAGGCGCCGGGGAGGCTCACCGAGAGTCGGCCGAGGCGAGCAGCCCCGGCCGTGAGGCGGAGGCGGCGGAGGAGGCGGCTTCGAGCGTCGCCACAGCGCTCAGCGCCGGCAGCGGAAGTGGGCGCTCGGGGCGGCGAACCGGTGGTGGGGAAGCCGAGCCGTCGAGGCGGAGGAAGGGGCTGGGAGGAGGCCGGAGCTCCAGTGGATCTACCGAAGGGGAGGCGAAGGAAAGAAGAAGAGAGAGGCGAGCTCGGCTTTTATAGCCGGGAGAGAGAGAGGAGGTGGAAAAGCCGTGTGTGTGTGACCTGGAGGAGAAAAGCCATCTGTGTGGGAGACCGGGCGCCGCAGGCGTCAGCCTTGGTGTGCGGTCAGTCAGGCGGGCGCCTTGAGGCGATGGAGAAGCAGAGGGGGTCGGGTGGAGGAGACGAGGGAGGCGGCGGCGGTCGCGGGAGGAGGCGGAGCGAGCGAGAGAGAAGAGGGAGAGAGGCGGCGCGTGCGGGAGGGACGGGGGGACGAGCCGAAGAAGAAAAGGGGAAGGGAGAAAGAGAGGTGGGGACAGGCGTGGGAGGAGCGGCGGTTGGGCGGAGAAGAAAATGGCTGGCCGGGCAGAGGTTTAATTTGGGTAGAAAAGAATTTGATGGGCCAGAGAAAAACCGGCCCAGAAGAAAAAGAAAGAAAGAAATAAAATAAAATGGGTTTTGAATTTGAAAAATAGATTCAAAGCAAATTTTTAAATATGGAATTTGAATGAATATTTGAAACACAAACCCGAGCTTAACTGAAGCTAGGAGTTTTTGAACTTTAAACCAGAATTTGAAAATTCAAATGAAACTCAAAAATCGATATAATTACTATTTACCAACTGAAAAACGGGATGTTACACACTTGTAGGGAAGCATCTTAATTTCGTGCTCAGCGGCGAACCTGTGATTTGGTGGTGCACCTAGTTATCGTGCTTTTGAACTGAACCTGCTTGAGATTGAGAGATCTCTGATGGTAGCTAGCACACAGAAATGATATACACTAGATGCAATTAAAGTACTGCAAAATGAATATACCATATATTCGACTTAGGTTTATTTACAGCAAGTGCGAGCTAGTCCGTGAAGATATGCCATGCATGCGTGCATACACGCATGGAATAATGTGAGGATGGACGGGGGCTCTTAACAGTACTCCTTCAGCTCAGCTAGAATAGAGGCATGCAAACAAAAGCCCGTCCAAAAATGAACCAGCAAACACTACTGAGTCTGAACCTAGAAATTAAACAAGGGTGCCCATCTAGCTATCAACCTAGCTAGATACGTATGTATGGACTAATTGCGCCCTGAACACGCAATGCAAAGCCCAATGCAAGGGCCGGCAAACGACCTAAGCTACGAGTGCAACGGCAAAAACACCACAAATTTAAGGCATAGTGTGATATCTAGTGTATAACCATGCACCATATATATATCTTAGTCGCAGAAACTCTAGCTATGGTTTATACTCCGTATAAGTAGCGCAGTACCCGCCATGATGAAATTGAAAACTAGCCAACTTGCTAGCTAGTTAATTAGTTCATCACCACCTGATCGTTGCGTACATCGGTGACGATCGTCATGCAACCGGAGCCGGCGGCGCCTGCTTCGCGCCATCTCTAGCGCTAGTGCTAGACTTGGGCGACCTTGGAGACCCGAGGCCCGAGAGTTTCCTCAAAATGTCTCTCATGGCGTCGGCCTGGAAGAGCGCCGGGTGCGTCCTCCCGAAGCCGTTGAACCGCTTGCACACGCCCATGTGCGCCTCGAGCGCCGCCTCCAGCCCGCCGCCGTTCTTGCCGGCCTCCTCCGTCACGGCCTCCGCGCACAGCCCGCACACCCACCGCCCCGAAGCGGCGGCGCACCGCGCTGATGTACGCCGGGGTGCACTCCTCCGACATGCCGCAGGACTCGCACTCGGCGTCCTCCACCTCCGCGACGGAGGCCGAGGGTCGCCGTTGGACGACAGCAGCTCCACTTCCTTGTGGTTGTCGGCGTGGCTCTGGAGCTCGTGCCACGACGGGGTCCTCTGCCGCTTGTCGCCGTTGCCGATGTTGCCGATGATCGTCGCGAATAACGGCGCCACGGCAGCGACCGCCGACGATGCTTCTCCGCTGGGAGCCATGGCCTGGCCGGGAGTACCTGGTGTGAATTGTGATCGTTTCCTGGCTTTGCTCGGTAGTGTCTCGATCTGCGTATGCTTGGTGTATGTGAGGAGGCCTACTACGCCATGGGAGCTATTTATAGAGTTTTGTGCGGCTGTGTTTAGGCAGGAAAGCGAGCGTGGACAGGGACGCGACTTCGATCTTGTGATCAAATTTACGGAGGAGATTGGATGATGAGCAGGGTGTCGAGGGCGCCTCTAATCCCTGGAGATTTGATACGAGCGAAACTTCAGCTTGTGGCCCAGCTGCATTGTGCATGTGCTTATCAGCTTAATTTTGGCGCGCAACCTCATGATTGGTGCCACGAGTAGCATGCATGCACCAAGATATCTTTTGTGCCAAGGGCGAGGAACCAGCTGGTGTTAGGTTTTGATCTCACGTACCTGATGACGTGCGTGCAGGCAGAAGGAGGTTTTGACAAGTGTCTGTACCTAGCTAGCTAGGTGCGTTTCAAGTGGATATATTTAGGTACTGATATATATAAAAGTGTACATTCGAATCCACAACAGCTACGTCATACACGCGACAATATTTATTTTGTAGAATTGATCATCACAGTTTGCTTTTGTAGCTACAAGGATTTGACCCTTATTATCGGGACCACTAGGGCTCGTACGTCCGATCAGATTATTCTTATCGTACGGCATCAATTACAATATTTCTAAAACTACTTGCAATATCTCAGTTGTAACATCCTCAGACACGGTTGCAACATCATTGTTCAATAGTTGCAACATCACAAATCAAAACAAAGCATCTGGAAAAAAAATACGTTGGGAAAAATTACAAGTTTACAACATCGCCGTGAACAGTATGCCACATTTTTTTTTTCTACATATGCAAAAAAAATTTCTACAGATGCAACACTTTTTTTCTACAGATACAACATTCCAAATAACAATATGCAACATTGTTTTCAATAGGCGCGACATTGTTTTCAATGGACCGCAACATCGTGAAACAAGCAGAGACAATAGAGGACAACGAGAGGCCAATGGCGGGAGCAAATGCGCGGTTCTTGATTGGAGCGGCAATGGGGCTGCATGCAGCGGGGCTCGAGAGGCGGAGGAGGCCCTCGGCGTCAGGAAGGAGGAACAAGGAGTTGTTCGTATGCGCTGCGCCATCTTCGCCTTTCGTGCGGCCCGACCACCGCACCACCACCGATAGCCTTCAGCTCCTCGGACTTGAAGATCGCGGGGATGAAGCTTTAGAGTGAGCGAGAGACGAAAAGGGAGTGGAAGAGAGACACGGGAAAGAAGAAAAGATGCAGCGGAGAAGATGATGTGGTTGGAAAAGTGGATTGAACGGTGGTGATATGGTTGGAGTCAGTCGTAACAATGAGTCACGTGGGGAGTCACATGAACGATGCACCGTCCTATCTTTTCTTCACGATTCGGACGTCCGAACAGGAGCATTACCCTTATTCTTGACCACTACCAACCAGGGGCGCATCGAGGAATAAACATCTCCGGAATCACTTTTCTAAGCATAACGGTGTCATTGTCTATTCGTAGTATCATCTCTTACCTCCAAAGATAATTTGTATTAGACTTTAGCAAGAAGGAATTGGGGTCACATGTCCCCAATGTGCTTACATTACATGCTGACTCCGCCCCTGCTACCAACCAGATATTGAACAACTGATCACCAGTACGTACTACGTTGTGAAAATGAGAAGAGATATGTTCGTATAGGGGCGGTTGGTGATCACAATTGCGTTAGCCATGACCTTATCATCAGCTGTTCTTTCTCGTGACTTATCGCTCAACTTTTTTTTGTGCAGTAATTACTGCCAGATATAACAGGCAAAGTTAATGATCTCAAATAAATCTAGCTAGCAGCGACAAATCATCAGTCATGGAGAAGTGAAAGTCCTTTGAGATCACGTGCAAGCTATTCCGACCAGGTGATCACCTCCATCATTGGCTCACGTACGACGCTGTTTTCATGGCCACACGCATCTGAATTCTGAAAGCTGTTGACTGAAAAAGGAAGAACAGATGTTGAGCTTGTATGCAGACAGGAGGCTGTTGTTGGCCTAGGCCGAAGGTAAACACACGCAAGAACACTAGAAATTTTTTTATGCCGACGGATCAACAACAGTTTTTTTGAATTTTTCTTGCTCTATTGCTCTTGATCATTAACTTACAAAATCATAGGTGCCTTTATATAGGCTAAGCACTTGGATTCTTTGATCCAATTCGTTTCTAAGTAGGAAACCTAGACTCAACTTATATAGGTCTACTCGGACTCACATTAGGAAACCAAAACAGAAAGAAAAAACTTTCTAAACAAAGATTACCTAATAATCATTCCCTAATCTTTGTATACTTACTTATATTTTGTGTGCTACCAGTTAGACTCAACTTCAACATGGTTTCCATACACTCGGCCGAAGACGGTGGCACAACTCAAACACGTCTTGGACATTGCCAGTTGGACTCGACTTCAACTTGGCTCACAATTACTAGTCCGAAGATGGTGGCACAACTCGAACACATCTTGGACTCTTACTCATTGAGGCAGTCGGTCTCAACTACGACTTGCACCCCAACTCGCACTCAACTAAGGACAGTTGGTCTCAACTACGACTTGCCCAACTCGTACTCAGCACTTCAAGTTGGTCACAACTTCAACTTGAATAACACACAAACTCGACTGATCAGGACGTTGAACACATCTTTTCAACGTCACAGACTCGACACGGGATTACAATTCACAGAAGTCGGCCATGAGTAGCGCTGGCTCATCATCCCTGAGAGCTTCCGCAAGAAACGCTTTCTCCTTCTTCGGATTGTGACATTCTGAAGCAAAGTGTCCAAAATACTGACAATTATAACATCTCACCTTTGTCTTGTCAAATTTTCCATTCTTACGGCCTCGGCTACCACCACCATTAGAGCTGCCAAAAAAGCCCTCGCCTTTGCCTTTCGATGATCGGGCCTCCCACTCGGCGCGAGTTAACAGCAGGTGCTCATCTTCGCCACTGCCAGATCCTCGGATCCGCTCCCGTGCGCCTTCAAGCGGCCGATCACCTCCTCAACCGTCATCACCTTGAGATCGCCAAACTGCTCAATGGCGGAGACGATTTGCAAAAACTTTCCAGAAACAGCTCGAAGAAACTTTCTCACAATATAGCTTTCTTCCATCTTGTCCCCCAAAACTCAGATCTGATTGACAATCGTCATCAACCTCCTGGTGAAGTCATCGATCGACCCCGTCTCTTTCATGCGCATCCCCTCGAACTCGCTCTTGAGAGTCTGTACTCGTGCTTCCTTGACACGATCGTCGCCAAGATGCATCGCCTTCAACGTCTTCCACGCAGCTTTGGCCGTCTCCTTTTCGGCCAGTAGTAAGAGCGTTTCCTCAGAGATGCCTCCATAGATCTCCGTCAAGGCCATCTGATCCTTGCGCACATCGACGTTGTTGTCCTCAACCACGTCCCACACTCCCTGAGCGCGCATGTACACCTTCATCTTGATTGCCCATACTGCATAATTACTCTTCATGAGCATCGAATAATGCAATGAGACAGTGGAACTCTCCTTCGCCATCACACCCGATGTTGCCTCGTCACCGGTGACACCACTTCCCAAAGAGCGCGGCATGATCTTGGACATATACAGATCAAGAACTCAGGCTCTGATACCAATTGTTGGCCTAGACCGAATATAAACACACGCAAGAACACAAGAAATTTTTTGTACCGCCGGATCAACAACAGTTTTACGAATTTCTCTTACTCTATTGCTCTTGATCATTAACTAACAAGACTATAGGTGTCTTTATATAGGTTAAGCACTTGGATTCTTTGATCCAATTCATTTATGAGTAAGAAACCTACTCGGACTCACATTAGAAAACCAAAACATAAAGAAAAAACTTTCTAAACAAAGATTACGTACCTAATAGCTGTAGCCTTAGAGGCTTCTGTAAAAAGGAGATCTAGATAGCGACGATCAGCTTATAACACCCATGATCTTATCATCTTTTCTTGATCGATCTAGCTAGGAAATGTACGTCGATCTTATCGACTTCGCGATTGATCGGTGATCAGTACTACTACAGATGGCGTGCATTATAAAGTACTTTATTCTCTATAGATCATGCTTGGAAAACAAACTTTTAGTACGTAGTAGACTGGTGGTTGAACTTGAAGGTAAGCCGGACTCACATGCATGAGATGAAAGGTTGCGACTTTTCTTTACCCTTTTTGGAAGTGCTTCCATGACGATTCCCAAATAAATGAACACCACGTAGCGTTCAGTCGAACTTTTCTAACTAGAGGATTTATTTAATTTAATTCATACAATGGTTATAAGCAATAAGCTCAGTCGAACTTTTCTAACTAGAGGATTTATTTAATTTAATTCATACAATGGTTATAAGCAATAAGCATTGGAGAGGAAACTATCCAAATACTTGTTAGTTGGGACTAGACCTGTTTGGCCAAAATATTGGTAACGTCACTGAAATTTGGTTTTGTTTGGTTTGCTATAAAAATTTAGTATGCTGATGAAATCTAATATCATACGTGAGCAATTCGAGGGTGAGAATTTGCTCACTAAAATTTTGGTGACGCTCAAATTTGACATTCCACAATCCAAACAATGTTAGGGCTGTTTGATTTAATGCCCTAATGAGCCAAATTAAATTTTGGTAGTACCAAAGGAATTTGACTTGCAGTTGGTTTGGTACCAAGATTTGGCATTAGCTTGGAAATTTTGGTAGCACCCACATCATCCTTCACAAAACACGGGAGTTTCGGGACGAAGGAATTGCTCGCGGAATTTTGGTAGGGTTTACGCAAGGCTGCACCGACGTGCCAGCTAGAGACTGAATTAAAAAATGCTTTAATTGTTTGATTAACAAGCTTCAAATACTCATAGTGTAACACCTCTTTTCGGACAAATTCAAAATTTTCCTAAATTTCCTAAGTTGCAAAACCAAAATTTGAAAGTGGGTTGTTCTTCTTACCTTTTCCGCGAACCCGCTCGGCCGGTCTTTCATGACCCCGCCCCCCTCATTGTCGCATGCGCGCCCATGCCTTGCATGCCATTCTTGGCCGGCCCTTGACCTGCGCCTCCTCCTCGCGTGTGCGTCCCACCCCTCCGCGCTTCTCCCCGGGCTATTTAAGCCGCCGCCTTCGTCTTCTCCACCCGCCTCTCCATCCTCCCAGCGAACCGCGCCTCGTCTCGCCTCCGGTGCCGTCGCTTTCTCCTCGCTTGCCCGTCGCGCTGACCTCCGTCTCCGGTCGCCGCCGCCGCCGCCGCCTCGGCCTCCGCCCCGCCCGCGCCGCCACTCCCTCCCCTCTCCCTCCCCGCCCGTGCGTGCGCCTCGCCCGGCTCCGCTCCTGCTCTCTCTTTCTCCCGCTCTCTCTCTCTCTCTCTTTCTTCTCCTCCTCCCCCGTTTCCTCCCGCCCCTCGGTTTCCCAGCGATGAGGAAGGCGAGGCGAGCGCCTTCGAGCGCGTCGCCTCGCCTTATCTTCACAGCGGCCACAACAGGTGGGCCCCTTATGATCGCCGTGCGGTGACAAGTGGGGCCCACTTGCCGATCTTGGTGCGGCCAGCAGCGCCCGTCGTGGACCGGTCCACGCCTTGTCTTTGTCAGACCGGAGGACACGTGTCGGTCTTGGGAGATTTTTCAGATTTTCGGATTTTCTATTTAAGCGAAAAATCGTTTTAAAGTTTCAAAATTCATATCTTTTTCATTATAACTCAGAAAATATGAAACTTGTGCCCAAAAATTTGTAATTTCAAAACCTATATTATGGTACTGGTTTGATTTATGTTTGAATTCATTTAGTATGGATGTTGTATTTATTTGCCTTGTTTGCTTGTTTCTTTATTTAGGTGCGATGCTTGAGTAGAGTCTGAAAAAGTGGTGACCCCAACTTCGACCACGCTCAATGATACCTAGATTCCTCAACCTTTGACCCAGGCGAGTCAACACTTTGATCATATTGATCCTACATTTTATGCAAAATTATGTTCTATTAAAATAGCAAACTGCATGCTTTAATTTTTATGCAAATGTATGTTGAATGGTCTTAAGGTAGCTAAATACCAGCTTGATTGTTAAGTAATTATTGTACCTTACCGTTGATAATTGAATTCCCTGATCCTTGTCACCCTAGTAATTATATGGTAACTTACTAGTTATAGTCTGTACTCAAGTGTCATGCTAGCCTTGCTTGAGTACCGGGGTGTTAATCACCCCAATCGTCATCCTTTAAGCATAAAGATTGTTTTGGGCAGTCATTGGGGTAGATGACTGAAGTGGTTAAGTTAATTTGTTTTACACTTCTCCAAAACCCTGAAACTTGCTAATACCACATCTGGGCGGATGGAAAGAATGGTAGGTGCCGTCGAGCACGAGAATAGTTGGTATGTGGTATGAGCAAATGCGGATGGATTAAGGACTTAATCTTGTCATGACCTCCCGTGTAAAACAAGTACAACCACAAGTCTGCAAAGTGCAACTTGGCTTAGTAAAATTATCAAACCTTGAATGTCGTCTCGCATGGTGGGAGAGAGGGAATGTGCAAGTGGCAGGATGTGTTCCGGCTTGAAAGGGACACCGAGAAAAGATGAAGTTTGCCGGTCATTTGAGGGTAGGTTGACTCCGCGTTCAACTACTCCAGTCGCTGAGGTGACCATCCCGCACAACGTATGGGCGTAACCCCATATGGGTGACATGACGGGAGGGGCAAGATAGTTCGAAAAGTTATTGTGACGATCGCTCAACTACATGACTATGGAATCATATGGGGTAACGAGTATGATTGTCTCTTGTGGGTACAGTGTACAAACTCTGCATAGTCAAAAACTGTTTAAACAGCCGTGCCTACGGTCATAGGCGGACATGGGAACTTAACTTGAGTTAGTTCTATTTCAAAAAATCTTTGTTGGGTGGAAATGAAAACCAGGTCGGCTCACCTAGCTTGAGGTTTGCGGATAGTCAACAAAACCAGGTCGGCTCACCTAGCCTGAGGTTTTAAGTTTTTCCTAGATCGTCGTATCCAGCGTTGTTAAAATATGGGGGTAGCCCCAACTGTAACATTCCAATTTTCAGAGCTTTAAAAATCTTTTAAATATTGGTAGCAAGAAAATTCATCATTTGGATTTATTTGAATATTAATTTAAAAAGCTTAATATGGACTTTAAGGACAAATTGATTTAATGTGCTTAATCCCAACATCAACAATTGTCAAAACTATTTTATTTAGATTCTATATGCTTGGATTTATTTTATAGATTTTTCTGAAATTTTTCCAAAGTCATTTGCTATTTTCTAATTGCTATTTGCATTTTCTGGATTTATTAAAAAGAAAATATATTTTAAATTCCTTGAATAGTCTTTGGGCGGGCCCAATACTATTCGACCGCTCACTCGGTAGTTGGATCGCAATCGCCCGCGCTGCGTTCGCGCCTTGCCCATTGGATCTCGCCGCGTGTCCCTTCGGTCGATCCGTGGCTCGCTTCCCGCGTCTCGCTCTCGGTTGGTGGGCCCGTGACCGAAGTCGTCGTCTCGCGCTATCTTCTTCTTCCTCGCGCCGCGCCGAGTCGCCATTCTTTGGAGCTTCAAGTCTATCCAAACAGCGGCGATTCTCTCATTGATTTCTTGGTAAACCCGCCAAAGCGTGTCGCGGTTATTCCTTATCCGTTCCAAACCAAATCAAACCCGAATCGGTTTCAATCTCCGAAAATCTTGGAATTCAAAAACCGGCCGTTTGGACCCGATTTGGGGTTTCAAATCTCGGCGTCTCAGAGCCTATAAGTACCCCTTAGCACCGCTGGACCTCGCAACCCTAAGCGCCACTCTCGTCGCCCGATCGCCTAAGCGCCGCATTCAAGTTTTAGGGTTTTCGGTCGAGCTTCTTCTCCGGTGGATTCTTGCCGCCGTCGTCGTCGCCCTTGCTCCACCGTGCCGCACCATTGTGATCGGCAAGTCTCGAGCTACCTCGTGCGCGCCTCCCGTTCTTGGAGCATGTTGGGCGCCCGTCAAACAAAACCGAGCCCTGCGCCGCTTCTCCCTCGCGCGGCCATCTCCGTCAACCTCGGTGCTCAAGCCGGTGCTCTCATGTGCGCAATAACCCCTCTACACATTGGTACCACTCACCGCCGTGAAAGCGCCGTTCGCGGTGCCATTGGTTCCGGCGCCGCCTCGCCCGGCCGTAGCCGCGTCGCCATCGCCACCGCAACCGCCGCGTCGGCTTTGTGCTGCGTGTCGCCCTCGTGTCGCCGTGTCGGCGGCCGACGACAGCGCGCGTGGCTCGATCCACCGGCTCTCGGATCCGTGGCTCGGTGAGCTTAGTCGCGTGGTAGTGCCAGCGGCAGATGGGTCCCACATGTCGATACGGTTTTAAAATATTTCTTTTTTAGGAAATTCTCGGTGGCGCAAGCATTGCGCAATAATCCAATTTCCTTTATAAAAATAATTCGGAAATTCAAGAAAATTCAAATTAGGGTTTAATTGATTTTCAAATCTTCCAAAGCCCATATCTTTTGCATCCGAAGTCCATTTGAGCCCATTCAAATTTGTAAATTCATATAAAATTAAGATCTATTTAATGGTGAATTTTATTTGATTTTTGGAATTTGTTTTGCCTCTGTTATTTATTTGTTTTGTTTCTTTTGTCTCGTTTTGCGAGTAGGCGTCGATACTTGAGAATTTTGCGAGAAGAAGGAGCACCTCAAGACCAAGACCAATATCTAGATCTATTCCAAGGCAAGTTATACCTTTGATCATATTGAACCCAGTTTTCAAAATACTTTGTTTCAATATATTGCATTCTATTTCAAGTATTTATTTAAATGCTTTTGGGTGTAGTTATTAATCCAAATTGTTATGCCACCTTGTCTATTGTATGCCATGATCTTTTGTCACCCTAGGTTGGTTAATTATTAGTTGGTATTATCGTAGCACCAACGTGGGTTGGTTAGATACGATTAGACTACTTAGCCATGCCACGAGTCATCAATTCATGTGAGTTGCAATTATAAACTTGACTAAGTGATTATGGGCGTGTGATGAAAGCTGTGTGTCTTTGTGTGCTATTACTCGTTGATGGCATGTGTTGCACTTAATCAACGGGGTGGGAAAAGATTTAGACCGAGGCAAGTGGTGGATTCTGTGTGAATGGTGGATCGTGTGATATAAACTTTGTGATTTGGGTTAAAGCTGAAGTCTTGCCTTGGTCAATTAAGGACTTAACTTTGTGCGCCATTGAGGCTGGGCCTTCTATGCGACCACATGCCTAGTATGGGTGGGCTGACTTAGTAAGTTATGGAGTCTTGACATTGACAACTCGGGTTGTATTTAAGGCATGTGTGATGGGTGGAGGTGTGATATGTCACATCGCGGAGACGGTTCATTGCATCCTGTCCAATGGTGTGTGTCGTTCCAAAATTGTGTGTACAAATTGAATGGCGATAAAGCACACCAGAGTGTCATTGTTTGAGATGAAGTCTACGAAAGGTTTTGTTATGGTCGATGATCGCTACTGCTGATTGTATCGTATGGGTAAAGTGTACTGACCTCTGCGAGTGTTTAAACCAATCTATTGAATAGCCGCGTCCTCGGTTATGGACATGCTCGGAATTTCACACGAGGGTAGATTTTCATAAAACAATTGGGAAGGGTCATTTGTGTGAGATAACTCGTTCGGTGTGTGAAAGAACTTGATTAGACTATGTGTACTTTGTGAAATCAATTTGTTAACTTATTATTGTCTATTTGTTTTGAATTATGCTTTCAATCTATTATTTGTATTCAATTGCGAATGTTGCATTTCATAAAATAACCACGAAGCCATTCCTTTGGAATAAGCCATCATGTATAAATGCATTACGTGGTATGACTTGCAGTGCGGTGTGTACTCACTCTTGCTAAACAAATCAGCGAAGTGGAGGAGTCGTCTTTGCTTTTGAAGAAGAGTTCTCTGAAGGTTGAGCGTTAGGGTCTTGATCGATCGGTTGCTGTGGTAAATTGATGGGAGCCTCTGGGAGTTTATTTCGTTTCCATTGCAGTTTATTCTCTTATTATCGACCTTGCATGGCTTAATAAATGTAACACTCAACCATAAGGTCCCAACAGTTATTTGTTATTTAAAGTACTCATTTATTCTTATATTCGTTGTATGGATGTGATATTTCATCAATGTTGACCTTTGTGTGCACTAGCGTGATCTGGACTAGTCACGAGAATACACAGAGGGTCAGATTTGCATATTTGGGTCCCGACAGGAGGTGGTATCGAGCCATCTTGTTGTGAGTCTTGACCCTAGTTAGATTGGCCGTTCTTAGTGAGTCCAAAACTATTTTCTAAAGCAAAATTAACTTACAAGATTAATTGAACTCCTTAACTCATCTCATGTCTCTCTTGACTCAACTATTCTTTGAAATTCTTTCTCTCCCATTTGTTTTAAAGATGTTTTCATATCCTTGTCCATCTTGGCGGATGCCTCGTCTTGAGTTATAGAGAGCGCAAGGGAGGACTTCTTGCCGAGCTTTGGAAGTTGCTACAAGTACTTGGAGGTTCGATCGTCCTTTGTACCAGTGGCGGTGCTTGGATTGTGAGCAGTAGAGATCGTGGAGTGATCGCCATTTGGCCGTCTCGCCGAGGCGAACACCAAGGCGAGCAAACCACCGAACATCTCGGCTCGAAGGAGTATTTGGATTGAAGCAATCCAGAGTCTTCACGCCTTGCCATCCTAAGGATGCGCAACATCTACTCTCGAGCTTCGTGACACGGTTTTCGTTATCATCCCGCACTTAAGCGTGGATCTTCGCACGTTTTCCGTCTACGGAAGAGAAGACAACGCCACCGTTGTGCATCTCGCCCGATTCATGCATTGCTCGGGAAGAATCGTTGGAGTTAGCGCCCAGTGGAGTGTACCTATGAGACTCTTGAGAGTGAAGAAAGGATCGCCATATTAGAAGAAACTCTTTATGGGCGACACGATCACGAAGAAGACATCGAAGAGGAAGACCGAAGAAGGCGATGGGCCGGGTGAACGGAAAAGAGAGCAGAGGCGCAGAGCGAAGCACCCGATGCTTTTGCACGAGGGACACGCTCCTATTGCACCATTCCGGGACATCGGGATCGGTTGCGAGGATGCCGGCTCACTTTCGGGTCTCTGACGGCGGGAGCACCGTCAAAGGCTGGAGGCTATTTAATCGAGTAGTCTGTTCGAGTTGTTTGAGCTTAGCCGATTTAAGTCTCGAGTCGCCCTTTAGGCGGTAGTTTGGTGTGCTTAAGTTCATCCTTATTTTTGTGTGCAAGTATGAGCTGCAAAGGCCCTTAGGCATTTGTTGCAAGCCATACTATTATCTTAATCAATATAAGAGTTTGATTGAGCTTTCTTAAAATATGTTGTTGGGTTTTACCTACCCGATTAGTTCTACACCTTATCTTGTGCTTGCTACCTTATCTAACCCACGGAGATTCACGGATGGTTCGGACTCGTCAAGGCTGCGCAAGTGGTTACGATACTCCGGTGTCGGAAGGGCGAAACAAATCCCGGAGAAGCGGTTCCACCACAAGCACCTTGATCGATCTGCAGAATTTTGGGGCATTCATGACAGCTCAGACCCAGCTGATGTACACCATGATGAATCAGATGCAAGCTATGAATAACCAGAGCAACAACAATCAGCATCACAATGGAACCCCGATTGCTCATGGTCATAATGGATCATCAAGTTGGCGGAGTTTATGAGGACGATCCACCAATTTTTACGGACATGTCTCACCAAGAGAAGGCGATGATTGGCTTCGTGTTATTGAGAGAAAAGCTGCGATCACTCAATGCGGCGATCATGAAAAAGTTACATGCGCCTCTCACGGATGGAAGGCATTGCGCCGAATGGTGGGAAAACTTTGTGTGACACATGGGCAGCGCAAGACATTACTTGGGAAGAGTTCACAACTACTTTCCGCTAGTATCATGTACCAGAAGGAATCATGGATCTAAAGAAGGATGAATTACGTGCTCTCAAGCAAGGAGGAATGTCAGTGATCGACTACCTCAACAAATTCTCTCAACTTGCTCGATGTCTTTGCAGAAGATGTAAGCCAGCGACAAGGCTCGTCGAGTCGTTTCTGAAAAGGATTGAACAACGGACTTCAAGTCAACTTGATCGCCCACACCTTTCACGATTTTCAAGAGTTAATCAACAAGGCTTTGATTCTAGAGGATAAGCGCAAGGAATTGGAAGATCATCGTGGCAGTGAATGGCTCGGCAAAGGAAGTCACCAACCCGGTGAGGGCAAGAATGATTCCACCGCATGATTTAATTGTTTTCCACCACGCATTACGCGGACCACTCGCACCAACTTCAACACCTCGCCCAGTTGCTCAGAACTTTCGCAACCCAGGACCAGTCAACCCCAATCCAGTAAGCAACCCACAGAATACAACCAGAGTTTGCTTTACAGCCGTCGGCCGGGCATTTCGCCAACCGATGTCCGCAGAATGGGACTATCACTCGATGCGCTTCAACCTTGGGAATACACGGCCAAGGCGCGGTACAAGGTAACCATCAAGGAACTTCTCAAGCTCCGGTCAATCCGAGGAGCACCGCCATCGGTGGTCGAGGCCGTGTCAACCACGTCACTCTAGAAGGAGCCCAAGAAGCACCTGACGTGGTAGGATTTGGCAGCCAATCCACTGCCGCGGTAGGGTTTGTGTAGCCAATCCACTGCCGCGGCACATAATCCTCTACCGCGGTAGGGTTTGGATTGGCTGCCAAACCCTACCACTGACAGTATTGGTCGCCAAACCCTACCACGGCGAGTATTGGTGCCAAACCCTACCGTGGCGATGGATTGGTGCTAAACCCTACATGGAGAATCGGCTACCCAAACCCTACTGCGGCGGAGGATTGGTGCCAAACCCTACTGCAGCGAGTATTGGTTGCCATGGTAAAATCGAGAGTAAGGAAAACCCTAAACCATGGTAAAAATCCAAGCCATGGTAAATTCGAAGAGTAAGGAAAAAATTCAAACCATGGTAAAACCTCATTACAGACGGTTCGTGGTTAGAACTGTCTATGATGAGACACTTATCACAGACGGTTCGTGGTTAGAACCGTGCAGTGATATCATCCTGAGCGGTTTTGTATAAAACCGTGCGTGATACTTTTTCGTTAGGCGGGAAAGCGAAAATTTGCACATAATGGCGGGCTCGAAAATCTCTCTATATTACAGAGTCATTCATGTCCCCTTTGCCATCTCCATCTCTTCCTTTGCCATTTCTCCCCTCTGTCATTTCTCCTCGGCCTCCCTCCCGCGGCCTCCTCCACCTCCTCTACCTCGCCCCAACCTCGCCAGTGCCAGGCCTCCACGACCTCGTCGCCCGGCCTCCTCTACTTGTGCCCGGCCTCCTCTACTTCGTCGGCCCGTCCTCCCCTGAGTTCGTTTCTGCGGCCTCCTCCACCTTGCCCGGCCTCATCGTCGTGGCCTCCCATGACCTCGTCACCCGACCTCCCACGACCTCACTCTCTACTCCCTTTTGCTCTGTGATGTAGATTACTCTTGTGATGTGTTAGTACTGTGAATTGTTTGAGTTGATGCTCTTTGTGATGTGGGTGATGTGGGTGATGCATATCGTGTTGTTTTAGTACTCTGTGAATGGATTGAGTTGATGCTATTGTGATGCTCTGGCTATTGTGGGAAAGCTAGCGAAATCCAAAAATCAATATCGATTCATTCGTGAGGCTCCATACGAAGTGAAAATCCGTTTCGTTTTTTTGCCCTAGAAAAAACTATCACGCAGGCGGTTCTAAACAAGAAGAATGCGAAAATAGAATATCACAGAGCGGTTCTATTCACGAACCAAATGCGTGAAAATAGACTATCACGAGCGGTTGAGAATAGAAGCGAAATGCGCGATATCTGTTTTCACTGAGCGGTTCTATTCACGGCAAATGCGTGATGTGTGCTATCACGCGGTTCGTGAATAGAACCGCTGCGTGATATCATTTTCGCGAGCGGTTAAAAACCGTCAGCGATGACCTCGTGTCATCACGCAGACACAAAAATTGACGGTTCAAAAAACAAATGCGTGATGATGGTTTAGAAGCGAAATGCATGATGAGCTTTTCTGTAGTAGTGCCAAACAATTCACTACTACAAATCAGGTCATACTGGACACCTCATCACAAAAGAACCGTCTGTGTTGTACTTATCACATACGATTCATTTGGAACCGTCTGTGATACATAATTATCACAAGCAGTTATAAATAGAACCAAATCATGCTAATTCACAGATGGTTCTTAAGAATAACCGTCTAGCATATATCGTCATATCGCAGACAGTTCGTATCACGAACCATATGTGATTTCACAGATGGTTCATGATACGAACCATCTGTGATAAGTATCTCATCACAGATGGTTCTTAATACGAGCGAAATGCGTGATGAGATACTTATCCTGAGCGGTTCGTATAAGATCTCATCACAGGCGGTTCGTATTAAGAACCATATGTGATGAGATCTGACGATTCTTCATATGAGCTATGCGTGAAGTATTACAGACGGTTCGTGATATGTCGTCACAGATGGTTTTTGTATGAAACCGTCTGTGATTCTCAGCGCGAGAGTTCAAAAATTTTTGAACGCGTGTGCGGGAGATAAAATATTTTAGCGCTGTCCTTATATATTATAGCGAGTTGAAATTTGGGCGTCTTTGGGAGAGTATCGAACTGCGGGGCGTAACGTGTTGCTAGGCGTGCGACTCGTCGACGAGCTCTGTTCCAAGTTTGCCACCGCATGCCTCGACAACAAGGATCTCGTCCTCCTCAGCTGTATTCAAACAAACTTCTTGGTCGATGACTCGATCAATCATGGTAGCTAACATATGGGTGCACGTATATAAATGGTAAATGGGTGCAGCGGCTCACATCTACAACGGCTTCGCCGTCATCGCCTCCGACGCCGTGCTCTACAACGACACCTCCACCGTCGACGTCGTCGACTCTTACTCGGGCCTCTCAGCACCCTCTTCGCCGTCACCATGGTCAAGATGGGTGGCATCGGTACTCACAGGCTGCAAGAGAGAGGTTGGGAAGGTTTTTGTATGAGAGTGATGTCTTTTTCATATATTTTCAAGAGTCTCTGAAGATAGAAAGCTTACATATACATTTAATTAGTATCTTGTTCAGTCTAAGACACCTTATATTTTATCTTCTAGGTTCAAGTTCTATATTAGGAACTATGATGGTACCAACTATGAAACATTCAAAATTCGATTTTTTTGCAAGAGAAAAAACTATCACATACGGTTCTGAACAAGAATTGTCTGTGAAAATAAACTATCACATGCGGTTCTAAACAAGAACCATCTGTGATGACCTCACACATAAAGTCAAACGGTTCAAAAAACCGTCTGTGATGATGATTTTGAACTGTTTGTGATGTTATTTTCTGTAGTAGCAAGTAACTCCAAATCTAAATTTTTACTTGGCTTATTTGACCATCAACCAAAGCTGGAGACCCAGCCCAACTCCCCAAGAAACCTGCAACCCAGACACAGACAGTATGCATTCCCATGATTCCATCTCTGCAAAACGTACATGCAATGATGCACGCAACAAACTGCACGCCCTTCCTCTCTAAAAAAACTCCCAAGTGACTAGGCATTAGCCTAAACGGGCCATGGTTAGTGACTAGGCCGGCCCGTTAATTATTGACCGTGCCACATTTCGGCCCGTTTTGGCCCAAGCATATTATTGCCCGAGATAGTAGTTGATCAATAGTTTACCATAATAATTAATGGAATCTATAAGACGACGTGTGCTGCCTTGTAGATATATACATAAGTATATGTTGAGCATCGACGTCTATTTAAACATCAATACTACAATGTAAACACATTATCTGTCATAAGCACCTGTACTGTGATCATCTACATGATGCGAACCAAGCTGTAAGAGGAATTATACACTGACGCAAATAGTAGCTAGTGCCACCTGCCACGTACGTATACGTGTTAAAGCATAGCTGGAGAAGTTTCCATCAGAGACAGCTCCACGAGGAACAACCATCGTGATTATGAAATTGTATCTGATGTGTCAGACTAATCGATCGCGTGAACGATCAATCAATACGCATCTGCCTTACCACCGATGAATCAAACACTCGCCTAGCCACGAAATTGTTAGGCTACCCGAGTAGTGCTTCTTGCTTTCATTAGTGCAATTCGCTATTAGGTGAAACATAGAATTACCTCCATACACCCAGTGGCCGATTCACCGTAGGTGCTCGTGAAGTGGAGTACCGACTCTACTTATCGTACCAATGGTATCTCTTAAGACTCATACATCCATTATTTGCATCACTAATCTAGTTATCTTTTCTCACAATATTACTACTTATGTATATTTTTGAACTTTTGAAACACACTATTAATAATTAAGTTACTATCTTTAATATATCTACTATTTTAATATTATTATTTATAAATTTATATATCAATTTAATTTACATATAAAATTTAAAATATATATTTACTATGTTACTCATAATAGTTTAATCGTACTAGCCCCTGCTTGTAAGCCACTGCCTACACTGAAATAGACTGCAGAGCCGTGGCCGCGCGTATGCATGCATGCTCATATTTAGTGAAGGTTGAAAACAGAGTACGACTGGTGCCTCCGATTTGAGATAGAACGTTTGTCAAGTGACAATGTGCCACGTGTGCACGCACCAGGCAGTACTAGTGGTATTCCTCCGATTACCACTCTTAAATCCTGAAAATGGGCCTCCCATGCCTTCTACGTCGCCCAGAAAAGGGATGTCGTCAGATTCGCATCTGGGTGATCTCAGCCCGTCCGATTGGCTACATGTCGAGCTTGCACGAGGCCTACCTCTTGCTTTGCGCGTAGCTGTTCCTTCTCCCTTATCCCTTTTTGTGCCTTATCCCCATCTATCTATCTCCTCCCGTGTTCTAGCTGCTTCGCTCCATCGAGCCTGCCAGCCGCTCTCCTTTTCCCCTCCCTTCCTCCGCCGTCGGTCCTCCCTCCAACGCCGCGCCTCTCTCCCTCCACGCCTCTCGTTCCCCTTCCTCTCCCTTCTCCGCCTCTCTCCCTCTCCACCTAGCACCCCTACCTCTCCCTCCCCTGTCACATCTCGAACCCCACGTTTCTCCCTGAGCTCTTTTCCCCTCCCCTCCTTGCCTCCTTTGCCGGTCCTCCCTCTAGCGCCGTGCGGCCGCGCCCCTCTCCTTCTTCGCCTCCCGTTCCCCTCCCTTTCCCTTCTCCGCCTCCCTCCCTCTCCACCCGCCGCCCTTGCCTCTCCTTCCCCCACCGCATCTTGAGCCCCACTTCTACTCCTTCTCCCTGTGTCTTCTCTTGGTCTCCTTTTCCCCTTCGCCTGCCATCCCTGCCTCCGCCGCCGGTCCGAACTCCAGCACCGCAAGCCGTGCCCCGCTCCCTCTTCGCCTCCCGGTCCCCTCCCAGTCCCCTCCCTCTCCCTTCTCCTCCATCCCTCTCCACCTGCCGCCCCTTGCCTCGCCCTCCCCTGCCGCTCTGATGCTGATAGATGCTCCTCTGGGTGGAAATAAATTGGATGGGGGAGGGCCTCATGTGAGGTCCCTCCCCCGTCTCCATCCATCTGCCCCGAATCCAACGGGCCGGGGAGGGGCCCCGGGCAATTCCTTTCCCCTCTGGGTGTTATGTCGTTCTTGCGTACAGCGTTCCAGTCAGTTACCGGTCATCGATCCGCCAACGAGCAAACAGTAGATGGGCAGATTACTTTTTTTTTTTTTTTTGCTATTCGTCGTTGTGGTACTGTAAAGGATTCAAAAGTATGCTTCTCTAGAGAATTTGCATGCTGTCTTTCTGAGTCAAACTCCGATAGATCTTGCAAATCTGCATGAATATATTTTCCGTGGGTTATTATCAAATTTCAGATTCAGTGTTTATATAACTTTTTTTGTGGATCAAGCAGATGACAACTGCTTGACTTTGACAACAAAAGCATTTCCACCACAAGTAAAGTTGTTATTTGAATCTGATGGGATTGTGGGTTTTCTTTACATCAATAAACATAACCATGGGCAATTATGTTCAATTAATATACTGCCAGTTTCCCTTTCATGAATGTAACCAACATACTATATGTTGCATGTAGCTAAATCTGTTCACTTGGTTTTCTTTTGTAGCTATGATTATTCAGGATACGGAGCCTCTACAGGAAAAGCAAGAATTTGAACTGTTAAGCAATTTTAAGAGCCCAAACTTGATTCTCTTATTGCTTAAATTTCCCGTTAAATTGTCTTTTGGATATAGATTCTTATGTCATATTCTCACACAAACTTTCTTTCTTGCGATCATGATGTCTCATGTATATAGTTGTGCCACATTTTCAGCAATGGCTCAGGCTGACAACAATTGGATTGGATTGGATATATGTTATGTCCAGATGGTTTGCCCTCTGAAGTACCAAAAATTCTGAATATCCTTTAGGTCTCTTTGGTTGATGATCTTGGGAATGTCACACATGCTTTAATGTGCTTCAACTACTTCTACACCTATGAATGGCGTCCTTGGTACTAATTTGTTCTTTTGGTACCTACATAATATCCAATCAATGGTGTGGCAATCTAAGAATTCTACCTTTACATGTAGGAATGCTGGACATGCTTTTGGGGACAGATCTGACTCAGACTCAGAAGGATTATGCCCAGACTGCCCAGATTTGTGGCAGAGCATTGATAACACTGATAAAATGAAGTCCTTGATCGAGCAAAGATTGAAGCTGGAAAGTTGGAACCTGAGGCAGTGCCTTTCGACTTGCGTTCTCCCATGGACAATGTGATCTCTGTTTTCTTCAAAGTCAAGAGAGAAGTGCATTGAGGTATCTTACTATACATTTATAAAGTACGAAAGATGGTTTCTATGCCCTCATAGTCATAATGGATATGGACTGCTTTCAACCCTTGTTTGTGGCTGAGCAACCAACAGATAACGCAGTTCCACACATGCCAAATTGCCAATCTTTCCTATATTTCCTTTTCCAGTAGCACATTCTGTCCTAGTCTTTTCCTAATTGATATTCCAGAGGTTGTTACTGGAGATCCTTGGAGATTTTGACAGGTACTGACAAATTTAGTGGGCAACACAGCCAAAGTAAGTAGTCAAATTTTGGTATCATGACATTTGATATGCTTATTAAACATGAATTCTACTGCTGGTTGCATATTTTGTAACTTTAAATAATGTTGGGACACTGTTTTTAAAATGTAGTTCTGTTATCAAACTCATTCAAAAAATGTACTGATTTCACTTTTAATTGTCCCGGTTCACATAATGAGGCCATGTATTTGTGCGGGTCTGTTTGGCTGAGAACTCAAATGTCGAAGATAATCAAGTCCTAAATGGAACCTTGAACGCGAAAGATGGTAGAGTTGAGTCTACAGCTAATGGTGCCTTGAATACTTTGAGTGGGTTTCAAGCTACAGATGAACGAAATAGGTGGGAATTGTTAGAGATATATCTGTTAGAGATATATATCTGTTAGAGTAGGATTCTAGATATTATTTGGTTTTTTTATCTGTAACCTGTACTTGTGTATATATACTGGCCCATTGGCCTCCTGATAATACAAGTTGCTATTCCTAACATGGTATCAGAGCGAGGTTAGGGTTACCTCTTCTCTTCCACACACGCAACTCGCCTTGCCGTGCCGCCTCCTCCGCTGCTAGCTAGCCGCGTGAGTCGGCCTCCTTCCTCCTCCAATTGCACCTCTGACTTCTCTCTCCATTGCCGCTAACGTCGCCTCATCCACCCAAATCTTGGCGGATCTGCGACCTTGGCTCTCGGCTTGACTTGGATCTCTTGAGGTCTTCCCTGCCGCCGCCTAACGCCATCGCGTGGCTGCGTTCGCTAACGCCATCGCTGCGAAACGACGCCGCCCGACCGCTGATCCACCTAATCCGTCGCTCCGGCTGGAAATTCTGCTGAGGGTTGTCGCCGCTCCATTCATGCCGTCGAGTCGCAGCCATTGGAGCCTTCGATCGTCGTCGCCGCCGCCACGGTTAAATAAACCGAAGTGGGCGCGAGTCGACTCCATCACCGATTCGGTCATTGCTGACTCCGCCGCCGTATTGCTGCCGCCATCGTCGCACTCACTCGCCGCGCCCGCCTCGTCACCACCATCCGTCACCGCCTGCGCGCCGCCGTCGCGCCGCGCGCCGCCAATACTCGCGCGCCGCCATCGCGACCCACCCGCGCGGGGAAACCTAATCCCTCTGCGTGTGTGCGTTAGGTAGCCGGGCCGACCCACTTTAAAAACAAAAGGGCCTGGCATCGTGCGCGAAAAAAATGTTGTTCTAACCCGCTGTCGTCGGCGCCTACCAATAGGCCTTGTTTCCCTCCTCACGCCGGTGATCTTCGGCGGTGTTAATTACCGACTTCGTGTCTCGCATGCGCATCCACATGCGTGGTCTTAAATCTCTGGCGTCCTCTGCGGCGATGTCGCTGCCGCCTTACCCTACTCCGACGGAGACCTCGTCTCTTGCGCTATCCTCGACGGTAGACAAGGTAGTCATGAGGGCTGGCAGCCTTCTGATGATGAAGGCCGCCTCGCCTACCAAGAGGCTCTAGATTTCTACATGGATCGATTGACTACCTACACTCAGTGGTGTGGCGAGCGACGCCTTCGGTACGCTCTTGTCTTCATTGCCGGTGTCGGTAGCGGTTCTCTTACGAGGTTGTGGGATTTTCTTGGTGTCCGGATGTGGACTCACCTTCGTCGGCCTTCTGAACCCTCCGGAGATGCCCTCTGCACATCGGTGGTTCACTAGGAGCACTCTCTTGGCAGGTGGCGCTCTGTTGGCGCCTTCTATGCTTAGAATTCATCATTTGGCGTCATTTGGACTCTCTTCGCACCGCCGCTATCGCTCTGATTCGTCTTTGCTGGTCAGATGCGTCTTGTCTGGAGTTTCAGCGTGTCTCGAGTTCCTTACTCGCCGCCCCGGTTCGAGCAGAGGCGTGCTCGACTTCTTACGCCACCCCGCGTGTCACTCTTCTCGAGGCCCTTCAGAGATACGTGCGGAGGAGACTCGTCGAGTGGTCTTTGATCGATACCACTTCCTCCGTGCTCGCTGCCTGAGTCCACTGCTACACCGTGCTCCATGCTTAAGTACATCGCTTGCCTCCTCCGGCCGCCACAGTGGTGGTGGCGGCCATCCATCTGGCGGTGGCCGTCCTCGCATTGCTCCCCTATGCGACAAGGTCGGCCACATTGAGTCCCAATGCTATAAGAAGCGGCGGCATCTTTCACGTCGTTCTTCTTTTAGCACCGCACCGGTACTTCTACATCGGCGTCTGCATCGACTACTTAGCAGATTTCTCTCGCGAGAAGAGATAGCCGACCGGCGCTTGCCGCGCTTGTGTTCTTCCTCGGCGAGTTCTGCGAGTTACGCAGAATCGACTCTTGAGACCGAGAAACCACCTCCTACGGTCGGTACCTCCCGTGGATCCTTGATCCGGAGCATCTTTTCACATGATTTACGATTCTTCCACTGCATGCATTGTTACACCTCTTGATTCCCTGTCCGATTGTGCTACTGCGATCGTACTTCTCTTTCGTCTGCAGTCGAGGACCTCTTAGCAACTCATCTTTTCATATTCCTGCTTTGTTGCTCATGTTCCTCGCCTAGCAATGCGCGCTTCTTTTCGCTAGGCAGATTCGACATTGGTTGTTGGGTCATTCTTGACTCGACTCTTGTTGTGTTCGGGACCGCCACACGGGGCTCGGTTGGTTCGGCCCTCGGCGCCTTGACTCACGGCGTCTCTGGGAGCTTGGTAGCTTCACCTTCCTTCCGCCGCCACCATCGCCACGGTCTCTCGCTTAGCCACCGTCTCCGGCTCTTTCCAACGATGGTACCGCCGTCTTGGTCATCTGTGTGGATCTCGTCATCATCTTTAGTCCGTCGTGGTCTTCGGGTGCATCTCGGAGATGTATCTTTAGATTGTCGTAGTGTAAGTTAGGGAAAGCAGATTGACTTCCCTATTTTCATAGTGAGTCCGTGTCTCAGCGACCATTTGATCTTATTCATTCGGATGTTTGGGTCGGCTCCTTCCTTTCGAAAGGGGGCTATCGATATTATATCATTTTTATAGATGACTTCTCTCGTCACACTTGGATATACTTTATGTCTTCCCGTAGTGAGGCTTTGTCTATCTATAAACAATTTGCCACTATGGTTCGCACACAGTTCTCCACTCCTATTCGAGTATTTCGTGCTGACTCTACTGGCGAGTACCTCTCTCGTTACCGCATACCTTCCTTGGCCGAAAGCGAGGCACTCTCGCTTCGGTTCTCTTGTCCTGGTGCTCATGCTCAGAATGGTGTTGCTGAGCGCAAGCATCGTCACCTCCTTGAGATGACTCGTACACTGATGATTACCGCCTCTATTCCACCTCACTTTTGAGCTGAGGCTGTTTCCACCGCCACCTATCTCGTCAACATCCAGCCCTCTTCTGCTCTTCAGGGTGAGATCCCGGTTAAACATCTCTGTGATCTTTGTCCAGACTAATATGCCCTTCGTCTGTTTGGCTGCGTTTGCTACGTTCTCCTTGCACCTCGAGAACGCACCAAACTGACCGCTCAGTCTGTTGAGTGTGTTTTTATGGGATACAGTGCCGAGCACAAGGGCTATCGGTGTTGGGATCCTGTTGGT
Source organism: Hsuehochloa calcarea (assembly GCA_036346395.1). Classification (NCBI taxonomy): domain Eukaryota; kingdom Viridiplantae; phylum Streptophyta; class Magnoliopsida; order Poales; family Poaceae; genus Hsuehochloa; species Hsuehochloa calcarea. The sequence continues at coordinate 13,901,030 of CM070596.1, read as the reverse complement.
CGACGGATGCGGATTTCTCGGGATGTGACTTTTGACGAGTCTCGTCCCTTCTACCCACGTCCTGCCTCTCCTTCGGTTTCCTCTGTGGAGTCCCTGTCTTTTTCGACCTTTCCAGATACACCCATCTCTGTCTTGCCCTCATCCATCCGTACCACTGAGTCTCCACATATATCTCCTGAGGCCTCTCCGCCGTTGTCGCCTCCTGCTTCATCGCCTGTGGCTCCCCAAGCTCCTCCCACTCTCTTTTACACTCGTCGACCTCGTATTGAGGCTCCTCCAGATGAACCAACTTCCCCTGATGTTTCATCTTCTCCTGATGCTCCATCTTCCTCTGATGGGCCGTCATCTCCTCGCTACGGTCTCCGCGATCGTCGATCGATTCGACCTCTGCCTGTTTGGTCTTCTTTGGTGCAACTACCCATGAGCCTGTCTCCTACCGGGATGTTGTTACTCATCCTGAGTGGCAGCATGCTATGGCCGAGGAGATTGCTGCTCTCGAGCGTACTGGTACTTAGGATCTTATTTCTTTTCCATCTCATTCTCGTCCCATCACGTGTAAGTGGGTCTATAAGATTAAGACTCGCTCTGATGGCTCTCTTGAGCGCTATAAGGCGCGTCTTGTTGCTCGTGGCTTCCAGCAGGAGTATGGTCGTGACTACGACGAGACTTTTGCTCTTGTTGCCCACATGACCACTGTCCGCACTCTTCTTTCAGTGGCGTATGTTCGCCATTGGTCCGTTTCTCAGCTTGATGTCAAGAATGCCTTTCTTAATGGCGAGTTGCGTGAGGAGGTCTACATGCATCCGCCACCTGGGTATTATGTTCCTGAGGGTATGGTTTGTTGTCTTCGTCGCTCTCTCTATGGCCTTAAACAAGCCCCTCTTGCTTGGTTTAAGCGTTTCTCCTATGTGGTCACTGCTGCTGGCTTCTCAGCTAGTGATCATGATCCTGCTCTTTTTGTCTACACTTCGTCTCGTGGTCGGACTCTTCTTCTTCTATATGTTGATGATATGATCTGTGGATTTCATGGGGATATGTCCCAGATCTTAGGATGATGTGACAATTGGCAATGGCGTTTACGGTTTATCGTTTCACGTGTTTTCGACAAAGTTCTGAGCTTCTTGTGGTGGTCCGGCCGGTCCTTGCACGGCGGTCCGCCGGTCCCAATCGGTCGGGCCGGCCATGTAGGGGCGATCGGACCGGCGATGACCAAAGTGGTCAAAACGAGTGGGCCAAAAATAGGTGTTGTAGGCAAGTGAGGATCCCAATGCACTTGGTCTCATGATTTTGGAGTCTCCAAGAAAATTTCTATTGGTTTAAAGTTTCCGTAAGGTTTGGATTTTCGGGGTTGAAATTCGGCTAAGTCCTAAGGCGGTCCGACCGGCTCACAGAGGAGCGGTCCGAGCCGGCCAAAGCGGTCCGACCGGCCACCTGGAGCGGTCGGGCCGGTTTCTTGAACGTCCACCAACCGTGGTGATGTTGATTTGTTAGGTCAAAGTCATTGGTATCGTGACATATGGTTTGCATGATGCATGTTTTGACTAACATGGGTCAAGTTGTGAAGAACTTATTCCGAATTCGTGTTTGCTTGTGCGTGGTTATGCGGGTTGCTTGGTGGTCAACGACGGTCAACGGCGAGGAAGATCGGGACTAGGCTTGGAGAGTTGAGGTCCGAGCGATTGGCGATGCGGGTGAGGTCAACGACTCAAGCGTGACACAAGATGGACAAGGTGACCTATTGGCGAATCCATGGCGCATGGTGAAGCGGTTTAGGTCAAAAGGTTAAAGACGGCGCTGCGATGGCGTGCGTGTGTGACCCGCTTGTTAGTGGGCCTTAACGGAGCCCAATTAAGTCAAACCCTAAGAGTTTTAGGCCTCCACTATAAATAGGAGGAGATGGTGGCCGCACCTCTCTCTCGCCTTTTATGTTTCAAAACCCTAATTGTCTTTAGGGAGTTGAGGTGGAGGCTAGGGCTCTTGATGGTTTGTGGTGAATTTCGTGATCTTTGATTGTGTACTGATCCATGATGGTGTGGATGTAATCCGGCATCAACCACGAAATCAATCTATGCAAGGTTTGCTTGAGATAAGTCTCTTTTCGTTCTTGCTTTCAATTTCGTGTTTTAGGGCTTTCTTTGATCCGCGAGTTTGTGATTGATTCTTTCACATGGATTAGCTTGTCGTGATATGTGTGAATCTATCTAGCATCATCTTGATCATCAATCTCTCACGAACAAGCTTTAGGATCAAGTTTTCGTTATTGCGGTTTTAGACCTTCGTTAATCAATTGACAATTGCTCAAGATCGTTCCAAGAATTATCATAATATTCGATTGGAATAGGTCCTCAATAGCATAGAGAAGGTGTGTGCAAAGTTTCGTGAAGTTTGGAGTTGAGAATCAAAAGTTAGACCTAATTGCAACTTCGTCATCGGGTGATTTTATTGCTTCAGATCGGTTACAGATCGCCGGTCCGACCGCGTCACCACCGGCCCCGAGCCGATTTGAGCGGTCCGACCGCCAAGATAATAATGATCCGACCGCCGCAATTGGTCCGACCAGGTTCACTCTGAGAGGTCGACCGCCCAAGATGCTTGTGTTGTTTTGATTCTTTTGATTATTGTCGCATTGCTTAGGGGTTTTATTGGATTCAATACTAGTCTTCCACAGATCTTGGTATATTGATCTTCATAGCTTTCTAATAGCTCTTGGAGTGAAATTGTATTGAGTTCATAATTTGTGAAAAAGTGGCGTGCTCTATTCACCCCTCTAGTCGCTTTTCGGTCCAACAAGTGGTATCGAGCCTTGTTAGTTCAATCTTGATCTTAACCGGTCATTGAACTTTGGCGATGGATAAGTTTTCTACTAAACCGCATATCTTCGATGGGCACGACTATGCCTATTGGAAGAATCGTATGCGCGTCTTTCTTGAGAGCGAGGACAAGCTATTTGGGATGTTGTTAGAGCCCACCGGTTATTCTGAAATTGCTACACCGCTTACGCAATTCTTTTGGCTAACAACAATAAGGCTAAGAATCTTTTATATGGTGCACTTGGTAGACAAGAATATGATAGAATATGCAATCTTTCAAGCAAGCATGAAATTTGGAACACTCTCGAAACATATCATGAGGGTTCGTCCCAAATCAAAAAGGCGCGTCAAGCAGTTTACAAGCGTGAATACAATAAATTCGAGATGCGTCCCGAGAGAGCATCGATGACATTTTCGATCGCTTTAATAAAGTGATTAATCAAATGAAAGTCGTTGATATTGAATATTCTCAATCGAAAATGCCACCCATCTCTTGATCGCAATCAACACCAAGGAGTGGGAGATGAAGGCTATCGCTATAGAGGAAAATGTTGATCTTTCAAGTCTTACTTTAGAATTGCTTTATAGTAAACTCAAGACTCATGAAATTAAAAGAGTTGATCATCCCAAGAAAGATAATTTAGCTTTGGTAGCAGATCCTCTCAAAAAGGCTTTTGATGACTCTTTTGAATCTTCTTCGGATTTTTATTTGCTTGTTTATCCGCTATTCATGAAGAGGAGCTTAAAAGTATTCTGAAACAGAGTTAGCTCTTCTAGCTAAAAATTCACACGGGCCTACAATAATGTGAGAAACAAAAGAGAGGTGGTCCGGTGACATGCTATGAATGTGGTGAGCTCAATCATATCCGCAAATTGCCCCAAGTGAAAGGTAAGAGCAATCATAAGGAAGGAAAGCCGACTTGGAAGAAGCCTCCTTTCAACAAATCAAGGTATGAGGCTAATAAGCTTGATGAAGGTCGCCACCGGGTCCTTGCCGCTTTTGAGGATCAATCCTTGAGCGATGTGGATACCGGAGTGAGGAGGACAAGGAGGAGGAGATCCTCAAGGCAAAAAGAAAGGGAAGGCCAAAGACTTCACGGCATGTGCTTCATGGTCGACATTTGACGACATTGATGATAATGAGGTATCTTTTTCTTATGATGAGCTTTACGCTAAATATGATTCTATAGTTGAGCAATTGCTTAGTCAAGATGAAGCGCTAGAATTTGTCATGACAAAGAATAAGAAATTAGAGTCAAAGATTAACAAACTAAAAGTAGAGCTTAAAATGCTAAGACTCTTGAACTCGATGAATGTTTATCTTGTCATGCTATGCATTGAAATTACCAAGTTACAATCTGCTCATAATATTTCTGTACAACAACTTGAGAATGCTAGATCTGAACTAAGTGAAATTAAAAGTGCTCCTTGTGAAAAATGTTTAGAATCTAGTAAATTGATTGCTTTTGATGTATTTGAATCTAGCCCTTGCACTTCATGTTTAGAAAAAGAACGTGAAATCAAAGATATCTTAGATGCTGCTAGAGTCAAATATGCTAAGCTTAAGGACAATATTGAAAATACTACTTGTGCTTCATGTTCCGCTCTTAAGCTTGAAATTGCTTCGTATAAGGAGAAATCTATGAATAAAACTTGTGATGCTTGTGTTAACTTGAGAAAAGAAAATGCTTACCTTCACGATACATTAGAGAAATTTTCTAAAGGTAAGAAACAATTAAACATGATTCTTGACAAGTCTAAAACTCCTTATAAGAAGCAAGGTTTAGGATTCAATTCTTTTCAAGACAATTCAAACCCAAAAGTCATTCAAGTCTTGGAAAAGGTTTAATTGAATTCAAAACCCAACTCGCAAAAACATCTTTTAAATCTGCGAGGCTTTGCCCAACCTTGTATTAATTCAAATGGTGCTTCTTCTAGTGGTACCAAATACCATTGCACTTATTGCAAGAAAGGTGGGCATTTGATTGAATTCATTGGCGAGGTTGAAAATGATAGGAAAATTTTTGATAGAATTTCATTCATGCAACCTAGAGCTTCTATGAGACATGGTAACACCGAAAAGAATAAACTGGATTAGGATTTTCTCTCATGCAAATCATTATGTTTCTAGATATCATAATTCTAATGTTTATCGACTAGCGGATCGGCCACGAGTGGTCACCGGCCCGACCGTTTTGGTTATGATCGGCCGATCACAAAGACAACGCCGGTCGATCCCATGGACAGATTTAAGTCTCATGTTAATTTAAACATTGCTCATAACCGAATGTTAGATGAAATCAATGATAGTACTTCGGTTTGTATACTCCTTCAGACGTGTGTCTCAAGATCGATTCCTAAATTTTGTTTATCTAACCCATGATTGAGACACATCGTTCTTTTGTTCCTTGATTTTCGTGATTACCGCGAAAGGGAAGAACACGTGGTTCGTTGACTCGGATGTTCACGCCACATGACCTAAACTCAAAATGGTTCACCTCTTTCACGCGCAGCAACAGTGATGACTTCATCACCTTTGGAGATGATACACAACGGCGAATTGAAGGAACAGGATCAATTAGGTGAACAACAAATTCATTCTAAAGGATGTCGCTCTTGTGGACAAGCTTAGGTATAATCTCCTTTCGTTTCTCGACTTCTTGATGATGGTTATGAGACTTTTTAAGAAAAATGCTTGTCGTGGTGCTTGATTCTCTTGGTGAGCTTGTGTTTGGAATCTCTAGAGTTGGTAGAATTTTTGAGCCGATTTTTCGTAATCTCTTCTTTGGATCTCTTAAATGTTTGCTTACATCTTCTTCGATTTCGGCTTTGGCATCGACGTTTGGGACACATTGGTTTTGATCATCCGACACGAGTTAGCAACCTTGATCTCATGAGAGGTTTGCCCAAACTCAAAGTCATCAAGGATGTCAGATGTGCGCCTCAGTAGGCATGGCAAACAAGTTGCCGCCACACCCTTCTGTGACTATGGTTATGACCGACGGACGGAGACGGTTGCTTCATATGGATACCGTTGGTCCCGCTAGAGTCCGATCGATCGGTGGAAAATGGTATATTCTTGTTATAGTCGATGATCTTTCTAGATATACTTGGGTGTTCTTTCTTACTTCAAAGGATGAAGCTTTTGGTTATTTTCATGACCTTGTTCTTCGTTTGGCTTCTGAGCTTCCTGGTGCTTTGAGAGCGATTCGCAGTGATAATGGCACGGAGTTCAAAAATGCTTCTTTTACTTCTTTTTGTGCTGAGCGTGGTATTGAGCATCAGTTCTCCTCTCCACACGTCCCTCAACAAAATGGCGTGGTGGAAAGGAAGAATATGACCTTGGTCGAAATGGCTAGGACGATGCTAGACGAGTATAACACACCGAGGACATTTTGGGCCGAAGCTATTGCTACTGCTTGCCATATTGCAAATCGTGTCTTTTTGAGACCTTCTTTAGGCAAGACTCCTTATGAGCTTCGTTTTGGTAGAAAACCCTCTGTTTCGCATTTTCGAGTTTTTGGATCAAAATGTTTTATTCTTAAGATAGGCAACTTAGATAAATTTGAATCAAGAACTTTTGATGGGTTATTTCTGGGTTATCCTGCTCATTCGAGGGGTTTTCGAGTTTTTAATACTGAGACTAACATTATTCAGAGATTTGTAATGTCACTTTTGATGAGACTAGCCACGAGCTAGATCAATTGCTCTGAGATGATTTACAGTGTGAGAGAGCATTTTTGTGGAGGAAGATGAGGACGGTTAATATCATTCCTTCATCTGCGCTCTTGGCGCCCATATTGATACAAGAACACCGCCACGCCTACTTCACCGGTTGAGGCTCTGTTGCATCTTCATCATCAGCAGCACTGCGGAGGTCGAAGAAGCAGATCTCACCCGGCGCCCACTTCGCATTCAAAGACAAAGATCCTCCGAATGTATAATAGGTAATCTACATGAGCGAGTCACTCGCTCGGTATAATGATCCAAATCTCTACTCTCATTCACTTTTGTTGCTTCTTTTGAACCCCGCGATATATCACATGCTTTATCCGATTCTAGTGGGTAAATGCCATGCATGAGGAGTTAGAGAATTTTGAAAGAAACAAAGTTTGGAACCTAGTAGAACCTCCTAGTGGTCATAATGTTATAGGAACCCGCTGGGTGTTTAAGAATAAACAAGGTGAGGATGGTTCTCTGTGGTTAGAAATAAGGCCGATTGGTAGCTCGTGGTTTCACCAAGTTGAGGGGTTAGATTTTGATGAGACATTTGCTCCTGTTGCTAGACTAGAAGCCATTCGCATTCTCGCTTGCATTTCTTTGCATCAAAAGGTTTTAAATTATATCGATGGATGTTAAAAGTGCCTTTTAAATGGTTTCATAGATGAGGAAGTGTATGTTAAGCAACCCCCGGTTTTGAGGATCCTAAATATCCAAATCGTGTTTTCAAGCTATCTAAAGCATTGTATGGTCTTAAACAAGCCCCTAGAGCCCGGTATGATAGACTTAAGACCTTCTTGCTTAAAAATAATTTTGAAATGGGTAAAGTGGATAAAACTCTATTCATTCTTAGACGTGACAATGACTTCCCGCTTGCTCAAATTTATGTGGATGATATTATCTTTGGTGGTTCCTCTAATGCTCTTGTTTCCAACTTTTCCGACACTATGTCCAGGAATTTGAGATGAGTATGATGGGAGAGCTTAATTACTTTTGGGACTTCAAATCAAGCAATGCAAGGAAGGAACTTTCATCCATCGACGAAGTACACTAAAGATCTACTAAAACGCTTCAACATGGGTGATCTGCAAGCCAATTTCCACTCCCATGGCAACTTCGATCGCTTTGGATCCGGATGAGGAAGGAGAAGTCGTGGATCAACGCGAGTACCATGACATGATCGGCTCCTTCATGATTTGACCTCGAGACCGGACATTCACTTCACTGTATGCCTTTGTGCAAGATTTCGTGCCTCCGAGAACTTCCCATCGCCAAGCCGTTAAGCGCATATTCGGTATTTACACTCTACCCTCTTATATGGCATTTGGTATTCCGGCTCTTGACTTTGTCCATTAGAGGTTTTTGATTCGATTTTGCGGTCAGTCGGTTAGATAGGAAAAGTACCTCGTGCACTCGTCACTTCCTAGGCACTTCTCTTGTATCTTGGTCTTCTAGGAAGCAGTCTTCTGTTGCACAATCCATCTTTGAGCGGAGTATGTAGTCACGCTAGTTGTCAGAGCTGATTTTGTGGATGACGTCCACTTTGAAAGATTATGGGTTAAACTTTGCTAGTGTTCCTCTTTTCGTGATAACACTTACGCTATTAATATTGCTAAAAACCGGTGCAACATTCTAGGACTAAGCACATAGACATTCGCTTTCACTTCCTTAAAGATCATGTTGAAAAAGGTGATATTGTGATGCACTTCGTAGAGTCCGAAGCTCAATTGGCAGATATTTTTACCAAGCCCTTAGATCAAACCAGATTTTCCTCCTTAAGAAGCGAGTTAGGTGTAATTTATCCTTATGGGTTGGTTTGAGGGGGAGTTTGATTTTCTTTTTCTTATCTTTCCATGTTCTTTTGATCTTTTATTGTTCTTTTTCTGAACTTAGTGATCTTTTTGAACTTTTTAGGTTTTTAGGCTTTTTAATTGCATCTCATTGTGTCATATTGCATTCATATGAAAACTCCAACAAGTGGTTACAACAAATGGTATGAAAAATCCAAAAAGATGCATTGTAATATAAGATTTTCTGCTTATTTTTAAAAATTGATGAAGCTTTGCCTATTACCCTTTAGAGCTTTTGTATTTCAATTCTTGCTCAATGTCATGTCTAGTTCTTTGACTTGCTAGAATTATCATGCTTTTACATGTGTAGCTAAGCCTTTGCTATATGAGCTAGAACCTTTTAAACAACTCAAACTAAGAAATTACAATTTGTGGATGTTTTAGCGAGTTGCGCAATTAGTGCTCCTCTTGTGACATTGGCCTGTGTAATTGCTTTGTTAGCTCTTTGATCTAAAATTGACCATTACTTGAGCTTTTGTGTTCTTGAGATTCTAAAGCGCTCATGTGAAAAATGAAAATCAAGATTGTCTTATGCTTAAATTGTGTCAAACTATTCTTACGAGGCGCTTGTCAAATGACATGAACTTGGAGATAGTTTGATGAACTGACGATCTCATGGGGACCGCTTGTCGAAATGACATGAACCTCAAGATTTGTCGCCTGTAGAAGCTTAGAAAGAGTTTGTGGATGGCTCCTAGTCCGGGATCTTCTTTACTAAGATATACCTTTAATCAACTTTTGGTCGAAGCTTAGGATGAGTTTGTGGATGGCTCCTAGTCCAGATCTTGTCACTAAGTTAGATCATTAGTCAACTTCAATATTCAATGCAAATGAGAAAATGTTGACAAATGGGCGTTTACAAAATATTGAGCAAAATGATTCAATACGGACTTGATTGACTCTTAATGTGGTCTTTGTTAGATTTTTGATCTCACTTTGACATTTTGACATGACCAATTTCACTTTAGGATCCTGTTGATGAACTTGTCAATTTGAAGCGTTGCTTAAATTGATCAAATCTATCGCTTTACTTTTGAGCCTTTGTGCTTAGCTTTGATATATATGTCTTACCATGATCTTGCTAGCTATTTGTCGGGCTTGATATGTTGTTTGTGCAATATTAGATATACTAGCTTGTTCTTTTGGGTAATCTCCAAAGCTTCTTGTAATCAAAATTGAAAATACAAAAAAATGAAGCCACTCCATTGCACTTCATGCATATTCCTCTTCATGCTTCTTTTGTTTCTGCTTCTTCCTTTATTCTATATTTATTATCTCTGGATGAGAGGAAGGTGTGATTCCTTGATGAATCCATTGTCAAAGGGGGAGAAGATGTGTTAAATGAGAAGAGAAGATGTGTTTATGAGAATATATTTCTTTGCTGGGGGAGAAGTTGTTGGGGGAGAAGTTTGTACAAAGGGAGAAACGAAAATTTGAAATTTGAGGATCATAGTGAGGGGAGTTCTTGAGTTGCATTCTTATTGTCTTATTGAATATTCTGAACTTGAATTGCATTATTTTATCCTCACAATGATCATAGGTCAATTGAACAATTATGTGAGAAATTTGACCCTTCTCTGGAAATCAAAGTTTTTATGCTTTCTTTTGCCTTGTCTCACATGCCTATACTATTCTGATGCCAGCTTGGTTATTTTCATTGCTTTTTCTTGCTTATGGACCAAGTTGTGCCTTTGTGCTAGCTGCTGAGTAAACTCGCTTTCAAACCTCTTACTTACATTTTTCGGATAATTGCCAATGTGTTCATCAAGGGGAGATTGTGGATTTCATGGGGATATATCCGGATCTTAGGATGATGTGACAATTGGCAATGGCGTTTACGGTTTGTCGTTTCACGTGTTTTCGACAAAGTTCTGAGCTATCTTGGGCGGTCCGACCGGTCCTTGCACCTGACGCGGCCGATCGTCCCAAATCGGTCGGACCGGCCATGTAGGGCGATCGGACCGGCGATGACCAAAGTGGTCAAAACGCAGTGGGCCAAAAATAGGTGTTGTAGGCAAGTGAGGGATCCCAATGCACTTGGTCTCATGATTTTGGAGTCTCCAAGAAAAGTTCTATTGGTTTAAAGTTTCCGAAGGTTTGGATTTTGAGGGTTGAAATTCGGCTAAGTCTTAAGGCGGTCCGACCACTCACGAGTGAGCGGTCCGACGCGCCAGAAGATGTCCGACCGGCCACTGGAGCGGTCGACCGGTTTCTACTTGAACGTCGACCAACCGTGGTGATGTTGATTTGTTAGGTCAAAGTCATTGGTATCGTGACATATGGTTTGCATGATGCATGTTTTGACTAACATGGGTCAAGTTGTGAAGAACTTGTTCCCGAATTCGTGTTTGCTTGTCCGTGGTTATGCAGTTGCTTGGTGGTCAACGACGGTCAACGGCGAGGAAGATCGGGACTAGGCTTGGAGAGTTGAGGTCCAGAACGATTGACGATGCCGGGTGAGGTCAACGACTCAAGCGTGACACAAGATGGACAAGGGTGACCTATTGGCGAATCCATGGCGCATGGTGCGGCGGTTTAGGTCAAAGGTTAAAGACGGCGCCATGCGGCGTGCGTGTGTGACCCGCTTGTTAGTGGGCCTTAACGGAGCCCAATTAAGTCAAACCCTAAGAGTTTTAGGCCTCCACTATAAATAGGAGGAGATGGTCGCACTCTCTCTCTCGCCTTTTATGTTTCAAAACCCTAATTGTCTTTAGGGAGTTGAGGTGGAGGCTAGGGCTCTTGATGGTTTGTGGTGAATTTCGTGATCTTTGATTGTCTCATCGATCCATGATTGTGTGGATGTAATCCAGCATCAACCACGAAATCAATCTATGCAAGGTTTGCTTGAGATAAGTCTCTTTTCGTTCTTGCTTTCCATTTCGTGTTTTTAGGGCTTTCTTTGATCCGCGAGTTTGTGATTGATTCTTTCACGTGGATTAGCTTGTCGTGATATGTGTGAATCTATCTAGCATCATCTTGATCATCAATCTCTCACGAACAAGCTTTAGGATTAAGTTTTCGTTATTGCCCGGTTTTAGACCTTACGTTAATCAATTGACAATTGCTCAAGATCGCTTCAAGAATTATCATAATATTCGATTGGAATAGGTCCTCAATAGCATAGAGAAGGTGTGTGCAAAGTTTCGTGAAGTTTGGAGTTGAGAATCAAAAGTTAGACCTAATTGCAACTTCGTCATCGGGGTGATTTTCTTATTTGGATCGGTTAGATCACGGTCCGATCATTGTTACCACCGGTCCGACCGATTTGAGCGGATCGACCGCCAAGATAACAATGTCCGACCGCCGGCAATCGGTCCGACCAGGTTCACTACTGAGGTCGACCGCGATACTTGTGTTGTTTTGATTCTTAGCGATTATTGTCGCATTGCTTAGGGGTTTTATTGGATTCAATACTAGTCTTCATTTGTCTTTGGTATATTGATCTTCATAGCTTTCTAATAGCTACTGGAGTGAAATTGTATTGAGTTCATAATTTGTGAAAAAGTGAGCGTGCTCCTATTCACCCCCCCTCTAGTCGCCTTTTCGGTCCAACATGATCATCACCAGAGATGATTCTGAGTACATTGCCTTTGTCAAGGTTCGTCTGAGTGAGCAGTTCCTTATGTCGAATCTTGGTCCTCTTCGTTACTTCCTTGGGATTGAGGTTACTTCCACTCCAGATGGTTTCTTTATGTCCCAAGATAAGTATATTCAGGATCTTCTTGATCGCGCTTCTCTCACTGATCATCGTACTGTTGAGACTCCCATGGAGCTCAACGTTCATCTCCGGCCTTCTGATGGCGAGCCTCTTTCTGATCCGACTCGCTATCGTCATCTTGTTGGGAGTCTTGTCTACCTTGTTGTTACTCGTCCAGATATCACTTATCCAGTTCATATTCTGAGTCAGTTTGTTTCCACTCCCACTCAGGTCCACTATAGCCACCTTCTTCGAATTCCGTGATACCTTCGTGGGACTATCTTTCGCCGTCTCTTCTTTCCATGCTCTAGCTCGTTACAGCTTCAGGCTTATTCGGATGCTACTTGGGCCAGCGATCCTTCTGATCGCTGGTCTATCTCTGCTTAATGTGTTTTTCTTGGTGGTTCTCTCATTGCCTGGAAGACGAAGAAACAGACTGCAGTGTCCCGTTCGAGTGCAGAGGCTGAGTTGCGAGCTATGACTCTCTTGACAGCAGAGATTACTTGGCTACGGTGGTTACTTGAGGATTTTGGTGTTTTTATCACTACACCGACTCCTCTCTTATCAGACAGTACATGTGCTATCAGTATTTCTTCACGAAGGCCCAGACTCGAGCACAGCACGGCTTCTACCTTTCCAAATTCAGTGTTGTTGATCCACCATGAGTTTGAGGGGGGGTGTTAGAGATATATATGTTAGAGATATATATGTGTTAGAGTAGGATTCTAGATATTATTGGGTTTCCTTATCTATAACATGTACTTATATATATACACTGGCCTATTGATCTCCTGATAATACAAGTTGCTATTCCTAACAGGAATATTTTAAGCTACTGCTCTCTGATAAAGAGTCACATTTGGATGAGCTTGAGGGTGAAAAATCTAATCAAAATGATTCTGATAGCGTGACCTTGATGATAAGCATTGAGGACATAGGTGTTGGGATCCCACTACATGCACAAGATTGTGTGTTTACCCCTTTTTATGCAGGCTGATAGTTCAACTTCAAGGAACTATGGTAGAACTGGCATTGGTTTAAGCATCAACAAATGTTTAGTTGAACTTATGCGTGGGCAAATCCAACCTGCAGCAGTTGCCAGACAGCCTGCGCTTGATCCACCTGAAAGAATGACACCAATGCTCTATCCAAAACAGAAGCAGTTCAAGTGTGGTAATTCATTCATTCAACACAGCAAGTAATTTACATTCGCTATTATGCTACCCATCATACCTTACACCCCTCCTGTCATTACTAAACATGTTCCTCCAGCACCCAAGACTACAACCACCCCTGGGCCTGGGCAGCAGCGCCTCACCACTTTGCTCTGTATAGCTGCTTATTACCATGTAGCTTCTGTAATAAAGCGTACTATCTTTTGCTGCTCATGCTACTGCTCTTCAAAACCTTTATGTAAATATTATCCTTTCGCCTATACTTCTGGCTTCTTCCAGCACAGCAATATGGTCACTCTGATAGTCTAATCTTCGTACTATGTTATCTAAACCCAACATATACCGAGCATAGGTCCTATTTGCTGTGTGGACCCGTCCTTTAGTTGTATATATACACTACCGGAAAAACGTCCTTTGCCCAGAGCCGCGATTTTTGCCGAGAGCAAAAACTCAGGCTCTCGGAAGAAACCGCTTACACGAGCGCGCTCTCGGCAAACACGGACCGTCGAATCGAAAAGATTGCCGTGGGCCCAATCTCGGCAAACAAAAACTCTCGTGAAGTGGGCCATTTTGCCGAGAGCCCTTCGACAAAAAATGCCCGTCGGCAAAATGGGCCTTTTGCCGTGGGCGTAGGCTCGGCAAAATCGGGCTCTCGGCAAAACATTGCCGTGGGCCCATAGCCGTGACTGCTTCGACGGCGTCACCGCTTGCCGAGAGCCCCACCGCTACGGCCTCGGCAAAGCGTTTGCCGAGCGCCGCGGCAAATATTTGCCGAGGGCCCTCCTGTGCTCTCGGCAAATGTGGTTTCTATATTTGCTCCAAACTTTTTTTCTCTATACACATACTACAGGTTGTACTCGATATTAAAATTTTGTGTATTTTTGTAATTATTTGCTATATATATTTAATTAATTGCATTTCAAGGAGTTTTTTAATCGATTAAAATTTGAAGCAATGATTGATTTAAACACGGAAAAAATTAAGTAGAAAATGATATTCATGCTATTTATGCATTATTGGGGGCAAATAACATCTTGTTGACGTTTTTTTCACCTTTTATTTTACGAATCGAAGACCACGAACATATGTCGCCGAACGATTTAAAAATTCTTAAAAAAGAAACGAATTAGGAAAATTGTGATATTTGCAATGAAGTCATGGTATCACACTTGAGGTCGTGGTAAAAATTTAAAATGTTTCGCGCAAGTGGTTGCGTATGATTCTTACAACTGAGACATCTCCGAATAAGTTTCATAAAGTGAGAAGGATCCATTAGGATTTTCAAACAATGTCACGGTCGAATTAGTTTTGGAGTTCCAAACTTTTGTATAGCCATTAGAGAGCATAAGTTGTAACATGGCAAAATTTCGTATTTTTAGCCGTTTGCTATTTATTATTTTTTTGGATATTCGTTTAGAGCTTGAGGATTGCTCGCAAAGGATCTTTGCCGAGAGCAAGCGGGCCCGCTCTCGTGTGATTTTTTTTTTTACCTAGCTCGGATCAATGGTTTGCAGAGGCGGCTCTCGGCGAATAGATTTGGCGAGAGTGCGCTCGGCAAATGTTTAATTTTTTTTTTTAGAAATATCTCGGCGAATAGATGCCGTATGAGCAGATACATGCTTGTCCGAAGGGCTGCGTCCTCTTTAGAAAAGCACAGCGGATGCAAAGTCTTGCCCAAAGTGTAAATCCTCTAGGTATCCGGAGGTAGACTCAGTGATGGTGAGAAGAGGCGAGTCCGTACTCGTGAAAATCCTACGGTACCTTCCATTCATACCGAGGATCCAACGGCTATTCATGACAGAGGACTCATGAAATGTATGATATGGCACAAAATGGAAAAAGATACTGATCCCGAGAAGATGGTACATCCGGTAGATGGTGAAGCATGGCATCACTTTGATAACATTCATCGTAACAAAAGTGGGAGGCACGTAATGTGCGTGTTGCACCGCAACAGATGGGTTCAATCCTTATGGAATGATGGTGCCCCATACACTTGTTGGCCCGTGTTTGTTATCCTCTCAATCTCCCTCGGCGTCTCCTTCCAACGCATGAATGTGTTCTTGTCGTTGATAATTCCGAACACACAGGAATAACATGGGTGTGTTCATGGAGCCTTTGTTCGATGAACCGTCCATGCTTGGGACCATGGTGTATGGACATACGATCGAGCTACAAAGACAAACTTCAACATGCATGTTTGGTATCAATACTCCATGCATGACTTCCTAGCATATGGGATATTCAGCTTGGTGTGTTCACTGAAGTTTCCATGCCCCTTGTGCAAGGCACTCTGCGATTCAATTGGTGCGCAGAAGGCGGCAAATATTCCGCGTTCGACAAACATCGACAATTCCTCCCTGCTGAGCATCCATTCAGACGAGACATCAAGAACTTTACTAAAGGTGTCATGGTTACAGACCCCGCACCACAGATG
Organism: Hsuehochloa calcarea; assembly: GCA_036346395.1. Taxonomy (NCBI): domain Eukaryota; kingdom Viridiplantae; phylum Streptophyta; class Magnoliopsida; order Poales; family Poaceae; genus Hsuehochloa; species Hsuehochloa calcarea. Next base: position 13,885,341 of record CM070596.1, on the reverse strand, counting down.
ATGACCAGTGCCGAGGTTCATGATCAGATAGATGCTCTCCGGATCAATGAAAAAGATGGTAGGTTCGTGGGATATGGTGAGGAGCATATGTGGACTCATAAGTCGCCCTTGATGATGCTCCCCTATTATAACGACCTTCTTCTTCCACACAACATTGATGTAATGCACACCGAGAAGAATGTTGCCGAGGCGCTTTGGGCAACGATCATGGATATTAAGGATAAGACGAAGGACAATGTAAAGGCGAGACTGGACCTGGCAACGATATGTGATAGACCAAAGCAACACATGCAACCTCCTAGAAGCGGCAATAAATGGACAAGGCCTAAGGCCGATTACAGATTGAAACCGGAACAAAAGAGAGAAGTATTAGAATGGTTCAAAACATTAATGTTCCCTGATGGGTATGCAAATAACGAGGAGGAGTGAACTTATCTACCTTGCGAATCAACTACCAAGAGTCATGACTATCACATATGGATTGAGTGTCTTCTTCCCGCGATGCTCGAGGCTATGTCCTCGAGCATGTGTGGAAGACGCTAGCCGAGTTGAGCTATTTCTTCCGCCACTTTGTGCCAAGGAGTTATCTCGTAGCGTGGTTGCGCACTGGAAAAAATAGCACCTGTGTTGCTCTGTAAGTCGGAGATGATCTTTCCACCGGCTTCTTCAACCCGATGCAAGATTTGATTCGCACCTCCCGTATGAGGCACGAATGGGGCCCGCTGAGCCGTTGGTGCTATCCAATCGAGAGATGTCTAAAGGTTCTTGGAAGAAATGCGTAAACAAATGCAAAATCGAGGCTTCCATGGCGAGGCATTCGCTTTAGAGGAGGTTACTAACTTCACACAAGCATACTATGGTGACAAGCTTCCTAGTGTGCATAATCGACCCCTCGTTACAATCTTTGGTGAAAATGAATCAAAACTCACCTTTTCCAAGGGCAACTTGGAAGTGCGAGTGATGCGTCCTCATTGTTGTTGAAAACGAAGAGTGGCTCACAATCATGATATATGTGTTCACCAATCTTACGAAATGGAGCCGCACATGCAAGAAGTGGCTTCTTGCACGAACTTGTTAATTAAATATGCCGTCAACATTCTCGCATCCAACCTCCTTGTTTCGTTGTTACAGGAGTTTATTAATGAGAACTGCATCTATCAAGGGAACCTACCCGCAAGAACGTGACACCATTCTTCATCGTGGTTCGGAAATGGAATCTCCGATTTTATTTCTTGGTTCAAACAAAAGGTACTATGCAATTTAGCTCGCTCGCGATTGACATTCCGGTTGCTTGTACATTCCAATTTAACGATCTATCCTCCTTGACCTTGCAGAGCCAAACCGATTTGACTATGAATCCGAGTTGAGACAGTTGCCAATGGCTTTGAACATAGGGTCAAGTCATTTTCTCGTTATGATGTGAATGGATACCGATTTCACACAACAAGACACGAGCAGAGCCTACCAATCAAGAACCACGAATTCGGAGTTTTACCGCGGCCTTGATGGGGCCGAGTATTATGGAAGAATTGAAGAGATATACGAACTTAGGTTTCGTGGTCGCAAACCTCTTAACCCCGTCGTATTCAAATGCCATTGGTTTGATCCTCAAGAAACGAGACGAAGTCCTTCCTTGGGCTAGTAGAAATTGACAGATTCCGCCTATGGCGGAAAGGATGTCTATATTGTGGCTCAACAGCCACACAAGTTTATTATCTCCCTACTGCGTGCCAAAGGGACCCTAGTCTTGTGGTTGGGATATTGTGCACAAGGTATCGCCCACTGCAGTAAAGCACCTTCCCAAACGCCAAGACTACAACTTCGACCCAAACACATATGATGGAGAGTTCTATCAAGAAGAGGGCCTACAAGGGACTTTTGAGATTGACTTAACCGAGCTATGGAAATGGAAGTAGACAATGAAATGGATGTTGATGTGGACGAGGGGATGAGGTGGAAAATGCGAAGGACTTGGCGTTACTTGAAGGATTACATATTGGCGATGTCAATGATGACATAGTTGCTCCTTTGGAAAGTGTTGAATATTTCGACATGGTCGATAGTGATGATGAGAGCTATGATCCAAGCTAATCCCGATGGGGATGATTATTTCTAATACATGTAATATTATGTTATTTCAAATTATGCTTTATTTATTTTGCATCTCTTTATAATAATGTCTTGTTTATGATCCATCTAATCCGATCTTATTGTTTATGTCTTGTAGGTGATTGTGCAAAGATGGCGGTCGCAGAGCCTCATGGCGGTCGAGTCGCTTTACGACACTGGGCAAGACACTGTGGCCTCAGGTGAAGGCGGGGTCGGCACCACCTCGTGGGAGGAGGAAGAGGACGGCCGGGAGGAGGCCTAGGGTGCCACCGCCCACCGCAGCAGAGCAGCACTGAGCCCGAGGAGGAGCGGGAGGAAGAGCAGTGGGACGAGCGTGCTCAAGAGGAGAGGCCGAGCCGCAGCCGAGCAGAGGCCGAGCGGTGGACGTGCGAGGAGCGGGAGGACGAGCAGAGGCCGAGGCAGGAGGTTCCAGTTCCACTGGAACCTCGGGTGTCTACTAACGAGGTCCCGTGAGCCTACCGAGCGATCGATACCGAGGCTCTACGCCCGGTCATTCGACCGCTGGGCAAAAGTACGTAACTTTACATTCTTTTCGCTCCTACATATGATAGAATCACAATGGAAACTATGCTTTTTCTTAATCACTTACGCAGTCTTGGAAGGTCGTGGTCCCGTGTGCTCACAAAGGTTGCCCAATGGCATCCTCGGGTCTTCTCGCAGGAACACTTCCTGTGCTTGGTTCGCTACGCCAAGATCCGAGCCGCCTACACGCACGAAAGCACTACGCCGCCGCCTCGATGCGAGGGCGAGACGGCCGCACGCATTTATCGCGGCGGGGCGGGTTATGTGCGAGTTTTGGGTAAGTCTTCCTCCCACTACTTTGCTCAATACATTGCATTCGCCAGAGTTTCTTGACCCAGTGTATTGATACATCTTTTCTATATGCAGGACTTCTTCAAATGCGCCGAGGACTACGAGGCGAGGGCGGCCAAGGCGTTGGCCAAATCTTTTAGAGGTCGCATCTCAGACATGCATTACGAGGCGCGGCTCCAGGCCATCATCGACATCGTGCCGCCTACGAGCATCGGAAGGTAAAGAAAGAAGATGCAAGATTAATGCATCTGACCAAAGAGCAGTACCTGAAGGTAAATATACAACATCAATATTGATTTCTTCTGAGATTGGGTACGCTTGAATTGTTCTTATATCTGTCAATGTACTTGATGTCGCAGTGCCTCCCGGCCGTGCGCCAATAAAACGCGGGCCGCGGATGATGGTCGACAGTGGGTGAGTGGCAATTGGCGGATAACCACACCGTCCTCCGAACGGCGTTTGTCGATGCCAGTGTATCACACCACCGTGGCAACCTTAACATCCACGAATACGGGCTAGATGGGTACGTGACTTGGTGTAGCTTCATTTATTCTTTCGACGCTTATTCTCGCATGATTTATAATCGTCTGCTTTTTCTCGCAATGGCCGCACATCAAAACCAACCATGCGAGAGCTCAAGTCATGGGTTACGCCCACAAGGGTAAGGCGACGCACAACATCGATCGAACCGGACGACCAACCGAAGTCGTTCACCAACGAGCATCCCCGAGCGCATCACCAAGACACCGAGGCGGCAAGGGAGTCCATGGGCAGATCGATCCGCGACACCGCGGACATTGACGCGACATCGTCATGAGGGTGGGAGGAGGCAAGAAGCATGGGCGGTACTCATCGGCAATAAAGACGCCGACCCGCACACCACTCCCACTCTCTCACGTGTCGGACAAGCAAAGACGAGCGGAGGCGTGCCCATACGCCAAGGCAGACACTTCGACGCATCGTGTGGCGGCTACTAAGTTATTTCTGCTTTATTCGCTGCTCATTGGTTTTACATTCCTCGAAATTGCTTGTAACAATGCGGTGAAAATTATAGGCCCAGTGCATGCGCCGAGGAGCATAAGGCTAGGGTCGAGGAAGAGCGGCGAGAGGAAATGGCGAGGTTTGACGCCTTGGCTCAAGATGCGTGGCAAGTCTTGGCGCCACGATGGGTCGCCCGGCGCCACTAGTCATTGTTCGCTCCTCCACCGCTCGACCCATACCCGCTTTACTCATACGTGAGTTCAACTCTCTAACAAAAGCTCTTTATTGTGCATGTCGCCATCGTGTCGTTGATATGTGATGGGAGGCCTTCGTGCCGTTGATATGTGATGGGAGGCCTTCGTGCCGTTGATATATATGTGTGCCGCCATCGTGCCGCTGATATGTGGTGGGCGGCCATCGTGTCGTTGGTTTTCTTGCAGGTTTTGGAAACCCCACCGTGCAGGGGAGGTGTCTTTGAAATTTTGATGTGTCTAGGCTTAGATTACAATTTTATACCTAGTTCTGCAAATTTTGACTTGTCTACGCTTAGATTACAATTATATGCCTTAGTATTACTATAATTACTAATTTTTCTTCTCCTTTGTGCGTAATCAATGCTGGTTCGAATAATGTGCCCGAGCAACATTGTCGGGAGGGTCGGGTACCACCGATCAATCGCCAGTGCATCACCGCCGTTTGGTACCACCAGCCAGATCATCGTGTGCGTCGGGAGGGTCGGGTATCCACACCTTCCGCCGCAGCAGTTGTACCGCCGTCGGGAGGGTCGGGGGTGGGAGCCTTGGGGGTGAGTCTGTTGTTCTTCATCATGTATTAGCACTTTGTGACATGAACTTGTGTGAGATGAACTTAGCACTTTGAGATGGACATGTGTTGTTGGATTTGAGATGTTTAGATGGATGACATATTTGTGATATATGTGATGTGGATGACATATTTGTGATATATGTGATGTGGATGACATATTTGTGATATATGTGATGTGGATGATGTGTTATATTTGTGAAATATGTGTTGTTGAAGTGGAAATATAAACAAAAATAAAAAAATGCTCTCTCGACTCTTTGTCGAGAGCCTAGCTCTCAAGACATCGGCCTCTTTGCCGAGAGCTTTGTTATCGGCTCTCGGCAAATCTTCCTCTTTCGAGAGCCTAGATCTCAAGAAAGAGGCGCTTTGCCGAGAGCTTGGTCTCAACTCGCAAGCGTGCCTCTTTGCCGAGAGCCTAGCTCTCGGCACATGTGCCTCTTTGCCGAGAGCTTGGTCTAGACTCTCGGCAAAGAGGCATATTTGCCGACGGCCGCTTCTCGAACGAAATTCTTTGTCGACGGTCGCTCTCGGCAAACAAGCCGTCACACCGCTAACGATCGCTTGGTCGCTACTGTGGCAACCCGGTTTGCCGAGAGCTATAGTTTGTCGAGCTCCTTGTCATTACTCTCGGTAAATATTGTGCCGAGAGGGGCTCTCGGTAAAGAATCCTTTGCCGTTAGATGTTTTGCCGACGGCTCTTTGCCGAGAGCTGCTCTCGGCAAATAGGTTGCCGAGCGTCAACTCGTCTTTGCCGAGAGCTTTGGGCTCTCGGCAAAGGCCGGGAGTCCGGTAGTGATAATCAGTGTTTATACGTAGTTGCTATTTAGACCGTATTTTTTTTTATCGTTTTGCCACTTACTTTTGTACGCTTCAATTTTACTAGACTGCCTCGTCTCTCCGGATTAGCAACTTCTATCAACGGCCGTAAGCCACGCCATTTGAGACGGGTTGGCATCTAGTTCAATTCAATTGAGCACGCACTCGACTTGATTTCCAACGAAAACTTCTACCATCTGGTCGTTGCTGCCACACTTGCTGCGTGCCGCCCACAATTATTGGATGGATGGATGGACAGCCTGAACTTCTACTGCTGCTCCAGTAACGTGCAGTGGCTTGTGTGCAGTGAGCCACTGATGAGTATCCCAGCTGCTGGTTCGTCCTTGCATCGTACCAGTACTAGTTTGCCAGCATTATTTCGCCGGCCGGTCAGCCTGAGTAGCCCGAGTCCAAGTCCAAAGTCCAAACGCATGTCACGGACCGGCAACGGCACGGCATGTCTGAACATCCTGCTGCAACTTTCATCACGATTTGAGAGAGAGAGAGAGAGAGAGTTGTTGGTACTTGCGGATTGATGGAAACTTTCTTGGACACGGCGATGTATGTCGGCAATGCAGCCGCGCCGCTACACACGTCGGTCGTTTTGGTTTCTGAAAGAACTCCATTGGGCATTGGCACATCAAATCCTAGCCTACTCATTAAGCGCCACGCCAATGATTCGGCTTTACCGGATCGATCAGTACAGGGATGGGAGCTGTTGCGGCCTCGGCTTTTCATCTGAGTAGCAGCGGCTTAAGTTCCGCCCGAGTTGGTCGGCGTATGGAACTCAATAGTCTTGAAAGTGATTACTAAGTATATGGTTTATAAATTAAATTTGGTTATGATTTGTTAAGGATATAATATATTTTTCTTTTTATTTATATTTTTTTAATAAGAGTATTATGAATTTTTTTAACTAAAATTAAAAATATTAATCTTGTATCATATAATCCCTACACGAGACAATTGCAATTCTACCCATTTGAGATTCTACTACTCGTACTATCAGGGGTAGTGTAACTAAATTCCAACTAATCTGAATAATTAGATCAAAAGAATAGATGTAGTATAACTAAATTCCAACTAAGCTAAACTATTAGATCAAAAGAATGAATAATTCATATTAAAATGAGTGTGCCGTAAAAGAGCCTTTGATCAAACCAGAGCTTCCACAGTGAAAAACATTTTAGGTGCAAATTAGCCCCTCAATTGCTGTACACTGGCACTCTCCTCTGCTCCTGCATGGCCGTTGTGGCATTAGCCGCATTGCGCCACCAAGCGAGAGATATGATTAGTCTAGTCGTGGGATTAGCTCTTGAGTTCCCATCAATCATTTATGGAAAGATTAACTGTGGTCATCGGCTCCGGCAAGGGCAGCGCATTTGAGCAGCAAATCAGTTCGTTGCGAAATCGACGTTTTAGCTGAAATGGCACAGCTCGTCCGCATAATTACGATGTAGTTTTAGCCACAAGGTGACACGTGGCGGAAGACCGCATAGTCACCGTGCGGTTTTAGCCGCAGTGTGACACGTGACGAAAGACCATACGGTCGCTATGTGGTTTTGCCATGGCGCGGCACGCGATATGTGGTTAAAACTGTACGGTAACTGCAAGGATGAGAGTGTCATGTTTGTAATTGAAACAGTAAAAATACTATTTTTACTAATTACATTTCAAATAGTGCCATTTCGGCCCAAGATTCTCGTGAAATCAACTTACGAAGAAGAAGATGCTTCAGTTCGCAGACCCTGATCAGCAGATCGTTTGACCCGGCCGGCCACATGGACTCGAACTTTCGTCTGAGTTTCCTGCGTATTTTCCATGGTCCTTAATACTGCTTGATCTTCACGCTAATTAATGGCTCATTGACTACTTTGAATTGAGGGGGCTCGTGCTGGTTACTCAATTTCCACCTCAATTCAGCATAGTTGTCAGCTTGTCACCCTGCGTACGTGCAGCTGTTTGTGTGTGCGAGGAAGATGGCAAAAACACCAAAATAAACCTCATTAGTACAATTTAGACGGGTCTTATGTGTCCTGTAGACTGTAGTTGCTCAGCAGAAAATTCCTCAACCCAATCCCAACTTAGAAAGCCCGGCCTAAGCATATCACATATCATCAATCAGCATTAGTTAGTTAGCTACTGCGGTATAGTATCAGATAAAGTTTCCTAAGCTAGCACCTATCGAAGGCGTTTTACCAAACGAAAGTGCGACACCATTTTGTTCTTCCCAAACGAAATTATGAACAGCCATCCTTGCTTGGCTTCTCGAAATTTGGTTACAAACTTAGATGTTGATGAGGTGAAGACTCGTTCGAGCTTTCGGATTTTAGGATCGTCAAGGAAATTGTAGATTATATATTTTTCCTGCAAAAAAACCCCCCGTGAAATTACAGCGTTCCCAACAGGCCCTGAATATACCGAGATACAGCAAGAACAGGTTACTAAAGCCAACCGAAAATTCTAGCTATGTTAGATGTCCTTGTGGTCAACAAAGGTTGCAACCATAAAGAATGACCAATGCCGCAAATATTGTTGTACCATCCGACACACCCAACAAACATACTAAAGCCAGTAGCACTACACAAAATCCCAGCAAAACTATTCAATTCTGTCCTTGCTTTCTGCCTTCTTTAATCCTCCACATCAACCTAGTACTTTATATAGCACTAGTACTGTGGTATAGCACTAGTACTGTGGTACTAACACCATAGTAGACTTGGCTTGCTGAACAACAATGGAATGCTGCTCCTATCTGACTAAGTAGGATTTAAGCACGCAGGGATTAATCCAAGCATGCAGAAACGCTGAAGTTTAGTACTCCTACTTAAGCAAGATCCTGGAGATGTATAAGGAGGCAAGCACAGCAAAACCTCTCTCAGTTAACAAAAAGCAGAGAAAACTGATTACGTGCAACACGTAACATGGACTGGTGTACAAGCATAAATAAACGTAAACGTAAAAAGCTCATGCGTATGCATGCCTAGACGACGTGCTATGGGCTCTAAGCGATGCCGGCGGCGACCGGCCGCGGCGCGCGCCCGCTGTACGAGCTGGCGCCGTAGCTGTAGTAGTCCGGCGTGGCGGCGACGCTCTGCTGCGCGCGCAGCTGCTGGTAGAACCTCCTGATGAACTCGTCGGCTTGCCTGTCCACCTGCTGCTCGCTCGCCGCGCCGCCGCCGCCGTCGTCCCTCGCCGCGAACGGCGAGTCGGTGATGCGTAGCTGCCTCGCCGCCGGGCTGCGCCTGAAGGCCGACGGCGTCCAGATCAGCGCGGGGGACGACGTCGCGGTGGCCACCGCGGGCGATTCGTCGTCGTTGAAGAGGTGTTCGCTGTCGTTGAGCATATCGAACACCCTGGCGATGTCGGCCGCGTCGTAGTTGTAGTACCCGGCGGCGGCCTCGTCGCGGTCGCGGTGGTGGCGGTTGCGGCGGCGGAGCTTGGCGGCGCCGAGGAATCCACCGGCGGCTGAGGAGGGGGTGTTGGTGCAGCTGAACTCGACCTCGCGGCGGCCGCGCGAGGGCTCGTGGACGGCGAGGCTCGGGTCGAGCGCGCGGCACGAGAAGGACGAGCCCGCGGCGGCGGCGGCGGCAAAGGCGGCGTGGTGGTGGCCGTGGCCGTGGTGATGGAAGGTGACCAGGTCGCCTAGGGCCTTGCCGGCGATCTTGCCGCGGCGGAGGAGGAGGTGGAGGTCCATGGCGAGCTTGCGGCCCGACGGCACGCCCACCCCGCGGCGCAGCATGTAGAGCACGGCGCGCACCACGCGCCACAGCCGCCGCGCCACGCTCGCCTCCGCGGCAACGTCCGTTCCCCCCGCCATTTGCTTCGCTTCTCTTGCTGCGCTTGCGAGTGAGATCAAGGTGAGGAGACAAGGGGAGAGCAATAAGTTATAACAAGTTGGTTGTTTCGCTTTGTGCTTATCGATGTGGTACTATCTATCTGTCGGTCACACTTGGAGGTTGGAGGAGGAGGGTAGCGGGGCAGGTATTTAATGTGGCTTGTGTTTTTTAGTTGGGTCCAAATGTTCAGAATGATGGTGGGACGGGACTCTGGACTCTGGACTCTGGAAGGAAGGGTGGCGGCTTGCATTATTGGTTGGAAAGGGTCACGAGGTCACAGTACTTCTTTCGTTCACAGACATAGGGGTGGAAAAAAAAATTCAAAACTCGCGAGTCAGTTCGGCTCGTTAATGGCTCGGCTCGATTCGACTCGACCTCGACCCCTTAACGAACCGAGTTTAACCAACAATTTAACTCGTTTTCTTAACGAACCGAGCCGAGCCGAGCCGAGCTGGTTCGCGAGTTGCTCGTTCACTCGTTTAGCTCGTTCACTCACCAGACGTCCATAGTTCCAGGACATCTCGGTTGACCGTCAGGCAGCCCACTGGCCAGTTCCAGACCCAGCCCACTGGCCACTATACTCTGCGCAACCCTAACTCTCTAAGTCTCTCATTCCTAATGCTCGGCAGCTCGGGGCTCATGTGCTTGGCCTTCCAGTTCATTCCCTGATTCACCTACCCCCGCAGACCACCGCCCGCCCGCCCCCGCTGGCTCCACCACTCTAGGCCCTGCTCCGCCACGCTAGTACCCCACACGGCCGCATTTAGGATAGTCTAATCTGACTAGATTTTAATATCTGGCTAGATCTGGGACATGATCCGGATAGTCTAATCTGGATTCAGGGTCGGATTCGGAGCAAACACTATCTGGATATCCGGAAAACAAGTCTACCGAGTTCTAATTTTTGGCCCAGCCCATCGTCCAACCCTAACCCCCGACGCCTCACTGCCTCAGCCGCCGACGCCTCATGCCTAACGCCACACCACACACATCCATCCTCCTCCTGTCCTCTAGTCCTCCAGTCCGCCGCCGCCACACCGTCTTCGCCGCCGCTCCCTCCTCCACCCCCACCGCCACTCCCTCTTCTGCCCCCGCCGTTCCCTCCTCCTCCGTCGCCGCTGCTCTCTTCTTTGTCCAACTACCCCCCGCTGCCGCAACCATTTGACCTTCTCTGCCCGACTATCCCCGTGGCCGCATCTTCCTAGTCCTCTACTCGACTATAAGTACATGGTGATAATTTTTCATCTTGTTTTTGGTGATTTTGGTTGGTGGTATAGTACTATTGCATCTCATTATGCTATTATAATGAGTTTGACCAATTTATATTGTTTGTTAGTCTATAGTATAATTGTACAAGAAAGTCTCTATTGTTTACTAATGTAGCTTCCTTCAAAAATTTCAAATTCTGATAATAAGGTTGCATCTATCATCAATGATCTGGAGGTGGCGGATGCCCTAGTTGCTAATATGGTGATTGAGGTATGGTACTCTTTACTTCTTTAGTTAGTATTTGTTTCTAACTTAGTTGCTAATTGCAATTTAACATTACAAAATTGCAAGATGAAGAAATAGCTAATGATGAGGATGGTTGAGGAGGAACTGTATCATGAAGATTTTTGCTATCTTCTATGGTAGCTGTTGTTGAGTATATGAGTATTTTTTGAATTACTTTAATCCAGAAATATACTAGATGGATCATGGACAATACTGTAGCCCTTTTCATAAAGCAAGTAATCATGAACACCATAGTCATACGAATTTCTAGAATAACAGAAACTAGTATTTCTATCTCAATGTTCAAGACAACAATAGATAATAAAGCTAAACAAACAACAAGTTTAAGATAGATATACCTAGAACCAATAGACGTAACAGCATCAGCTGAAGTGTTGGTTAGGCTATCGTTCGCCATGGCGTAGTGGTAGTAGTCGTGCAGATGATGTAGATGAAGCAGAGGATCGGATGATGGCGAAGCAGCGATCGGATGAAGACGAAGCAGCGAGCAGTCGCGTGAACGCTCCCCAAAAACCTTATTCATCCTCGCTCGTGCAAGCCTTCAAGGACGGGGTTCCGAGGCTCGCTTTCCGATTCGACTGCATACACGCCTTGCGGGATGGAGATCGCCAAACACAACAGCAACAGACTCGAGGATTCTTTCTTAGTCTCTCGTGGGAGTGAATTGAAGAAGCAACCAAACACGAACAGTTCACTGTTCTTGTAATAGCCAAAAAAAACCAAAAACGAAGAGATAGAGATCAGAGGAAATAGTTGCCAGCAATCAGTGCAAACCGCAGCCATAACTCACTGATAACTGAACTGTTACTGCCAGCCGTTAGTTAATGCTATTGCTTCGAGTCGGTGCGTTTCGATTTTCGAATAGATAAAGAAAAACGCACCTGCACCCGACGTGCCTGTGCGCACACGCACAACACGTCACAGCATGGCTCGGCGAGCGAGCGTGCGCGTATGTTGGCTTTCTCCAATTCCACAAGGGGTCTACCACGTTCTACCTTATATAGTGGTGTAACTCCCATTCAACTCTCCATGTGGGACGAATCAATTTTAGCACGTATACATGGGCATTTGAGATTCTCCAGGAATTAATTAGAATTAAAAACTGGGTCCAGCCCGTATTAATTCCTACAATCCCCCACCAGATCTCAAAGACACATGTCAAATGCCTTGATCCACAGTATTGTTTTAATATACCAGTGTTTTGATGGAGACCGAATAAGGTTGAACATCCATCTAGAACAGAAGTTACACTTATCCACAAATGTACAATGGGCTAAGCCTTGAATTGACAGTTTTGTGTGAATAAGTTTCACTTAAGTTCTTAACTGATACTAGGCTGTCAGGCATCCCCGCGGGTTGGAGCATATAAGTCATACTCCTGGCCTATTCATGAGCTTCCTAGATATTACCCTATCTCATAGACTGTGACTAGCAGTCGGGCTCATATAGGTGTGTTCTTTCAAGACTGCTCTGTAGGACATCATTTTTGCTTAAACAAGCCACATAACACATTAAGATAAAAATCAACCTACCATACAGATTTAGGAGAGAATTGCATCTCCAATAGAGTGGGTCTGTAAAAGTACTCTCCTCCTAGTTAACCAATAGTTTGTTTCGCCAATCCTGTTTCACGGGATCTCTGATCATATAGGATGGGTTGCCACTATAGTATAACTCACGTGGGTCTCAAACCCATCTCCCTCAATGCATTGTCTATCACATTCCGTAATAAACCCTTTGTGAAGGGATTTGCCAGATTCTTAACTGTTTGGATATAATCCAAACCTATTACTTCGGAATTTCTCATTTTCCTGACAGACTTCAATATTCTCTTCATATGTCTTGATGCTTTCATATTATCCTAAGAACTGTTCACCTTGACAATCATAGTTTGTTTGTCACAGTTCATCAGAATAGCCGGTACCAGTTTTTCAACCAACGGTAAATCCATCAAGAGCTCACGAAGCCATTCGACTTCAACAGTGGCAGTATCTAATGCTGTGAGTTCTGCTTCCATTGTTGACCTCGTTAAGATGGTCTGCTTGCAAGACTTCTATGAAACAACGCCACCTCCAAATGTGAAGACATATCCACTTGTGGCCTTAATCTTATTAGCATCAGATATCCAGTTTGAATCGCTATAACCCTCCAGTACCCTGGGATACCCGGTATAGTGAATTCCATAGCTCACAGTACCCTTTAGATAGCGCATTACCCCCCTCAAGAGCATGGCAATGATCATCTCCCGGATTGAAAACAAAACGGCTTAGTTTGCTCACAGCAAACGAGATGTCAGGCCTGGTACCGCTAGCTAAATACATGAGTGAACTAATTATCTGAGAATATCTCAATTGGTCTCTGGCTATTCTCCGATTCTTCCTAAGCAATACGTTAGGATCATAAGGTGTTGGAGAGGATTTACAGTTGTTATAACCAAAACGACTCAGAACCTTTTCCACATAATGGGTTTACAACAATGTAATCCCACCATCATCACCTCTCAACAGCTTGATGTTCAAGATAACATCAGCTACTCCCAGATCTTTCATCTCAAAATTCTGAGACAAGAAATCCTTGACCTCCTTAATCACATTAAGGCTGGTCCCAAAGATCAGTATGTCATCAACATACAGACATAGAATGACTCCCTCGCCCCCACCATGGCGATAATATACACATCTGTCAGCTTCATTCACAATAAAGCCTGTAGATGTTAAAATTCTGTCAAACTTTTCATGCCATTGGTTAGGTGCTTGTTTAAGACCATACAAAGATTTCAACAACTTACACACCTTTCCTTCTTGACCATTTACTACAAATCCATCTGGTTGTTCCATGTAAATTTCCTCGTCCAACTCTCCATTTAGGAAAGTCGTCTTAACGTCCATCTGATGAACGAGAAGACCGTGTGAGGCAGCCAAAGATAGTAGTACTCGAATAGTGGTCAATCTAGCCACAGGTGAATAAGTATCAAACAAATCTTCGCCTTCCTTTTGAGTATAATGATGAGGACATCGACCATAAGGATACAACCACTGCTTCAACCTGCTGCACTGTATCCTCTACTTCCTTTACTTCACAAACATCTTCTCCAATTGGATTTTCGGCTAATGCAATGCCATATTACCCAATTGGATCGAGCTACGTCTACATACCATGGTGCTACGTCTACATGCCATGGTACTCTGTGTACATGCCATGGTGCTACTACATGTGCCAAGCAGGAGTTCAAGCTGGATACATTTTGGTCAGATCAGTTCGGAATCAGCCTGACAGCACTAACTTAAAACAGCGTAACTTTTGCAAACCGAATCCGATTCGGGTGATCTTGGGCTTGTTGGAAAACTTATTCCGAAACCTTTCCAACGGATCAAGCCTCACCTCCAAATTCCTTCTGGACTGATCGCAATCATCAAAAAAAGACGTTATATCACTTGTTTGAGCCAACCTGGGCTTTGTAATCATACTGAACTTGGCCCATCTGCCGGCGGCCCACCTAGGGGTGTGGTTACTGTTCATATAAACAGTACCTACAGCCTTTAGTACCACCCCGCTGGTTCATTTAGTTTCGTGGCTCCTTGTTCCCTATTTAAGGAGTTCACACCCCTCTAGTTTTCTTGGATTTTGTTTAGTTAAAAGTTAGCCTTGTTGCAACTTCGTGTATTGGCTTGTGTCGACTAGACCAACCATAATACCGCTTTCGAAATCCCAATTTCAATATTTCAATCTTTATTTGTAATTTTAGATTGATTTATCTTGTTCTTGCGTGCTTCTTCGGTGTATGCAGGAATCGACCTTCGTGGTCAGGTCAACCGGGTATTCGTGCACGGTTGATAACGACTTGTCAATCAGTTCAACGATTGCGTGGTTTCGAGCCTTGCGTGTTCGTAGCCGAGATCGTCAAAGTTGAGCGACGCCTACCGGACTTACCGTTCTCATCGAAAGATCGTGCCAACAAATCAAACCTTAGGGTTCATCATATAACCCTTGGCCACAAGCCGTGCCTTGTACTTCTCGATAGTACCATCAGGCCTAAGCTTCTTTTTGAACACCCACTTACATCCTGTAGGTTTACAACCATAAGGACGCTCAGTGATCTCCCAAGTTCCATTAGAGATAATGGAATCTATTTCACTACGCACTTCTTTCTTCCAGTATTCCGCATCTGGAGAAGCATATGCTTCAGAAATGGTACTTGGAGTATCATCCACAAGGTACACAATGAAATAAGGACCAAAAGACTTTGCAGTCCTTTGTCTTTTACTCTTCCTCAGAGTTTCATTGTCTTCCTCCTCAGGAATTTGCTCAAAATATTTCATTGGATTGGCAGGTTCAGGAGTTGTATCAGGCTCCTGACTCGATGAACTTGGCATATCTTTCATCAGAAAAATATCCTCAAAAAATGTAACATCTCTGGACTCCATAATTGTACTGACATGCACGTCAGGTACTCCAGATTTAACCACTAGAAATCTATATCCAACGCTATGGTGAGCATAGCCTAGAAAGATGCAATCCACACTTTTTAGTCAAAGCTTACGCTTTTTGGGAATTGACACATTGACTTTCGCCAAACTACCCTAAGTGCGCAAGTATGAAAGTGATAGTCTTTTCTTCTCCCATTGTTTATATGGGGTTATCTCTTTATTCTTTGTGGGAACCCTGTTTAGGACATGACATGAAGGCAATATAGCCTCCCCCCACCATGCTTTGGAAAGACCCGCTGTGTCTAACATGGCATTAATCAAATCAGTTAGAGTGCGGTTCTTTCTTTCAGCAACCCCGTTTGACTGGGGTGAATAAGGAGGTTTCCTCTCATGGATTATACCATATTCCTCACAGAATAAATTGAACTCATTAGAAAAGTACTCGCCGCCACGATCAGCCCTAACCCTTTTGATTTTTCTTTCAAGTTGGTTCTCAGCTTCTGCCTTATAGATTTTAAAGTAGTGAAGAGCTTCATCTTTAGTTTTCAAAATATACACATAGCAGAACCTAGTGGAGTCATCAATCAAAGTCATGAAATATCTATTATCACCTTTTGTCAACACACCATTCATCTCACACAGATATGAATGCATGAGTTCTAATAGTGCCAAGTTTTCTTACCTCTGCGGCCTTATGAGGCTTACGAGGCTGCTTAGATTGCACACAAACTTGACACTTAGAACCTTTGGCAAGGGTGAATTTCGGGATTAACTGTAAACTGGCCAACCGCGTCATGCAACCAAAATTTATGTGACAAAGTCGTGAATGGCAAATAGTAGTCTCATTGCCACTACAAACATGGTTCATAACATTATTACACAAATCTGAAAGAGATAGGCAGAACAAGCCTCCGCACACATAGCCTTTACCAACAAATTGTCCACACTTGGACACTACAAATTTATTGGACTCAAATACCAGTCTAAAGCCATCTCTACACAGAAGAGATCCGCTGACGAGCTTCTTATTGATAGATGGCACATGATGCACGTTCTTCAGTTGCACAATCTTTCCCGAAGTAAACTTCAGATCGACCGTACCAACACTATAAATAGTGGCATGTGACCCATTCCCCATTAGAACGGCTGAATCCTGAGTGACCTGGTAAGAAGAGAACAATGAAACATCAGCACACACATGTATATTAGCACCAGTGTCTATCCACCAATTGGTAGAATGACATACGGAAAGAACAATAGGTAAATTACCATACCCTGAAGTTCCCGTCTCAGTGGTACCAACAACAACATTAGCAGACTTGGAATTATGCCCTTGCTGATTCTTTCTACCTTTGCGTTGGTTGCAATCCTTAGCCCAATGACCAGATTCGCCAGACACAAAGCAAAGACCATCCTTTGTGTTTTTCTTCTTCTTCTTGAAGCTAGTTGTTTGTGCAGTCTTGTTCTTTCCTTTGAACTTTTGAGCATGGTCATTCTTCTTCTGCACTAGAATGTCTCTCATTACCTCTAGTGTGTGTATCTTTTACTCTCGCCTTCTCTTCAACATCAAGAGACCCAATGAGATTTTCAACAGAAAACTCTTGTCTCTTATGTTTCAGAGAAGTAGCAAAATTCCTCCAAGAATGAGGAAGGTTGGCAATAATACCTCCCGCGACAAACTTGTCCGGTAACACACACTTAAAGTGCTTAAGTTCTGTGGCCATAGATTGTATCTCATGAGCCTGTTCAACTACAGAACGCCATCAACTATTCTATAGTCATTATATTGCTCCATGAGATACAGTTCACTGCCTGCATCCGAAACTCCAAACTTGGCCTCGAGTGCATCCCACATCTTTTTCCCAGTTTTAATCACCATGTATGCATCGATTAACTTCTCACCAATAACACTAACCACGACACCTTTAAAAAGGTTATCAGCAGCCTCGAACGCTTGCTCCTGTTCAGGAGTAAGTGTTACTTCAGGTTTGCCGTTTGCCACATGGAAAATGTTCATGGCAGTTAGCCAAAGCACCATCTTGGTGCGCCACCTCTTGTAATTCGCACCATCGAACTCAGAGGGTTTGAGCGCAGCAGCAAAGCCAGTTGACGAAAAATGCCTATAATAAGGTTTTTTAATTGTTGAGTATATGAGCATTTTTCAAATTACTTTAATTCAGAAATAAACTAGATGAATCATGGACAATATTGTAGCCTTTTTCATAAAGCAAGTAATCATGAACACCATAGTCATACGAATTTCTAGAAGAATAGAAACTAGTATTTCTATCTCAGTGTTTAAGACAACAATAGATAATAAAGCTAAACAAACAACAAGTTTAAGATAGATATACCCAGAACCGGTAGACGTAACAGCATCAGCTGAAGTGTTGGTTAGGTCATCGTTTGCCATGGTGTAGTGGTAGTAGTCGTGCAGATAATGTAGATGAAGTAGAGGATCGAATGATGACGAAGCAACGATCGGATGAAGACGAAGCAGCGAGCAGTCGCGCGAACGCTCCCCAAAAATCTTATTCGTCCTTGCTTGTGCAAGCCTTCAAGGACGGGGGTTCCAGAGGCCTGCTCTCCCGGTTCGACCGTACACGCGCCTTGCGGGATGGAGATCGCCAGACACAACAGCAACAAACTCGAGGATTCTTTCAATAGCCAAAAAACAAAAAACGAAGAGACAGAGACTAGAGAAAACTGCCATCAATCATTGCAAACCGCAGCCATAACTCACTAGTAACTGAACCGTTACTGCCAGCCGTTAGTTAATGCCATTGCTTCGAGTCGGTGCGTTTTGATTTTCGAATAGATAAAGAAAAACACGCCCGCACCCGACGTGCCTGCGCGCGCACGCACACGCATGTCACGGCACGACACGGCTCGGCTCGGCGAGCGAGCGAGCACGTACGTGTGTTGGCTTTCTCTAATTCCACAAGGGGCTACCACGTTCCACCTTATAAAGTGGTGTAACTCCCCTTCAACTCTCTATGTGGGACTAATCAATTTTAGCACGTGCACATGGGCCTTTGAGATTCTCCAGGAATTAATTAGAATTAAAAACTGGGCCCAACCCGTATTAATTCCTACAGCTGTGAGCCTGCTATCACACATTTACATTCCTAATAGCTAATATTGCGCTTGTGTTATTGTGTATGGTCAATAAAACTTCTTGTTGAAATGTCTATGGTATAGTTGATGTTATGTATGGACATATGGTGATTGGTCAGAGCTCATGTTATGTATGGTTTAGATTGCTATCATTAAACGTTAGGGACTTTGTTATCACTTATCCTTTATGAATTTATATTCTACACTGTTACTCTTCACATGGCATTACAAATTCAAGCACTATACTCGTTTTCAATGATTAGCTAGCCATAATCAGTCTGTTTCAATTTATAATGCTATCTGCCTGATAAAAGAAGCCACCTGATGGATATGCTCCATGCTCAAAGAGACAGTGGCACTCAAGTAAAGGTAATGTTTGACCTCCACTTTTGTTAGTTATATGATTCAATCAGTTTCCTGATTTTTTATTGTTTAGTTTTCCTTATGTTATGATTAATTGTGGAATCGCAAGTGGGCATTCACTAAGTAACTAATGTCTAATGTAGATTTTCTCCTAGTACTATTGTGCTCATTTTTTAAATTTCTCTTCTGATGCAGCAAGCTCTCATGCTTGTCTTTGTGGAAACCAAAAGGGGTGCTGATTCTTTGGAGCATTGGTTGTGTATTCATGGATTTCCAACTACTATTCATGGTGATAGAAACCAACATGTTTGTTCTGGTTTTTTTCCCTTCAGAATCACTCATTTTGTTCAGAACATTCAGTTATACTTGTTCTGGAATCAGTATACCATTGGTTAGTTGGTGTCATGAGATGAATATTGCCCAATTATTATTGTTGTCTGGTTTGCTTGGCATACACTAAAGAGGAAGTTATATATATTGTAGTAAGTCTTATTTCCAGATATTACTATCACATAACAGACACTTAGAAATGCATACTTCTTATTAATTTACTCACAGATCTAGTTTTATTCATGATGTTTTTGTGCGCACTATCAGTGTATTTTTATCCATTTCTAACCAGAATTCAGCATGTATCCATCTCGTGCCTATATACCAAATAATCCGAATTCATATCCGTATCCGGCTGGCCCGTATGTGGCTCCGAATTCGACAAAAAAAATATGGGGGAAGAGCAATATCCACCCGTATTTAGCTCATTTTCACCCCTCAGGCTTGGTAGTGCAAATTTGTCAACAAACCAAACAACCCTTATTGCATTCCAACCTATTTTGAGTGGCACAATAGCGTAGAATCAGTGAACTCAAATAGAAATTGTTTTTTAGTAGCCAGTATCACACTTGTGTGTTATGTTTTCGTTTGACTGAAACACAAAACTACACATTTATTGCTCATGCAAACAAGTTTTTCAGTGGTAAAAGATAATTATTGATATTTTTTTGGATTTAAACTAAACACACACGACTTGTACTAATAGCGTGGCTAAACACAATTTGAATAGGTTTTCGAAACATGCAAGTATTACACACCATATGTATATGATTTTCCGCTGTCTGCCTACTAGTCTTAACAAATAACAAGGTCGGAGATTTTATTTTAGATTTTACGTATCGATCCCAAGAGACACCTATCTAGTTTAGCAACGGAACACAAACTTGTGATTAGAATTATGGGCTCAAATATATATAAGATAATCCGGAGTGAGTTTCATAAAAAAATTCATCAAAGTCCACCTTTTATAGCAAATTTGTGTATATACTTCTTTTATATATGAAAAAGGATATATAGCAAAAACAAAGGGCTCCAATGAAAAATTTTCAATCAAATCGCATCGGAGTATCTTATAATTGGTATTTGAGTATACTAAAAGTTATAAAGAAGTATAGTATGTTTGTTTAAGTGATATATTAAAAGTGGGAGTACATACTCCTAGAAGTACATAATAGACGTCCTATATATAATTTAAAAATTAGAGTTGATGACCGTTCGTCCTCCCTACCTTTTCTGACGTCCGTTGGATCGGCGCGCAAGGCACCGATAGTCCAGATCACGTCGTTAAGCAGAGTTGATGACCCGATATGATGGGACTACAATTTTTTTAGCCGGTAGCAAAGCATGGCTATTGAACTAGTATATATATATATACCCTGAATAGTGTGTTTTTGAGGTCTTGCTAGGAGCGCCTTTAGAGGAACATAACTGTCAGAAGAAAGCTCATCGGCTGCACTTCTTTCCTTCCTTTCACTCACCAGCAATTGATTGTTTTTAAATAATTTTAATTTTAAATATAATTACAAAAAATAGGTGTATGTCGCCATTTGGAATGGTAAAATTTCATTATCGCTTTTCCAATCGGCGATAGCATCCCTGTCGCTAATTGGAACAGTGCAGAGAGGTTTTTGTCGCTACTTGAACTGATGACAACACAATTTCACTAGTTCAATTAGTGACAGGACCATGTCACCAGTTCTGGCGACAAAGATACTGTCGTCAATTGGAATGACGATATGGTCCTATATTTTTTTATTTATGTCTAGAGAATTCAGCCTAAAGATTTAGTGTATTTCACAAAGTTTTTTGCTAATAACTTGAAGTGTCATAATAGTTCAGAATCTAAAATTGGAGAAGAAAACAAAATGCGAAGTAGAGAATGTGAGATCAACTACGCAATTTGGAATGCGAGTTCAGCAGCGCAATGACACAAACAACCCCCGTTGGAGCGAAATGAAAAAATATTTGAGTTTAGGGTTGCCATGCGTATTGTTGTCTTGATTGTATTGTTCGTGGAATCGATTCATTTGAAAAATATTGCGTAATATTTAATAGTCGAAACATTTGGTAAAAGAGATTTAAGTTTGAAAGATTTCATAATTTAATTGATAAATATATGGTGCGCTGGATTTGGTTACGTACATTAGAAATGTCAATATGCACGAATCAACAAACTGAAATATACCTACAATACATGTGCACCTTTTTGGAATATGAAAAAGGTTGATTGGAACAAAATTAATCAATCCTGGCGGCCCATCGACCCCTTCCCCTTATCTCTGGTCTACCCGTGGCAATAGCCAGTCTCGAAGTCAGCCATGTTCTGCGACTGAATGATATTAGGATAGCACAACGTTAGACCAAATTAATAATCAGGATACAAACCGAACATAACTTACCTCTTCTATCCGGACTGCGCTCGGGTGACGGGGAGTGCTAGGACAGCCGCCAGTCTCACTAACGGGAGCCTTCCCCTTGTGCGCCGCGCACTTGGCCCAGTCGTACTCAGCTTCCTGTTCGGGGATCCTCCATCACCACCCTACTCTCCTGAGCTTCTTTGGTGCTTTTTTAGTAGGGTCGGGTACATAAGATTTCCATCGTTTGAAGGTCGCGGCTCGCATCGCATAGTTCAACATGTACTTTTGCTCGATGAACACTCTATCATACATGTCTTGGCCATCGATCCATTGAAAGAAGTTGCATCGCATCTCTGGCTGCCATTATGCATGGATGTAGTTAGGGATTTGTGGAATAGAACGTAAGATGTGAACAATCTATGTGTGTGCAAGAATCACTTACGATGACATTTCCACACGTGTAGTACGTCCGGACGGCCATCGCCGGGTGTGTGGACTGGACGATCTTAGTCGGTTTTTCGCACACACATTGTGGGCGTGGGAACTCTAGTGGTACCGGCGCATCCTTCATAGAACAATCCTGGTAAGGTTTAGCCCTCTCAACAAGCCAGCATCTTCGCGTAGAAGTTCGCCGATGAATCCGACATCTCCTTCCTCTCAGTTTTGTGAACCAAGTTTTGGTGAAGTGTTAGATGTGATGGTGTAGTGGTCTCCTCTTGCTCTCTTCTCCCCCAGTTTTCTTCTCCCTCCTTTTATAATGGGCCTTTTCGGTTTGAAAAGGTGGCGTAGCGGGGTTTTTTATTTTCGGCCTGCAAAGGTAACGTTGTAGTGTATTATCATCTCGGTCTACAAAAGTGGCAGTTTGTGGCGTATCGTGGTGCGTTCTTTTCGGTCTGAAAATGTAGAATCGTAGTTTTTTTTCAACTCGGTCTGCAAAAGTAACAGCGTGTGACGTGACAGGGTGCGGTCTTTTCAGTATGAAAAAGAGGTGTGGCGAAGTGTGGTCTTTTCGGTGTGCAAAGGTAGTATCGAAGTGTGTTGCCATCTTGGTTTGCAAAAGTGGCAGTGTGTGGCGTGACCGGGTGCAATCTTTTCGGTCTGAAAAGGGAGAGTGGCGGAGTGTGGTCTTTTCGGTGCGAAAAGGTAGTATCGAAGTGTGTTGTCACCTCGGTCTACAAAAGTAGCAGTGTATGGCGTGACCCAGTGCGGTATTTAAGGTCTGAAAAGGTGGGTTGTCGCGATGTTGATTCTCTTACATGGTTATCCATAGACACAAGAATAAATAGTATCAAAATACGAGACTAGCATAATATAAGTTGTACACAAATTTATATTTACATGACATATTTGATATTTACAAGAACAAATATCTACTCGCAGGCCCGCTGGCGGCGTACCCCACGTGTGGCTCCTAGCCTCGTCCAGGGCAGCTACGGGCGCTAGTACGAGTAGGTCAAAGGCTCAGGCGGCCAAGCACCCTACCAGCGTGAGTGAAGAATCTAGATCTGCCATTATGAGTTAATAGAGTATTTTGGTGATTAATGACATATCCATATGTGAGACTAACACTTTTATCGATACACCTATTGTGTAATCTTATTTGAATGAAAATGTGAAAATCATAGAGGTATGCATTTGACATCATATTCTTATATCTTGTTGCATTCCTCAGATCCAAAATATAGGTTGAACTCTACTAAAAGTTTAACTTGAATATGTGTATATATTTTTATTACACATTTGTATATGCACACATTTAGGGGGGGTTCACTCTATATTTTGTGGTTTTATTAGTATTAATCCATATTTATTTATCTATATATATTGGGTATCTCTACTTTGAACATATTCTTTGAGTATATAAAACTTGTGTAGTTCATATATACTCATATTACTTTATATTCAATTATTTGCAATTGTGTTATGAGACTAATGTGTGTGCTAAGTTGTTTTAAAGACTTAGTCTCAGATTATGGATGGCGACATGGAATTGACAATATAAAGACAATAGAGGGATCATGGCTATTAATGTGCCATCTTGAACAACTAGGGTTTATGCATTGCATTTGTTTTTGCCTCTGGGAAACTGTTCAGAAAAATCGGTATGACCGCATTTGATGAGCGGTATTACTGCAAGTCGGTAGCACCGGATTCTAGTTGGTGGTATGTATTTTCCAGAGAGTATGTATTTGGAAGTATTTCTTGAAATCCCAAAATCGGTATGACCGCATTTGATGAGCGGTATTACCGCAAGTCGGTAGTATCAAAATCTAGTTGACGGTATATATTTTTCAGAGAACCTATTTTTGGGAGTTTCTCTTGAAATCTAAAAACAATATGACCACATTTCTTGAGTGGTATTACCGATGTGCGGTAATACCGAGTTTTACATTGCGGTACGTTATTTTTAGAGAGGGTGTTTTTCTTGTGATTTTGATCCTCTAAAAATCGGTAATACCGATCTAGCTGAGCGGTATTACTACCATGTGGTAGTACCGATTTATAGTTGGCGGTAGTACCACACCTTCCTGAAACGGTTAGTTCAGAAGCACTTAATGCAAATATGTTTTGGTAATTAATGAATCACATTGTGGGACTAATATTTTTCATGAGTTGGATGATAGGTTATGTTCAATTGTGATGGAGACTTTGGATGACATCATGAGTTGATCGTCATCAAGTCAAGGTTCAAGAAGAAGATGCATCATGTGTTGATACATATCAAGATCTCAAAGAGAAAATTATTATAAATTGATCATCAAGTCAAGAGAAGACCCATCATGTGTTGATGAAGGGCACATAAAAGGATGCATCATGGGTTGATGCATATCAAGACAATGACTCGGACTTGAAGTGAAGATGTGCGTCATCAAGCTTCAAGAGGATGCTCAAGGCAAATGTATGACTAGCTAGGGCTAAGGATATGTTCATAGTCTTTTACCGGTCTTGGTGTTTGGTTGGAAGACCGGATTGCTAGTATAGAATTGTTGTACTATTAATAGGGGTCTTGTCTAGTAGCTTGAGACTCATAATGTGTTGATAGCTCAATCTCGCTTGCTCTAGCTCTCCATGCTATGATGCTATTATTTGCGAATGTGTTTTTCAAATAGCTGAGGCACATGCATCTATACTTTGCAAATGTGTTTTGCAAATAGTTGAAGTCCATGTACGTACTTCTTGTGGCATGATTTAAGTTTGCAAATGTGTTTAGCAAATTCTTGGGATTTATGTATTTTCCCTTGACATGGTCTAAGATTGCTTGTTGCTATTTCCTTGGACTTAGACCATGGTTGTGACTCTCTGGAGTTCTTGTGTTTTTTTGCATTGATATAATTTTTTGAGATCATGCAATTAAGTGGGTTATGTAGCCCTCTAAATAATCTTTCCATAAAGTCCAAGATCACCCAATTCTGACATCGGAGTCAAAAGTTATGATATTTTTTCCGAGTATCGCCTATGCTGAAATTGGACTGCGGTAATGCCACCCGAGAAGAGTGATACTACCGTAGAACGGTAATACCGGATTTGTACAGCGGTATTACCGCATCAAACTTCAAAACGGCTAGTTTTTGAGCATTTAATGCACCCTTTTCGACCGTTGATCATTGGGGGCGGTATTACTGGATTTCTGCAGCAGTATTACCGCATTTGCTGAGTTTTGCTAAATTGAGCTATCAACGGCTAGTTTTTATTGTGGGGGCTATAAATACCCCCTTGTTCGGTTGAGAGATAATCTCTTGGCACTCCATTTTATTCTATTGAGCTAGTGTGAGCTTCTACTCTCAATTGTGCATGTGTTGCACCTTGCGAGCTAGGAAAGGTGTCTCTAGTTCCATGTGTTGTATTTAGAGGTGGATTTCCTATACATTTGAGCTTGTGCATTCGTTGCACGTGGTGAGAGTCAAGCAAGGGACTTGATTTATTACTCTTGGTGTTTGCCTACGCCTAGACGGCGTGGCGGCGTCGTGTTCGGTGATCTCTTCAAAGAAGATTGTGAAGAGGCCCGACATATTGTAAAGGTTAGAGCTCACCTACTCAGAGCGGAAAAGAGCTACAACTAGTGGGATTGAGGTGTTTGGCTTAATTCGTGCAGCCGATCCAATTCGTTTGGGCTTACCTCAACGTGGATTAGGAGAGACCGGTAAGTCTCCGAACACCACGGTAAAATATTATTGTGTCATTGTGGTTTGTTCGCTTGTGTTTTACTTTGTGCAATTTGCATTTCTAGAATTAAATTGCTTACATGTCTTTAGATGCTTGCTATAATTGTTAATAATATTAGCTTGTTGGTGCACATAGTCAGAACTAGTTGATTTATGTTTTAATTGAGAAAAACCGAATTGATTCACATTTCCGCATAAAACTCAGTTTTACCCAAAATATTTTGAAAAACCGCCTATTCACCCCCTCTAGTCGACCTCCTCGATCTTATAGGAGTAGCCTAAGGGGGTGTCGTGAGAGGGTGCTGCGTCGGCTGGCTCGCTCCGGGCGCACTATGCGGCTGTGAAGCCCCCACGGAGACCTAGCTACTCTCGCCATGTGACGACCCACTGCCACCCTGGTCGAAATCGAAGTCCCCGGAGCGTGACTCCTTGTGCAACACCAGCTCCTCCTCCCAAAGGGGTGCAAGAGTTGTGAACAGTACGTTATGCATGTAAACATGGCAAAAATGATGGAATAGTATATTGTGCATGCAAACAAGATAGACATACCTTGTCACACGAAGGTATCGGACCGCTCCGCGTACTCTTGCCGCGTGTACGGGTGGAACTCAGAACCCGTCAGAGAATATTACCGTTAGTAACTAGTGGAGTTCGAAATAAACAACTAGACATGAGTGTTTCATACCGACCCCCGAACCATGTCGGGGTACTCCTAGCAAGGTGTCACGAGGACCCGCCCACCACGTCCGGGTGAGGAGCCATAGGGCGTGACGCACCGTGGCTCACCCTCGTCCATGCACACGCGGGTCCACCACCTCCTTAGTTATACAACAAGATGCCAGTTGGATGCTCACCTTATCTTCTCTACGAACTAGTCCATGATCTCTCTAATCTCCTACGCCGTCATGCTGAAGCACTCCCCTAGCATCATACAATGCACGGTGGTCGCCAACTTGTGCATCTTCCAATGTAGATCGATCTGTACATGTAATTAATAAGTTAGAAACCGAAAATTTGTGAAGCAAATAAGATGTACAAACCGTTCAATACATACCATGCGATGGAATCCGGAGTCTGATTGGGTGGGGTACATGTTGGACGTCGCGGCCTCGTGTCGTGGTGGGTCGTCCACGGCCCTAACGCAGCAAACCCTCCTCCGACTGGAGTACCATTCGATGTATTCTTCGTACGTTCCAGGGTCGTAGGGAGCATCCTACTAGACGATGTCCTCCAACGCGCAGAGCCATCCCTGAACCCAAGGGAATATCCTGTTCATCCAGGAAGTCGTAGCAGGTACTCCCTTCCCAATGTACCCGTAGAAGGCAAAACGATTATAGGTACGACAGAAGTAAAACGTGAACTTACCTATGGATGTTTGGCGCCACCCATTGCCCCCAGGGGGCTGGAACATGCTGTCGCAGACCGAACTGGCGCACCACTCATGCACGTGGTACTCCTCCACGAAGACATCGTGCACCAAGCACCTCCACGTGTTCTAGTACACATGGTCTCGCATGTACAGGCTCGGCAGGCCTCTAGGTGCGCGCGTGTACACCCTGTCGAGAGTGTACGGTGTCCAGATGACGCGGTTTATCCATCGACATTGTCTGGGTAGTATGCGTGTGTAGTGATCGGAGTGAAGGTGACCTGTGGAATAGAATAACAAAAATTTAGCACACAAAATTGAATTATATTACGAAAAAGAATAAATATTAAGAAAACCTACCCATCGGTGACGACACATCGTCATCGGCGGCGTACATGGCGACTTTGTAGGCTCCTAGGTCCAGCTATGGTCATCCGATCTGAAAACTCTCAAAGGAAGAAGCAGCGGGCATCTAAAGAGGATGGAGCTGCCCCGAACCCGGTGGGACGCATCACCACAGGGTGCAGCATGTCGCGCACAACACCGTCAGGCCCCAAGCATAGAGCTGGATCTCCTCCACCTCCCAGTCCTCCAGCTGGCGTGTGTACTAGGTCATGTGCTTGTCGACGCTGTCACTGTGAGACCCTAGGAACATCACCTACCCGAACAAACACAACAAGTAGACCTCGAAGTGCTCTCAATGTGTACTTGGGTGCATCCTGTACCATACGCTCTGGCTGTAAGAAGACAAATACACATCAGTAAGTTGCACAAAGCAATTGAAGTAGAAGAACAAGAGTTACAGAAACTTGCGTAGAACTGGCAGATCCACTTTGGCGACGGCCCGTGGGTGTTGTTGAACTCCCTGTAGCCACTGTTGGGTAGCAGCATCCCCTGGTACCTCGCAAGGAACTCCGTGTGACACATGGCTAGAACATCGTACGTCGCTAGAGGAAGCCCACACAGGGCAAGCCAGTCAGAAGGGTGATATCCTGAAGCGTCGACACCTTCTCCTTGCACGGGAGGTTGCACAAAGCAATCGTATACAAACTCATGCAAACACTACTACACAAAAGGTCATCACAGACGATTTTTGAACCGTCTGAATTTGAGTACATATCACCCAATTTCGGAGAAAGCATAAGATCGAGCTATTCACTCTGCATTCTGCAAGTCATTCTAGCCATCCAATTCTGTTACGTGTAAAAGTTATTGTATATTCTTTCACGCGATATCGCCGCAAACTTAATTTACCAGCACTGTCCTCATTTGACTGCCAACATTATATTGTTTGATCATTTTACCATTCATTTTAATTCTTGGACCAAGAAGTGGAAACCTATAATTAATATAGGATGGATGGAGGAAACGTGATTTTTAAACTGATTGATATGGTTCATCATTTAGACAGGATATGGTCAAGAAACTTCCCTGCTTTGTTAGTTCTGCTGTTCGCTTCAACACGCGATATGCGTCCTACTAATCACGAGAACCACCCCGCCCCGCGCCAGCGGCACAAAACTGTTGACTATGGATTAACCATGATTATCTCAAGTCTAGGAATTTATACATTAGCACTGTTTGAGATGAACTGTTGACACATAAAAACATAACAATCTCAATCGTATCTCAGGGTGAGTCAATCTAATACTATATTCTCAATCTAATACTATATTCTCTAATATGTACTCACACTATTGATTCTATATTCATATATCTATGACTACCAACGTGTCCTAAGCCACCAGCGAAAACAAAAAGTTGGACAATCTGTTTGCACTCTACATATACGAATATCAACTAAAAACTGAAAAGGTTACTCCGTATTGGACTTAGAGTATATATGTACGAGCAGGACATGTACAAAATAATTGTAAAGAATCCACGAATTTTAACTATCTGTTGTCTTGGGTGCCTACATATTACAAATATGCATGCGTGATTGGCCCAGATTTTGATTAATTATCTCCTATCTGAATAATGCTCTGCCAAATCATTTCAGACAAGTTCTAGCTAGTACGGTCCATCAATTAGTTGGCCTCTGAATTATTTTTTGATAGAAAATTGGCCTCTGAATTATTGCTGCGATATATTTTTTGGATTACCATCATTGCATTTCAACGATGCAAATATTACTGGAGAATGCAGACGAAGCTGCTTTTTATTTCCTTTTCTTTTCTCCCAAGTGGTGCATTGTCAGTGCTCTGCTGCATGAGTGCAATGCATGCAGTTGTCTTTTTTCTCTCTATATATATATATTGAGAATGAGTTTTGCACGCTGCAATTTGGCACCATATTGAAATCTTAATGAGATCAATATGATCAATCTAGCAATTACATATGCACCTAGACGGTTAGAGCGTGCACTCATGCAATGTGAGCCGATTGTCTCTTTAAAAAAGACCTTACGAGGGTAGCTAACTAAAGTCAGTAATAAACTTTAGGATAAATTTGTTCAGTAACATCTCAATTGTCCGCGAGTTGTAAAATACCATCGTAAATACGAAAAACTCTAAGAAATGTTATTACCATCACGTTTTCTATCTAAAACAGCTGTTATAGCCTTTCTTAGAGAGAATTTCAGAAATACCAATATTATCTCTCTTAGAGAATAGTTCGAGAAAATACCAAACAAAGCTAAAAAATTCTATGAAAATTCATAGATATTACCTCATATATTTTGCACTTGTAAAAATAATTTTCAACTTAAATTTGGTTTTCATTTTTACACAGTAAATAGTTTTTAAAAGCTAAAAATACTTTTTAAACTAGAAAATAGTAAGATAGCTCCAAAAAATCTATAAAAATTTCAGAGTAGTTAAATAGGGTATCTTGAGCTTCATTAAAATATTCTTAACTTAATTTTTTCTTTAATTTTTACACATTAAATAAAATTTAAAAGCTAAACATACTTTTTAAACAAGAAAAATAGCAAGATAGCTCTAAAAATTCTATAGAGTAGTCAAATATTCTGAAATTAATCAAAATATTCTCAACACAGTTTTAGTTTTTATTTTTGAAATACAATTAAATTATTTATTTTCCCAAAAAAATGGATGTTACGACATTTCATTTTGCCTATCCCCAAGCTAAGTCTCACCACCACTGTCCTTCATCATGAGTGGCTGTTTGCGGAGGAGAAGCAAGGGTAGAATGACATGTGGGACCATCCTTAGCAAAAAAAAAGAAAAAAATAGAAGAGTCATTTCGTACCTTTGGGATGGAAAACGTGATGGCCATGATATTTTTCAGAGTTTTTCATATTTACGATGATATTTTTCAGTCGACTTCGACCACGATGGTATTTTACAACTCGCAAACTATTACGATGACAGTGAACAAATTTACCCTAAACTTTATTCCTATCTGAAATTTGCTTGTCTCGCATTGTACAGCAGCAGTTAGACGTGTCATCTCCTGTAACACCCCGTTTTCGGTTAATGAATAGTGTTTACTATTCAACCCCAATTTTCAATTCGTGATCGCAATTTGTAATATTTTTGAAAGATTTCAAACTTCTTGTTAAGCTCGGATTTGTGTTTCAAATCTTTCCGTGTTTTCAAAATTTCAAATTCAAGCTTGTAGCTCCCTTTTCGGTTTTGGGGCCTTAATCCATTTTAGCCATCCCTCTCTTTCTCTTCTGGGCTCAGCCTGTTTCCCCCTCCTCCTTTCTTGGCCCGTCTCCCGCACCGCCGTTCGGGCCGCTTCCCCGTCGCCCCAGCTCGGCCCAGCACAGCCTCCCCTCTCCCGAGTCATCTTCTTCTCCCAGCGCCGCCTCTCTCCTCTCTCTCTCTCCCGTACAATGCCGACGCTGGCTCTCGTTATCCTCTGCCACCACTAGCTCCCCGCCTGCCCCTGTCACTCGCCTCTGACCGGCTCCGCGGCACCACAATCCCCTGCCACCACCATCCCGCGCCCATGCCGCTGCCCCCGAGCCCTCTCTTCGCCCGGTCTTTGCGACGCCGTTGTGCAGAGCTTCCCCCTCTTCGCCCGGTCCAAGCGACGCCACCGCGTCGCCTCGCTCCCCCACCATTGCCGTCAGTGAGCCCCGAGTCGCCGCCGCCCATGCATTGCTCCACCTACTCCTTCAGGCGCTGCAGGAGCCCATGCCGAGCATTCTCGGGACTCGCGCCGCCCGCCTTCTCCTTCGCCCCCTTCCCCGCCTATAAAATCCCTAGAGGAGCCCCTTCACCTCCCTGCTCCACCCCCTTGCTCCCAGGTAAGCGCACCCTTGATGTTTCCGTGCGCCCGAAGCTCCCCGGTTCGGCCGAATCCGCCTCGCCGCCGATCTCCGCCTCCGGCCATCTCCCGCCGCCGCCACCCCCGTCACCGTGCGCCACCACCTCCCAGGAGACCTCCCCTCCAACCCCGTCGCCTCCGAACCACCACAGCCCCGGATCGAGCCATCTTCCCTCCTTCCGGCCGGTTTCTTCCTCGCCGCCGATCTCTCTCACCCGACCAGCTTCCGCCGCCATTGTTGGCCAGGTGAGCTGCGGAGGACCCCACCGACCCCGTGCTCCCCACTTCCCGGCGCCGCGCCCGATCGTCTTCTCCGCTCGCCGAGCTCCGCCACCGCTCCTTGGTCGCGCGCGCTCGGCCTAACTCCGCACCGTCGCCACCGTCACCGGGACCGCCTCACCGAGGGGAACCCATTTTGGGTAACCCCCGGCGCGGCCGCCTCCCTCCGCCGGCGACGAGCCGCGCCGCCTGCCTCCTTCCCTCGCCTGTTGTCGGACGAATCCGGTGCTGCATGGCGGTTATTGCCGGTAATTACTATTCACATTAAGGGTTAATCCCGGCTTAGTCGGCGCTAATCCTCCCTCTGTGACACCGACTGGTGGGACCGGCAGTACGGTAAAGCACCGGGTTAACTGGGATTCAATCAACCGAGGCTGACAAGTGGGCCCGAGTCACTATTCCACAGACCCGTGCACCCGTGGACTCGGCGCGCGCGTGCTGGCCTTCGGCCCACGCCACAGTGCACGTGCACCGGCACCCCTGTGCAAGCCCGACACGTGTCGGCTCCAGGATTTTCCAGCCTTTTCTGATTTACCAATCAATTGAAAATTCTGTTGAAAGCTTCAAAAATCCATAACTTCCTCATTATAGCTCCAAAAATTATGAATATTTTTCCTAAAATTTTCTAAAATCAAGATCTTGCTAATGGCACTGATCTTATTTAATTTTGAGTTCATTTGCTTGGTGATTTGTATTTATTTGCTCTCTTTTATTGTTATATCTTTTTCCGGTACGTCCGTTCGGGTAGGGTTCGAAGACGCGGGAGACCTCCACTTCGGACAAGCTCAAGAATACCTAGACCCTTCTACCTTTATCCCAGGCGAGTCAACACTTTGATCATATTGATCCTACATTTTATGCAAATTATATTCTTTTAAAGTATCAAAATGCATGCTCTAATTTCTATACAAATATATGTCAAACACTCTAAGGTAGTTAAATGCCTACTTGTTGATTAATAAGTTATTATTCCATTTCCTTGAAAATTGAACTTCCAATATCCTTGTCACCCTAGTAAATATCTGGTAACCTACTAGTTATAGGTCATACTTAAACGCCATGCTAGTCTTGTTTAAGTACCGGGGTAATTCTACCCCAAATCATCATCCTTTAATTATCATCAATTGTTTTGGGCAGTCATTGAGGGAGAATGACTGGACTGGTTGGATAATTTGTTTTATACTTCTCTAAAACCCTAAAACTTGCTAATACTACATCTGGGCGAATGGAGAGAATGGTGGGTCTTTGTGGCACGAGAGTGATTGGTATGTGGTATGAACACTTTGGGTGGATTAAGGACTTAATCTTGTCATGACCTCCCGTGTAAAACAAGTACAACCACAAGTCTGCAAAATGCAACTTGGCTTAGTAAATTTGTCGAACCCTGAAAGTCATCTCACTGGTGGAGGAGAGGCAGTGCAGGCATGAGCCGGGAAGGGACACCGAGGGTGAGGTCGCCAGCTACGCTCGTCGTAGTGGTGAACATCCCGCACAACTTATGGGCGCAACCCCATATAGGTGAGATGATGGAAAGGACGAAGTAGATTGAAAGGTTACTGTGACGATCACTCAACTACATGACTACGGAATCATGTGGGGTAACGAGTATGATTGTCTCTTGTGGGTAAACTGTATAACCTCTGCAGAGTCAAAACTGTTTAAACAGCCGCGCCTACGGTCAAAGGCGGACATGGGAACTTAACTTGAGTTAGTTCTATTTCAAAAACCTTTGTGGGTGGTATGAAAACTAGGTCGGGGCCTGAGATTTGACTTTTCCCTGGATCGTCGTATCTAGTGTTGTTAATGTATGGAGGTAGCTCCAATCAAATGAAGCACGAAACAGAGTTTCCGATGGAGGGAACCTCTGCTGTTATTACTTATTGCACATTTAATCTCTTTAAAAATGCAATTTGGTTAAAATGCTAAGTGATAGGATTTTATAATATCTGTATTTACAAATACTGCTTTACGCAAATAAAAGAACCCGAGCCATCCTTGTTACACCTCGCATGTATATTATTGCATCTGTTGTGTGGGCTCGCGAGCACGGTAGTTGTGCTCATCCTCGCTCTTTCCCAACTCCTCAGAAGTAGGAAGACCTGAAGACTACGACTACTACGAGGATCCAGAAGTCTGAGGACCCAGGAGCTGTTGAAGCGTAGTTTAGTCCTTAGTTGTTCTAGTCTCACCACAGTCTAGCTGACTCCGTCGGTTCTTGTGTACCTCCTATATTGTCCGGGGGTTTTCGGATAATATCGGGTGTACACGGGTTCCCCAGTCACTTGCCTGCGGTAAGATGTGCCTTCACCCCTTTGCTTCCGTTGTCGCCTCCGCTATCTTTTGTAATGTACTCATTTGGCCTGTTCGGCCCTTATTGTAAAAACTGACCCGAAGCGGTTTGTGTAAACTCTGATGTGTAAATTAATGAATGCAATGATTTTACGCCATGTATGGTTTGATTCAGCAATATGCTTGTGAAGTCTTTATCTCGATCTGAGGAATAGCACAATGAATTCACAGAGGATCCGAATACAGAAATCTGGGGTCCAACATCTCCACTGCCTAACTAGCTCCCTTTTCTGCTTTGAAGTATTCTAGTCTCGAATGGAAAGCAAAGATGAAACAGAAGCGATGTTAGCTACACCACTAGTTGCAGTTACTTACCAACTAATGCTGCGTGAGTACGAAGGAGATAGGCTAGTTTAATCAGCTGCTGGGTCACGAGGTAGTAGTAGTACAGAATATGCTTACCTGCAACGCTTTCAGGTTATGCATCTGCAGGTTTCGCGACCAGTAGGAAGGAAAGCAAGCATGCATTTGTACTCTGCTGATCTCTCGTCTCCAGGGGATGATAAGTTTCCCATGATCTCTCATCGCTCGTCTTTTGATGCTTGGTGCTCTTCTCGTTGCTTTTTCCTAGTGTAGGACGCTAGTTGAGGAGAGAGAAAAGGAATACAACTTTGAGATGTAGTAGCATCGATCTGGCAACCTGGATAGGTCATAGGATCCTCTGCCGTTGTATGAAATGGTATGCCACATCGAGCCGTATGGTCAGCCTTCTGACGGCTGAGATTTACGTGGATCGGATGTTCGAAACCTCTTAGAAGAAGTTCCAAGCAAGCTAGTTTCCCCCCTGATCCCAAGTACTGATCTTTCCATTAGACGTTGCACAAACTTGCGCCGCTTGGACGGCAAGGTAGAGGATGCATTTTTTTTTTTTGGCGATGAGGATACATGTCCATTTCCGAGTTAGCACAATTAATTTCAGTGTTTCACACGTTTCAATTGGTCATACCATCCGAAGTTTTGTTCTTCAGAAGAAAAAAAGAGTAATACAGCGACTCCATTACGAGAGAGATGGGGGAAAAAGGAAGAACCATCGTACAGTCCAAATGCACCTGGCACTAACCATTGTGCAAAGTTATCAATGCAGAAGTGTTGACACATGCGGGTCCTTTTTTTTTTGCATCTGTTCTTCCATATCCTGGCTGATTCGATCTGGCAGTACACAATAATAATGTAAGCTGCACAATGTTTGTTTTACCTAGGTTATGGATGATCGACATCCATTTTCTTTAGACTAGATGCTGTGCTGAACTGCTAATACCCTTGGTGTTCAGTTTCGTCAGAAATAAACGCTGAAATGGGACAATTGTATTGCTGAATGCTGCAGAATCGTCAATGTAGCAGCTGTTGCCGCGTGCGGTTTTTTTTCCCTTTTCTTTTTCATTTTTCCCTCTGTTCTTCCCTATCCTGGCTGATCCGATCTAGTAGTACCCTTGGTGACCAGTTTCATCAGAAATCAATGCTGAAATGTGGCAATTGTATTGCTGAATGTTGTAATTGTTGGTCTTTCATGCTTTGTATAGCCTGTTTACCTCTCTTGATACAAAGACACACACAAGTCTTTTGCCTATTCCTGAAAAATTGCGGCAATTTGACCAATTTTTTGCAGTTTTTTCCTTTTGAGCGGGAAAATCGACAATTGAGGACACTTGAAATGAGACAATTATATATAGGCTCAAGAGGTTCGTGGGCTCAGTTGGGCACTTGGGCCTAGGCAGACCCTTAGCCTAGGCCCGCCCCAGCCTGACTGGGGCAAGAAAAGACTCATCGTCTTCTTCCTCTCCTCCCGTCACTTCTCACTCTCGTCTCCTCTCCCTCTCCCTCTTTGCCACCTAACAATAGCCGAGATGGAGGAGAGAGTGGTAGCACACTCCACGAGACTCGCATGGCCACTAGACCTGTTCAGGGGCGACCTAGCCCGCCGGCCCAGCCTGAGCCTGACACTGTCCGGGCCGGGCTTGGGACTGGAATTCTGGCCCAAAAGAAGTCCAGCCCAGCCCGAAATCCAGAATAAACATAATAAAAATGAATTTTTTTTAATCCTGGAAATGAATTAAATACTATATTTTTATTCCAAAAAATAATTAAAATAAATATATTTAAATTAAAAAGTGAATTTTCGGGACAGGCTGAGCTCGAGCCTACCCGTTTGCGACTGGGCTTTTCAAGCCCGGCCCGAATCCTGACCCGGCCCGACATTTGAACAGGTCTAGTGGCCACCGCCTCCGTGCACCCCGCGCTCCTTTCCCTCCCGTCCTCAGCTTGTCACTCCCCCTCTCCTCGTCATCCCATCAATGGTGGGTTTAAATCCCCCACATGGCCATCTCCATTGCTTTTTTTCACCTCGCTTTCCATGTCCCTCCACGACCCCAACAATGCCACGCCAGATCCATGTAAGCAATGCTTACTCTCTCTCTCCCCCTCAACCAATGTTTCTTGGTTCTTGGCTGATGGTTCTTGTTCTTGAGGGCTTCTTGGAATTCTTGATGATCTACTCGTCGATTGACTGATTGATTGGTTCTTGTGATACTTGCGAGCGCAGCGAGGCGGCGGGCAGACGCAATCGTGTGGCTACGCGAGTGTTCCGGACCCGCTCCCCCCGCCATTGCCAGACTTAGATGACGACTGCGCGCCATGCTCGCTTGAGTGAGGCGCTGCAAGGCCCTACAAAAGCTCTCGCCGGCGCCTGGCTGGACGACGTGTCCACGGGCCCTCTGAAAAAGGTTGACTAGCCTTATATGGGCGGTCACCGGACTTTCGGTCAGTCCGGGCCTGAATTTCAGCATAAGCGACAATCGAAAAAATGGTAATAACTTTTAAGTCCGATGTCGGAATTGAGTGATCTTGGGCTCCATGGAAAGTATTCAGAGGGATAAATAACCCATTTATTGGATTGATGTCAAACACATTTTATAAAATGAATAAGCACAACTCCAAAGAGCCAACACATGGCCTAAGTCTGAGAAAATAGCAACAAGCAATTTTAGACCATGCCAAGGATTCAACAATTTGCAAAACACATTTGTAAACTTTGGTATCATACCACAAGGAGTATGTGCATTGACTTCAACCATTTGCAAATTATAGTCTCATGCTATAAAGAGTTAATGCATGAGCTTTAACTATTTACAAAACACATTCGCAAACAATAGCATCATGCCTAGAAGAGCTAGAGCAAGTGGGATTGAGCTATCAACATATGATGAGACTCAAGCTACTAGACAAGACCCCTCTTAATAGTACAACAACATATACCAGCAATCCGTTCTTCCAACCAAACACCGAGACCGGTAAAAGATTAGGAGCACATCTTTAGTGTATGCTTGTCATACCTTTGCCATGAGCATCCATCTTGGAGTGATCACTTGATGATGAACATCTCCACTCCAAGTTTGGATTCTTGACTTCATAATCATCAACATATTATGATTTCCTTTACTCCAAGTTCCTAACTTGAATATCATCAATACATGATGATCTTCTTCACTTCGGGATCTTGTCTTGAATATCATCAACACATGATAATTTTCTTTACTTCGTGATCTTATCTTGAATATCATCAACACATGATTAAATTATTTACTTCAGAATCTTGTCTTGATGCTCATCAACACATGATGACATCCTTCATCCCGAATCTTGACTTGATGACAAGCAACTCACGATTGCACCCAAAGTCTTCATCATCACATGACTTAACTTGTTTCACCAACTCATGAAAAATGTTAATTCACACGACGATTGTCATTAATTACCAAAATACTCCATGTGTGCATGCATGCGTCCATGATATACATGAAACGGGTAGGATCCAGTACTAATAGTGCCTGTTTTCATGGGGACATGTATCCATTTTGTGTGTTGATTAGTGCTAAAGCAAGTCATTTGTAGCACATGCTAGGTCGAAAGTTTCAACTTGTAAGATGCATGCATGCATGCACTGCATCTTGTCTGCAAAAAATTTGCACAATTTAATTTTGTTATTCAAGGCTGTCATAGTCTCACTCTCGTCTCCTCTCCCTCTCCCTCTTTGCCACCTAAAAATAGCCTAGACTCCTCTCCCTCTCCTTCTTTGCTAGCTAAAAATAGCCCAAACGGAGGAGAGAGTGGTAGCACTCTCCACGAGACATGCGTGGCCACCGCCTCCATGCACCCTGCGCGCTCCTTTCCCTCCCATCCTCACCTTGTCAGCCCCCTTTCCTCGTCGTCCCATCAATGGCAGGCTTAAATCCCCCACATGGTTGTCTCCATCGTTTCGTTTCACCTCACTTTCCATGTCCTTCCGCGACCCCAACAATGCCGCACCAGACCCATGTAAGTAATGCTTACTGTCTCTCTGCCCGTCAAACAATATTTCTTGGTTCTTGGCTAATGGTTCATGTTCTTGAGGGCTTCTTGGAATTCATGATGATCTAGTCGTCGATTGACTGATTGATTGGTTCCTACGATGCTTGCGGCGCAGCGAGGCGGCGGGCAGACGCCGTCGGGTGGCTGCACGAGCTGTTCCCGGACCTGCCGCTCCCACCGCCGCCGCACGCCTCTGACGACGACTTGCACGCCGCGCTCGCTAGTGGAAGGCTGCTCTGCGCGCTCCTCCGGAGGCTCTGCCCAGGCGCCCTGCTGGACGATGCGTCCACGGACAATGTCGGCAGGTTCCGCGCCGCTGTTGAGCGCATCGGCATGCCCACCTTCAACTCCTCTGACCTCGAGAGGGTTGAGTTCTTGTCAATAATTACTCTTTTGGGTTCTACGCCACGGCACTAAAGTCTAATTCTTGATTGACATTAATGGCAATGCATCCATCCGTCCAGGGGCAAATGCGAGCTGTTGTGACCTGCATTCTTGCCCTCAAGGATCGATTTGGATCACTTTTCACCAAAGACCGGAGCCTGAATTTCCTGACCAGATGCGACAGCGAAGGAAGTACAAAGCACATGGAAGCCAAGCTTCAAAGGGTCCTCACCAGTCCAGTTATGTCAGGTGATAATTGCCTTGCTATTGTACCTGCAGTGGCATTGGTAACTAATTATCATGGAATAGGTTCAATTGCCGGTTGAAACATCTTTTGTCATTCATGCTTGTATTTAGAACCATCCTCTCCTTCATCAGGGGTCGATTCGTATACTCCATCGCGGGTATTTCAGCTAAAACAAGGGGGGTATGCTAATCTTCCTGATTGTAAAATTTCAGACTTGATGAAATCCACCAGTTTGGATGTAAGTACCATGCAGCAAACTTCACTAGAAATGAGAATAGAGACTGCTTTCTTCCGCAGCAACTCGACATTTTCATCGCATTGACTAAACAACGTATTTTGTAGAATGCGCCCACTCAGTCACTTCTGGGTGTTGTGAACAGCATCCTTGATGAGAGCATCGACAGGAAGAATGGACAAATACCTTATGTAGGCTTCTTAGAAAAGCAATGTTGTTAGTTTCTTTTTTTCATATTTAAGAAGTCTGATGTTGTATGTGTTAACACTTTTTCTTGTGTAAATGGATGCAAATATTTCATTGTAGCGCATTGCTTGCTTGCTGAGAAAGGTCATTGTTGAGATTGAAAGGCGCATTTCTACTCAGGCTGGGCATATACGAAATGTAAGATAAATAATTGGTGTATTTACTTTTTTTTATTAGATTAGTCCATTGTGATCTCTTACTTGTCTGCAGCAAAGCAACATGATTAAAGCTCGCGAAGAGAAGTATCAGTCAAGGATAAGAGTGCTAGAGGCACTAGCAGGTGGGGCTAGCGGGCAAACACATGTAAATTCTAGCACCTTCCCCAGGCCATCTATCTCGGGTTGCTTTTGCCTGAATTTTCTATACTTCATGTGAATTGACTACCTTCTCTAAATAAATTTAAAGCTCGTATCATCTCCAGTAAATGATGAAATAATGTGCATAATGACAATCCATGCATTTGAATGACTATAGCTTTAGCATCAATGGAGAAATTTAATTCATCTCTTTATGAAAGTCCACTCTTATCATGTAGATGGAGAAATACAAGCTCGAAGACAAAGTGCAATTAGCAGAGGAAGATATGGCTAGGTTGATGAAATACCAGGAAGATGTGTCTAGATTGATGAAAGAAAATGAAGATATGGTTAGGTTGTTGAAGGAGAAGGAAGATATGGTAAGATTGTTGAAGGAGAAGGAAGATATGGTTAGATTGTTGAAGGAGAAGGAAGATATGGTTGACTTGAAAAAAGTCAAGGCTGAAGAAACACAACGAATAGCAGATAAGGATAAAGATTGGTTACTTAAAGAGAAGGATGACACTGTAGTTAGATTGACAAAGGAGAAGGAAGAGATGGTTAGGTTGTTGAAGGATAAGGAAGACATAATTAGAGTGATGAAGGAAAAGGGTGATATGGTTAGGTCAATAGAGATGACAGATATATTTAAGTTGGAAAAGGACAATATTGAGTGCGGAAAGCAAACAACAGATGACGATAAAGATATATTGATTAAGCAAAACAATGATATCTTGGTTAGGTTGACAGAGGAGAAGGAAGAGATGATTAGGTTGCTGAAAGAAAAGGAAGATATAATTAGATCGATGAAGGAGAAGGAAGACATGTTCATGTCAATGAAGGAGGATGAAGATAAGGTCAACTTGAAGAAAAGCAATGTTGAAAACATGAAGCAATCAACAGATGAAGATGTAGACCAATCATTTAAGGAGAAGGGCGACATAATTAGGTTGATGAAGGAAAAGGAGGATGGTAATGATACAATTATGAAACTTAAGATCGAATTAGAAGCATTAAAATCATCATATGGGGAGAGCTGCAAGTTGTTAGAATCTAAGAAGGAAGATATTGGTAAGCTTCTCACAGACAAGGAAAACAATGACAGTATAATTTTGCAACTCAGGCAAGAGCTTGAAGCAACACAAAGATTGCATGAGGCACACAGACAGCAATTAGAGACCAGGGCTGCCCAAGTAAATAAAGAATTGGAGCAGAGGATAAAACAAGTAGAGCTCATGTTAGAAGATTCTACCAAGAGAAGAAGAGAACTTGAGGAGTTATTTGAATCTAGAATCCAATTTTGGAAGCAGAAGGAGGTAGTGGTCAGCCAATTTGTGGGTTTGCAGATACAAAATGTTCAGGTATTAGTCAAATAACTTCCTTTTCTTATTTGTTTCTTTGTAAATTCTATAGTTAAGTCAAAAGTGTTGTGTGTCATCAGGATTTGAGGCTATCTTCTGTTTCCGTTAGGCATGAAATCCTAAATTGTAAAAAAAGATGGTATGAGGAACTAGCTAGCCTTGGTAAGTATGAACCCTGTGGTTAGTTATGGCTCACATTTACATAAACTTATTTTCATCAATAGATCACAACTAACATTGCCAATTGCTTTTTTTTTATAGGACAAAACCTTAAGGTAGTAACAAATGCTGCAGTAAAATATCATGCAGCTCTTGCAGAAAATAGAAAAATGTTCAATGAGATCCAGGAACTAAAAGGTACCTACGTGAACTAAGATCACAAGAAGTTCATTTCGTTTGGTTGTCTACATTAACTTGATCTGCTAAAAAATAGCTTAACATCGTATTGCTGAGCAGGAAATATTAGAGTTTATTGTCGGATAAGACCTTTTCAACCTGGTGAGGATGAGAAGTCCACTTCAGTTGAATATATTGGTGACAATGGTGAACTGGTTTTATCAAACCCTACAAAGCAGGGAAAGGAAGGGGGCAAGAATTTCACATTTAACAAAGTTTTTGGCCCTACCACAACACAAGGTACTCATGACAATGAGATCTATGCAAGGATTTTTTTTCTTCATAATAGTGTTGTATGGAATACATTGGGTTTCTTATCCCTCTTATTTTGTTAATAGATATGGTCTTCAAGGACATTCAACCACTAATTAGATCAGTTCTTGATGGTTACAATGTTTGCATTTTCGCATATGGTCAAACTGGATCAGGAAAAACATACACTATGGTATGAAGCCCTCTGCAAGAAACTTTGGTTTCTTTTTTTATGTTTGCATGTGAAGATTTCTCTAGTCAACGATGTGCTTACAATACTGTGTCTCTACTTATTTCTCAGATGGGGCCTGAAAAGGCAACTGAGAAGGAATGGGGTGTCAATTATAGAGCATTAAATGACCTCTTCAATATCTCCCATGATCGGCGAGACACAATCACATATGAACTTGGTGTTCAAATGATTGAGATCTACAATGAGCAAATCCGTGATCTCCTTGGTAGTGGTGGTTTACAGAAGAAATATCCTTTTTGTCCAGACTTGTATTACTATTGCCTTCCACTAAGTAGTAGGTTGCATGTGTTCTCTGCAGGTTCTATTGATATTTATTAATTTTTATTATGCATTTTGGATTCATCTGATAATATTATTAGAAGAGAGTGTTAGAACTAGGTCTAAATTAAAAACTTGCAACTTTTAGTTGGGTACACCACAGTCATTCTTCATCAGAGTCTAGTGTCATCATCTTGCTTGTAGGAATTCAATTAAGTGCTTTTTGCAGACTGAACTGATCTAAACAACATCGCCTTTTTCTTAACTTGCACACACTAGGGATTCAGAATACCACCCAGCCCAATGGACTTACTGTTCCTGATGCAACAATGTGTCCTGTGACCTCAACTTCTCATGTTATCGACCTAATGCAGACAGGGCACAACAATAGAGCCATGAGTGCAACAGCTTTGAATGAGAGAAGCAGCAGATCTCACAGGTAGGTTACTTGTGTTATTTAGCGCTTTCTTGAGGAGGAAACATCCTTATTAGTGAGTAATTTTCTGCAGTGTTGTTACCATTCATGTCCGAGGCCAGGATTTAAAAACCGAAAACACTTTGCGTGGCGCTCTACATCTTGTGGACCTTGCTGGAAGTGAGAGGGTGGACCGTTCTGCTGTTACAGGAGATAGGCTTAAAGAAGCACAACACATTAACAAGTCTTTGGCTGCTCTCGGGGATGTTATATTTTCTTTATCACAAAAGAATGCACATGTACCATACAGAAATAGCAAGCTTACACAAGTCTTGCAAACTTCTCTGGGTATTCTTCTTCACTAAAGAACTGTTTTACATTACATCATTACATGTTATATATAGTTTCTTGACATCCAAAGTTTTCATATGCAGGCGGGCACGCGAAGACCCTAATGTTTGTGCAGGTCAACCCAGATGTTTCATCTTACACAGAGACTTTAAGTACTCTGAAGTTTGCGGAACGAGTGTCTGGAGTGGAACTAGGTGTTGCAAGGACCAATAAGGAGGGCAAAGATGTCAGAGAATTGATGGATCAGGTAACGGATTTTCTTTTTCACCATTTATGTCCATGCCAAAGCGATAAATACAAAGTGATAAAT
Source organism: Hsuehochloa calcarea (assembly GCA_036346395.1). Lineage (NCBI taxonomy): Eukaryota > Viridiplantae > Streptophyta > Magnoliopsida > Poales > Poaceae > Hsuehochloa > Hsuehochloa calcarea. The sequence continues at coordinate 13,842,084 of CM070596.1, read as the reverse complement.
GCAACATATTAGCATCGTGATCTTAGTATTGAGATGTGCAAAGAAATCAAGAAGATCATACTGGAATGTCGAGTTCACAACACTATAGCATGTATGCAATAGAATTTTATTCATAATGAAGTACAGTTACAGTTGTTGCCATCTAAAGTTTCAACTTGCAGCTTTCGATGCTCAAAGATACTATTTCAAAGAAGGATGACGAAATCGATAGGCTGCAACTACAAAATACTAGCACCTCCAGATTGAAGTCCACCAAGCAAGTTGATTCCTTATTGAAGCATTCGTCCTCCTCTCCGGGCGTGACATCTTTAGGGAAGGCCTCTAGTGTTGGCAGTGGGGCAACTTCTGATCTTGATAACTTCTCTGACACTAGTGACAGGCAATCTGAAGCTGGGTCCATGCTCTCTGTTGATCCTGAGGTTTCTGGCCTTGGCGATGGTGACTCTGATGGGAGGTTAAGTGATGCATCTGATGGCGCAGGTGCAGAAATTGATAGTTCAGTAATCAGTGTGGTGGACCAAGAGCAAGAGAAAATGTCTAGTGCTGCGAAAGAGCGGTTGTGAGTACTTCCTGCTCTCCATAGTCTGAGATTTGCTATTTTTCATTGATTTGACATACTTAGTGCGTACAGATTTTGTAGTCAGAGGAGTTTTTTCAACGGTATTATCTGTTATTTGTGACTTCCTCATCCTTTCTCATGTAGGACCAAAGTGGTAAATCGAGTTCAGAAGTTGACGGTCCCAAAAGTATCAAGCTTGCGGCCTAAACCAAGAGATCCTCCCGCTCCTAAATCCTCAGGTAAAATGCCTTTAAGTTTGCATTTGGATTACAACTTAATTTTTCGAAAATGCAAAGCTTGAGGAAATGATGTTTGGGAGAAATGGACCAGAGTATGACAACAATACTTTTACAGATAATTCACTCCTAATATGAATAAGAGAATATATATAGTATGCGGTGAATAGATATTTACGACAGGATTTGGTTGTGCATGGATTTGCCTGTAATATGTGCTTGGATTACTGTCCAGTGTAGAATTAGAACAAACTAATATTTGCATTGACTAACACCATAATCATCTGGAACAAGTTGAATTAGTCTAATCATGCTAAAAGAAGTGAATATGGAAGTCCTAGAGAAAATCTATCCACGACAATATGCCAATGCAATTTACCAACTTCTCATTCAACCAATCTAATCTGATACAAATTCAGTTAAATTCTTGGAAATGTATGTAACATAGATGTGACTCTCGAACAGATGATACAAACCTCAGAGATGATGATAATTACTAGATTCTTAACTATTACTACTGAAGGCTATTAAAAAGTATCCGTACAATCCATCTGCTTTTTCAATTTTTCATTGTGTACACTATCTAAAATGTATATGCTATTTTACTATTTCTACTATTTCTTTTATTTTTATCATTACAGCTGCAACAGGTGTGCGAAGAACTACAACCACACAAGCAACTCCGTCAGCAAGAGCTACTAGCACTTCGAAACGAGTACCATAGATCAAATTTCCTAATCATTTAGACAAAATTACTTCCCAGTTACTTTTATTTTTTGTATAGTTCCTTCATAAAGGTTTTTCCTGTTGGCACGATTTCTGCAAAATTGATGCTTGCCATCTGATTTTCTTGTTCCAGTTAGTGAATTTTGTATTGGCTGGATAGGTCGACGTTGTTTTTTTTAAATGTAATGAGGGCACAGGTTATGTGGTGTGTATGTGACTGACATTACCATGTCACGAGATGAGAAATATTTGTTGAATATTTTACTAGAAACAGTAAAAAAATCGATTCGTTCAAATTGAAGCAAGTCCTGCTTGTTTTTTATAGAGTATGCAAGTTCAGATCACGGCATAGTTCAGTTCGGAGGTCGTTTTTTAGTGGCTAGCTATATGTGCAGAGTTGTATGTGTTGAGGAGATTTGGCTATTCCCCTTTACTACGATAAACAGACAACAAAATGAGATTGGTATCAAACATGTGCTATTTACATTGATGCAATTATGTCTCACTAGTTAATTTTAAAAGAAAATTGCGCTGTAGGCCTCTGAACTAGGAGTCATTCACAAACTCTTCCTAAACTTCAACCAGGACGATAAATCTTGAGGTTCATGTCAATTTTGATAAGCAGTCCCCATGAGATCGTCTGGATCATCAAACTATCTCCAAGTTCATATCTTTGATATGCAATCTCGTGAGAATAGTTTAGCCTAATTTAATCACATGAGAATCTCGAAATTTGATTTTTCATTTTGCACAAGAGAATTTTTAGATTCACAAAGGAACAAGAAGCTCAAGAGATGTTCAATCCTAGATTCAAGAGCTAACAAAGCAATTTTGACAGGATCAATGTCACAAAAAGATCACTAATTATGCAACTAGCTAAAAGATCCACAAATTGTAATTTTTAGTTCAAGTTGTCTTAAAGTTCTAGCTCATTTAGCAAAAACTCAGCTACACATGTGAAGCATTATAATTTTAGCAAGTCAAAGAACTAAACATAAACTTGAGCAAAAATTGAAACACTAAAGCTCAAAAGGGTAAAAAGCAATGCTTCGTCGATTTAAATGACAAGCAGTAAAGCTTATATAACAATGCATTTTTTGTGATTTTCATATGAATGCAACATGATATAATGAGATGCAAGAAAAACTTAAAAGCTTGAAAACATAAAAAAGAACCAGCAAGTTCAGAAGAAGATCAAGGAAAGCTCAGAAGAGAACCAACTCTCCCTCAAACCAACCCATAAGGGTAAAATACTCCTAACTCACTCCTCAATGTGGCAAACCTAGTTGGGTCTAAAGGCTTGGTGAGGATATCAGCTAACTGAGCCTCGAACTCCACAAATTATAGCACAATATCACCCTTCTCTACCTGGTCTCTAAGGAAGTGATAACGAATGTCTATATGCTTGGTCCTAGAATGTTGCACAGGGTTTTTAGCAATATTAATGGCTGAAGTGTTATCACAGAGAAGAGGAGCACTAGAAAAAGTTAACCCATAGTCCTTAAGAGTGGACACCATCCATAGAATCTGAGTACAGCAACTAGCGGCAGCTACATATTCAGCTTCTGCAGTGGATTGTGCAAGAAAAGACTGTTTTCTAAAAGACCAAGAGACAAGAGAAGTGCCTAAGAAGTGACAAGTGCTTGAGGTACTCTTCCTATCTAGCCGACAGCCTGCAAAATCATAATCAGAAAACCCCTGAATAGACAAGGAAGAAGAGCAGGAATACCAAATGTCATACTGGAGGGTAGAGTGAAGGTACCTGAAAATGTGCTTAACGGCTTGGCGATGGAAGTCCTCGGAGACGCCTGAAACCTCGCACAGAGGCAGACCGCGAAGTAGATATCCGGTCTTGAGGTCGTTAGGTACAGGAGGGAGTCGATCAAGCTACAGTACTCGCATTGATCCACGACTTCTCCTTCCTCATCTGGATCCAAAGCTGTCGAACTCACCATGGGAGTGGCGATCGGCTTGCAGTCACCCATCTCGAAGCGCTTGAGCAGATCATTAGTGTACTTCGTCTAATGGATGAAGATTCTTTCCTTGCATTACTTGATTTGAAGCCCTAGAAAGTAGTTGAGATGTCCCATCATACTCATCTCAAATTCCCTAGACATGGTATCAAAAAAACTAGAAAAAAGAGCATGAAAAGAACCACTGAAGATGATATCATCTATGTAAATCTGAACAAGCAAGAAGTCATTGCCATGCCTAAGAATGAATAGAGTCTTGTCTACCTTATCCATCTCAAATTTATTCTTAAGCAAAAGGTCTTAAGTCTATCATACCAGGCTCCAAGGGCTTGCTTAAGACCATACAAAGCTTTGGATAGCTTAAAAACATGATGTGGATGCTTGGGATTCTCAAAGTCTGGGGGTTGCCTAACATACACTTCCTCCTCTATGTAACCATTTAGAAATTCACTCTTGACATCCATCTGGTGCAGCCTATAGCCCTTAGATGCAGCAAATGCAAGCAGAATATGAATGACTTCTAATCTAGCAACAGGAGCAAAGGTTTCATCAAAGTCTAACCCCTCAACTTGGCTAAAACTCTAAGCTACCAATCTAGCCTTGTTTCTAACTAGAGAACAATCCCCAATTTATTTGTTTTTGAACACCCAACAGGTTCCTATCACATTATGACCACTAGGAGGCTCTACTAGGTTCCAAACCTTGTTCCTCTCAAAGTTCTCTAACTCCTCATGCATGGCATTAACCCAGCTAGAATCAGATAAGGCATGTAATATATCGCTTGGTTCGAAAGAAGCAACAAATGCAGAATGGGAGTAGAGACTCGGATCGTGATACCTGGAGCGAGTGACTCGCTCATGAAGATGACCAATCATCTGATCCAGAGGGTGACGCCTCTGATTGTGAAGTGGAGCGTCCAGGGGAGATAGCATCTCTTCGACCTCCGCAGGTACTCCTAATGATGAAGATGCAGCAGGAGCCTCAACTAGAAGTGAAGTAGTTGAAGCAGATTCTTGAGCTGGAATAGGAGCGTCAGCAGCAAGTGGAAGAGTATCATCGACTCCATCATCATCTTCCTCTACAAAGATACTCTCTATCACCTGTGTGTCACCTGAAACATCTGCTCTAGCTCTAGGGCTAGTCTCATCAAAGGTGACATTGCATGTCTCCTGAACAACGTTAGTCTCAACATTAAAAACCCGTAAACCCCTCGAATGTGCAGGATAACTCAGAAATAAACTATTAAAAGTTCTTGACTCAAATTTATCTAGATTTCCTGTCTTCAGAATGAAACACTTGGCTCCAAAAACTCGAAAGTGAGAAACAGAGGGTTTTTTACCAAACCGAAGCTCATATGATGTCTTGCCCAAAGACGGTCTCAAGAAGACACAATTGGCCATATGACAAGCTGTAGCAATAGCTTTAGCCGAGAACCTCCTCGGAGTGCTATACTCATCTAGCATCGTCCTAGCCATCTCGACTAAGGTTCTGTTCTTCCTTTCCACCACGCTATTTTGTTAAGGGACGTGTGGAGAAGAGAACTGATGCTTAATACCACGATGAGCACAAAAAGAGATAAATGAGGTATTCTTGAACTCCGAGCCATTGTCACTTCGAATCGCTCTTAGAGCACTGGGGAGTTCAGAAGCCAAACAAAGAACAAGATCATAGAAATGATCAAAAACTTCATCCTTTGAAGCAAGAAAGAACACCCAAGAGTATCTAAAAAAATCATCGACTATGATCAGAATATATCATTTGCCACCAGCTGATCGAATCCTAGCAGGACCAACCGTATCCATGTGAAGCAACTATCCTGGTCCGTTAGTCATGACCATAGTCAATGAAGGGTGTGAGGTGGCAACTTATTTGCCATACCTACAGGGCGCACATACAGCATCCATGACAGCTTTGAGTTTGGGCAAACCTCTCATGAGATCAAGGCTGCTAATTCGCATCAGATAATCATAACCAATGTGCCCCAAACGACGGTGCTAAAGCTAAAATTCAGAAGAAGATGCAATCAAACGCTTGACAGATCCAGCAAGAGATTCAGAAAAGTCAGCTCTAAACATCCTACCAACTCTAGAAATCCAAAAAACAGGCTCACCAGCTAAATCAAGTAGACGACAAGCATTTTTTCTTAAATCTAATCTCATAGCTATCATCAAGAAGCGGGAAGACAGAAAGCAAGTTGTACCTTAGCTTGTCCACAAGGGCGACATCCTTAAGGATGAACTTGTTGTTCACCTTGATCGATCTCGTTCCTTCAATCCGCCCTTGTGTATCATCTCCAAAGGTGATGAAGTCATCACCCGTCGATCGCGTGAAGGAGGTGAACCATCTTGAGTCTCCGGTCATGTGGCATGAATAGCCGGAGTCGACGAACCACGTGTTCTTCCCCCTTCCGTGGCGATCCTCATCGATGTCATCGGCGTCGACGGAGTCGGCCACGAAGCACATGCCGGTGAGGTCTTTTGCCTTCCCTTTCTTCTTATCTTGAGGTAGCTCCTCCTCCTTGTCCTCCTCGCTCCCAGAGTCCACATCGCTCATGGATTGCTCTCCAAAAGCGGCAAGGACCCGGTGAGAAGCCTTCATGAGCTTGACAGCATCAAACTTGGACTTGTTCCCTCGAGGCTTCCTCCAAGCTGATTTCTCCTCCTTGTGGTTGCCTTCCCTTTTAGCTTGGGGCAATATGGTAGAGCTCTCCACACTCATAGCATGTCACAGGGCCACCTCTCTTCTTATTTCTCACATTGTTATAGGCCTGTGTGAATTTTTTGGCTAGGAGGGCTAACTCGACCTCAGGGATACTCTTAAGTTCCACTTCATGGATTGCAGACAAACAGGCAAGTGAAAATCTAGAGGAAGATTCAGGAGAGCTATCAGAAGTTCTCTTGAGAGGGTCAGCGACCAAAGCCATATTCTCCTTCTTTGGTTGATCAATTCTTTGTTCTCATGGGTCTTGAGTTTGCTATAAAGTAACTCCAAAGTGAGATCAGAGATATTGACATTCTCCTCAATAACAGTAGCCTTCATCTCCCATTCCTTGGTGTTGATTGCAGCCAAGATATGGGTGGCATTCTCAGACTAAGAATACTCGATGTCGACCGCTCTTAGCAGATTGAGCACCTTGTCGAAGCGAGTGAATACATCATCGATGCCCTCTCCAAGACGCATCTCGAACTTATTGTATTCTCGCTTGAAGACCGTTTGTCGTACTTTCTTGATTTGGGATGAACCCTTATGGTAGGTTTCGAGGGTGTGCCAAATCTCGTGCGCGGTCTCAAGGTGACAAATCCTGTCATACTTCTGTCTACTAAGTCCGGTATACAGAAGGTTCTTTGTCTTGTGGTTGTTAGCCAAGAGGGTTGCTGAAACCGACGTAGCAACCTCGGGCAAGACAAGCGGGGCTCGAACAACCCCCCATACAGCTTGTCCTTCGCTCTGAAGGAAGATACACATGCGATTCTTCCAATAGGCATAGTCGAGCCCATCGAAGATATGCGACTTGGTGGAGTACTTCTTCATCGCCAAGTTCAGTGACCGGTTAAGATCAAGATTGAACTAATCGGGCTCTGATACCACTTGTTGGATCAAAACGGCAACTAGAGAGGGGTGAATAGGAGCACAATCTCTTTTTCACCTTAATCGGATTCAACAAGTTTTTCACTCCTATAGCTATGAGAGCCATGAAGATTAATGTACAAGCATAGTGGAAGACTTGTATTTAATCCGATCGAAACCGCGAAACAAAACAACTAAAATCACCAAAAACTCAATTCACAATGAGTTGGGTGGTCAGACCTCTCAGCCTAGCTGTCTGACCTCTCCATGGGGTGGTCTGACCTCCAGCACAATGAATAGTAAAATCAGCGTGAACTCGAAATCACAAATTGGTCTAACTTTTGATCCACAACTCCAAACTTCACAAAACTTAAAACATATCTTCTCTAGGATGTTAGGAACTTATTCCAATCAAGTATCGTCAAAAGAATTGCCCAAGTTTCAACATTTTTCCGTTTGAGTGAAGGTTGCTTCAAAACAAAGTCAAAACCAAAATATGATCTAAAAACTTACTCGTGGGTAATAGATGATCAAGATGATCCTAGATGCATTTCCACATGTCACAATAAGCAAGATCCAGGCCAGAAACCAAAGGAAAACCGAAGAATCAAAGAAAGCCCCAAAATCACAAAAGAGAGAGCAAGAACCAGAAGAGTTTCATCTTGAGGAATCTTGCTTGGATTGATTCGAGATTGATGTTGGTTTACAACCACTACATCTTGGAGGACAAATGCTCAACACTTGTGCATACAATCAATCCAACTCTCTAAAACCCTAACCTCGCCACTTTCCTCTCCCTAAACGCAAGCTAGGGTTTCTTCAAATACAAGGGTTAGAAGGTGTACAACCAGCACTCTCCCCTATTTATAGTGGAGGCTAGCTTCTAGAAGGATATCCCTAATAGGCACCCGGTAAGCCCACACACAAACGGGTTTCACTCACGCACGCATTTCAAAGCATCGTCTTCATCTTCTCTTGACCTAACCCACTTCTTCTTGCGTCGTCTTGTGCCGCAGTTTAGCAAAAAAACCATCAAGACGATATTTTGGTGAAGTTACCAAAATACCCCTTCTCGATCCTTCTCGAAAGACCGAGTCCAAACTTCATAAAGCAAACTCATGCTTCGCCACGTATAGGTTGATCAACGGCTCTCTTCATGTCGGCAAGTCTCTCCCATCCAGCTCTCACCGAAACCGCCATAGCACTTGCACCGACCCCCGCACCGCTTGGTGCAACCCGTTGCACCGAACTTCACGTTCGGTCATCTTTGTCCATTTTGCACCATGTTTGAGTCCATTGACTTCACCCGGCATCCTCGATCATTATGAACCTCAGCTCTCCAAGTATAGTCCCGATCATCCTTGCCGTTGACCTCCAAGCCTCCTGCACAACAATAGACCAAGAAATCGATTCCGGGAACAAGTTCTTCGTAACTTGACCCACGTTAGCCAAAACATGCATCATGCATCATGCAACATATATGCACTGTAACCCATGAACTTTACCTAACCAACAAACATCGCCACCAAACTGGCCGGTGAACAAGTCAAAATCGATTAGACCGCAACCCATGGCTGGTCTGACCGCCCCTGGCCGGTCTGACCACCACCTAGCCGGTCTGACCGCCCAGCAAAAGGACTTAGCCAAATTTCCTCCCTGGAAATCCGAAGCCTCTCTAGAGATTTCAAACGAATAGAACTTTTGACTTGAAACTCCAAAAATTATGAGACAAGTATAGGAGAATCTACTCTCTTGCCTACACCCTTTATTTTTGGCCTAGCTCTAAACTTGTTGGACCGAAAAGGCGACTAGAGGGGGGGTGAATAGGAGCACGCTCACTTTTTCACAAATTATGAATTCAACACAATCTCACTCCAATAGCTATGAAGAAGCTATGAAGATCAATATACCAGTACAGCGGAAGACTAGTATTGAATTCAATTGAACCCCCAAAGTAAAGCAACAAAATCAACTAAGATTAAAACAACACAGTGTACTGGCGGTCTGACCTCTGGTGGTCACCGGTCGGACCGATTTCCTAGCGATCGAACCGCTGTTATACCGGCGGTCGGACCGCTGCCAAATCGGTCGGACCGGTGGTGATGGGTGGTCGGACCGGCAGACTCCAGAACAGATCTGAAACAGTAAAAACAGCCCGATGACGAAGTTGCAATTAGGTCTAACTTTTGATTCTCGACTCCAAACTTCACGAAACTTTGCACACACCTTCTCTATGCTATTGAGGACCTATTCCAATCGAATATTATGATAATTCTTGGCTAGATCTTGAACAGTTGTCAATTGAGTAAGAGAGGGTCTAAAACCGGGTAAGGACGAAAACTTGATTCTAATGCTTGTTCGTGAGTGATTGATGATCAAGATGATCCTAGATAGGTTCACACGTATCACAGCAAGCTAATTCACGTGAAAGAATCAATCAAAAACTCGTGGATCAAAGAAAGCCCTAAAATCACAAAATTGAAAGCAAGAACGAAAAGAGACTTATCTCAAGCAAACCTTGCCTAGATTAAATTCGTGATTGATGCTGGATTACACCCACTCCATCAAGGAACAGTGGCCAATCTAAGATCACGAAAATCACCTCAAACCATCAAGAGCCCTAGCCTCCACCTCAACTCCCCCTAAGCCAATTAGGGTTTTGAAACATAAAAGAGGCGAGAGAGACGTGGTGCAGCCACCACCTCCTCCTATTTATAGTGGAGGCCTAGAACTCCTAGGGTTTGACTCTATTGGGCTCCCGTTAAGGCCCACTAACAAACGGGTTACACACGCACGCTTCGCAAAGCGCCGTCTTTAACCTTTTGACCTAAACAGTTTCACTTAGCGCCATCTTGCGCCTCAGTTTTGCTAATAGGTCACCCTTGTCCATCTTGCGTCACGCTTGAGTCATTGACCTCACCTGGCATCGTCGATCGTTCTGGACCTCAACTCTCCAAGTCTAGTCCCGATCATCCTCGCCGTTGACCGTCGTTGACCACCAAGCAACCTGCACAACCATAGACAAGCAAACACGAATTCGGGAACAAGTTCTTCACAACTTGACCCATGTTAGTCAAAACATGCATCATGCAATACATATGCCATGATACCAATGAACTTGACCTAACAAAATAACATCACCACGAAGTTGGCTGACGTTCAAAGTGGAAAGCGGTCCGAAGCTCATCGTGAGGCGGTCGGATCGCCTCGACGGTCGGACCGCTCCTCGTGAGCGGTCGGACCGCCACAGGACTTAGCCGAATTTCAAGCCACGAAATTCAAACCTTCGAAACTTAAAACGAATAGAACTTTTGCTTGGGAACTCCAAAAATTATGAGACCAAGTGCATTGGGATCCCCTCACTTGCTTACACCCTCTATTTTTGGCCCACCTCGTTCTGACCATTCTTGGTCACCGCCGGTCCGACCTCCGCACATGGCCGGTCCGACCGATTTGGGACCGATCGGACCGCCCCTGTCCAGAAAGCCTGAACTTTGTCGAAAACCCTGTGAAACGACAAACCATAAATGCCATTGCCAATTGTCACATCATCCTAAGATCTGGAGCATATTCCCATGATATCCACAAAACTACTTTTATGGCCATTGGCGGGTCTGACCGCCAGTCTCTTAGCCAAAACATTGGTCGGTCTGACCGCTAGAGGTGGCCGGTCTGACCGCCACACAGGCCGGTCAGATCGCCGCGCTAGCCGGTCTGACCGCTAGCTGCCTGACAAAAATTGAACTTTGCCGAAAATATATTTTTCGATAAACGCTCAATATCATTGCTAATTGTAACATCATTCTAAGATCATGAACATATCCCCATGATATCACAATCTTAAACCAACTCATTTCCGAGTGTATTGGAGAGATGTATCATAGCTTTGTTTCAGTTTTTTTTAGAACCCATCTTGAAGCTACTGTTCATTCGGGTGGTGGTGTAGCTTCGCTGTAGATTTTGTGAACCTATCTTGAAGCTACTTTGCATTGAAATGGAGGGTTTTAGGAGCTAGCTTTAGTTAATATGCCACACTCTCCTCCCTGAAGCTACTATTCATTAGAGATGCTCTAAGGATCTTAAGAAGGTAGGGGCACGGGCGTAGTTAGGACTAAGTAACTGGGTACACAGTTACATATTTTTGTAGAGTTTATTCCTCTTAAATATGCATCTCTCTTCCTAATTTCCCTTATCCAATGTATTTAGTTAAAAAAAAATTGCCCACAGCTCTATATGCGGTCCCACGACAATAAAGAGCCATTACAGATAGTATTTCCATATATGACGATTATTCGAAAATATATATATCAGGTGACCGGTGACCCTGGCCTCATGTCCCTATTTATCCATCTCTCATGGCTCATCCATCAAACAATTTACTTGTGAGCTCGTACTAACACAGTTTGCACTAGATATACCCTTTTAATAATATACGAAGTATTACCATGAATACTTTCCCAAATTTGTAGGTTCACATGCGAATGTGTCAAGACTAATATTTCATGAGTTTCAAGATTATGACTCAAAATTGAGAGTGGATTTTCCACGTATATAAGGATTTCCCGAAAAATTCTGGGGTCATGCAGTTTATTGAAGCCATTTATTGGTTCATGCAATTTAATGAAGCCGAATAATTAATGGCTTCGTGAATTTCTTGAAGGTTTCTTCTTGGAGATGAAATCCAAAACGTGCCGATTCATCCAATTTCTTGAATCCGAAAATCTTGAAGAAAAAAAATCTTTGTTCGTGCAAGAGACAAGGTGAATGATTGGGTCATGCTGGAGGCGAGGCGGAGAGAGAGAGAGAGAGTCTGTGATGACCCTATCGCTGTCGAACGGATCTCACAAATTTCGATAGGCTTTGGCAGCAGAAATTGCAAGATTGGGAAAAATAGTAGATGAGAGAACAGAGAAGAAGAGGATAGGGAAAATTGAATTCATTTATCACTTGTTTGTCATTTTCGCTACGGTCCCCTTTTAAACTCAGTTACAGACTCAACAGCAAGCACGACCGCATAAACCCACAACAGTTTCCCAACAACACGCACACTTACAGTTGGGCCTTCATGCCAGCATGTTTGCCATGTCATTTCTGTAGTGGCCGCCTTAACCTTCGTCCCTCGTATCCGATGGACCCCCGCCCCCTAGATGACACCGGTTCCCAAATCCTTGCTAGGGGAAAATGCTGCTTCAGAACATAGTAATTGTAACATCATGTTTTTGCAAATAAGATTCAAAATCAAATTTGGATTTCAAATTTTCAAAATTTTCAAAATGCTCAAACCCTAACCTCGGTTTTGGCCCGCCCAAAGACGGTTCCTTCCCTTGAGCCCATTTTCCCCGCGGCGCCGCCGCAAGGCTTCGCTGCTCACGCAATCTGCCTCCTCCGCCCGACGCGTCCGCTCGCTTCGCCTCGCCGCCTCTCGTAGTGCCGCCGCCTCGATTTGCCGCCCCGCGCACAGCACGCCGACCCCTTTCTCCCTCCTTGGCGCCACAGACACGGCTTTCGTCGCTCGGGCCCTCCGCTCCCGCCTCGCGCGCCCGGCTTCCCTCGCCTTGGCTATAAAAGCCGAGCCTCGGCCTCCTCTTTTCCCTCCCCAACTCGCTCCCTTCCTCTCATACGTCGCCGCCTCGTGGAGCCGCTTCCCCGCTCTCTCGGTGCCGACGCCATCGCTCTCTTCGCGTGCCGGCCGCCACCGCTTCATTGTCGCCGTCGCCTCCTTCGCCGGCCCCATCTCCAGCTCCGGTGCCGCCTCCTCTCCTCTCTCCCTCTGGCTCCCCGCCGCGCCCGCTCTCTCTCACTCTCTCGCCGCTCCCCTCTCGTTCTCCGCGGCGGAGACGCAAGCGCGCTCCGCGACGCCTTGTTTAACGCCGCTGCACCGGCAGTGGACCCTCCCGCCGCAGTGTTGCCGACAGTGGGCCCACCGCACCGCGTCTTTGTGAGCCAGTGGACCGGTGGACCGACGTTGTTGTGTGTGACCTTCGGTCCACGCAACAGTGTCCGTGGACCGACATGCGTGAACTCAGTCCACGCTACAGTGCCGTGGACCCGTGCGCAGTGCGTGCCACGTGTCAGCTCCAGGATAAATCGGATTTTCTGATTTAGTTATTAATCAAAATTTCATTGAAAAACTTCAAAACTTCATATCTTTTTCTGTATAACTCCAAAAATTATGAAACCAGTTTCTAAAATTTTCTAAAATCAAGATCTTGCTAATGGCACTGATCTTATTTATTTTGGAGTTCATTTATAATGAGTTTGGTATTTATTTGCTCTCTCTACTGTTGTGTCTTTTTCCGGTTCTTTCGTCCGATTAGGGTTCGAAGACGCGGAAGACCTCAACTTCGATCAAGCTTAAGAATACCCAGACCCCGCTGCCTTTAACCAAGGAGAGTTAATACTTTGATCATTTTGAGCCTATATTTTATGCAAACTATGTTTATTTAAAATATCAAAGTTGCATGCTTTAATTTTGAAAACAATGATATGTTAAAGCTTAAGGTAGTTAAATACCCATTTGCTGATTAATTACTTATTAAGCCATCCTTTTATAATTGAATCCAGTATTATTTGTCACCCTAGTAAATATGTGGTAAATACTAGCATAGGTTGTACTTAAGCGACATGCTAGTCTTGCTTAAGTACCGGGACAATAAATATCCCGAACATCGTCTTTTAAACATGAAAAATGGTTTTGAGCAGTCATTGGATGTAGACGACCAATGTGTTGCGTTAATTGGTTTTCCTTCCCAAAACCCTAAAATAACTTGCTAGTACCACATCTGGACGGATGGAAAGAGTGGTGGGTGCGGACGTAGCACGAGAATGGTTGGTATGTGGTATGAACCTTCCAGATGAATTAAGAACTTAATCTTGTCATGACCTCCTGTGTAAAACAAGTACAACCGCAAGTCTGCAAAGTGCAACTTGGCTTAGTAAAACTATTGAACCCTGAATGTCATCCCACAACTAGTGTTTAGAAGTGTGCAAGCGGCAGGACGTATGCTAGCTTGAATGGGACACCGAAAATGGTGAAGTTATCAGCTGCGCTAGTCGTTGTGGCCGGGGCCAGCTGCGCTAGTCGTTGTGGTAAGCATCCCGCACAACTTATGGAATTGGGCATAGGGGTGAGATGACGGAAGGGGCAAGGTAGTTTGAAATGTTACTGTGACGATCGCTCAACTACATGACTAAGGAATCATGTGGGGTAACGAGTATGATTATCTATTGTGGGTACAGTGTACAACCTTTGCAGAGTCTAAAGCTTTTAAAGTGCGCCTACGGTCAAAGGCGGACATGAGAACTTAACCTGAGTTAGTTCTATTTCAAAAATCTTTGTGGGTGGAATGGAAATGTGTTGGGCTCATCTAGCCCTTGTTTTGGATTTTTCCTGGGTAGCCTTACCCAGTGTTGATAATCGGTGGAAGTAACCGCTATCAAATTTTAGCATGAGGTGGAGGTAACCTCTACTGTTATTTAATATTGCACTTATTCTCTTTAATAAAAATACAATTTGTTTAAAATGCTAAGTCATAAGACTTTGTAATTATGATAACTGAAAATATTGCTTTAGCAAATAAAAGAACCTGAGCCATCTTTGTTAAGCCTTGCATGTATACTATTGCATACTGTGTGTTGGCTCGCGAGCACGGTGGTTGTGCTCATTCTCGCTCTTTTCCCCAAACCCTCAGAAGCAGGAAATATTGGAGATTACGACTACTACGAGGAACCAGATGTCTGAAGACCCAGGAGTTCTTGAAGCGTAGTTTAGTTCTTAGTTGGTCTAGTCTCGCCCCAGTCTAGCTGACTCCGCCGGTACTTATGTGCATCCTATATTATCTGAGTTTTCGGGTAATATCATATGTACATGAGTTTCCCCCCCGCTTGCTCGTGGAGAGATGTGCCTCACCCTTTTGCTTCTGTTGTCGCCCGCTACTTTGTGATGTAATCATTTGGCCTGTTCGGCCCTTATTGTAAAACTTGACCTGATGCGGTCTATGTAAACTCTGATGTGTTAAATTAATGAATGGTATGTTTTTAAGCCATGTATGAAATGATTCAGTGATGTATCTGTGAGTGCTATCTACTGATCTAGGGAATAGCATAGTGTATTCGCAGAGGATTCGGGATTAGAAAATCCAGGTCCGATAGTAATCTTCCCAGGTAGCAGAATCAGTTAGAATTGTCGACCATTTCACCAAGATTTGTGGCATTGCCGAATTATCTTTCTTGACTAGGCGACGATCCAAAATTTCCTCCCACTGCGGAACTCCAGTGGTGAGATCAACTCGCTTCGGCAGTTTCAAAAACACCGGTGTATAACTCTGAGTAAAAGGATTCAACTGGGAAACATGGAAGACTGGATACACCATAGAATCAGTGGGCAATTCCAGCTTGTAAGCGACTACCCCAATCCGTTCAAGCACAACAAAAGGACCGAAATACTTAAAAGCTAGTTTAGGATATGGACGATTGACTACTAAATGCTGAGCATAGGGTTGTAATTTGAGCAACACACGATCTCCTACTTGAAATTGCCTTCCAGAGCGGTGTTTGTCAGCTTGTGTTCTCATTCGATGTTGAGCCTTCGTCAGTTGATTGCGTAGCATCTTAGTAGAACTTGCATTTCCCGAAGCACTTCATCCACTTCGGCTCTAGTAGAGGAAACTATGTTCAGCATGGCACCGAAATCGGGTTCAACTCCATAGAGCACTTTGAACGGAGAACATCCTAGAACATAATGAAAAGAGGAATTATACCAGAATTCGGCCATGGCAATCCATTTCTTCCATTATCGAGGACAATCATGAACTGCACAACGGAGATACATCTCCAAACACTAGTTGACTCACTCACTTTGACCATCCGTCTGTGGATGATATGTTGTATTGTAAAGCAATCGAGTTCCCACTGTTGCAAATAACTCCTTCCAGAATGTACTGGTGAAGATTTTGTCACAATCGAAGACAACTGAGTGAGACACACCATGCAATTTGACCACTTGTTCCAAAAATGCGTGAGCCACCTGTGCTGTTGTAAAAGGATGCTTGAGGGATACAAAATGTGCATATTTTGTGAGACAATCGACAATCACCATGATCAAGTCATATCCTTCTAATTTGGGGAGACCCTCGATGAAATCCATTGTGAGATCCTATCAAGAACCTTCAGGAACTGGCAATGGCTGTAAAAATCCAACTGGTTTCAGATTACTATGTTTAGCTTGTTAGCAAGTGGGGCATTGTTTGATGAAATTTTCCACTGCCAGCTTGATACCTGACTAATAGAACAACTTACTAACTCGATGATACGTAGCCTGAATACTCGAGTGTCCTCCAATAGCACTATCATGCAAAGCACTGATGAGTTTTGTCTGTAAAGCTGTATTACAGCCAATCCAAACTTTGTTTTTGTACCTGATCAATCCATTCTCTAAAGCAAAACCTTTCTCACCAGGACTTGTCACAGATAAACTAGTGAGCAATTCTTTGGCTACCAAATCCATTTCATATGAGTTAAGGACTTCTTGAACCCAAACGGGCAGACAGACATACACTGCTTGAAGAGTTAACAAATGACTTACGTGAGACAGTGCATCAGCAGCGCCATTGTCAATACCCGTTTATACTGAAACTTAAAGTGAAGACCGACAAGTTTAGACATAGCTTTGTGTTGTAAATCTAAAGTCAAATGCTGATCTTCCAGGTTACACAAACTCTTGTGATCTGTCAATATGAGAAATGGACCACGTTGTAAATAAGCCCGCCACCTATCAATGGCCATCATGACTGCCAAAAATTCCTTCACATAAATCGATAAGCTCTGATTGTTCACCCCTAATGCTTTGCTCATATATGCAATTGGATGTCCATTTTTCATAAGTATTGCTCCCACTCCTGTGTTGCATGCATCAGTTTCGACAACGAAAGGCATGTGGAAATCCCGCAAGGGTAAGACTGGCGTACTGACCATTGCTTATTTCAATTGCTCGAAAGTGTGAGAAGCTAGAGGTGTCCACTCAAACCCTCTCTTCTTCAGTAAATTGGTCAGCAGTTTTGCAATAATACTGTAATTGTTGGACCGTAAAGGCGACTAGAGGGGGGGTGAATAGGAGCACGCTCACTTTTTCACAAATTATGAACTCAATACAATTTCACTCCAGTAGCTATTAGAAAGCTATGAAGATCAATATACCAGTACAGCGGAAGACTAGTATTGAATCCAATTAAAACCCCTAAGCAATGCGACAATAATCAGCAAGAATCAAAGCAACACAAGCATTGGCGGTCGACCTCAGATCGAACCGGTCGGATCGATTGCGGGCGGTCGGACGGTGTTATCTTGGCGGTCGGACCGCTCGAAATCGGTCGGACCGGTGGTGACGGGCGGTCGGACCGGCGATCTGTAACCGATCTGAAATAAAGTAAAATCAGCCCGATGACGAAGATGCAATTAGGTCTAACTTTTGATTCTCAACTCCAAACTTCACGAAACTTTGCATACACCTTCTCCATGCTATTGAGGACCTATTCCAAACAAATATTATGATAATTCTTGGAACGATCTTGAGCAATTGTCAATTGATTAACAGAAGGTCCAAAACCGGGCAAGAACGAAAACTTGATCCTAAAGTTTGTTCGTGAGAGATTGATGATCAAGATGATGCTAGATAGATTCACACATATCACAGCAAGCTAATTCATGTGAAAGAATCAATCACAAACTCGCGGATCAAAGAAAGCCCTAAAAACACGAAATTGAAAGCAAGAACGAAAAGAGACTTATCTCAAGCAAACCTTGCATAGATTGATTTCGTGATTGATGCTGGATTACATCCACACCATCATGGATCAGTAGACAATCAAAGATCACGAATTCACCACAAACCATCAAGAGCCCTAGCCTCCACCTCAACTCCCCTAAAGACAATTAGGGTTTTGAAACATAAAAAGGCGAGAGAGAGAAGAGCTAGATGGTGCAGCCACCACCTCCCCCTATTTATAGTGGAGGCCTAGACTCCTAGGGTTTGACTCCATTGGGCTCCCGTTAAGGCCCACTAACAAACGGGTCACACACGCACGCTTCGCAAAGCGCCGTCTTTAACCTTTTGATCTAAACAGCTTCACCTAGCGCCATCTTGCGCCTCGGATTTGCTAATAGATCACCCTTGTCCATCTTGTGTCACGCTTGAGTCATTGACCTCACCCGGCATCGTCGATCGTTCTGGACCTCAACTCTCCAAGTCTAGTCCCGATACTCCTCGCCGTTGACCGTCGTTGACCACCAAACAACCTGCACAACCATAGACAAGAAAACACGAATTCGGGAACAAGTTCTTCAAAACTTGACCCATGTTAGTCAAAACATGCATCATGCAAAACATATGCCATAGAACCCATGTACTTGACCTAACAAAACAGCATCGCCACGAAGTTGGCCGATGATCAAGTGGATACCGGTCCGACCAGCTCCCTGTGAGCCGGTCGGACCGCCGCCAGGGACTTAGCCGAATTTCATACCCTCAAAAACCGAAACCTTCTGGAAACTTAAATCCAATAGAACTTCTTACTGGAGACTCCAAAAATCATGAGACCAAGTGCATTGGGATCCCCTCACTTGCCTACAACACCTATTTTTGGCCCAGCTCGTTTTGAGTACTTTTAGGTCACCGTCGGTCCGACCGCCCCACATGGCCGGTCCGACCGATTTGGGACCGGTCGGACCGCCGTGCAAGGACCGGTCGGACCGCCCCCATCGATATGCTCAGAACTTTGTCGAAAACACGTGAAACGACAAACCGTAAACGCCATTGCCAATTGTCACATCATCCTAAGATCCGGAACATATCCCCATGAAATCCACAATCTCCCCTTGATGAACACATTGGCAATTATCCGTAAAATGTAAGTAAGAGGTTTGAAAACGAGTTTACTCGTAGTTTTCGGCACAAAGCCCCAACTTGGTCCATAAGCAAGAAAAAGCAATGAAAATGACCAAGCTGGCATCAGAATAGTATAGGCATGTGAGACAAGGCAAAAGTAAGCATAAAAACTTTGATTTCCAGAAAAGGGTCAAAATTCTCACATAAAGTCCATATGAAAGAACAATTGTTCAATTGACCTATGATCATTGTGAGGATAAAAGAATGCAATTCAAGTTCAGAATATTCAATAAGACAATAAGAATACAACTCAAGAACTCCCCCTCACTATGATCCTCAATTTTCAAATTTTCAGTTTCTCCCCTTTGTACAAACTTCTCCCCCAACAAAGAAATATATTCTCATTAACACATCATCTTCTCTTCTCATTTAACACATCTTCTCCCCCTTTGACAATGAATTCATCAAGGAATCACGCCTTTCTCTCATCTAGAGATAATAAATATAGAATAAAGGAAGAAGCAGAAACAAAAGAAGCATAAAGAGGAATCTGCATGAAGTGCAATGGAGTGGCTTTAATTTTTGTATTTTTCAATTTTTTATTACAAGAAGCTTTGGAGATTACCCAAAAGAACAAGCTAGTATCTCTAATATTGCACAAACAACATATCAAGCCAGACAGCGCTAGCAAGATCATGGTAAGACATATATATCAAAGCTAAGCACAAAGGCTCAAAAGTAAAGCAGTAGATTTGATCAATTTAAGCAACGCTTCAAATTCAGCAAGTTCATCAACAGGGATCCTAAAATAAAATTGGCCATGTCAAAATGTCAAAGTGAGATAAAAAATCTAACAAAGACCACATTAAGAGTCAATCAAGTCCCGTATTGAATCATTTTGCTCAGTATTTTGTAAACGCCCATTTGTCAACATTTTTCTCATTTGCATTGAATATTGAAGTTGACTAATGATCTAACTTAGTTACAAGATCCTGGACTAGTAGCCATCCACAAACTCATCCTAAGCTTCGACCAAAAGTTGATTAAAGGTATATCTTAGTAAAGAAGATCTGGACTAGGAGCCATCCACAAACTCTTTCTAAGCTTCTACCGGGCGACAAATCTTGAGGTTCATGTCATTTCGACAAGCAAATCCCCATGAGATCGTCTGGTTCATCAAACTATCTCCAAGTTCATGTCATTTGACAAGCGGCCTCGTAAGAATAGTTTGGCACAATTTAAGCATAAGACAATCTTGATTTTCATTTTCACATGAGCGCTTTTAGAATCTCAAGAACACAAAAGCTCAAGTAATGGTCAATTTTAGATCAAAGAGCTAACAAAGCAATTCGACAGGCCAATGTCACAAGAGGAGCACTAATTGCGCAACTCGCTAAAACATCCACAAATTGCAATTTCTTAGTTTGAGTTGTTTAAAAGGTTCTAGCTCATATAGCAAAGACTTAGCTACACATGTAAAAACATGATAATTCTAGCAAGTCAAAGAACTAGACATGACATTGAGCAAGAATTGAAATACTAAAGCTCCAAAGGGTAATAGGCAAAGCTCCATCAATTTTAAAAGATAAGCGGAAAATCTTATATTACAATGCATCTTTTGGATTTTTCATACCACTTGTTGTAACCACTTGTTGGATTTTTCAAATGAATGCAATATGACACAATGAGATGCAATTAAAAAGCCTAAAAACCTAAAAAGTTCAAAAAGATCACTAAGTTCAGAAAAAGAACAATAAAAGATCAAAAGAACAAGGAAAGATCAGAAAAGATCAAACTCCCCCTCAAACCAACCCATAGAGATAAATTACTCCTAACTCGCTTCTCAAGGTGGCAAACCTAGTTGGGTCTAAAGATTTGGTGAGGATAAAAACAAAAGACAAAAGAGGTGCCTAGTGGGTGACAAGCGCCTGAGGTACTCTTCCTATCTAGCCGACAGCCCGCATAATCAAGATAAGAAAGACCCCCAAATGGACAAGGATAAAGAACAGGAATATCAAATGCCATACAAAGAGAGTAGAGTGTAAGTACCTGAATAAGAGCTTAACGGCCTGGCGATGGGAAGTTCTCGGAGATGCTTGAGACCCGTCGATCAGCGTGAAGGAGGTGAACCATCTTGAGTTTCCGGCAATATGATGTGAACAGTCGGAGTCGACAAAGCACGTGCCCTTCCTCTTTCCGCGGCAATCCTGAAAAATCAAGGCACAGAAGAACGATGTGTCTCGATACTGGGGTTAGTTAAACAAGACTTGGGAACCCAGTACTGAGACACACGTCTGCGAGTAGTATGCAAAGCAGAAGTGTTATCCTTGATTTCATCTAAAATTCTGTTATGAGCAATGTTTAAGTTAACATGGAATTAAAGCGTCAAGGGCGGTCGACCGGCGTTGTCTTTGTGGCGGGCCGCGACCAAATCGGTCAGACCGGTGACCACCAATGATCGACCGTGACTGAAGAACATGAGAATTAGGATATGTAGAAGCATGATGATTAGCATGTGAGAAAAATCCTAATCCAGGTTTATTCCTTTCAGTGTTACCATGTCTCATAAAAGCTCTAGGTTGCCTGAATGAAATTCTATCAAGATTTTTCCTATCATTTTTCAACCTACGTCAACAGAATTCAATCAAATGCCCACCTTTCTTGCAATAAGTGCAATGGTACTTGGTACCACTAGAAGAAGCACCATTCGAATTAATACAAGGTTGGGCAAAACCTGCAGATTTAAAAGATGTTTTTGCAGGTTGGGTTTTGAATTCAATTAAACCTTTTTCCAAGACTTGAATGACTTTTGGGTTTGAATTGTCTTGAAAAGAATTGAATCCTAAACCTTGCTTCTTATAAGGAGTTTTAGACTTGTCAAGAATCATGTTTAATTGTTTCTTACCTTTAGAAAATTTCTCTAATGTATCATGAAGGTAAGCATTTTCTTTTCTCAAGTTAACACAAGCATCACAAGTTTTATTCATAGATTTCTCCTTATACGAAGCAATTTCAAGCTTAAGAGTGGAACAAGAAGCACAAGTAGTATTTTCAATATTGTCCTTAAGCTTAGCATATTTGACTCTAGCAGCTTCTAAGATATCTTTGATTTCACGTTCTTTTTCTAAACATGAAGTGCAAGGGCTAGAATCAAATACATCAAAAGCAATCAACTTGCTAGACTCTAAACATTTTTCACAAGGAGCAGATTTAATTTCAATTAGCTCAGTTCTAGCATTTTCAAGTTGTTGTAAAGCAATATTGTGAGCAGATTGCAGTTTAGACAATTCTGAGTGCATATCATGACAAGATAAACATTCATCAGGTTCAAGAGTCTTAATATTTGCAAGTTCTAGTTTTAGTTTACCAATTTTTGACTCTAGTTTCTTATTTTTAGTCATGACAAATTCTAGCGCTTCATCTTGACTAAGCACTTGCTCAACTATAGAATTATATTTAGCAGAAAGCTCATCATAAGAAAAAGATACCTCATCATTATCAATGTCGCTTGTGTCGACCATGAAGCACATGCCAATAAAGTCCTTGGCCTTCCCTTTCTTTTCCTCTTCGCTCCCGAGTCCACATCACTAACGGATTGCTCTCCAAAGCGGCAAGGACCCGGTGGCGGCCTTTATGAGCTTGACAAAGATCATACTCGAGTTGTTCTCATGAGGCTTCTTCCAAGTCGTCTTCTCCTCCTGTGCTTACCCTTACCTTTTAGCTTGGGGCAATTGGCGGATGTGGTAAAGCTCTCCACACTCATAGCAAGTGTGGGACCACCTCTCTTTTATTTCTCACATTGTTGTAAGCCCGTGTGAATTTTTAGCTAAAGGGCTAACTCAACCTCAGGGATATTCTCAAGCTCCTCTTCATGAATAGCAGATAAACAAGCAAATGAAAATCCAGAAGAAGATTCAAAAGAATCATTAGAAACCTTTTTGAGAGGATCTGCTACCAAAGCTAAATTGTCTTTCTTGGGATGATCAACTCTTTTAATTTCATGAGTCTTGAGTTTACTATAAAGCAATTCTAAAGTAAGACTCGAAAGATCAACATTCTCTTCTATAGCAGTAGCCTTCATCTCCCACTCCTTGGAGTTGATTGCGACCAAGAGGTGGGTGGCATTTTTGATTGAGAATATTCAATATCAACGACTTTCATTTGATTAATCACTTTATTAAAACGATGAAAATGTCATCGATGCTCTCTCAGACGCATCTCAAATTTGTTATAATCACGCTTATAGATTGTTTGGCGCACTTTCTTAATTTGGGACGAACCCTCATGATAGGTTTCGAGGGTGTTCCAAATCTCGTGCGCAGTCGCAAAATTGCAAATCCTATCATATTCTTGTCTACCAAGCGCACCATATAAAAGATTCTTGGCCTTGTTGTTGTTAGCCAAAAGAACCACGAGGTGGAGTTTCAACCTCAGGAATAATGAGCGGGGATCGAACAACGTCCCATATAGCTTGTCCCTCGCTCTCAAGGAATACTCGCATACGATTCTTCCAATAGGCATAGTCTTGTCCATTGAACATATGCGGTTTTGTAGAGAATCTATCCATCGCCAAAGTTGGTGACGGTTAAGATCAAGAGTGAACTAACCGGCTCGATACCACTTGTTGGACCGTAAAAGGCGACTAGAGGGGGTGAATAGAGCACGCTCACTTTTTCACAAATTATGAACTCAATACAATTTCACTCCAGAGCTATTAGAAAGCTATGAAGATCAATATACGATCAAATGGAAGACTAGTATTGAATCCAATTAAAACCCCTAAGCAATGCGATAATAATCAGCAAGAATCAAAGCAACACAAGTACTGGCGGTCTGACCTCTGTACTGAACCGGTCGGACTGATTGCCGGGCGGTCGGACCGCTGTTATCTTGGCGGTCGGACCGCTCGAAATCGGTCGGACCGGTGGTGACGGGCGGTCGGACCGGCGATCTGAACCGATCCAAATAAGAAAATCGGCCGATGACGAAGATGCAATTAGGTCTAACTTTTGATTCTCAACTCCAAACTTCACGAAACTTTGCATACACCTTCTCTATGCTATTGAGGACCTATTCCAAACAAATATTATGATAATTCTTGGAACGATCTTGAGCAATTGTCAATTGATTAATGAAGGTCTAAAACCGGCAAGAACGAAAACTTGATCCTAAAGCTTGTTCGTGAGAGATTGATGATCAAGATGATGCTAGATAGATTCACACATATCACAGCAAGCTAATTCATGTGAAAGAATCAATCACAAACTCATGGATCAAAGAAAGCCCTAAAAACACGAAATTGAAAGCAAGAACGAAAAGAGACTTATCTCAAGCAAACCTTGCATAGATTGATTTCGTGATTGATCTTTGGATTACATCCACACCATCATGGATCAAGAGACAATCAAAGATCACGAAATTCACCACAAACCATCAAGAGCCCTAGCCTCCACCTCAACTCCCTAAAGACAATTAGGGTTTTGAAACATAAAAGGCGAGAGAGAGAAGAGCTAGATGGTGCACCACCACCTCCCCTATTTATAGTGGAGGCCTAGACTCCTAGGGTTTGACTCCATTGGGCTCCCGTTAAGGCCCACTAACAAACGGGTCACACACGCACGCTTCGCAAAGCGCCGTCTTTAACCTTTTGATCTAAATAGCTTCACCTAGCGCCATCTTGCGCCTCGGATTTGCTAATAGATCACCCTTGTCCATCTTGTGTCACGCTTGAGTCATTGACCTCACCCGGCATCGTCGATCGTTCTGGACCTCAACTCTCCAAGTCTAGTCCCGATACTCCTCGCCGTTGACCGTCGTTGACCACCAAGCAACCTGCACAACCATAGACAAGAAAACACGAATTCGGGAACAAGTTCTTCAAAACTTGACCCATGTTAGTCAAAACATGCATCATGCAAAACATATGCCATGGAACCCATGTACTTGACCTAACAAAACAGCATCGCCACGAAGTTGGCCGATGATCAAGTGGATACTGGTCGACCACTCCTCGTGAGCTTGGCCGGACCGCCGCCAGGGACTTAGCCGAATTTTATACCCTCAAAAACCGAAACCTTTCGAAACTTAAATCCAATAGAACTTCTTCCGAGACTCCAAAATCATGAGACCAAGTGCATTGGGATCCCTCACTTGCCTACAACACCTATTTTTGGCCCACTGCGTTTGAGTACTTTTAGGTCACCGCCGGTCCGGCCGCCCACATGGCCGGTCCGACCGATTTGGGACCGGCCGGACCGCCGATGCAAGGACCGGTCGGACCGCCCCGCCCAAAGAAGCTCAGTAACTTTGTCGAAAACACGTGAAACGACAAACCGTAAACGCCATTGCCAATTGTCACATCATCCTAAGATCTGGAACATATCCCCATGAAATCCACAGTAATTGTGCACAAACTTTCTATAGTAACCCGTGAGACCAAGAAATTTTCATAATTCAGTTACTGTGGTCAGTCTCGGCCAATTGTCCATAACTGTTGTCTTGTCAAGATCGGTTGCAACCCCATCATGTGAGATAATATGCCCCAAATAATCAATGCGCTCTCTGGAAACATTTGGACAGCTTTTCATACAAGTTATTGCTTTGCAGAGTGTCTAGAACTAATTGCAAATATGTGAGGTGCTCTTGCAGATCATGGCCATATACCAAAATATCATCCAAAAACACAATCACAAACTTACGAATATATGATGTGAACACTGAGTTCATCAAACATTGGAAAGTTGACGGTGCATTAGAGAGACCAAATGGTATAACCTTGAACTGGAAATGCCCATGATGTTTCTTGAACACTGTCTTTTCCTCATCTTCTGGACGCATCCGAATCTGATGATAACCATCACGTAAATCCAATTTGGAAAAGAACTTGGTGCCAGCAAGTTCATCAAGAAGCTCATCAATGATTGGAAGAGGAAACTTGTTCTTCACCGTAATAGTATTCAAACGACGGTAATCAATACAAAATCGTCATCCGCCATCTTTTGTTGTACTAACAGTACCGAAGAGGCGTACGGACTCATACTTGGTTGGATTAGCCCAGCTTCAAGCATCTCTGTCACTTGATGCTCGATCTCATCCTTTTAGAGAGGAGAGTAATGATATGGTCGAGAGTTGACAGGGTTCGCACCAGATTGCAAAGTAATGGCATGATCATACTACCGATGTGGTGGTAGTGTTTTGGGCTTAGCAAACACATCACGGTATTTGTCGATCAAGTTCTGAACTGCTACAGCTAGTTTCTATGAACTGTCTACTTGCACTGATTTGTATAATTGATCCACTGATATTTCTGATAGTACATTTGGTTGGCGAGGTCTGACTCCTTGTAAACAGACCCGACGTCCTTCATACTCAAATGTCATCGTTTTGTTTGTCCAGTGATAGTCCATGGGACTAAATTTCTCCAACCAATCCATTCCGAGAATTGTGTCATAAGCCCCTAAGTCCAGGATGTTCATATCTATTTGAAAAGTTACTCCCTGTATCCACCAGTTCAGTTTGGGTACCCCACTGGAGCAGGTCATAGTTTCTCCATTTGCCACTCTGACAAGAACAACATGAATGCTTTCCATCTTGCGGTTAGCACGATCGACAAATTCTTTGTTGACAAAGCTGTGAGTGCTACCCGAATCTACCAATAGTAGCATTATTTGATTCCCATCAATGCTCGTAGCCTCACTGTCTCCACTTCTTCTGTTCTCGACACAGCATGAACAAATATCTTGAAACACTCCGGCTGAGTTTGCGGTTGTGTGGATACCTCACCTCCTTCCAAAACATTTAGAGTATCTTTCGATAGCGTTTCACCAAACTACCCCATTTCAATCGTCAACAATTGAACATGTTTCTTGCTAATGTGTTCTTTACTGTACTTGTCACCACACTTAAAACACAGACCATTGGAACATCGGTACTCCTTTAATTGACGTTCACACCACAGATCATCAGCCATCGAGCGCTTTGGGCCCTCTGTTTGTCTAGCCTGAGTTGTTGCTGCCGGAGATGCATTGGATGGTGGGTGGTACTGCTTTGCCATTGAACTGGCTCAATGTCTTGGTTGAGAAACCTCAATTTCTTCTTCTTTAATGCGTGTCAGCACTGCAGATCTAGTCACACTAGTGGGGGATTGCAAATGCACAGCCGCTCGTATTTCATCCCGCAACCCAACCAAGAACTGAGTGACAAAAAATTTGTTGTTCAAAGTTGTGTCCAATGCCAACAGATGGTACATACATGATTCAAAAGTCATACGGTATTTTTCTACAGTTCCCTTCTGTTTGAGCAGCAACAACTGATTCATCTGCGCCTCATATTCGTCCAGACCAAATTCCTCTTCAACGGCTTGACAAAACATATCCCATACCGTGAGTACATGGTGTCTCTTGAAAGCTTGAAGCTAGAGGGCAGCGTGACCCTCCATGTACAACGTCGCCGTGGAGACCCACTGCATTACAGGCACGTAGTACATCTCAAAATAACTGCGACAGCGGTCTAGCCAGAGCAAGGGGTTCTTTCCTTGAAACTTTGGAAAATCATGTCGAGGCGGTCTGGAAAATCGTTCCTCCTCCGTGATGGTGGTTGGATCAGCCATCATCTGGTAAGTGGAATTCGGAGCAGAAGGTTGAGCGAGAAGCGGTGGTCGATGGTTTGCCACCATACCTGAGGTGGTCACAGTGGGCACCAGATCCGCTTCTAATTGTATGCCTGAGTGCGACGTCGATGACCGAGGAGGTGGCAGGGTTGTGGTGGAGGTGGCTCCAGATTCCACTCCGGTTGTTTTTTCTTCACTTCATCCATCGCCTCCTGAGTGATCTCCACTTGTTATCCAAGTTGCTTCATATCTTGCCCCAGTTTCTCAATCAGCGTCGTCTGGTGGTCAAAACTGTCAGCTTTACGCCTGCAACTCAACGCGATCACGTAAAAAACGAACTCAGGAGAAAAACGAACAACTGTTTTGGTGCCGGCTAACTTCTCAGCATTTTCTTTCTCTTCTTACTCTATTTATAAACTGCAACTAACAGAAAAATAGAAAGTGGCCATTAAGGCCTGCGACATGCACGCCATGATCGGAAGTGGCCATTAAGGCCTGCGACATGCACGCCATGATCGGCACACGTTGCACGACGCGTTGGCTTCTCCACCACGCAGGGCGATCAGCCAACCAAGGAAGGAAGCAACTAATCAACCGAGAATCAAGGGGAAAAACAGGAAAAGATATTTGTGCGCAGGATTACTAAACATAACTAAAAAAAGCAACAAATCACCCCCTAATCCTGCTGCACTCACTGGATTTTCACGACACCGATCCTCGCGCGGAGCTCCAGGAACTTAACGCGTGCAAGCGACTTCGTGAGCAGGTCCGCTAGCTGTTCGGCCGAACTGGCAAACTCGATGACTATTTTCCCGCCCTCAATGCACTCCCGAATGTAGTGATAGCGTGTATCAATGTGTTTGCTCCGATCATGATAGACGGGATTCTTGCACAAAGAGATGGCGGATTTGTTGTCAACCTTCAATTCCACGGGCTCTGGCTCGCCGCCAATTATGTCGCTCAGCAGGCGTGCAAGCCAAATTCCCTGGCATGCCGCGGTGGCTGCGGCAATATACTCGGCCTCGCACGAAGAGAGAGCCACCACTCTTTGTTTCTGTGACTGCCAAGTAATTGGGCTCGAACCAAGGAAGAAGAGCACTCCTGTTGTACTCTTGCGATCATCAACGTCGCCGGCCATGTCACTGTCACTGTAGCCGTGCAGCTGTGGTTTCTCCTTGGTCCGCCTCACAAATTTGCACCCAAAATTTAGTGTCCCGGCGATGTAACGCAGCAAATGCTTCACCGCCGCATAGTGCTCTTCCCTCGGATCCTCCATAAAGCGACTCACATATCCAACTGCGTAAGTGATGTCGGGGCGCGTGTGTGTCAAATACCTCAGGCTGCCGATGATGCTCCGGTACATCGTCGCATCCACTGGCGGGCTGGTGCTCTGCTTGCTCAATTTGAGCCGCGTCTCCATCGGCACTTGGCTCGGATTGCAGTCGGCCATGCCGCTGCTCTCCAAAATCTTCCGTGCGTACGCAGCCTGGCCCATGGTGATGTCGTCCGCACTCTGCTTAACCTCGATCCCAAGATAATAACTTAGGAGGCCGAGATCACTCATCTTGAACAAGCTGTGCATCTCTTCCTTGAACTTGCGGATTTCCTTTGCGCCCACGCCGGTGATGACCAAATCGTCCACGTATACTCCCACAAGCAACCGGGAGTCACCGTAGCCACGCGCATACATGGCGTGATCCGAGGGACTTCGCTGGAAGCCGAGTCGATGAAGGCTCTCATCCAGCTTGGAGTTCCAGGCGCGAGGGGCCTGGCGTAGCCCATACAGGGCCTTCTTCAATTTTAACACCTTGTGCTCCTTGCCGTCACGCACAAAACCTGGCGGTTGCGCGACGTAGACCAGCTCAGACAGCTCGCCGTTGAGGAACGCCGTCTTCACATCCATGTGGTGGACCTCCCAATTCTCCGACGCACCATCGCGCGGCAAAGAATCGCACAGAGTCCATGCGAGCAACCGCGAACACCTCCTCGAAGTCTATGCCCGGTCGTTGCACGTACCCTTTAGCGACGAGTCGCGCCTTGTGTCGCACGATGTTGCCGTGCTCATCCCGCTTCACCTTGTACACCCACTTGAGCCCGATCGGGCGACAACCGCGAGGGGATCAACCACTCCATGTCCGATTCTCTTCTATTGATTCAATCTCCGATCATCGCCCGCCTCCAAGGATGGCTCTGCTCGGCCTCTTGGAAAGAGGCCGGTTCCTCGGCGGAGGTGAGCAACAGGTCCCCAAGTTGGGAGACGAGTTCACGCTGCGCCAAGTTAGGCACAGGTGCCGGTCCGATGATGTTGTCGAGGGTGCGGAAGCGGATCGGGGCGTCGTCATCTTGGTCGGCATCGAGGGCCTCCCTTGCATCTGTTGGGGGCGTGGCGAATTCGACATCGGGCACATCTGCTGGCGGAGGCAAGACGCTCGCTGAGTCGCGTGTTCGGCCGCACGCGCTCTGGGGTGTGTGGTGAGGTTCTGGCCGAGGTCGACGCAGCGGATTGCACAGTGGGTGGCGCAGAGTGTGCAGCTCCATGCGCCTCCGAGTTGGGATACTTCACAGGCGTTCCTGTGACAACAACGGTGGAGTATTCCACAATGAACGGATCGGCGCCAGGTGGTGTACCTTGTTCGGGCTGCTGCGAGCCCCAGTCCCACTGGGCTTGTTCGTCGAAGATGACATCTCTCGTCACGTGCACACGATTGGTGACCGGATTGAACACCCGGTAAGCCTTTGAGCCGGCTTCGTAGCCGACAAACACCATCGGAGTGCTACGGTCTTCAAGCTTCTTGAGATGCGGCTTCACGTTCTTCACGTGAGCCACACAACCGAACGTGCGAAGGTAGCTCACCGCCGGCTTCCTTCCACACCACGCTTCATATGGAGTCATGCCGTCGACACTCCTTGTCGGCGACCGGTTGAGGATGAACACAGCCGTGGACACCGCTTCCCCCCAAAACTTCCCAGGCAGATTCTTCGCCTTCATCATGCTCCGAGCCATCGCCACGACCGTCTGGTTTCGCCGCTCCACGACGCTGCTGCGCGGGAGTAGGGTCATAGTGGCGCCGCACCCCTTTCTCGGTAAAGATTTCGAATTCCACCGAGGTGAACTCGCCACCGCGATCCGTGCGCAGCGCCCGCAGCTTGTGCCCGGAATCCACCTCAACCGCCACCTGGAATAGCCTGATTACTTGTGGCGCTTGATCTTTGCTGGCGAGAAGACGCAGCCACATGAAGCGGCTCTTGTCATCGACCAGCAGCAGGAAGTAGCGGTTGCCGCTTGGCGTGGTGGGCGCGATCGGCCCGCAAATGTCCCCATGGACAAGCTCGAGCACCTCGTCGGCGCGGTAGTCGGCGTGCTCAGGGAAGGAAGTACGCCTCTGTTTTCCAGCGAGGCATGCGTCACACACCTGTTCGACATGATCCACCGGTGGGAGCCCGCGCACCATATCATGCTGGGCTAGCTTCCGTAGCGCCTGAAAATTTAGATGACCAAACCGTGCATGCCAGCGCCAAGCCTCCTCCGAACTGCGCGCCGAGAGGCACACCGGCTGCGCGAGATCGAACATCAAGGTGTAGAGGCGGCGCGGCGAGCGGTTTACCTTGGCGAGCAGCCGCTTCTGTTGATCGTGAATCCTCATGACGCCATCTTGGATCAACACCTTGCAACCGTTCTCATCAAGTTGCCCGACGCTGATGATGTTGGCGGTGAGCCGAGGAATGAAGTACACCCCTGTGAGGGCGCGGTGCTCGCCATTCTTGCAAGCGA
This sequence comes from Hsuehochloa calcarea, assembly GCA_036346395.1. NCBI lineage: Eukaryota > Viridiplantae > Streptophyta > Magnoliopsida > Poales > Poaceae > Hsuehochloa > Hsuehochloa calcarea. The sequence goes on along the minus strand of CM070596.1, from coordinate 13,810,762 downwards.
ACAGGATCGATCCTTGGCCTTCAATCTCCACCAGTGAGCCGTCGCCGAATTTCACCGTGCCCCGGATGCTGGTATCGAGCTCGGAGAAGATGCCGCGGGAGCCCGTCATGTGGTTGGTGGCGCCGGTGTCGACGTACCACAGGCGGTCGTTGCGCCCGGCGTCGCCGTCGAGCTGCGCCAGTACCCTCTCCTCCACGAGATGGAGGGCTGCGATCTCCGGCGTCGGTGTTGCCTCCTCAGCCACTGGCGTCTCCAGCGGCACTTGCGGGACGCCCGTGTCGACCGATCCCACCGTCAACAGCAACGTGGGCTCGTCGTCTTCACCTTGCGTCAGATGGGCCTCAGCCCGCTTCGCCTTGCCTCGGCAGTCCCTGGCCCAATGGCCAATTTTGCCGCAGTTGCGGCACTTATCCTTGGAGACATCCCGCGCACTTGTCTCCTTGCCGTCGCCGGCGTAAGAGGTGTTCGTCCGTCGGCGCGGTGCGCGACGCCGACGATTCCCAGAATTGTTGCCTCCCTGGCGCTCTTTGACCCGCGCGGCCCACTCTTCCTCCGTGAGTAAGAGTTTGCCGCCGGACTCGCCTCCCTTGGCCGGTGCGCGGTTCTCCACTGTCCTCAATCTCCCAGTGACCTCTTCAATCGAGAGAGTGGACAAATCGAGTAGAGTTTCGATGGAAAGAACCAATTGGGAGTACTTATCTGGTGCAACCCGGAGAAATTTCTCCACCACCTTTTCTTCTGGCTCAGGATCACCAAGAACAGCCAGTTGATTCACCATGGCGTTCAGCCTGAGCACGAAGTCGTCAACTGACTCGCCGTCGCGGAATTTGATGTCCTCGTACTCCTTGCGAACCCGCTGCGCGTTGGCCTTGCGCACGCGGTCGACTCCGATGCGCATCGTTTTGATGGCGTCCCAGGCCTCCTTCGCCGTCTCCTTGACAGCGAGTGTCGAAATCATCTCCGGCGGCACGGCGCGAAGTATCGCTTCGAGCGCCGTTCGATCCTCCTGGGACCCAACATCACCAACGTTGACAGCATCCCAGAGTCCTCTTGCCTGGAGCATGACGCGCATGAGGAGCGCCCAGTCGTTGTAGTTCGTCTTCGTGAGCATCGGCACGCCACGACTTCGACCTCCTTCACCACGCCACGCACGACGAACTCGCGGCCACCGTTGTCACGGTGCCGTGGTCGGCGCGACGGGGAGCGTTCACGACGCGCCCGCGGAGGAGTCCTGGAAGTACGGCCGGCCGGCGCTGACATCGCTCTGATACCACTTGTCAGCTTTACGCCTGCAACTCAACGCGATCACGTAAAAAACGAACTCAGGAGAAAAAACGAACAACTGTTTTGGTGCCGGCTAACTTCTCAGCATTTTCTTTCTCTTCTTACTCTATTTATAAACTGCAACTAACAGAAAAATAGAAAGTGGCCATTAAGGCCTGCGACATGCACGCCATGATCGGAAGTGGCCATTAAGGCCTGCGACATGCACGCCATGATCGGCACACGTTGCACGACGCGTTGGCTTCTCCACCACGCAGGGCGATCAGCCAACCAAGGAAGGAAGCAACTAATCAACCGAGAATCAAGGGGGAAAAACAGGAAAAGATATTTGTGCGCAGGATTACTAAACATAACTAAAAAAAGCAACAAAAACGCGCCAAGATCTCGGATAACTTCCCATGCATTTGCTTCGCCTGATCATCCATCACCATGAGCAACTGGCGAGTCTGAACGTTGGGCTTCTGCGGCGCCATCGCAAATCCCTTTCCCTCCGATCAACCTTGGGCTGGTATTACGATCTCTCGGCTAGCACCAACCCTTCCCTCGGAATTACTGATCACGCGGTGGAGGCAAGTAAATGGCTCTGATTCTAGATTGTGATGAACCGATCACTGCCGAACGGATCTCACAAATTTCGATAGGATTTGGCAGCAGAAATCGAAAGATTGGGGAAAGCAGTAGATGAGAAAACAGAGAAGAGGATGGGGGGAAAACTGAATTCATTTCTCTCTCGTTTGTCGTTTTCACTGCGATCACCTTTTAAACTCAGTTATAGAATCAACAGCAGGATAACAACACGCACACTTACGGTTGGGCCTTCATGCTAGCATGCTTGCCATGTTATTTCTGTGGTGACCGCCTTCACCTTCGTCCCGCGTATCCGGTGGAGGCACGAGAGAGTCGAGAGGAGAGACATACATATTTGACCCACTATTTTTTTTGACTATATTTCCCCTCATGTGCACCAATCTCAAAGCAAAATGTGTGACATCGATAGTGCAAATACATGGTGTATATGCACAAAAAATTGCTTCTTTTTGAATCGAGAAATGTTGGTAAAATACTTCCTCTTCACAGATCCAGTACAATATAGTACAATACAAATATACAGAGTGCAAAAGCTTGCAAGGTTGCACGAAAAACATGATTTTTCTAATAAACAAGAAGTAATGACATGAAATTTTCCTACTTTACAGCTGCCCTTTCCTGGTGATGAATTCTTTGTGTTGCTTAAGGAGCACGAACAGATATCCTCTTCCATCTCATTTACAACTCAAAAGTTTCTCGAGCCTAGTGATGAGAGCCCTTCCAATTTGCATTTTACAGTGTAAAAATTGAAAGCAAAACTGCGGAAGGAATTAGGAGGAATTAGGCCTTCGCGGCCACTTGCTTGGCACCAACTGCAAAGAACTCCGTGATGACCTCGAGAGGCATGCCCTTTGTCTCTGGGACCTTAAGGAAGACGAACACAAAGGCGATTGCGCAAACAACTGCGTATATACCGAAGACACCTGCTAGGCCAATAGCATTCAGCATCACAGGAAGGCTGTAGGTAACAACAATGTCTCCAAACCAGAATGTCAGGGCGCATATGGCGATGCAGAGGCCACGGACCCTGGTGGGGAAAATCTCTGCACACAGAATGTTGGGGATTGGACCGAAGCCCATGACGAAGCAGCAGAAGTAGATGATGACACTAACTGTGGAGAGCACAGCGTGGGGCACTGTACCCAAGTCGATAACATTGGACACAACCAGGATAATTAAAGATGCTATCAAGATTGGAATTGTGCCCAGGAGCAGAAACCTGCAGAAGGGAGAGAATGTATGATATAGTGCTCCTTTGGGTGAAATTTGTCTTTCATATATCTGGCAAGTGGTAATACTAAGATGAAGCAACCAAAGAAAACAAGTTACCTTCTTCCAGAAATATCCATAAGTCTCATGGCTAAACCAATGCTAGGGAGCATCAGTAAGGTCGTGAGAGAACTGATCAAGATGGATGCTGATGCGGAACTGAGGCCAAGATTGGATAGAAGAACTGCCACACCAGCTTGCTCAAGTATTTGAGGGGTGTAGTACAGAACCCCATTTATTCCAGCAAACTATAAAAGAAAAAATACTCAAAAGTGTTAGTGAACCCTCGTTAGGATACAATTAAAGTCTTATCTATTAACCTATCAATTAATGACGGGACAACCTAAAACAGAATAAAGTGTAAGGTGAGTTGCCCTTCAAGAAGAATTATGGTTGACTTAGCTACTTGAAGGTTAATTTCATTTTTATGTGCTCATATCTGGCATACAGTAACACAGAAACATATTTCCACACAAACAAAACTGAAGAAATAAGTAAATCTCTACCTGTTGAAGGATCTGAATTCCTACACCGACTAACAGTGCACGCCTCACACCAGGTTCAAACAGATCTTTCCAGTTTGGACCTTTGGAAGCTGCTTCCGATGGATGAATCATGGCTGGACCGGCCATACGCTGTTCCATAAGATCCTTGGAGTAAAGTGCCGGCTGGCTTACCAAAGCAGCTGCATGTATGAACTCACTACCTTCAGGAGCAACATCCCCACCAGGAAGTGAAATAATCGAGCCCTTTCTTGATCCGGGCAATTCCTCTTGGTGCAAGTAGATTCTTTTAAAACCTCCTTCCTTCTTACCATCCTCACCTTCTCGCTCTGACCATTTCCATGCAAGTTGCCACCCCCCACCAATACCAGTGCTGCTGACTGCCTCACCACCCTCTTCCAAGAGGCTTCTATGCCTTCTCATACTCAAAGCACTTCCACCGTGACCATGGTGTGCAATGTCCTTCCCTTCCATGCTTGTGGTCTGTCGGGACAGCAGTGGGCTGTGGACATTGTCTTCATAGTCGCCTCCAGCACCATCAGATGCATATTCATCATCGTCCCTGTGAAGGTTCTCCTCATCCCATTGCTCAGTTTTTGGATGCTGATCTGTCACACTGAACATACTGCCAAAGTTAGGAAACAATGTGCTCCGCATGCTTCCTCCAGCGTGAGGCATGTTCTCATGGACACTCCCGAATAGCGTGACTATAGGATCCATAAGGGGTACACTCTGGTTCACCATGCTGCCATGACGAGATGTGAGAGAAAGCACACTTCCAAGGATGCTGGGTCCCTTGGAAGGTCGAGCAATCCATGATTGGCCCTCTTCAGGCCCATATAGTATTATTTGGTCCTTATCGCCATCAACAACATGACCATCAGCTGGCTCGGTAGCTCGTCCAATGATGTACTCTTCAATGGAGGTGTCTCCTCCAACCTCCAAACCTTCAACAAGAAGGGCCATTTCTCCTGCAAAATTTGATTTGGAATGATAATGTCTTTATTGAGGATGTCGGTGATAAATACGTGCACAAATAATTATGAATAAACCAGCAGTTCAAATTTGAGCAGTGCCAAATAGCTGTAGGGTTAGACTCTCAACCAACACCTCAATTGTTGACAAAATTTGTTATTGCTATACCACTTGCTAGCTGCATATGCCTATAATCGATATTGAAATATGAACTGTGTAATCATTTTGAGGCAAACATGACATTTTTATCTTTAAAGATCAAATCGTAAATAACTTGAATACCTTCCTGAAATTAGCAGCTTACGCAAGGTAGAGAACTGTAGTTTGCAGTTGCATACTTGCATGCATTTACCAGCCAATAGCCATACTGCCATAGTTTATCTGGCCTTTCTCAGTCAAATTATTTGTTTAAAGAGAAAAACAAGCCTATATATACTTCTATTTTGACATGCTTTGGTGTGCATATCTCACTGGAAAGTAGCCACAGGAATTAAGAATATAAATGATATGTCAAGAACACCGAACACTTTTGGCTCTTCGAGCATTTCTGATCAAGGAAAAGGTACTGTTATGCAGTATGTACAAATTAAGTGAATTTTGTTGTTGAAAAACCTTTCAATAACTCTCTATATATGATTCTAAAAAAACTCTATATATCTGAAGTTCATTTGAATAATTTAACAGTTAATACTAGCACATATCACTTCTAAAATTAAGCACCAATTCAATAGCAGGGAGCAATTTCTAGAAACCAGTCAGCTAGAATCCAGGTGAAATGAACATCGAGTTTTTTTTTCTCAGAAAAACAGACCTGAGACATCCTCCCTCCCACGTAATCTTTGCAACACCTTCTTTGCTTCTGCCATCCGCCCCTTGCTGACAAGCCATCTTGGCGATTCTGGCAGATAAAAGATCGTCAATCCAAAGAAAAACAGTGAAGGAATTGAGAGAACCCCAAGCATAATTCTCCAATCAGGTGATGGCAACAGCGACATCCCAAACACCATGCAGTATGACAAGAACATCCCTCCTGACCCACTGAACTGTGGCAGTGTATTCAGCAATCCCCTAATCTCCGAAGGAGCTGTTTCTGAAATGTACAAAGGTACAAGCGTGACAGCCAAGCCAATACCGAATCCATCTATAAGACGTGCCACCAGTAGTACATAGACATTCGGGGACCATAGCATGATGAGGCTACTGACAAAGTACAGAATTGAAGAGAGAATGAGCATAGGGCGCCGCCCAATCCAGTCTGATACTGGCCCAGAGAATGTTGTGATTATGGTTGCACCAATGAGTGACATCGCCACAATCAACCCCTCCACAGTAGGCTCACTTTCTAGTTTGAATTCCTTCTTTATGTATAAAACAGCACCTGGAGAAAAAAAAAGTGTGCCTAGTTAATCTTTACCACTTTTCTTAAACAAAGGATAGCAAACTGTAATGGCTGGACAGCATATAACTAAGATTTTTTTGAAGTAATAGAACATGACTAAGATCGAGCATTTTTTTTAAGGAAAACAGGCAGGAGAGATGCCTATTATATTAATAAAGAAGGTGGTGCAGAAACGGGGCCGCGGAAGTAATAGTTTATGAAAGTGCCTTAATTCGTCCCTGCAAGGGAACAAGTTCTATCTTTGCTAGAAGCTCCAACAAAGTGATTAACTTGTTGTGGAAAATTCTGGCGTTCTATTCCTTCCAAGTCTCCCAGGTAATTAAAATGAGTACCATGGTTGTTACCCTCCCGGGGAGTCCTCGAAACTCATTGACCTTAGTTCACCAGTCTGCAATACTCCAGAAGCCGACCCAGTCGGGTGGCTTGAGTTGTGCATAACCTAACCAATACATCATGGAGTTCCATACTCATGTAGAGTATCTGCACTGGGCGAATAGATGCAGTGTCGTTTCCAGTGATTGTCTGCAGAGTAGGCAGATGCGTCGGTTTGGCCAACCCCTCGCTTCCAGTTTATCTGAGGAACAGAGCTGGTTCTGGATTGCTATCAACGCAAATAATTTGCTTTTTTTTGGGGGTCCATATTATTTTTGGTAGTTATTTGTTTTTAGCCGAGGAATCAGAGCGTGCACGTGATTTCGTTGAGTAGTCTCCCCTAGGGTTAGCTTCCAGGTAATCTCGTCCGTGGTATTTGGATCCAAAAGGATTTGGCTTACTCTAGCCCATAGCTCTAGGAATTGTTGAACATGTTGGGGTATCAAACCCCCAAGAGTGTTGATGTCCTACACCCACCGCCCATTCTGTAATGACACACTGACTGTTAAGTTTTTCATTCTGGAGAATTGGAAAATCTTCTAAGCCAGGTCTTTTGTGAAGGCGATTGGAGATAACGCACTTGACGATTCCATTAGAAGCCGTAGGCATAAATAGAGTACAGGGCGTTCAGTTGGAAACCGAATTAGATACATGCCTAAAATATCTCCCTAACAATAGGAAGTAAAGCTCCTAAGGATAGAAACCGAATTAGATACATGCCTAAAATATCTCCCTAACAATAGGAAGTAAAGCTCCTAAGGATAGAAACTAATCTCCGTGAATTGCCGTGATCCCAGGAGGCTGAATTGCCGTGATCCCAGGAGGGTTTGGCGCCGTGATCCCGTGGAGGCGTGGGCGTCGTGCCATGCACGCAGTGCATGGTGCATATTCGCTAACACCCCGCAGCTGGAACAGAGCGGGCGGACGTTCGCCGGAGCAGAACACCTTGAAGACGGCCGTAGGAAGACCCTTGGTGAAGACATCAGCATATTGCGAGGTCGTTGGTACATGAAGTACACGAACCTCGCCGAGGGCGACGCGCTCCCGAACAAAATGAAGATCAATCTCGACGTGCTTCGTTCACCGATGTTGGACGGGGTTGGTCGAGAGATAGACCGACCGATGTTGTCACAAAGACAACAAAGGCACATCAAGAGGGCGTCTGATTCGGCGAGGAGTTGACGGCCAACAGACTCATGACGGCGTTAGCGGCGAAGAAGATACTCGACCTTTCATTTGGAGCGAAGAGACGGTTTGTTGGCGCTTGGAGGACCATGAAATCAGGTTGTCGCCGAGGAAGACGGCGTAGCCCGAAGTTGACTTGCGTGTGTCGTGACACCGCCCGATCGGCATCGGTGTAGGCGATCAAGGATGTCGCGAGGTCCGATGAAGCCGCAAGCCATGGTCAATGGTGCCCTTGAGGTAGCGAAGAATACGCTTCAGGAGGTTGGCGTGCGGCTCGCGCGGATCATGCATGTGAAGACAAGCCTGTTGGACAGCGTAGGCGATGTCCGGACGCGTGAAGGTCAGGTTCTGGAGGGCGCCGGCGATGCTCTCGTAGTCGATGGCATTGGACACCGGGCGCCGGTGGTGGGAAGCTTGGCGCTGGTGTCGACTGGAGTGCTGCACGGGTTGCGATTGGTCATCATGCGCATGAGCAAGAATATCCTCGATGTCTTCAAGGCCGCGAAAGGAAGAAGCGGAGGCGGCGGCTGACGGAGACACCAAGGAAGAAGCGCACTCACCGAGGTCCTTGAGTGAGAATTCACGATGAAGCGAATGGATGACTTGACGACAAGGTTGGAGACGAGCGGCGAGGACAATGTCGTCGACGTACAACAGGAGGTAGACGGTGTCGTTGCCGTGCCGGTAGATGAACAATGAAGGATCCGCCTTGGACGCCGAGAATCCCAAGGATACGAGGTAGGTCGCAAAACGACTGAACCAGGCCCGTGGAGCTTGCTTGAGGCCGTCTGAGGACCGTTGAGGCGACAGACGTCGCGAGCTTTTCTTGCGGTCGACGGCCGGGAGGGTTGTTGATGAGACCGCCTCGGTGAGTGTTCCATTGAGGAAGGCATTGTTGACGCCGAGTGGTGAATCGACCAATCGTTGGCCAAGGCGATGGTGAGGACGGGCGCGTCTGATGCGGTTTCACAACCGGATTTGAAAGTCTCGTCGAAGTCAACACCGTATTGGGAGAAGCCGCGAAGGACCCAAAGAAGCCTTGTATCGATCCAAGGAGCCATCGGGCTTCAACTTGTGTCGAAAAATCCACTTTCTGTCACAACATTAACACGGCCGGACGTGGAACAAGGTCCCACGTATTGTTAGCACACAAAGCATCAAATTCGTCTTTGCATGGCGGCGCCAATGCTCGTCATTGAGCGCAGTGGTAGGTCCGTGGAAGCGGTGAAGGAACGGCCACATGAAGGTTTATCCGATCCGTAGGAACGCGAAAACCTCGCTTACCACGGTTGTCATGGTGCGATTTATTGATGACCGGGCAATGGGTTGAGCCGAGGGCGGAGGAGCGAGCCGCGACGTCAGTACAAATCGCTTTCTTTGTGGTGGCTCGAGCGCACTGGCCGGGTCTGGCGTGGTTGCACTGGCCGCTTGGTTGAGTGAAGCGCGAGAGGAATTTGTGGAGGCGTGGCAAAATGTTGTGGTGGCTCGAGCGCGGCAAGCGGGTGCGTGCAGGGCGCGGCTGTCTCGCGCGCAGGCGCGGCGTGCAGAGGAGCTGTGGGCGCGGCAAGTGTGTGAGGTGTAGCACGTCGCGTAATGGTAGGTGGAGCAACCGGTGATGATGATGCGCGATCGACAAAAATCGAATCGGCGCACCGGCAGACGCTTCTTGGAAAACGGAAAAGAAGACTCGTCAAAAGTGACATGGCGAGAGATGATGATGCGGTTTGTGGAGAGATCAAGGCGGCGATACCTTGTGATTTAAGGGATAGCCTAGAAAGACACAAGCGCGGGAGCGGTGCAAGCTTGTGGGGTGTAGTGGCGGACAAATTTGGATAACACCGACAACCAAAACACGGAGATGAGAGTAATCGGGGGTGACCCAAAAAGAGCGTGATGGGGGATACCGGAGTTGAGGGACTTAGTGGGGTGGAGGTTAAGAAGATATGTGGCTGTATGGAGAGCCTCGACCCAAGAGGGAGGAGGCATCTTTGGCTTGGAAAAGAAGCGAGCGAAGAATGTCATTAGTGGATCGGATGATGCGCCCGCTTTGCCATTCGTTGGGGCGATGTGTGGACATGACATGCGAAGTGCAATGCCATGGGAAAGAAGGTGAAGACGCATGGCAGGATTGTCGAATTCACCACCATTGTCACATTGAATACCACGAATGGTTGAGGAGAACTGAGTACGGACATAGGCAAAAAAATTGCGAAGGATGTCAAAGACTTCAGATTTCAAGCGAAGGGGGAACGTCCACAAATAATGAGTGAAGTCATCAAGAATGGCGAGATAATACTTGTATCCGGAAATACTGGGGACCGGCGAGGTCCAAAGATCACAATGTATTAACTCAAAAGTGGTAGTGGTGCGAGTGGATGAAGGGTAAAACGGAAGACGCACATGTCGGCCTAATTGGCATGCATGGCACAAGGATTCTTCCGCAACTTTATTACATGAAATATAGGATGCACTAGCAAGGTGTGATAAAGCTTGAGCACCAGGATGCCCGAGGCGTCGATGCCACAAGGTAGAGGATGGACGCGTGACTTAGAGGGCATGAGGAGCGGGCGGCGGCCAACGAAGAGGATAGAGGTCGCCGCGGCTATTGCACCTGATGATCACGTTCTTGGTTTGAAGATCCTTCACGAGAGGCCAAACGGGTCAAACTCAGCAGAACAATTATTGTCTATGGTGAAACGATAAGTAAATAAGATTTTTGATGAGAGAGGGTGTCACAATGACGTTGTTCAATTTGAAGTAGGAAGAAGGAAAATTGAGGAGGATGTGCTAGGTGTGGGTAATGGGGATGTGAGAACCATTACCGAGCAATGGCATAGGGAGATGCGATGGAAGGGACACGGAAGAGGAAGAAAGATTACCATGATCCGAGGTCATGTGAGTGGATGCCGAGTCCATGTACCAATCGGAGGAAGGAGGAGCCAACGTCATAGTGTTGAACGATGCATGGTGGTTCGATCCCGGGATGCGAGGCGGCGTGGGAGGAGGCGACGCAGCACGGACGGGGACCCGCCATCGGATGTCGTGTCACGGGCGAGGAGACCTGATGGCGGTGAAAGCGGCGGGCGACGGGGCGAGGAGGCCCGCCGAGTGGTCGTGGTCCTGGCGAGCCACATGTGGATGGACCCGCCCATGGGTGCTGAAAAAGACGGCCATGGGTTGGAGCCCTGGTGATTAGTGTTTGCCGCCGCCTCGGAGAAGCCATCGCCACCGCCATTGTTGCCACGGTTGGAATTCGACGGCGATTGTTGTTGCCGCACGGTGTTGCGGTTGGAGGCGGCGTTGGTGGTGGAAGAAGAACCGCCGATGGAGGTCTTTGTGGAGTTGCCGCGGAGGATTGGCCACCGTAAGAAGCGACAAAGGCCGATGGCGGGAAGTCACGTGCCTCATCGTGAGTTCCTCAAGAAGGAGAGCGAGCGCGCCTCGAGGAAAGACGGGATGGGGCGCCGCATGGAGATCGGCGGCGCATGTAGGAGACGCGGGCTTAATCCGCGCAGAGTGTTGAGGGCGAGGCTCTTGTCGACGATCGGCGTGCCGCGGCGGTGGAAGCGTCGGCGAAGTTCCTTTCGCTTGCGGCGATGGTCGGCGACGGACATGGAACCACGCATGAGGCCATAGAACTCCCTTTCGAGGTAGATGGCACGAGTCTCGGCGTTGTCGCGGTAGAGGCCCTCGATCGCGGCGTCCGCAGGTGTACGCGGAGGTCGCAGAATCCATCACCATGGCGAGGAGGTCGGGGTGATGGCGCGTACAACCGAGGGAGCGGACGAGGGCGTCGAGGCGAAGCCACCGCGCGTCCGAGTCGAAGAAGAGGCCACGGATGTGGTCGTCGAGGGCGATTTTCTCGGCGACCTCAAGCAAAGCCGCGCCATTGGGCATAGTTGCGCCCGAGATCGAGGTGATGGGGACGAGTTTGACGGAGACACCGGCTTGTGCCCATAGCGCGGTCTTGGCGTCGAGCTCCACTGAACCAAAGACGCACTGGCGGCGCGCACTGTCGGTTGGCGTCGGAGAGGCCCGTCATGACGAGAGAGGAGGTGGGAGGAAGGAAATCAGGATTGTAACTCTCGATACCATGAAGGCGATTGGAGATAACGCACTTGCGATTCCATTAGAAGCCGTGAGGCATAAATAGAGTCTGATGCGTTCGGATTGGAAACCGAATTAGATACATGCCTAAAATATCTCCCTAACAATAGGAAGTAAAGCTCCTAAGGATAGAAACTAATCTCCGGAATTGCCGTGATCCCGTGGAGGTCAATTGCCGTGATCGGGAGGGTTTGGCGCCGTGATCCCCGGAGGCGTGGGCGTCCAGGCCATGCACGTACCGTGCATGGTGCATATTCGGCTAACATTTTGGAGCAGTGTTGTGTAGCCATGCGGAGGACTAGAACTTTGCTTTCTTTCCGTCACCGAGAGTGATCGTTGTGGCCGCTGCAAAGAGACGACGATCAGCGTCATCACACGGTATTTCCATTTCTACCCAAGGTTTATGCTGAACTTTCCATTATTGCCAGAGCCAGCGAAGTCTCAGGGCCGATGCAAACTTTTAGAGGTTGAGGACGCCGAGGTCCCCGAGCCGGGTTGAGCGGCAGACCATTTCCTAGTTGACTTTACATTTCCCTCCCGATATGTCTTCTTGATCGGTCCATAGGAAACGATGTCTATTGCGGTCGTGGGCACGAACAACTCCCTTCAGTGCTTTTAGGACCGTGGGAAAATAGATTGGGATCGATGTAGGCACTGATTTAACCAGGGTGGTCCGACCAACTGGTGTTAGTAGCTTGACCTGCCAGCCAGCCAACCTACCTCCCACTTTGTCCACGAGGGGCTGGAAATCTACCTTGCGAAGTCTTTTGCACGTGAACGGTAACCCCAGGTATTTGGTAGGGAAAGTAGATCGGATAGTAGGGAAAATCTTGGAGGATCGTGTCTAGGTTAGTGTGGTCACAGCTTATCGGGAGCACTGCGGTTTTTTGGAAATTGGTTTGCATACCCGAAACATTCCTAAAACTCTAAAGCAATTGGGTCGTTATGGTGATTTCACCCTCTTTTGGGGGATGAAAATTGCCGCATCGTCTGCGTGCAGGGAAGTCCTAAGAAGTCCTGTGCCTAGCGAAGCAATCATGGGGCGCTCGAGACGTCCCAGCTCTGTTGTCATCTCTAGCAAACGTTGCATGGGGTTGTTTGCCAAAATGAAGAGGAAGGGGAAATTGGGTCTCCTTGCCGATCAAGGAGAATTGAGCATTTTTAACTTCAATAGTACAGATCAAGGAGAATTAAGTTACTTTTCAAACCCGGGACTCTTTTCTTGATTAAAAAAAAATTGTTAGCATCAAGTTGCTTTTAAAATCGAAGAAAAACCAACTGAATTTGCTACACAATTACTTTGATACGAATACTGCACTTGCTCCAGAAAGCAATAACTAGTACTGAACATCATCTGATCTGAAGTGCTGAAGTGGCCTAGGAATCTGACAGAACTAACACCCTAATTCACCAGAGTGATAATTAAAAAACTGCATATTCCTAGTAAAACCAATCTACCTAGACCAGAAGATTTACCTGCAATGGTGGCATTGTCCCACCCCTGCAGCAGATTGCCGATGGAGGCGACAATCGCGACTAGAGCAGCTCCCGACATCTTCTCCCCCGCAAACACTCACCCTGCGCGAGCTCTACGATCCCTGCAACCGCAAGACAAAGCTCAAGATGAACACATCGAACCAACCATAACAACAACAGAGGATAACAATTATTGCAGAACTCCAGTACCTCTCAAGAGGGCAAACAGAAGGAGAAAGGAGCCGGCCAAGAACCGAAGAAGCGGCGGCCTCCGGTCTAGCAGATCAGAAGCAAAGGCGGCTCAAACGGAAGCCAAGAACCTCCTCCCCAGTAGCAGCAGAAGAGAAGAAGGGCAGCCTTCCTGCGACTGCGAGTGAGGACAAAAGGCTCAGTGGGAGGCGAAGCAGCTGCCCAGATGCCACATGGAGGGAGACACAGACCGCATCAGCAGTAATAAACTAAACAAATAATGGAACAGCGAAACAAGCAAGGTTGTCAGCCTTAGACTCGGTATATCTATTCTAGGCACCCGGTTTGGACGGTCAGGATTACTCTTCTTTTAGGGCATGTACCAGTGATCTAATGGAATCTCCTGGAATTTGGCCAATCCCTTGGGCCTTGGAAAGTGGAGCCGAATGACAAGGGAAGGTGGTGCATTTCTTCCGGATCGCGTGCTCAATATCATGTCCAGTTCTTTGAATTGCTAGAATTATCATGCTTTTATATGTGTAGCTAAGTCTTTGCTATATGAGCTAGAACTTTAAAACAACTCGAACTAAGAAATTGCAATCTGTGGATGTTTTAGCGAGTTGCGCAATTAGTGCTCCTCTTGTGACATTGGCCCTGTCAGAATTGCTTTGTTAGCTCTTTGATCTAAAATTGACCATTACTTGAGCTTTTGTGTTCTTGAGATTCTAAAACTGTTTATGAGAAAAATGAAAATCAAGATTGTCTTATGCTTAAATTGTGCCAAACTATTCTTACGAGACTGCTTGTCAAATGACATGAACTTGGAGATAGTTTGATGAACCGAACGATCTCATGGGGACCGCTTGTCGAAATGACATGAACCTCAAGATTTGTCGCCAGTAGAAGCTTAGAAAGAGTTTGTGGATGGCTCCTAGTCCGTGATCTTCTTTACTAAGATATACCTTTAATCAACTTTCGGTGAAGCTTAGGATGAGTTTGTGGATGGCTCTAGTCCGGGATCTTGTCACTAAGTTAGATCATTAGTCAACTTCAATATTCAATGCATATGAGAAAAATATTGACAAATGGGCTTTTACAAAATATTGAGCAAGATGATTCAATACAGGACCTGATTGACTCTTAATGTGGTCTTTGTTAGATTTTTGATCTCACTTTGACATTTTGACATGGCCAACTTCACTTTAGGATCCCTGTTGATGAACTTGCTGAATTTGAAGCGTTGTTTAAATTGATCAAATCTATCGCTTACTTTTGAGCCTTTGTGCTTAGCTTTGACATACATGTCTTACCATGATCTTGCTATATTACAAAGCTTGATATGCTGTTTGTGCAATATTAGAAATACTGGCTAGCTCTTTTGGGTAATCTCCAAAGCTTCTTGTAATCAAAAATTGAAAAATACAAAAATGAATCCACTCCATTGCACTTCATGCATACTCCTCTTGATGTTTCTTTTGTTTCTTCTTCTCTTTATTCTATATTTGTTATCTCTGGATGAGAGGAAGGCGTGATTCCTTGATGAATCCATTGTCAAAGGGGGAGAAGATGTGTTAATGAGAAAATATTTCATTGTTGGGGGAGAAGATTATACAAAGGGGGAGAAACTTAAAATTTAAAATTTTCTAAAAGTTGAGGATCATAGTGAGGGGGAGTTCTTGAGTTGCATTCTTATTGTCTTATTGAATATTCTGAACTTGAATTGCATTCTTTTATCCTCACAATGATCATAGGTCAATTGAACAATTGTTCTTTCATATGGACCTCATGTGAGAATTTTGACACTTTTCTGGAAATCAAAGCTTTTATGCTTTCTCTTGCCTTGTCTCACATGCCTATACTATTCTGATGCCAGCTTGGTCATTTACATTGCTTTTTCTTGCTTATGGACCAAGTTGTGCCTTTGTGCGAAAACTACGAGTAAACTCGTTTTCAAACCTCTTACTTACATTTTCTGGATAATTGCCAATGTGTTCATCAAGGGGAGATTGTGGATATCATGGGGATAGGTTCAGATCTTAGGATGATGTGACAATTGGCAATGGTGTTTACGGTTTGTCGCTTCACGAAGTTTTCGACAAAGCTACGGGCATTCTCGACGGGCGGTCCGACCGTCCTTGCATCGGCGGTCCGATCGGTCCCAAATCGGTCGGACCGCCATGTGGAAATGATCGGACCGGCGATGACCTAAAAGTGGTCAAACGCAGTGGGCCAAAAATAGGTGTTGTAGGCAAGTGAGGGATCCCAATGCACTTGGTCTCATAATTTTGGAGTCTCCAAGAAGAAGTTCTATTTGTTTTAATTTCGAAGGTTTCGAATTTGTGGCTTGAATTTGGCTAAGTCTCAGGGCGGTCCGACTGCTCACGTGGAGCGGTCCGACCGTTATAAGGTCCGACCGCTCACATGGAGCGGTCGGGGACCGTATTGACTTGAACGTCGGCCAACTTCGTGGCGATGTTGTTTTGTTAAGTCAAAGTCATTGGTTTCATGGCATATGATTTGCATGATGCATGTTTTGACTAACATGGGTCAAGTTGTGAAGAACTTATTCCCGAATTCGTGTTTGCTTGTCTATGGTTGTGCAGGTAGCTTGGTGGTCAACGACGGTCAACGGCGAGGAGGATCGGGACTAGACTTGGAGAGTTGAGGTCCAGAACGATTGACGATGCCGGGTGAGGTCAACGACTCAAGCGTGACACAAGATGGACAAGGGTGACCTATTGGCAAATCCATGACGCATGGTGAAGCGGTTTAGGTCAAAAGGTTAAAGACGGCGCTTTGCGAAGCGTGCGTGTGTGACCCGTTTGTTAGTGGGCCTTAACGGGAGCCCAATTGAGTCAAACCCTAGAGAGTTCTAGGCCTCCACTATAAATAGGAGGAGGTGGGGGCTGCTCCCTCTCTCTCGCTGTTTTTCACCTCTTTTGTCGCTTTCAAACCCTATTTGGCTTAGGGGGAGTTGAGGTGGAGGCTAGGGCTTTTCATGGTTTGAGGAGAATTTCGTGATCTTGGATTGACCACTGATCCATGATGGTGTGGGTGTAATCCAGCAACGATCACGCTTTTAATCTATGCAAGGTTTGCTTGAGATAAGTCTCTTTTCGTTCTTTCTTTCAATTTCGTGATTTTAGGGCTTTCTTTGATCCGCAAGTTTGTGATTGATTCTTTCACGTGAATTAGCTTGTTGTGATATGTGTGAATCTATCTAGCATCATCTTGATCATCAATCTCTCACGAACTAGCATTAGGATCAAGTTTTCGTTCTTGCCCGGTTTTAGACCCTCTGTTATTCAATTGGCAATTGCTCAGGATCTATCCAAGAATTATCATAATATTCGATTGGAATAGGTCCTCAATAGCATATAGAAGGTGTGTGCAAAGTTTCATAAAGATTGGAGTTGAGAATCAAAAGTTTCATCTAATTGCAACTTCGTCATCGGCCGATTTTCTTGTTTCAGACATTTCGAGTCGGCGGTCCGACCACCCGTCATCACCGGTTAGACCGATTTTGAGCGGTCCGGACCACAAAGACAATGCCGTCGGACGCTCTGGCAATCGGTCCAACCGGCCGGGTCCAGAGGTCGACCGCCGTGCTTTTGAGATTTTGTAATCTTAGTTGATTTTGTTATTTTGCTTAGGGGATTTAATTGGATTCAATACTAGTCTTCCGCTGTACTGGTATATTGATCTTCATAGCTTCCTAATAGCTATTGGAGTGAAATCTTGTTGAATTCATTATTTGGGAAAAAGTGAGCGTGCTCCTATTCACCCCCCCTCTAGTCGCCTTTTCGGTCCAACAGAATTCACGAGCTCGTGTCATGCAATTGCCCAAATTGGGTGAAGGGGACTACTTCCTCATGTTCAATGACACAAGGTGACGCGCTTGAGCGATGATAATACTCACCGGAGACGAAGAGAGCACAGAGGTGTCCTCGGGTGCAAGCTCTGGACGTGAACCGGAGACGAGGAAGACACGACGATGTTCCAGAAGCTATAAAGCAACGTAAGGGCAGGCATCAACTAAAATGCAATCGGCAAGGAAGGTAGAGGAGAGGGGATGCCAAGGCTGGAAGCTTACTGGAGTAATGAACTCAAGCGAGCTCCTCCTTCCTCGGACCCGAGAGGAAAGATGAGAGGAAGGGAGGCGAGGGAGGGGGTATTATCCCTGGGAGATGATGGCAATGTAGGTGGCGTGAAGTAGAGGAGCTCCAGGAGTGGTCAGGAGAGGAGGTGGATTCACAGCATCACTGGCGCCACACAGGCTCTGGGCGCGACGTGGCGCAACACTTCTGCAGTCGTGCCAGCGCGAGGAAGGAGACGGCTCCGACATGTGGGGCCCGGTTGGTAGCGGCACGGAGCGGCGCGAGTCGGAGTCTGGCGCGGCACTGCACGGTTAAGTGGGTTTGGTTCGGTCGAGCCGCTACTGTGTGGGTCGGACTCATCGAGTTAGGTTCGAGTCGATGAAGCGGTGACAAGTTTGGCTGAGTTGAATTTATTTGGTTCTAGTTTGACTAAGCCACAAAATATAGTAAAATCTGAAATAAATCAAAGAGGTTCCTGGGGTAACCTAGTATCCATATAAAATTTGAAACCCCACTGTTCATTTTCTAATTTGTATAATTTAAATTCAAACTTAGGGTAGGTCATTGATTGTGTTTGAATTTTCTGTGGTTTGAATTCAGTTCCAAAAATTTGGAAAAAAATATATATTAATTCATTATAATTAATAAAGTATTTGAATAAATTATTTCCAGAAGATGCTCATATGTTTTTATTACTGATTTCTTTTGGGAGTTCAATTTGAAGTGTATGTTTAACAATTGTTTGAGATTTTTCAAGTGCAATACTTTATACAAATATTTCAAAACACGATGCATGCTGATGAGATGCATACTAATTATCATTAACTAATTTGGGGATGTGACAGTTTCCCTGGGCCTGGTTCAGCTGACTGATGCATGCATCTGATCCACTAGCGCCCGAAGTGCTTCACCTTCAGGCTTCTCCTAGAGCACGTCAAAGAGGTGCTTAGCCTCCCGAGGCAAAACAGCCACGGGCCTCCACTGGCTCCCCCGAGGTGGTCACGGAGGCCATGCTTCCTCGGGCCTCGCGGTGCCCTGTGGACCTTCTTGGCGGGCCGGACTTTCTCGAGGTGGCCCAGAGGGCTCTTGCTCAGGTCTCGCGGTGCCGGGGACCCTTGAGCAGATCGAACCTTCCCCGAGGTGGCCTCAGAGGGCCTGCTGCTCCAGGCCTCGCGGTGCCCCGGGGACCCTTCAGGATGGCTTCGGACCATTCCCGAGGTGGTCCCAGAGGGCCTGCTGCTTTGGGCCTCTCAGGACTTCGAGGGCTCTGGGTTCATCCCGAAGCATCCCCGAAGGGACCCTTTGTGCCCCCCTGGGCGGGGGCCTCCGTACTCGTGGGTTGCAGGGTTTGTCCTGCAGGCTTCATCGGGTCGTTGGGGCTGGTGAGGCCGCCCCACAATAGTGTAGATTTGTCTCGACTGTTGCATCTTTGTTACAAAAATGTTGCAACAAATATTTTCGAATGTTGTCATTGTTAGTTTCAACTATTGTAGTTTTGTACCATCATATATTTGTTTTGATTGGGATATTTGACACTAGATTTGTTTCGACTGTTGCATCTTTGTTACAAAAATGCTGCAACAATTATTTTTCGAATATTGTCGCTGTTTGTTTCAAATGTTCCAATTTTGTAATATCATATATTTGTTTTGATTGGGATATTTGAACTAGTTTTAAAACATATATAAGTTCAATATTAATGGGTTCATCCATTTTCAAGATGAGAAGATGATATCCCCTTTTTCTAGACATTGCACTATGATTTGTTTTCCTATTGCGCAAGTCGATAACAATTGTTCACATGTTGGTTGCCGATGTTGCACCGGAGCATACGATGGGACGTACAACCGCTTGTTATACCCATACCATATACATTGCCTAGCTAGCCCAACTAGTAAAACACATTATGTTGCTTACTTAATAGTGGATTAGAATGATGTGATCGATAGGATGCATCATGCATGGGTTCTTTTGGTAAATTCCAAACTGATTCGTTGTTTATATATAGTGGTGATCTGTCATACCCCAATTTTACAATTTAAAATCTTCTGTGTTTATAGCACCAGTCCCTAGATCAGTAGCTAGCGCCCACAGTTACATCATGGAATATCAATCACATATCACGAATATGTAAAGCTATTAGATAATAATAAATAAAGTATAAATATACCTTACGACTTTTGACTCGCGGAATGGTTGAACAGGCCAAATACCTTTCAAAGAATAGTAGCGAAAGCAGAATAAAAACATACCATGTGAAACCCTCACGATATACACACAGGCAATCGACTGGGGCTTGCGACCTAATTCTTGGCCTTCTTGATCTCCGCCTTGACGAATGCTCATAAGTGCCAACATAGCCTTCTTCTCTTACACTTATCAATAATAATATTAAGCAAGTATGAGTACACAACCGCACTCATGAGCAAACACACATAATGCAGTTATATAATATGTAAGGATGATCAAAGGAATGGATTGTGCTTCTTTTGTTTGCATAAAGCCGCTTATTGAAATAGATTATGTAGTAGCAAATCCTGAGACCTAGCATTTATAACTAACACAGGTTTTAACAAAGTTGAGTTTTGTTGTAAAATACTAGTATAGGCTCCAACCTCTTATACCACTGAGTAGCTCCATCCACCTAATGTTCATGTTCTTTCTCGAGTCACATCCCGTACTTCTCACTAGTTCTCAACCAAGTCATCTCAAATCTCTGGGCTCCAACCCATCTTTTCATTCCGCCCACAAATTATTTTATAAAAATAAAAGCTAATTCAAGTAAGTTATCGGCACGGCCCATGACCGTGGTCATGGCTATCTAGATAGTTTTCTCACTCTGCAGAGTTCGCACACTTTACCCATAAGGGACAATCGTCTTATATTGTCAAGATGCAACCGTAGGTGTGAGACTAAAATAATCATCATAAGACCTTTACAATGCCTATCCAACACAACCCTGTCTGCTAAGTTCCACTACCGAAGGTGGTTTCCTAATACAATACAACTGCACCACCTTTTGAACTCCAATCCTCTAGGTGGTTGTCAACTAAGAACATAGTGGATGCCACCCTCTGTAGGCCCCTTTTGCACCGTACTGGTTTCCTAATGCATTATAGCCACACCACCCTGGAGTGGTTGTCAACTAAGAATATAATACATACCACATGAGCAGGATGATGAAGCAACGCTGAGGTGAACAAATTAGTTAGTCAGGTCGTACCCATTATAAACTTGTGATTACACTATTTTTACACGAGATGTCGTACAAGAACTCGGTCATTTATTGACTCGGGTGGTACTTCCCCATACCCACTTTATCATGCTCTCTATTAGCACCCGCCACGCTTTCCTGCCTCCCGAGTCAAAATCTATTTTTGGTTTTCTTTTGTTTTGAACCACATGTCAATGTATCTAAGTAAGTCTAAGCATGACATTTAGATACGAACTTATTAATTAGTATGTATACCATTAGTTCTAGGGTAACAATGGATAGTGTTCAAGTTCAAGGATGCGAAGGTTATACTCAATTATCACTAAGGTCTCAACTATGAGCTAGGCCAACATAGTTGTATAAATCATATCAATGCAATTTTATAATTTAAAATAATATAATTGCATTTTAAAAGTAGACGCCAAACTGCGACAATGGATGAGCTAGCCCTGTTTGTTTAGGCTTAGATTTTTTGGCTTATAGCTTAAAGCTAGCTTTTTGGCTTAATCAGCTTATAAGCCCCTCAGCTTTTATGCTAAACTTTGGTGTTTGGTAATCTGGCTTTTTATAGGATGTTGGCTTATTGAGTTGTGTGTGAAGGATAAAAGGTCCAATTGCCCTTGAGGGTTTGAAGGATGTTTTAGGGTGAATTTAAACATATTTTTGCATGGGATTTGTACATATGACGATACGTGCAAGTTGTAAATATGAAACAAAAAAGATTTTGCTCGTTCGTGCATGTATTAATTTTGGACATTGCGTAATGAAAGACATTAATATAGAAAGACATATATTAGCCAACCAAACAAAATAATATTCGATCATATCATATTAATGTAATCTTTCCACTCGTCCACACAGTAACTATAGCTCCATATTTTCTCAAAGCACCAATGCAACTTTACGATTGATGAGATTATCATCCACAACTAGAATGTGTTTGCTGTTAGTACACTTCAAGAACCAAAGATTGATCTCTAATCATGGCCTTGTAACTCCAACCCCTAGTGCCAAACCCGAACCTCACCACAAGCTTCTTTGTCAACAAGCACCATGTTCAGATTGCTTTATTTGCTCAACATGTAAAACAAGATAGCATCAGCAAATAAGTTTAAACAACAAGAAAATAAAAAACATAACAACATAAATATTGACTCATGAAGTAATATTTTTGACGGCTTCTCTCGAGAACTAACATTGAAGTTATCTACATTTGTCCCTGACCAGTGACCAATGTGGCATCACTGATAGCCGGCACTTAAGGACTTAATAGTCTCATTGAGTGTCAATAAGAAAAACATGATAGAAAATCAAAACTACATAGTTGTTATTGTCAATAAGATGAAACATGGTAGCCAGTCAAACTAACCTTCGTAGAATTCCCTACAAGATTTGTAATAATTTGCCGAAATTGCCATGGATCCCCATTCAGAACATCTGACACTTGATCAGATACAAGTACCTCCAACTACCCTCACAAAAATAACATATTACTTCAGGTTCCAATGTCCCATTGCATTCAAAAATTATCTTCAGAGTTCAATGAATATAGATTAGGTCTCACCTCTATGCCTTTAGCCTGTGATTTTTCATAGAACATAGATACATTTCAACCTTAGCCAATCACTATTTAGACTTTAGATTACTTCACAAGTTACCAGATTGTGCCTGCCATTTGTAAAAGAAAAAAAAGAAGAAAACTGCAGAGTTGCAAGTGTGTTCTAAATGCTAATTACCTGGCATGTCTTGGATAGCTTGATAATTAAACCTTGCCCCAGACATAACCAAATGCTATCTACCAGTGATCTACTACAGTCATTTGGCCCTTCTCACAAGGGAATTACGCTGGGGGAGGGGAGCGGAGTTGGGGAAGGGGGAGGCGGCGCGCTGGGGGGGGGAGGAGATCGGGGTGGCGTTGGGGGAGGCGGCGGGCGGGGGAGGGAGGAGGAGGCAGCTGGCGGGGAGGGGGAACCAAGGGGAGCGGGCGGCGGCCGAGGAGGGAGGTGACTGGGGAGGGAAGCAACACGGCGCTGCGTTGGGAGGGGAGGCGGCGAGGCGCTGGGGAGGGAGAGGCGGCGCTGGGGAGGAAGGAGGCGGCGCTGGGGGAGGGGAGTGGAGGCGGCGCCGTCGGGGGATGGGAGGAGATCGGCGGTGGCGGGAGGGGGGGGAACCAAGGAAGGAAGCAAGGCTAGGGGGCGAGGCGAACAAAGTGAAAAAGTGAAATGATTGGGATTTATATACAATGGCATTTCGTGGGTAATTTCAATGAACTTCAATGGCAGACTGTTATTCCATTCCGCAAAAGCCAAAAAAAAACACCTCTCTCACGGCTTATGGCTTTTAGGCTTAAATAGGCTTAAGCTTTTTATAAGCTGCATAAAAAAGTCACCCCTTTGTTTAGAATTAGGCTTTTTTGCTTATAAGCTAAAGAAAAAGCCTAAACAAACAAGGCCTACGTATATAATTTTTGCTTGCTAGCAACTTTAGTTAGTGTAAATGTTATGTTTGGTTAGCAGGGCTGGTGCAAATAATTTGAGGGATTTGTTGAACGATTTGCTCATTCCAAAAACATTGCAGTGCCCCTACTACTCCTCGCAACAGCTAAAGAGGCCCCCTCCCTATTCCTCATAACAGCACTAGTACCAGCATGATGATCCATTGCAAGTAGTCGTTCCATCGTGGAGTATTTGCACTCCTAAAGTCGATCTCCTCCGGGCTAGTAGTGGTACCGACCATTCAAAACCCTGGGACACAAAGAATGTGGTGTGAATATTGGTCTCCATCCTTGTTTACCAAGCGTGGCGACGGTGAAGAGAGCTGCAAATATCTAAATACCATGCCTTCCAAAACTTTTCGGTGTTGCCATACTCTCCCAGGATAATGGATAACCAATGCATTGAGCGATAATCAAGCGACCCGATCCACAAGTATTGCGCCATGCACGAAGTTAACATCTTGCAAGTAGCTACAGTCAACTAAAAACTGTTGGAAAACCATGCTCTTGGCTCAGCAGCCGACCTATAGATGGACGCCCCATTCAAAACTCTAGCAGGATCTCTAACCTATAAATAGGGAGTACTAGTCATTGTAAAATATTGATCGTATGAAGAGCAATAAAGAGAAGCAAGAAGTCCCCTACATCTCTGTGTTCAATTTACTATTTTGTTCTTGTGTTCTTGCATTGTTTGATGTGATTCTATGTTTGTCTACGAGGTGATCGTTCGGACTGGACTCGCCAGCGACGGTTCCTCAACAAGTTATCAGCACAATCGACTCTACTCGGATCGAAAGGTAACCATCGTAGGAAGACGCTCGTAGATCGAATTTTATTTTCTAGATCGCTTTCAATTCCGCAATTGTTGCTTTCTATATTGTTTTATCATACAGTGCAAATCCGCTCTAATCTACCGCGAGCCGACTTAAAGTCGCTGGCACAATGCCGATCGGTAGATTGCATGAAAGAGTAGATGGTGATTGCACTGTGGATTGTAAATCCGTTCTAATCTACCGCGAGCCGACTTGAAGTCGTCGGCCAAGCCGATCGGTGGATTACATGAACAGTAATTTGCATAAACAGTAAACAATGAACAGTGAAAAAAAAGGCGGGAAAGAACAGCCGACGGCCTGCTCTGGCCCCACATGGCCGCGCGGCGCCTAGCCTCACGCCGATGTTCTGCAAACCAGCCGCCGGCACCGAACTGTCGAAGTACGCCTCCGCATCGCGCACTCCCGCCGAGCCACTTCGCCGCGTAGCCGTAACACACCTCCGCGTGGCGCCACGATACCGCCGCCCGGCCACGACGCCGCCACCAAGGCCCGGCCACACCGTTGTTACGTCACCCGAAGCCACGCATACCGCCGCCGAAGGCCCAAAGCCGCACCACCGTTGTCTTTGCCCGGCCGCAGTTCGCCACATGAGCGCCCGCCGACCAGCCACCGGCCCACGCCGCCGGCAAACACAAAGGGGGAAGGGTGGCGCCGCCGAAGACCTTGCACGGCTGCCTTACCAACCCCGCACGATTGCGCCACCTCACCACACGGCGGGCCACTCCCATCGACCAAGACGGCCGCACGCGTCCCGTGATCACCGCCACCACCTGCACGCAGATCCTCAGATCAACCGCCACCGCTGCACGCGCCCCGCACCACCTATACGCCACCCGAAGCGCCGACCACCTCTCCCGCCGGTAGCGCCGTAGGCCCTTCACCCGCGCTCTCTCTACGCCACCGTCGGACCCGACTCGCCGCACCACGGCCCGGCCACACCGCTCAGACCGAGCCGCCACACTTTGGGGATTGGGTAGAAACCCTACTCCTCGCACCTGTCCTTTGACTCACTTGTGCGTGGGCGAAATGGCTAGGTAATTGGGCGAGCGTAAAAGAATTCAGAAGAAATAAGGGCCCTACTGTAAGTAAATATGGAAAGAGGAAAAAAAAGCGAAAAGAAAATTCTAAGATTTTGCAAAAAGTCTCTCGGGGTTTTCTGAAATTGTGTAAAAAAATTCTTAAAACTAAAAATTAGTGCTTTAGACCCTGAAAATTTCAAAATTCACCAAAAAAATTATGTTCCAGCAGAAAAGGGCCTCGGGAATTTAAATTTTGAATCATTTTGAGCATTTGAAGTATGTTTAACTTTGTTATCATTATTTATATGAAATTTATGTATTCTATTTACGGTTTTAATTATCTGTGATTATTATATTGCTTTTAATCACCGAAAATAGCAGTAAATCATGAAAAAAAAATGCATAGAAAAATACAGGATCACGAACCGAAAGTTCGAAAAGCATTATGAGAATTTTGCAGCCATTTTTTTTGTAAATCACCTGTGGTAATCTTATAAACTTTTTGAATGAATATGTAGATAGCTGGCATCACGAACCAGAAGTTCGAAAGAGCTAGCCCAGCATGGTCAGAATTTGTATCGGTCTTCAACTTTGTGGTAAGGTAAGTATGGATAAGCAGAAAATTGAGAAGACTCTCTCTACCTTTCACCCGAATGTTGTGCAATCCACTAGCAACTATCGTCAAGACGGCTACAAGAAGTATGCCGAATTGATTGACATTATGCAAGTTGCAGAAGCTCAAGATGATGTTCTAAGGAAGAACTACATCTCACAACCGTCTAGTAGTAATGTTAGCCATGAAGCCAATGCCAGTAACTACAATGTGAGAAAACCTCTCACGAAGGAGAGGGCAAGAAGGGTAAGGTCGTGGGGTCGCGATGACGTTATTGGTGTTTTTCAGCCTAAGAAAAAGAGCAAAAGACAACATGGGACACACCTCGCCATTGTGCACACCCATTAGTTGCACTCATGGATGTGGACAGCCCAATAGCAACCCCCATCACCCCTCCTTTGGACATCACAGCGACCGCAACCATAGTTGCCCAAGAGGAGAAGATCACTATGGAGCAGATTCAGACAGAAGTTTCTACATACTTCGCTGATTCGATCTAGTGCACGCATTGCACTTAGATTTTTTTACAGTCACTTGCACTCATGGCTCATGGCTTATATCATGCATATATTTCAAAATTACCTCTTTGTCACCACATGGAAGATTCTTACAACACCGGTCTTGGATTTTGCTACGAGCTCTCTTTATTATCTTTATCTTTACTACTTAAAAAAAAACATGACGATAGTAGATGGTACATTCTCTCACCTCTCACGATCTCATGTGGGGCCAGGTAGTCAATATCTTCGTCCCTTTTTCTCTCACAAAAACCTCCCTGCCTTGCAACCGCTCCCAGTACCTCCTTCTATCCTCTCGCTTGCTGGCAAAAGGCTCATGTAAAAACACACACACACACACACAACAGTGGACACACTATTCACAATCGATCCCCCGGGGCGTGCAGGAAGACAAGAAGGAAAAACACACAAGAACAATCACTCCAGAGAGTTTTGCGTAGCGACTCAGCTTGCGTCTTTTCTCTGTCTATTCTCTTCTCAATTCAAGGAACTCGACTAATTTCTAGTTACTGCGCGCAGGAAGATAACAGACACCTGCGGAGGGCAACAACCAATCCATTTTCATGCTACGACTACACAACTCGGTCACATCCCCCAACAACTCGGATCATGACTTACAAACATACGAAAAATGAGAAAACAAGATTAGCATCTCTCTCCCCTATAACCGCCTCCTTCCTATCAATGCAGATATATGCTGCCACAGCGATTGCAGTTACCGCAAATGCGCATTATTGTGCGCGCTGTCGTAGGGACATGGCCAAGATGACATGGACGGCGGTAGTTTGGCCGAGAGCTAGGACGAGCGTAAGCGGCGGCCTCGCGTGAGATCAACGCATGCAAGCACGGTGGCAGTTGCATGCGCTGTGACTTGTGCGGCGACGGCGGCGAGGTAGGGAGCAGCGAGACCAACGGGAACTCATGGAAGTGTCGGCCGCTAGGCGAGCTGCTCGCGAGGCTTGGCGCTAGCCTATGGTAGCAAGCCCACAGGCCACATCGATGGTCATTTCTTCTCTCATCTGCAAGGTATTTTCATTCCTCTGGTCTACACCTTGTACACATCATAGTATGCTATTTTAGGCTTATAAGCTAATTTGTGTGAACCTCATGTCATTGGTGTTTGATTGATTCTTCTGAAGAGAAGTACAAACTAAAATAGTTCGTGCTAACCGGAGGATTCTTCTACTAGGGAATCTTTTCTTTGTCATTCTTTTCAATCAAGTACTAGTTTTTTTTCCTGGAAAATAACTACATAGGATTGTTTGCATTATAGGTATTCTTTACCATCCTGCCAAAGCCATCGTCAGTGTTTATGTTTGATAGCACAGCCATGCATCTTTGTAGAGTCAAAGGAGATGCTAAGATGACAACATATGCTTACTAGTTGGCACTTTACTTTTGCGTGATGTAACTAGATACAAGATTGCATTGCTTAGTTGGAAATTGTGACGATTCCAATTGGACTCCATGCTACTTTGCATCATTTCTATTTGATCTCTTTTACCATAGACTCAATTTAATACCAGTCATCCATTATTTTTTATCTAATGGTTCAGATTAGTTAGAATTTAGTTATACTACACCTGGTAGTATGAGTAGTACGTAGAATCCCGATAATGGTAGAATTGTAATTGCCCATGCGGAGATCACATGACACAAGAGCAATATTTTCAACCCTAGTTGAAAAAGTCCATAATACCCTCACGGAAATATTATAAATACAAAAGAAAAGTATATTATACCCTTAAGAAATCAATTATCAGATTTGATTTATACTACCACTGTATACTACTGGTATAATGTAATGTAAAATTTCTCTTCTATTTTCTCTAAAATTACTGGACAAATTACTTTCAACCTTTGTTTTTCAACTAAGGTAACGTCATTCAAAAAGAACTCTATAACTCTGATATTTGAATTTTGGGTTGTTCTTGTGATCGATTTCCAATGGCATGTTAAGAAATAAGGACTACCCCATGGACATTTCCATCGGTCAGAGCTTGATACATAGTGTAAGTTTCTGTGCTTGCTTGATTCCCAAAGAGGAAGATATGCATGGTGAAAGGCAATCGAAGTGGGAATTGTTTGCATGTTTGTGATCCGCAACCTGCAAGTAGTTTTAGTTGCACAAAATTTGACGCTGTAGGAAATTGTTAGCCCGCAAACAAGCAAATGATGTCATGCATGCACAAGTTTCATCCATGCATATTTGGAGTGTGTTTTTTTGGAATCTGCATATTTGGAGTACTGAAAGCCATCGAAGCAAACAAGCGCAGAAGACGTTCGAGTTTTGTTGGGCGACCAAGGATCTCGTGGACCGCCGATACCGTACAACCAGTGCATATATCTTTACTACTGCTTATGCTCTCAAAATCAACAACCCCCCATCCCTAGCTCACTAAAAAAAATCTCTAACAAAAATTGCAGAAAAAAGCATATCCCTTAAAAACAAATTAACTTACCATCCCCACCACCTCTTCCCTCACAAACTAATTTTAGTAGCACTCCATCTTCCCCTCTTCCTCTATGTTTTTGGAGTGGTCATCACCAAACGAGCATGTAGCATACCTCGCCGCTGTCACGCCTATTCTCTTCGTCGAGCAGCATGACACGAAGACAACGATGCAGATCAGGCGTGACGATGAAGACGAGGTGCGGCACATGCTAAGCATGTCATAGGGGTGCGACGTGGGCTGCAGCGTGTCTTGTCCGAGTGGAGGAACGGATTGAGATGCTCTGACTTGCCCCTGGCAAGTTAGAGAAGCACAGTACCCTGACTTTGGGTGAACATCAGCCGTCCGATCCGAGATGAATGGACCTGATCATACACTACAGTACACCCCGGTACGGTGCAAAACAGTACGTACGCTGCAGAGCTTTCAGCCAAGTTAGAGGACCCGGATTCGAACCAAACAAGTATTCTTCCATTAGAGAAAATAAAATAACGAAACGGGTCAAAGGTCGGCCTACCGAAATTTCCGGCCCATTAATATCTCGTGCTCAATTAAGCCCATGTAAGGCCCACCAAAACCCACCATTCCCCTCCGCTTACCACCCACAAAGACCTAGGGTTTTAGGGGAGATATATATATATAAATATTCCCCTCTCCACAACGACCCCCGCCTCCCACGCCGCCGTTAGGGAACACCACGAGCTCAGGCGAAGCCGACGCACGCCGCAGGAAGCAGCAGAAGCAGCAATCATGGCGGACACGAAGGCGGCGCCCGCGGTGACGCTCCGCACCCGGAAGTTCATGACGAACCGCCTCCTCTCCCGCAAGCAGTTCGTGCTCGAGGTGCTCCACCCTGGCCGCGCCAACGTCTCCAAGGTGCGTCGTCTCGAATCGTTGGCGAAATAATACTGTTGCTTTTGATCCGATGCGATGTGGGAATTTGACGCGAGTTGAGGTTGATTGTTGTGTGTTGCAGGCGGATCTCAAGAAGGAGCTGGCGAAGATGTACGAGGTGAAGGACTCGAACTGCATCTTCGTGTTCAAGTTCCGCACCCACTTCGGAGGCGGCAAATCCACCGGCTTTGGCCTCATCTACGACAACCTCGACGCCGCCAAGAAGTACGAGCCCAAGTACAGGCTCATCAGGGTACGTGTTTGTTGCCTCATTTCTCACCAATCCACTCTGAATCCTTAAGGTTCCTTGTTAAATATACTAGTTGTCCGGTAAAAGCTCAAATCTTGGCCTACCGTAGCCTCTGTATTTACCACATTAAGCCCACAACGCCACTTTCCTCGTGATTTATTTCTGTTTTAGTTTGATTATTAGTCTTTTTTTTGGCTTGCTGTTCTCCAGGATTAGGCCATTACAGCGAATGTCATTCCTTGTAAAATATATTGATCTAGAAGTTAGTACTAGAGCACAAAAGTATCCATGACTTGTATATCGGCAGCAATAATTGCAATCCACCTTCAACCAAACGGAGCTTGAGGATGTTCTATGATTTTTTTTTTCTCTATAAATGCTAGAATTACTGCCTTACTGTTCATATTATCCCGCAACGTTGTTGAGCGTGGCATTATGTTTGTTTTCTTGTGCATCATTTTCCATTGTGGGCACTTTGGTGTAACTCGATTAATTGATTAAATGTGATAACTGACATGGCAGTAAGCTAATTTGTGCTCAGTGAGAACAGTTGCAGATTAGTCTTACTATGATAGTCTGCCCATCAAACGAGTGCTACCTATTCATGTGTGTTGTGTTTTGCACTTCCAATGTGGTTATCCGTTATCCTTTATCCTTTATCCTTGCAATAAGTGCAAGTGTGTGGAACCCATTATGGTAATTTAGTATAAGCTGTATTTGTTATATGCATGATTATTGAGCCTAGGAAACATAATATGGAAAGAACAGTTTGCTGATTAATCTGCCTTCTTGTGAACTTTGAATTTTTTACATGCTTAATATCTTGGTAGCTCATAGTGCTCTTGAGTTGAACTTTTTTGCATGTTATACTTATGTATCACTCATATCCTGACCGCCAAAACTTATTTGAGTACCAAACATTGACATCGCAAATTAGCAATTTAATCCTGCATGAAAGCTTCAGATTCTACCTTGTTCACCTATTATTCTTTAGCTAGCATGTTATCTAAACAGTAGTGTGTGTGTGGCATCCCGTCTCTTTTCAAACGTAGCCCATTGTATAGAATTTCACTTGTGAAAACAAGGCCACTCCTGAATTTCTAAGGTTGGTTGGTGTTTTGTTTATTTTTGCTCCTGTTCCCACAGAACGGGCTTGCTACCAAGGTAGAGAAGTCACGCAAGCAGATGAAGGAACGGAAGAACAGGGCAAAGAAGATCCGTGGAGTGAAGAAGGTACCTATATTTGTGCTAATCAGTCTATCGTGTTATAAGATTAATCTTGCTCATAACTTCGTACAAATAAATTGTTTCCCTGGATTAATTTTGCAGACAAAGGCTGGAGATGCTGCAGGGAAGAAGAAATAAGCAAATATACTTATGTACCCTAGCTGTCTTCAGTCCTATCTGTTCACTATTATTTTTTGTACCCCTGAGGGCATCTCGTTATGGCACCGTTGAAGAATGTTTGATCCACCAGAAAGAGATCTTTGAGTTAGTACGTCGTCCCCTGTTACATTGAGGCATATCCTGGAATTGATTTTGATCAGCTTATCTGCCCTAATTTATAAGGTTGTTACTCGTGCTCTGCCTTGGTTGTGGTTGTACTAGTTGAGATCATCGTTTCATGGCCTTTTGTTTGAGACGAGTAGTTACAGATTCAGCGAATTATTCAGCTCTTGGTTTTTAATTAATGCTATTATGCTACAACGCTATCCAGGTAATACTGTTACTTCATGGCCGAGTGTGAACTATCACATTGATGTACCAGGAGCCCACAACTCTACTGCAAGATTTAGGATGCTAGTGCATCGAGTGACATGGATAAAATGGCAGCGATAAACTAACATAATCCGAATTAGGGAGGCAATCGCAAATCAAACGCATTCACTAAACATCACTGCCCTCACGAATATTAAAGCATGCTGAATTAACCTGAGCAAATCAACACTGTAATCACATACAACATGAGCAAAATTTGTACTAGGGATGCTATATGGTTTGGTGCAATACAAATAAAGCGTTCACAACAATGATTAAATCAAACACAAATACCCAAACTGCCAACTGCTACCGATGCAAACCACTTTGCAGCGCAATGCATCCAACGATCATAGACTCTGAAAATGCATTCTTACTAAGACTCATACTATTATTCTCTTACTAATTCTTGCATAAGAACAGAGGCCACGAGACGCAGCATGATCAATGGATGCAATCCTCTGGTCGAGCCTTGATCAGATTTGCCAACGGCCGAAACCGTCAATCGCCGGCTAGGGGTCACCCTGCCGCAGCCTTCTATACTGCGCCGGAGATCCGCCGCCGCCGCTGCGACCGCCGGAGGCTAACAGTAGCGGATCTCGGCCACCGTCCCGGCGGTCTGGAGGCAATATGGAACAAGTGGGCAGCCTGTAACTCGTGAAAATCGTCCAAGAAAGGGGGCCTGTTCCGGCGGCCTATTACTTTTTACGTAATCCTTTTTCGTTAGCGTAATTACATTGGCGCGCTATTTACGTCGGCGCGAGGGAGATACGGGTAACTATGCCAACCTAACGGCGCGCGGGAGATGGAGACGCTGCCGCGGTTGGTGAAGTCGCTGCTCAGTGACTCAGTGAGTCCATCTCCAACGCCCTTCTCTCAGAACAATGATCAAATCGAACACAAACTCTGAAAACCAAAACAACAACCTAATTTGCAGCGCAACGCAATGCATCCAACGTGCCAACGGCCAGTCTCTGGAAATACGTTCTTACTAGGACTGGAATTATTATTCGCTTGCTAATTCTTGCTGGCTCGACGGATGGATGCAGTCCTAAAGCCGAGCCTTGATCAGGTCTGCCGACTCCTTCGTGTCCATCGCCGGAGACACGCCACCGCCAGAGGCAAACAGTGACCGGATCTCTGGCTCTCTGCCACGCTCTCGGCCGTCTAGGGGATGGCCTCCGTGATGAATAAGTCTATGTACTGTGGTCTTTGTGGGGTGAGCACATGGTTCTTGTACAGCAGCTTTAGACTAGCATCTTAGACTAGCTTTAGGACAGCTTTTGACTAGCATCTTAGACTAGCTTTAGGACAGCTTTTGACTAGCATCTTAAGACTAGCATCTTAGCATATGCTTGGCTGGGTAGCAGTCTATAAATTTGTATCCCCAACCCCTCAGGTTGGTATGGCATTGCGTGAGAAATAAATCAAGAAAATTACCTCATCTCCAAGTGTCATCCTCTCCATGAGAGTAAGGATCTTGCTATCACCAACAGTAAGACTCCAGCGAGTAACAAGTGGTATCAGAGCTATACTATCCTGCAGCCTGAGCATCTCCTGCTCATCTCCGTCTCCGCCCGCAGTTGGCCCAATAGTGAGCAAAGAAATGCCCGATCCGTCCCCTCACTCCTCTCCCGAGACGGCAAGGCTGCCGTCGGCAGCCCTCTCT
This sequence comes from Hsuehochloa calcarea, assembly GCA_036346395.1. NCBI lineage: Eukaryota > Viridiplantae > Streptophyta > Magnoliopsida > Poales > Poaceae > Hsuehochloa > Hsuehochloa calcarea. The sequence continues at coordinate 13,777,603 of CM070596.1, read as the reverse complement.
CCACGCGATGCCTCCCAAGAGCGCCATGTCCGCAGGCGATCTCGGCCTTCGATCGCCTCGAGCACGCTGGCGTCAAGAGACGGCCGAAGCTCGCCATGGCAGAGCAGCCATGAAGCGAAGGGCGACAGAGACAGGCGGCGGCGGAAAAAAGCGTCAAAGCCGGCAATGGCGGAGCTAGCAAATGCCAGAGCGAGGTGGAAGCGGCGCGATGCACAAGGTGGTGGCAAGCAATGAGGTCAAGGTTTCGCTGCAAAGAATAAAGACTCCATATCCGCCGATGACAATAGCAGACGCTGACCTTGAGCTGGAGAGGGAGGCAGCGAGGGCGAAGCGGCAGAAGGCGCCGCAAGACGGCGCGGCGCAGCGTCTGGTCGGTCGACAGAGGCGGCCTTCACAGCGACGCGCTCTCTCTCCCAGACGGCATCGTGGTCACCACGAGTACCAGTCGCCGTCGTGGACGCCGCCCGGCGGCGGGTGGCCTACCAACACCAAGACCAACTATGTCGAGTGGGTGCGGTGATGAGGGTAAAGCTCCAGTGCGGCATATGTGGGATGCGGTCCGGTGACGGCGACGCCGACACGACCAGATCGACGGCGCTGGATGCTCTCATCGCCGCAGCCCCGCCCGAGATGCGCTCGCTACCAACAAGCGGATCGCCAAAGAGGCTTAGGACGCCATCGCCGCAAAGACGACGGCAGCCGACCGCGCCCGCAAGTCTACATTGCAGCGCCGCGACGGAGGGAGCACTCGCCTTCAAGCCGTGAGGACGTGGATGACTTTGCTCTCCGCCTCAACACTCTGCTGCGAAGTTAGTGCGCTTCGCGCGATAACACCTACGGCGAGGAGAGAGTCGTGGAAAAGCTCTTCCGCCAAGGCCCCCGAGAAGTACAAGCAGACGGCTCGCCGATCGAAGTCTCTCGCTGGACCTCTCCACGATGACGATCGAGGAGGCGCGGTCGCCTCAAGGTCGTTGGCGATGAGCCACGGCGCCTCGAGACCCGTCACCATTGGCGGAAGCTCCTCCTCACTCGGGAGCGGTGGGGTGCCGGCCAAGGTGACGTAAAGAAGGGGAGCCTTCTTCCACGACAAAGCATCGCAGCGTGGCAAGCGCGGCAAGCCGCGCAAAGACGCCAGCAGAGCGCGAGGACGTGCCGAGGGTGATGACCGTGGAGGCGCCAGTGGCGCGCGCCGGCAAGCAAAAGCCAAGACGAGACGACTCTTGCCACAATCGCGCAAGCTTGGTCATTGGGCCGTGGATTGTCGACACCACGACGCGGCCGTGCCCACGTCGCAGCAGCAGGAGGAGGAGCAGCCGCCTGTTTCATTGCTCATGCGCGAGCATCGAACTACCTCCGCGCCGGCACCGGCCGCGAGTGGCTCTCCTCCACCTTGACGAGCCAAAAGCACATGCCCTCCTGCCACGGCCCGCAACGACAAGATCGATGGGTGGTGCTCGACACCGGCGCCACCCATCACATGACCGGTCGACGGAGTTCTTCGCCGAGTTTGACTCTAGCGCCCGTGTCAAGTTTGGGGACACCTCCGTGGAAATCAAGGGCGTCGGCTCCGTCATCTTCACCTCGTGTCCGGTGAGCACAGTCGCCACCGCGCTTACTACATCCCCGACCGGAACTCCATCATCGCCTTGGGACAATCGGATGAGAACGGCTCGCGTGTCGAGATCGAGCACGGTGTCGCGGATTTGGGATCTTCGCCGCCTTCTTGCCAAGGTAACCGAGGCGCCAAATCGACTTACATTCTTTCACGTGCCGGTGGCACAACCCTCTGTCTCGCCGCCGTCGACGACGAGGCGTGGCGCGGCACGAGCGCTTTGGGCACCTTCACTCGAGGCCACAGGCGGCTCGCTGCCACGGAAATGGTGCGAGGCCTGCCGTGCCTTGACCATGTGGAGCGATTCTGCGATGTCCGCGTGTTGACGGGCGCAGGCGACTCCCTTCCCCCAATGGGCGAAGTTTCGAGCCAAGGAGAGGCTCGAGCTCGCGGCATCGGGACTTGTGTGGCCCGGTGACACCGGCCACACCGGAGGACGACGCCACTTCCGCCGCTCGTCGACGATCTCTCCCGCTACATGTGGGTGATGGTCCTCGGCAATAAGGGAGAGGTGCGGACGCCATCAGCGCGACGCAGTCGCTGCGGAGGCGAGTGCGGCCGCAAGAGTCGCAGCGGTGCGCGCATGCATAACGGCGGCGAATTCACGGCTGGCCGAATTGGCGTCATCATGGGTTGATGAGGGCATTCGCGCCACTACTCCGCTACCGCATGTACCCGCAGCAGAACGGTGTCGCCGAGCGGCGCAACCGCACGGTTGGGGATAGCTCGTGCCCTCCTCAAGCTGCAGGGGATGCCGACCGCCTTCGGGAGAGGCGGTGGTAGACGGCCGCCTACATCCTCAACCGCCGCCTACTAAGGCGCCGACGGCAGGACGCCGCACGAGGCTTGGCATGGACGTAGCGGCGGTCTCCCACTTGCGGGTCTTCGCTCCCTCGCGTTCGCCAAGGAGGTTGGTCACATCGGTAAGCTCGACGAGTGAGCACTCCGGGAGTGTTCATCGGCCACGCGAGGGCTCAAGGCCTACCGCATCCTCGACCCTGTCACACAGCGCCCGCATCTCGCGTGACGTTGTGTTCGACGAAGGGCGAGGCTGGACGTGGGACAAGGCGGTGGACGACGGTTCGACTTCGACTCTCAGGGACTTTGTTGTCGACTACGTCCACTTCGAGAGCCGAGGAGCTAGCACCGCCTTCACCGAGCTCGCCCACCTCGACACCTTGCTCGCCATCGGCCCGCGAGTGCTCCACCACCTTCGGCACCGGCTATGCCCCACTCTTCACCACCGGCCACTCCACGCTCTCCCGCACCGGCTCACCACTCTCCTGCACCGGAGGCCACACCACCGGGATCGGCCCCAATAGCTTCGGTCCACGACGAGCGGCAAGATGGTGGAGTTCGCATCTCGGCCGTCTCACGACGAGGACCGCCGACGCTTACCACGACGACGAGCCTCTCGCGCTTATCGTATTATGAACAACATCCTCGCGAGCCGCCCATCCTCGGATCGGCGCAAAGACGACTTCGGAGGCGAGCCGCACTTGGCGGCGACGACGGCGAGCCCCGCTCCTTCATCGAGGCGGAGGGAGACGCGGCGTGGCGTGTCGCGATGAAGGTGAGATGGACGCCGCCGAGCGTAACCGGACGTGGGAGCCGGGCGGATCTTCCTGCCGGTCACCGCGCGATCACCCTTAAGTGGGTGTTCAAGCTGAAGCGGGATGAAGCCGGCGCCATCGTCAAGCACAAGGCTCGTTTGGTGGCACGAGGCTTCGTGCAGCAGGAGGGGATCGACTTCGATGACGCCTTCGCACCCGTCGCGCGCATGGAGTCCGTTCGCCTTCTCCTCGCACTTGCGGCCCAGAGGATTGGCGCGTCCATCACATGGACGTCAAGTCCGCCTTCCTCAACGGCGACTTGAAGGAGGAGGCCTACGTTCGTCATCCCCGGCAAGGAGGGCAAGGTTCTCCGCCTGCGCAAGGCCCTCTATGGCTTGCGGCAGGCACCACGAGCCTGGAACGCTAAGCTGGACTCCACCCTCAAGCAAATGGGGTTCCAGCAGAGCGCACATGAGGTGCGGTCTCACCGGCGGGCAAAGGCGGCAACGCCTCTATTTGGTGGCGCTCACGCCGACGACTGGTGATCACCGGCTCCAAGGAGGCCGAGGTCGGCGTTCAAGGCGGAGATGAAGACCGCCTTCCAGATGAGCGACTTGGGGCTCCTCTCCTTCTACCTGGGGATCGAGGTCCACCGGAGCACCCTCGTATCTCCCTTCGTCGATCGCCACGCCAAGCGCACCGTCGAAGTGGCGGGCTCACCGACCGCAACCAGCACCACACTCCTATGGAGGAGAGGCTAAAGTCGAGTCGTGAGAGCACGGCGGAGGAGGTGGACGCGACGAAGATCGGGCGCATCGTGGGCGACTTTCGCTACCTCGCCCACACGTGTCCAGATTTGGCGTTCATCGTCGGCCACGCGGGCCGGTTCATGCAATGACCGACGACGGAGCATCGCCAGCCGTGAAGAGGATCCTCCGCTACGCTATGGGCACCTCCGACCACGGCTTGCACTACCCGAGGTGTCCGCCGCGCGACTTCATTGGTGCAGCCGACGGCGACCACGCAGCGACATCGACACCAAAGAAGAGCACAAGCGGATTCTCTTTTCTCGGCAAGTGCCTCGTTAGCCGGCAAATCAAGCGGCAGTGGTGGCCCCGTCCATTTGTGGAGGCCGAGTACATAGCGCCTTCCACCGCTTCGACTCAGCGCCTGCTCGCCGATCGATTGGTGATCTCCTCGCAGACACAAGCGGTGGCGCTCGTGGTGGACAAAGCAAGTCCGCCTGCTCGCAAAGAACTCCGTTTTCCATGAACGGAGCAAGCACATCCGGTGAAGTACCACTTCATCCGAGGTCGCTTGGATGAAGGCAAGATCAAGGCGAGCTACATCAACACCACGGATCGGCATGCGGACCTGCTCACCAAGCCTCTTGGGAGGGTCAAATTCTCGAGCTCGCTCTAGGATCGGGATGGTTCAACTCTCCCACAAGACGACGACAAGACTTAGGGGAGAATGATGAATAAGTCCTCAGACCGTGGTCTTTGTGGGGTGGGCACATGGTTCTTGTATGCAGACTTTAGACTAGCATCTTAGACTAGCTTTAGGATGACTTTTGACTAGCATCTTAGACTAGCTTTAGGATGCTTTTGACTACCATCTTAGACTAGCTTTAGGATGCTTTTGATGGCATCTTAGGACTAGCATCTTAGCATATGCTTGGTGGGTAGTAGCCTATAAATTTGTATCCCCAACCCCTCAGGTTGGTATGGCATTGCGTGAGAAACAAACCAAGAAAATTACCCCATCTTCAAGTGTCATCCTCTCCATGAGAGTAAGGATCTTGCTATCACCAACAGCAAGACTCCAGCGAGTAACACTCCGTGGACCCCAGCTCCAGCACGCCGGCCGATCACCCCGTTGTGACGCACACCATGGTGCGGAGGCCGTAGGCGTAGGCCTGGCGCGCCGTCGAGCCTCGCGGCGATCCACGTCGGCTTGCGAGCGAGCAGTGCCTGCCCCGGCAGGCCCGAGCCGTTAAAGAACGACTGGCCATGGACACCAGAAAGAACCACTCGGCGCCGGTGACCTCCTCCTCCAGCTGCACCATTTCGCCGCGACGCCGCCGGAAACGAGGGAGTTGAGCTCCCGCAGCACGCGATTCCGGTGCTCCTGCTCCGCGGCAGCCGCAGGCCGGCATGGGCGGAGTCAGTATGGCGCCCGGTATGCCTTCGGCACACTAAGAAACAGAAAAAAATTTACGGATTAGTCCTGCATCTAGACTATATTCATAGTACTTTTTGGTGTGCACCTTTTGGAACCTGCTCACAACCTATGCCCGCTCTAGCCCAACCAGTCTATAGCCACCCCCATCACTCACCAGCTCACATCCATCTCTATCTCCGTACTCCAACTCCTCCCAATCTAGTTCCTGCGGCTCGTCAGCCGGTGCGGCACACAGAGGAGCAGTGTGCGTCGATGTCGGAGCAACAAGCGGTAGGCGGCGTGGCACTCACTAAGCCAACAATTTTGTAGGTGCGCATGTAGTGAGTTCACGGGAAGAGATCGTTCCTCGTAAGTCACGTTCATTCATTTATCCCTCTCCTCTATTGATTTAAGATTTAATAATAAAATACAATTGCAATCCTAAATCAATTCATGGAGTAACTTCCATTTTTTTCATGTTAATATTATTATGCAAATCATTTTTCAAATTGATTATTATAGTGATGGTATGTGAAAAAAAATGTTAGCATGCTATTTTCTCCGTACTTTTTTACTTGACGTTTTTCTTTTCCTTCTAACATATCAATTCCTAACCCCCGTTAGATGATAGTTTGATGTAATCGTATCAGGTGTTGCTTCGTGTGCCCCGGCACTGCAGGCCGGGGTCGTCGCCTTCTCCTTGCGCTTGTCGTCGCAACCATGGTAGTAGTCGTCGCCCATTTCGAGAGCGACGCCGGTGGCCACGCGTCGCCGACGCGGCTCTCCTAAGACGGGCGCAAGTCCACCTGCTCCCCTCGCCCTCGATGACGCCCTGTGACCGCTGCTGCAATGTTTCACTGTCATAGCAGCACCCCAGCAGGAACGACGAGTTGTCGTCGCCGAAGCCTGCTGAGGCCATGGAGGACTTCATTACGAAGGTGCTGGCTTTGGCCAAAAGAAGGGAAGATGAGAGTGGACATACCATGCACAATGACATACTATCCTCCCCCTCCATTTTGGTTCGACATTCATGCCCCTCCTCCTTCGTTCTTCAAGTTTTTTTTTTGCTATAATGGCATGTTTTTTGAAGCAAAATAGTAAAATTAGCCTCCCTCCTCACAAATGAAATGACAAACAAAAATAGCACCCTTACCGCGTAAAAACACCGCGATCTGGGTGCACGGTAGAACACGTGGTGCACGCATAACCATAGGCAGGTGGCTTGCTGCGCACCCAGATCGCGGCAAGTCATTGGCCGCTAACTGGGGAGCGCCAGGTGACCTGCCGCGATCTAAGTGCGTGGCAGGCTGTGCGTGTGCCATGTGTCCTACTACTCTCTAAGTGCATGATGGGTGTTTTACCGTGGTGTTTTTACATGGTAAATATGTTATTTCGTTGAAGACAATTTTTACTATTTTATTTCAAAAATATGTCACTTTAGCCCAAAACTATCTTTCTTTCTCCTCTCTCCCCTCACTCTCTGTTCCTCTCCTGGCCCGCCCCGCGCCGCGACGCCATCCCCTCCGAAGTCGCCTCGCTGCGCCTCCTCCGTCCTTTTGCCGCGCCGGATTCGAGCGCACTGCACCGTCGCCAAAACCGAACTACCGTGCCGCTGAAACCGAACTGGAGCCACGGTGGGCGGATTCGGCTCACCACCGCCGGATTCGAGACGAGCTCAGCGTGGCAAGGTAGAGGGCGCGCGCACGAAACGAATCTTAAGGTAAAGGTGGATGGCTGGTGCATGTGCATGTGCATGTGCATGCGTTGCCAGCGTTGGTGTATTTCCGAGAACCTTTCGTTTCAGCCGAGTCAAAAGAGTGAGCTTAGATGGGATGAAGGACAATAAAAACAGGACCAGAACAAACATCTAACAATAGGCCTCCCCTCCGTGGTTCCACAGCACGTAGGATAGTAAGTACTGTGGGCCCGTTCCGTCCTAAGGCCACGTAGAATTTCTCTTGATTTCTACCGGACTTTGAACTGTTTTATTTGAAATTCCTACGAAGATTATGTGAATTTTTTTACGTTCCAAATGGGGCCTAAGTCGTTTGGGCCATGTCATCTACTCCTGGGAAGGAACTCGTCGCATCCCAGGATCCCGTCCAGGCTGCTCCTCCGAATCCAAGCCAGACCAATTCGTCGCCTACCCGCACCCAGAGCAAAATTATCGTTACAGATTTGCTGTACTACTTTCGACAGTTTTTGTGAGAAAACAGTCATTTCTCTTTGTCCCTTAGATATGAGGCATCGATTCCCACGAGCTTAATTTTACCCAGTACGAAACTTCCGTTTGTTCTTTTGTTTTCTTGATTGTAATTTGTTTCAATACATGCTAATCAAGTCGGATAACCCATAACGGATTCACCGCATTGCCGTATTTTATTTATATAGAATTCCACTTTTTATCTTTGTCTTTATTTTTGCTCAATCTCTCGAAGTATATGTTAAATTTTAAATCATGTAATGGAAATAAGAGTTATTAAGACTTTGAGAATAATTACAATGACTAAGAACAAAAATTACATAAATAATTTATTGTAAATTATATGTAATGAAGTTATAAAATAAACTAAAATAACATATTATATTTTGGAGACAAATCCAACGCACTGTTGACCGATTGGTATCGGCAGGCCCATTTATAAAAATATATGTTTTTTTAATAAAAAAATTGATATGTTATTTGTTCCGATACAATTTGACTGTCTTGGACGAAAAAACAGTTATAGACGGACCGCTGGCTACGTAGGTAGGCGCGCTTGGATTGGATTGGATTGGATTGGACGTGTGGATTGGTACTAGTCGATCGCCTTTCGCTCGATCTAGCCGTGCGGAACGTAGCTACATACATGGACCTCGTCCCTCGGGCAGACGGCGGAGGCGGGTCCCGGCCGTACGTTTCTCACGTGTTTTTACCGATACGGTCGATTTGCAGAGCGTATTAGCAATTTTGACCACCGCACGCACGTATTTGCAAAAGTAGCACCATGACGCAGGCCGGGGCTACTGCCGCCACGCAAGCAAGCGCAGTCGGGCGCGCGGCTGCCGCCACGCAAGCGCGGGCGCAGTCGGGCGCGCGCTACAGGACGCGGCGCCGCCGCGCCGCCGCCACGCCACGCTGCGGCGCAGCGCGGGCGTGCGCTCGCGCGGACGTGGCGCGGCGCCGCGGGCGCGCGCCGCCGCTTCTCGCCTCGCCATCGCACGCAAGCCATGAGGCCAGGCGTGGCGCGCGGGCTGGCGCTGGCGGCCTCCCCGCCCGCCACGTCGCCACACATGGGCGGGTGGCGCGTGCTCACCGCTGCCACCAATTAGGTTAGTTTAGGTTAGGTTAATTTAGGTTAGGTTAGTTTAGAGTATAAATTTGAAAAAATTGAAATATATAGTATATTACATCAAAAATTACAAAATTTTTGTGGGGTTTCTCACATATTGTATTTATTTGTGTAATTTTTATTAATTTATTTGTTAAGAATTGTTTGATATAAATGTGTGTTTATACAAAGCAATAAATGTGTGTCGAACGTGCTTTCGATCAGTCATTATGATATCCTGTGACATGTGTTCATTTGTCGGAGATTGTAATGTGGTTCTTGCGGTGCACTTACGCCAAGTGTTGATTGTAATGCTTCGTTCATGCATGTGGTTTAACTTTGCACCGAAAGTTTGGATGAATCGTTATCTCGTGACTCTCTTTGATGATTGCAAAGGATACGAAATGATTCCCTTTGATGATTGCGTGCATATATATTGAGAGAGCGATCGCGCGATTTCATTTCGCAGTCGCCGCCGCTTCGTTTCTTTTCGCTAAGTTCATATCTCGCCACTCGCCGCCTCCTCCGCCCATTCTTTTCTTTTCATGCGCTTGCTCTCTCGATTATATTTCAACGTTATTAACCGTCGCCGCCGTCGCAGTAGGTTTATCGTAATTTTTAATTTAGCTACATTCTTCTATGTTTAATTAGCCACATTGTCAAGAATGTTCGCTATGTATGTTTTGCTAGTCATGTCTCTACCGAGCTACTAGAACAATTATACGATGAGGACCACCGGCAAGTCGTGGCTCATCACCGGCGTGGATGGCCCTCCGCCTCGGGCGCCGGGGCGGGAGGGATCGTGGGCGGTAGACGATCGTTACGCCCCGATCCTCCGGAGACGGGCTTGTTGCCCTTTGCGAGGATGGTGTCCTTCGAACGGGTTCACCTAGACGGCACTGTTGTCCGCACTTGTGGACCGGTGGAGGCCCGAGACGCACACCTTCCATTTTCGGTGGGGTGAGATGACGATCACCCTACAGACGCCTCGTCTTGACCGGTCTCCGATCCGGTGTGCCGCTTGTTCCGCCCTCCGAGAGCGATCGAAGGTCGCCGAGCAAGCGGTTTGGCCAACCTCTCGCGGGAGGGTGCACGTGGCGCCCATCGGGCTTGGCCGAGGCGTCATGAATGCCCGCAGGTGCACCGAGGACGCCGTTAGGACGCATCTCGCTGCTTACCTTCTCCACTCTTCGCTGGGTCCTGCTTTCCAACCACAAAGGGCGATTTTTTGAACCCCGCCTTCATCCGCCGCCGAAGTCTTTGGTTGACGCGGGTCGAGCCGATGCCGCAGATACCGAGATCACCGCCCTTTGCGCTACATACCGAGGGTTGTGTGACGCCATGCGCCGGGCAAACCGCTAGCAACTCCGCCGGTGCTACGTGCTCGCACCGTGGAGTTGGGACCACTGCTGGGCGGCCGACCATTGAGACAATGGCACCCGCATCTCTCCCACATGACCACATAGACGCGCCCACCATGGGCTTACGGTGGATCGCCGCCCGCCGCTCTGCTACCGGGCCAACAGAAGACCGGCGAGGTGCTACTCGCTGTACCACAACGAAGTTCGAAGTTATTAACGAGAGCGACATCATCCGTGTCCATGGCATGCTGATTTTCGCCGAGGTTGCGCCGCACGGCCGTTCGCGCGAATGTGTCGAGGATCGATTTTTGTGGACGACGACCGCCACCGTGTTCTCACATATGGTGGAGCCTTTACGCCGCAGCCGCTGAATGCGACAGCTTTGTCGGCATCACCGTGCCCCCGAACGGCAGCCCTCGGAGCGAGCCAGTACACCGCGTGAGTCAAATTTCATCCAAGTAATTTTTGCGCCCTACGCCTTCTTTTGTAACATTAATCTTTCCGAAAATGCAGCAATCGAGGTCGGGTGGGCATATTTTGATCGCAAATGCACCAAGACCAAAGTGGATTGCGACATGGATTAACAGGATGCACGTGGATGTATGGCATGAGCAGCGGGGCCCATATGACCTCGAGTCGTGACGCCGCATGACATGGAGTGGTACATGCCACGAACGCTGCAAGACTCACCATTCTCCTCCGAGCGCCTGCAGGAGGTGACATTTCGACGCACCAAGAGAGCCTCTCACACGACGCACGATCCACACAAGCTTTCAAGACATGACGACACCGCACGACACTTACAACCTCCGTTCGCAGCTTTGTTGACGATATTCGATTTTTATTAATGAACTGTTACATATGTCACTACATTCGAGCGGCGGTGCGCGCCCAGAGCGCAATGGACGAGGCCCAACTCAAATTTTATAGAACCCCCGGCATGCATATAAAAAGTTTTGAAGCACATCTCGGTGAGATGAAGAAGATAATAAAGAACTTGAGCTGTGGTCGCTCGAGGGACGCACGCCTTGCGATCGAAAGCACGAAGTGGGGGGCCGTGCTCACCCGCTAGGTCACCACGACCTAGCGAGTCCGGCAGCGCCGAAGCGCTCCCCGTCGGTCATCTCTCGCGCCGTGTCCGCCGCAGGTGTAAGTCGCTATGTACAAATTTACATTAAGTTTTGTAATTATGCCTTACGCTCCGCTAACATCATGCCGCTTCTTCGCCGTAGGTCCGTCGGGATGAATCACTTGTGTCGCTCGGACCCGTACACATACCGCCGCTTCTGCTATCTCGCACCGCACATCCGGAGGTACGAGGTTCTTAGTTTACATCCAGAGTGTTCATTTGTACTAACATCGCTTCGCCTTGCAGCCTTCACCGGGGTGACGGCTACTCACATCGATCGATGACGACGATACGGGCCTCCCACTCCTACCAGGAGCAAGACACGACGCCAGGCAAGGACAATGGCGCCGGGGTTTTTAGCGCACGCAGGCGTAGCTCCTCCGGTTCGCCGCCTCTCGCACGCTCAAGAGCAGATGTCCTCCGGGTTCGTGCCCCACGGTATACCGCAGCGAGTTCATCCGCGCAACCGAGTTGCGGTGAATCGCACTCTGCAGTGGTTTTCAGACTCCGCCGTGGATGAATTCTTCGGTGTCCCCGTGCTCGCGACGCCTCATCACGACGACATGCACGCCTACCTGACTCACCGCACTCACCATCGGGTCCACCTCCGCCTCAACGGTCTCGCATTCTCCAACCGACACGCGCTCTCCGTAGCGGTGGACGATTCCACGGGTCATGCTCGGCGCAAAACAAGGCCGCAGACGCGACGCAAATTGCCAGCAGGAGAGAGTAGTGGCTCGCACGAGTGAGCCGATAGTATCACGTGTTATGCGATTTTCATTGTACTACATGCTTGTTATCGCTATTTCAGATGAGTGTCTTGTTCAGATAATAAATAAACGCATAAACTTTTTGTATAATGATTCCACTCCATTAAACCTTCGAGACCTCTCGTGGCCTCCCGAGACCTCCTTTGTATGAAGTACATTAATTGATCTCAGATTTAAAGAAAGTTATATCAAAAGATTCTTAACAAATAAAATAATACAAAATTACATAATCAAATACACTTTGTCAAACACAAAAATTTTCATTTTTTTACCTCATTTGCTATAATTTAAAATTCCGGAGACGCTTGTTTGATTATGAAGATGTCGTACAACATGTGGGTAGCTACTATTTAACGATGTGTGCTACTTGTCTCATGGCGCCATAGCAAGGGAGCCTTGTCACGATAGTGAAAATGATAAAAGGTGAATTTCTATGCAAGAAAGGCTACGAAATGAGAATTACCGTATTTATGCGATCCGTGATGTTTGAACAATCTCTGCTTATGAAGGAATGTCCACATTGGAACCTGTGAAGGTAATGAAATCAAGTCTTACGGTGCAGTGTAAATAAAGATTTGGATCAAACAGAAGGATATTCTTCTAGCATACGCCTAAGAGATTCTAGTACTCCCACCTTGGATAGTTGGAAAGGTTCGACTTTGAAAGGATATCCTTCAAGTGCCGATGGTTCGGAGATCAGTTCTCAGACAAGGACCGGTATTTAGCACCTAAAGAAGACGGGAGGAAGTCCCGCGGAACTTCCGCCACAGGAAGGAGCACTCATGTATTTGCAACCGACTAGATCGAGCATTAAATTAAGAACTATATTGGAGGAAAATCGACGAACCTACCAAAGGCATTCGAAATATGGACATCTGTTACCTCCAAGAAAGCAAAGAACTTGGTCTATTCTACGAAAGAACCAAGACTTGTGTATGAATGACTATGGATGTCGGGTTCTGTCGAACCCGCATACGACCAAGTCGCAAACATACTATGTATTCCTATGTGGTGGAACCGCAATTCCATGAAAATCGTCTAAGCAAAGTCTTGTATCGACTTTGACGAACCACTGCAAATCATAGCATCGCATTTGAGGCCTCACAGAATGTGCTTGGCTTCGGAAGATTCACCACATCCAGCAGTCATTTGGATTGAATACGCGCAAACCCCACAATTATCTATGAAGATAATGCGACTTGTATTGCGCAAGTGCAAATGGGTTATGTGAAGAGTCCCCCATAAAGTATATCAACCCCAAGTTATTCTATGCTCATGAATTGCAAAAGATGGACGAAATTAAAGATCGCATACTAAGTCATGTGAGAATCTTGCATTTATTCACTAAAATCACTTCCAACATCTAGCTTTGAAAGGTGCACACGTAGAATTGGAATGATAAGACTTAAAGAAGTGCAATTGGGGAGAATCTTCACGAACTCATTATTGAATCTTGATCACGAAGATCGAGTACCCAAAGAATAAATCCTGAGATAAAATGAAATTGGGTGGATTGTACTCTTTTTCCCTTACGAGTTTTCCTCAAGTTTCTCGGCTAAGATTTTTGATGAGGCAATTCATGCAACACAGCAGAACGCATGACATGTACTCTTTCTCCAAAAATTTTCCCACTGGGTTTTTATGGAGTTTTGACGAGACATGAACATGTTGGATGAGTGTTCAAGGGAGTGTTAAGAACCGCCCAGGACTGGAGAGTCTCGCCTCAAGACGGCCGGACCCCGAGAGTCTTGGCCCAGCTTGAACTCCTCATCCCGTAGTCTATAAATAGAGGGTCACCCCCCTCTCATTGTAACCCTGATTGATACGAAACAATAAAGCGCACTCAAGTCCCGCATATCTCGTGTTCATTCTATCGTTGTGTTCTTATGTTCTTCATCGTTCTTATTGTATGTCTCGTAGTCCGTGTTCAAGGTCTCTCCAAATAGACTCAAACTTCCGCCGCCGTTCTCGCATACACAATGCCTTGAACGCCTTCATGAGTTTCTCGATCGTGGAACCGCGTGAACAAGTTAGATGCAAGATGCCTCATGCACCACCGGATTGCACGCCGCTCCATCGTGAGATGGATCCATCCCACGCCGCATGATGTTGATGGCCGCCAACAACCCAAAGATTGCGGTCCGTGACTAGGCGACATTGGTCCGGCCTCCCACCACGGCCTCTTCACGTTCTCCAAGAACCACACCACCGGATGTGTTCTCGCCTCGACAATGGCAAATGCAACCGGAGAAGTTGGTCATTCGTGATCGCCGCCACCGCGTGAGGATGGTGCCCTTGTACTTCCCTGGTGAGAAAAGTGCCATCCATCGCTAGCACGGACGGCAGTAACTTGAAGCCCCCGATGGCTCGAGCGAAAGCCCGTAACACCCTATCCAAGATGAAGTGGTTGGGCCCTTTTTCAAGATCTTCACGGTCCAATTTTGTTTATGTATGCGTCTTTGGGGTTTGATCCGGATAACTGGGTGAAGCAATCTCGCACAAGGTTGTACGCCTTCGTATGTCCCGCATATAGTCTCGATGACTTTCGCTGGCTCGCCGAACCTTGTCAGTAGCTAATCGATAGCCAACCCGATTGACGACTTCCGACATCATCACTTTGGGGAGATGCGGACACGCCCGCTCAACTAGGTGCGTGATGAGGTTTGCAACATATGCGAAGTCACGCCCGATGTCGTTAGCAGGGCTCGCCGAGCTCGCAGTGTGGTCGGCCTCCTTGACCGTGGAAAACCGAGCCAAAGATCTTTGCTCGGAGAGCCGACCTTGCTGTGGCAGCCTTCTACTATGCACTTCATCGCAGACTGGTTGGACCGTGCACTCGGTGACACACTACCGATGGACAAAGCGCATCGCGCTATAGCTTGTTGCACGCCACCTTGTTCGGAAGCGCCGCCCAACTAAGAGGGTGTCGCTTCAAACCCCACGGGAGCCTTCTTCTTGCGGCAGATTTGAGCGTAACGCATCGCGATATCATCAAGTCTCGATGCCACGTGGGACCACCGGCTTCAGGAATGCGCCCTCGCCGGCACCATCCGAGCTTGGGTCGGTCTCTCGCTTGACTCCAACCCGAGAGTCTCGTCCCGAGATACTGTGGCGCCGATGCGGGCCGACCACCATGTTTCCGCCTCATTTGGCTCAAAATTAGCACGGACTTTCTCCGAGGCAAAGACATTCCGCGGTCGCCATCTTCAGCCTCAGGCCGCGCTTGTTCGCTTGTGCAGTGCCTCGGATCATCGTGGTTTCCCGACGCTCTATGTACGAAATTGACGACACCATAGGCTTCCCGTGAATGGTCGCCTCGGCCGAGACAATCTCCATGTATCGCCTCCATGCTATGCTTCCATCCACCTTACGAGCTCCCACATAATTGGTGCAGTGGATCGCCTCAATCATAACTTTCTTCGCCCTGGCTCCGTGAGGAACTCCTCCTGATGCCAACACCGTGAATATTCATCGCGTGGAGCCCTCCGCCTCCGACCACCTTGTAATCGGCATCTCGACAGTCCAACCCATCGTGTCCGCCTGCATGCCCATCGTGAAACACAATCAAGTCTTGCATCTTCGAAAATACCTAAACCCACAACAACCACTAAATAATTACGACTAATTAATTAGCACTAAACTAATTTATTACTACCGAACTAACTAATTACTTACTAATTAACTATCTCTAAACTAACTAATTACGGTTGATTAATTACCACTACAAAATACCAAGACTTTATTTCCACTTACTTGATATGTCAGAACGATGAGTACTAAACTAATTACGACTAATTAATTAGCACTAAACTAATTTATTACTAGTGAACTAACTAATTACGACTAATTAGCTATCTATAAACTAACTAATTACGGTTCATTAATTACCACTAAAAATACCAAGATTTTATTTCCACTTACTTCATATGCTATAACGATGACTACTAAACTAATTACTTACTAATTAATTAGCACTAAACTAATTCATTACTAGTCGACTAACTAATTACTACTAATTAATTACCCTAAACTATCTAATTACGATCGCTAACAAAGACTAAAATTACGATCGCTAACAAAGACTAACTAATTACGACTACGGTAATAACGGCAAAAACATGTATTACCGGGCTTGCACTAGGAAAATAGTTGTCCGGGGACCGCATGGTATGGTCCTAATCATAGTATTGAATTATTGGTATAAGTTTCGAGGTGTTTAAGGGTAAAAATATCAGTTTAGCAAATTATTGGATTTCTATCGGACTGGAGGCAGTCTGACCTGTGTGGGAGTGTTTGGGGTGTGTTTGCACCAGATAAAATTGAAAATGGAGACTCAACGCGAAACTAGATAGAGTTTTGTCGAAAAGTCTTTTTCGAATTTGGGAAGCTAGTGTTTGGGGTGTGTTTCGATAAAATTGTACTCAACGTTGGTTCCGGGTCGATCGGCTAGGTGAGTTCATCACATGATGATGGCTAAGCTTTGTTAAATTGGCCAAAGTTATGGGTTTCCGTGCATAAATGTTACATGATGCATGTGTTTGACTAATATGGATCAAATTGCGAGGAACTTATATTCGGAATCAATTTCTTGATCTATTGTTGTACAGGGATACTTAGACTCAACTATGACAATGATGAGGATGGTTAGGACTAGGCTAGCAGAGCTGAGGTCCAGAACTATTAAGAATGTTAGGTGAAGTGGTTGAACTCAAGTATGACGCAAGATGAACAAAAATGACCAAATATGAAATTTGGTGCAACGGGTTGCATCAAGTGGCTTGGGGCCAGTGCAAGCGCCATGTTGGTTCCGGTGGAAGTTGGATAGGTAGACACTTGCTGGCATGAAGAGAGTCATTGATGAACCTACGCGTAGAGAAGTATAGGATTGCTTCACGGTGATTGGATTCAGCCAGGGAGAATGAAGATCATGAAGGGACGGATTCAAAAGATTCGGATCAGAATCCACTTTGATAAGCATGCATGAGTGTAGACTCATTTGTGTGTGAGCTTAACAGATATCTATTCAGGTTTTCTCTAGTCTTAGTCTCCACTATATAAGGGTTGGTGTAAGAATTGCACAACCAAGCCTTAGAAACCCTAATTTGATATTTGAAGAGAGTGGAGGAAATAGAGTCGGCTAGAGTTTGAGGTAAATGAATTGCGAAATTGGGTACTCATGATTGTGCTTTCTTCGTTATGTAAGTATTTCTTATGATAAATCTAAAAATACTATTTTAATACCACCAATCTAAGTATTTTTAAAAATATTATTGGTCAAAGTCAGAGAGTACCAAATATTAAAATGGAGAGTACAACAACTTTATTTTAAGCAATGTTAGCTAGTACTTTCCTGCAAAATCTAAGTGGAGCGCAAGCCAAGATGTAGGATAATGTGATGGACGATCATTAGTTATTAGTTATGGAGATTTGTAAAACGATTTCTAGCAATATATATGGTAGAGCTAGCCTTCTCATTCCCTATTTATTTAGAAAGTTCTCTTCTATGAAAGCCAATTCAGGACGAGGAGCTGTCTGAACTTCTGAACCATCCCATCCGGGGAAGTAGACATATGATTCTCAAGTCGACGTGCGTGCGCGTGCTCCCAACAATACTCCGGAGTTCCCCAACCTGTATATACGACGATCAACCGTTCATCTCAAGATTGGACGGCCTAAAACGCTTTACACGCATCTTTCAATGAACTAGAGCTGCAGATATGCCAATCTGGTGGCCGGCTCACAATTGCAAAATATGGTACGGAGAGGAATACTATGTATTAGTGATCTAAATGTAGGGGCACTATAGCACACGGGAATTAGAAGTGATCTTTACCGTCCGATTGAAAAAGGGAAGGTTGAGATAATTGCTACAGTAACCACTGTGGTATTTTCTGAACCTTTGCTGCAGCTTTGCTACCGTGCTGACGCAAAAATACTGTCTACATAGTATCCTCTGTATTTATTGCAAAGATCCGAATCCTAGACCAGCTAGGAATGTTATCTTGTAACATTCTGAACTGATTCTTTGGGGGGCAAAGTAGAACCAGGACAACCACAAAACGATTCTTTCTTCACAGCCTACGGAATTAAAGTGACAAGAACAAACGAGATTCGTTGACACTCTTGAGCGCGTGAAAGAAACATATACCAGAGATGCCCAATGGCAGGTGTCCATCCATCCGTCCAATGCGCCTCAGAGAATCCCACGCTGACCAAGAAAAACATTCGCTTAGTGGGGTCTAACTGGACACTTGCAAGGTCCCGGTGAGGATAGAAAAAGATTGCATGATTAAGCCCTTAATGCCTCTTTTATGGAAAAGTTACGAGAGCATGAAATCGATTGAATTCCAGTGTGTCAATAAATTTTATGGAATATTCTATTGGTATATAATGGTAGCATAAATTAAATCTGATCATTGATTTATTAAAAGTAGAATAGATTTTTCTTTATTTATATTTTTTACGAGGGTATTACAAATATTTTCACGTAGACAATTATAATTATACCTCATCGAGATTCTACTACTCACTCATATATAGTATAACTAAATCATAACTAATTTGAACCATTAAATATAAAAGAATGAATAATTTGTATTGATTTAAATGTACTGTAAAAGAGCTCGATGGATAATATATGCGAGCGAGAGTCCACCATTGCCAACAAACTAATTATTTATACTCCCCATAGACCAGTTGCCCATGGAGACTTTAATAAGTGATCAGTCAGTTGCTAGTAACTTGCTACGACCAGTGTCTATATAAGGAGAGGCTAAGCACAGGTTAGGTGTATCATTAGTTGTTCTAACCAGCATCAGCAGTGGCCGTAGTAGTAGTGCCCAAGCTAGAGCGAGATGTGGAGGCAGAGAGCTTAGCAATACTACTCGCGGATGCAGTGGTACTGAGTAGTACAAGTAACGCAGCGATGGCTGCAGGAGAAGAATCTGAAGAGGAGGAGGAGGAAGAAACAAGGCAAATCTAGTGATCTGCAAGGGAAGGATACGCCTTTTTTCCAGGTCTCCCTCGCTTCCCCATCTAAAACACCTCCTGCCTCTTGAGGCTGAGGATTAGGAAGAGGGGGTTTAATTAAAGCGAAATTTTACAGTATATTTTATTCATAGTATATGGCGATAATGTAAATTAAATTTGATCATTGATTTGTTAAGGGTATAATATATTTTTGTGTATTTAAATTTTTTCGTGAGGGTATTATAGATTTTTTTCAATTAGGGTTGAAAACATTACTCTTGTATTATGTGATCTCCACATGGACAATTACAATCCTACTCTATTGAGATTCTATTAATTATATAATCAGGTGTAGTATAACTAAATCCTAACTAATCTGAATAATTAGATAAAAAAAGAATGAGCAACCCATATTAAATTAAGTATATCGTAAAAAAAAAACTCAAATTAAGTCTCTCGGTGGAACAGTGCTCTGGTTTTAGTTCACCATTGCCATCAATTATTCGTCCAATGTCCAATCCAATGTGTGCCAGCTTATTATCTGTATTAAACTTGATGTAAGGTCGATTCTTGTTCATGCTGAGTGTGTGAATGCAAAATGTGCGTGTTGACTAGGATCGAACAGTGCAGTCGTGACGTGAACAGCCGCCTGCAAAATACGTGGACATCTGAACAACACGAGAGACGAAACATGCATAATTGCGTATAAAGATAGTTATTACCCTTCAAACGCGCAACTTAAGGAAGCGATGATTAATTGGATAAATATAAAGTCAGGAAACATGTAGAATTAAAAAGTGTAAGGAGCTGCTTAAATCCTACATCCGTGGCTTACGAATTGCATCCAGCATAAACGCGACACAGGCAACCTCGCATTACGCATCAAATTAAGCTAACCACACGGCACACCCTCCAAATCTAACAAACTTAACAACATCCGAGCATATCCAAATGTACTTACAGGCAATCTGAACCAAGCAGCAACTACTAGAGCAAGAATGAAATCGATGAGTAGAATGAACTCACAAGCTGGCTATAATCGATGTCTGGTGTTTGCCACCAATGACTGTTGCACCAAGTACTTCTCAGCTAAAAAAAGCCTGCTAACATCCTAGATCATATCAGAATTAAAGCATGTGAAAGCATCTAGATCTCTAAAAACTACTTTGGTATTTAATGACTGTCGACGATCAAATCGTCGATCTTATAAAAATAGAGAAAAATGATATATATATCTCCTGAAAAAGAATGGGATCGCTCTTTATTACTATGAACTAGCTGTTTACAGGGAATGTGTACGATCAAGCAAATGACTAATCCTAGTTACACTAAGTATGATGTTGGCTATGCTACTGAAAATAGATTAAAAGTATGAATCTAATACCAGTAGCCTCTTGTCTTTCTCCGTTGTCTCTCTTTCTCGCCTCTTTTCTTATCTCCTTCCATACTCTATCTTTAAATAGCTTCCGAAGAGATGGCAGTTGTTTCTGGAGAAGACGTCTGTGCGAAGCGTTGTGTCTGGTAAGAGGGAGGTGGCAGTTGATTAAAGTATCAACTGATGTGCGGTTAAATATCGACTGGACATTCAATCATTAGTCAGTGTCTTAGGATTATGTAATGTCACGTGGTATGGAGTATACAACACGTGTTCCATTCATCACACGGTAAAGTATATACCTGGATTTGGATCCAGATATCAGTTAATAGCTTTACGAGAAGTTAACTGGTCGGGGACTAGGTACGGGACCTTGTCCGACCAGAGTATTTATTATGTAACATCTGGAATCCTTACTATCAGTGAGGTCGTTAGCCTCAGAGGTTACGACCACGAAGACATATGGTCTTTCCTTATGTATTAAAATAATATATAGAGGTTTTAATCCTCGTCAATGACAATATGTAAATATGAGACTAACATATTTATTGAGTGTTTAAAAGGTTTAGTCCTGGTGACGAATATGACATCCTGGAGATGTGTGCTAAAAGTCAACATGAAGATCAATATAATTCAAGACAAGGTATAAGTAGTCTAGGACCCTTTTTTATTTTACCGGTCTTTGGA
The DNA here is from genome assembly GCA_036346395.1 of Hsuehochloa calcarea. NCBI lineage: Eukaryota > Viridiplantae > Streptophyta > Magnoliopsida > Poales > Poaceae > Hsuehochloa > Hsuehochloa calcarea. The sequence continues at coordinate 13,756,673 of CM070596.1, read as the reverse complement.
GAAAATGATGGAAGACTGTATTTTAGGTTAGATATCGTACTGTTAAGAGGGATCATGACTAGTAGATTGATAGCATGTTCTTGTGTCATTTGGATCAATCTAGGATCATGCATGCACTTAGAATTTTTTGAAAGCTAACTATGATTTTCTCAGAAAAGTCGGTAGTACCAACGTTTACTTAGTGGTACTACCACACAGCGGTATGACAGGGAAGGTGGTGCGGTACTATCGCAACCTGGTTGGACCGAAAACTAGTTGGCGGTACGTATCTTCCAAAGAGAAACCTATAGAAGTATGTTTGCTCCCCTGGAAGGCGGTAGTAGCGGGGTTCATTTGGCGGAACTACCGCATATCCTGAGCGGAATGACCGCACACCGGAAGTATCGAAACTTAGTTGGCAGTACATTCTTTCCGGAGAGGGCTACTTTTGGACCTCTAAGGGATGTGATAGTACCGCTCTATGTTAACGGAACTACCATAGAGCGGAACTATCGTATATTCAACGGGTAGTACCACGTCGCATATTCAACGACTAGTTCAGAGACATTAATTATGTCTGTTATAGCCGTTATTGTGCAGTCGGTGGAAGTGCGGTAGTACCGGATGATGAACGGTGGTACTGATCTTGCCTCTAACGGTCAAATTTGTTGGTGGAGGGTATAAATACCCCTCCACCGGTTCAAGGACAAGATGTTGAGACCTAATTGAACATCCTTAAGCTAAGAGCATACTCTCCACACCTTATATACACTTGTTGCATTCATTGAGAGGTTGTTGAGCAAAATTCAAGTGCATTCATTTCTATATTGATCCTTGGCACTTGATTTCCATTAAGCGAAGATTGTGGTTTATTCCTCTTGTTGTTTGTAGGCATCTAAACGGCTTGACGGGAGTTCGCGCGGTGATCTATTCAAGGAGATTATGAAGAGGCCCGACGCCAAATTGTTAGTGGTTTGGTGCTCGCTATCTCCGGAGTGGAGGAAGAGTAACCCCGAGTGTATCGAGGTGTTGGTTCGTGTTGGAGCTGGTCCGAGTGGTTGGACTTACTCGGAGATGTTGGCTCAATTTGTGGAGTTGGTCCGACGTGGTTGGGCTTACATCAACGTGGATTAGGGGAGACTGGCAATCTCGAAACACCACAGTAAAACATCCGTGTGGCATTGTGGTTTGCCTTCTTATGCTTTACTTTGGGCAATTTATATTACATATATTAAATTACTTACATGTCTTTGGATGATCGCTATCATTATCAATAGTCTTAGAATTGAATTACTTACATGTCTTTGTGTAAAGACTAGTTGATTTAGTCTTTAACTGATCAAAACCGAATTGAGTTACAATTCCGCACAAAACTCAGTTTTAGCCGCACAAAAAAAACCGTATATTCTATCTCTCTAGTCAACCTCCTCGATCTTACAGCATGCACTAAGGAACATGCAATAACAGGTAGTAAACCTCTAAATAGGCAACAGAGGAAATACCAAACAAAAAACTCAGCGGTTTTTTTTATATCAAATTCATGAATACCTGCAGTTAATGAAGTGGTCGATCCATCAGTAGATCACCCAAAAATCAGCACACTATGATCTAAAAATAATCTACAAAAATAGCGATCCTCTCATAAAACCACGAGTCTAATCAGCACAAAACGAAAAGGATATAAACAAACCTGAGCTCTGAAGCCTACTCATTGTCGAACCAATGAATTGATGCTTATTCCATTTTCTTTCCTGTAATACATAGTTAACAACCAAAAACAGAGAAAGTATCCATCATTAATTGATAAATATACCCAGCAACCTGCACATAAACTGAAGAAAAAAATCATAGCCAAAACTAATTTAAAAACCTACGGTAAGCAGTAGCACAGGGATGTCGCACAATGGACATCCTAGATCCTATCAGAATTAAAGCATGCACCAAGGATCATGCAATAACAGTGCTAAACAGGATGTAAGCTATATATATAATACTTTGACGGGATTTGCAGCACCTGCATCACAGTAAAAAGATAAAAAAGAAAGTGATAGTAAACCTCTAAATAGGTCGTAGCCTTTATGTTGTAGCTAGATGGTGGGTGATGAGGGGTATGCAATATTGGAAATACCAAACAAAATTCTCAGCGATTTTCTATCGAATTCATGAATACCTATAGCTAATGAAGTGGTCAATCCATCAGTAGATCACCCAAAAATCAGCACCCTATGATATAAAAGTAATCTACAAAAATAGCGATCCTGTCATAAAACCACCTGTCTAATCAGCACTAAACGAAAATGATAGAACAAACCTGACCTCTAAAGCCTACTCATCGTCGAACCAATGAATTTATGCTTATTCCATTTTCTTTCTTGTAATACATAGATAACAACCAAAAACAGAGAAAGTATCGATTATTAATTGATAGATATACTTAACAAAACAACTTGGAGTAGATTGATTTTGATGGGAACTGCACTGTCTACGCAGCGCTGCCATCATGGATATATATAGGCATCGTACATGATTACAACAAACCTCAACCATAAATATGTAGATCCTAACAGAAGCTAACTAATCCACATATACACACACACACGTGAGAACCATGTACTCTAACACCCTCCCTCAATCTCAACTGTGTCTAACAGATGAAGATTGTGCTTGCACGCCTGAAACAATGGCAATGGCAATGGCTCGGTGAAAATGTCCGCAAGTTGATCTTTAGAAGAGATAAACCTGATGTGGAGTAGCTTCTGAGCAACACGTTCCCGAACAAAATGAAAATCTACCTCAATGTGCTTCGTACGAGCATGAAACACAGGGTTGGACGATAGATACGTAGCACCGATGTTATCACACCATAACACTGGAGGATGATCTTGTGCAATGCGAAGATCCTGTAACAGGGACTAAACCAGATCAACTCCGACATTGCGTTCGCAAGAGCCTTATATTCGGACTTAGTGCTTGAGCGAGACACTGTAGCCTACTTCCGAGCACTCCATGCGATCAAATTCGGTCCATAAAATATGGCATAGCCCCCGGTTGATCGTCGATCATCCATGCTACCAGCCCAATCCGCATCCGAAAAAGCAGACAATAGAGTGGAGGAAGAGGGCTGAAGATGTAAGCCATGAGCAGCAGTGAACTGGACATAGTGCAAGATGCGCTTGACGGCCGCCCAATGAGTGTTCCGAGGAGAGTGAAGGTACTGGCAGACTTTGTTAACAGCAAACGACAAGTCGGGCTGAGTAACAGTGAGATACTGCAATCCTCCTACAATGCTCCGATACGTGGTAGCTTCATCCGGATCCAAGAGATCACCATCGGTACTAGAAAGCTTCTCTGAGGCTGGCATAGGAGTATGAGCAGGCTTGCATTTGAGCATACCGGCACGTCGGAGCAGATCCAGGCCATACTTCTTTTGCGTAAGGAGGAGACTTTGTTGATGATGATGCACCTTTAGGCCAAGAAAGTAATGAAGTTTCCCCAAGTCTTTGACAGCAAACTCAGACTGGAGACCTTGAACCAGGAGATCAATGGCAGCAAACGATGAGCTGCTCACAATAATGTCGTCCACATACACAAGGAGATATATGGTGACATCCGGTCGATGAAGCATGAAAAGTGATGTATCGGCAGTGGAGGCAACAAATCCATGATCCCGAAGAGCAGCTCCAAGACGCACATGCCATGCGCGAGGTGCCTATTTAAGGCCATAGAGGACCTTAACCAGACGGCGGAGATGATGAGGCTGAAGGGGATCTTCAAACCCAGGAGGCTGCCGCATGAACACTGTTTCTTCCAAGAACACATGCAAAAAAGCATTTTGAACATCAAGTTGACGAAGATGCCATCCCCGAGCAACTACCAAGGACAAGAGAAGACAAATTGTGGTTGGCTTGACGACAGGGCTGAAAGTATCCTCATAATCAAGTCCATAACGTTGTTTGAAGCCTTTAGCCACTAACCGCGCCTTATAGCGCTCAATAGATCCATCGGCATGCTTTTTAACTTTCAACACCCATTTTGAATCAATGACATTGACACCCTGCTGTGGAGGAACAAGTTGACAGGTTTCATTTTTGATAAGGGCATCAAATTCCTACTCCATTGCCTCTCTCCAGTGCGGTATACGCAAGGCAGCACGAAAATGTGCTGGTTCAGACATCGGATCGGCGTCTGCATGGGCCATGCAGGCAGCGATCCATGCCACCGTGCCATCTGTCCGCACGAGAGGCTTATGGATTCCTCTGCGGCTTCGCGTGACCGGGCCAGGCGGGGACGACTCAAGAGCAGGCGACTCCGGAGAATGTGGTGGAGAAGGATCCACGTTGCTTGGTGCGGGAGTCGCATCGTTTGGCGAAAAAGCCGGCTCTGCATGCACGTTGCCCTCCGCTACTGCATGGCTGGGAATAGCGGCCTGCAGATGATCGACGTGCGGCACAGAAGCAGCGTCCAAGGGAACTTCAAGGCGAGCACCGCGACCTGTACCTGCACCATGGTTAGGGAGCAACAACGGGGCATGCGCACGATCTTCAAATTGGTCAATAGGAGTAGGGGAATTAGAGGAATTTGGCAAGGAATCCGATGAGGGTAAATTGGAGAAGGGGAAGACATTTTCATCAAAGATAACATCGCGACTAATGTACACACGATTTGTGGCAACATGAAGACATTTATAACCTTTGTGGAGAGAGCTGCACCCAAGAAAAACACATTTTTTAGATCGAAACTGAAGTTTATGAGTATTATATGGCCGAAGATGTGGCCAACAAGCACACCCAAATTTTTAAGGAAGGTATAGTCAGGTACTTCACCTAAGAGCCTTTCAAGAGGTGTTTGCATGTTAATAACACGTGAAGGCAATCTGTTTATAAGAAAACAGGCCGTGGAGAAGGCATCACTCCAAAAATGAAAAGGAACAGATGCATGTGCAAGGAGGGTGAGTCCAGTTTCAACAATGTGTCGATGTTTACGTTCAGCAGTGCCATTTTGTTGACGTGTATGGGGATAGGAAACTCGATGAAGAATGCCAAGTTTTTGGAAGAATGAGTGTAACTTATGGTACTCACCTCCCCAGTCGGATTGAACATGCAAGATTTTATGCTTAAGTAAGCGTTCAACATGTGTTTGGAATTGGAGAAAGACATTGAATACATCACATTTACGCTTGAGCAAATAAAGCCATGTATACTGACTATAAGCATCCACGAAACTGACATAATAATTGTGTCCACTAACTGAAGTTTGGGCAGGGCCCCATACATCGGAAAAGATAAGCTCAAGGGGAGCTTTTGTTACATTGAGTGGAAAGGGAGAAAGGCAGTTGATGGCTTTTGTCTTCTTGACAAGCATCACACACTGCATCTAATTTATTGGACTCTGAGGGAAGCTCATTATGGTGAAGGACATGTTGAACAACTTGCAATGCCGGATGACCTAGGCAAGCATGCCACTTGGCGGGTGACTGTGGATATCATGGGGATATGCTCTAGATCTTAGGATGATGTGACAATTGGCAATGGCGTTAACGGTTTGTTGTTTCACTAGTTTTCGATAAAGTTCAGGTTTTCTAGACAGGGGCGGTCCGACCGGCCATAGCATGGCGGTCCGACCGGTCCCAAATCGGTCGGACCGGCCATGTGTGGCGGTCGGACCGGCCGTGACAAAAAATGGTCAGAACAGGCTGGGCCAAAACTAGAGGGTGTAGGCAAGTGAGGGGATCCCAATGCACTTGGTCTCATGATTTTTGGAGTCTCCAGTCAAAAGTTATTCGAGATATAAAATTCCAGTAGGGTTTGGGATTTGAGGGGCCAACATTTGGCTAAGTCCCATTGGCCGGTCTGAATGGCTGAGTGGCGGTCGACGGTAGGGTGGTCGACCGGTGGGCGGTCTGACCGGTTGTCACTTGAACGTCGGGCTTCGTGGCGGCATTGTTCGTTGGTTAGGTCAAAGTCATGAGTTTCAGTGCATATGTGTTGCATGATGCATGTTTTGACTAACGTGGGTCAAGTTGTGAAGAACTTGTTCCTGGATTCGATTTGCTTGTCTATTTGTTGTGCAGGTTGCTTGGTGGTCAACGACGGTCAACGGCGAGGATGATCGGGACTAGGCTTGGAGAGCTGAGGTCTAGAACGATCGACGATGCCGGGTGAGGTCAATGAACTCAAGTGTGGTGCAGAATAGACAAGGATGACCGAACGGACAGTTCGGTGTGACTGGTTTGATCAAGCGGCGCGGGAGTCGGTGCAAGCGCCATGGTGGTTTCGGTGGGAGCCGGATGGGAGAGAATTGCCGACATGGAGAGAGTCGTTGATCAACCTACACGTGGCGGAGCAGGCGAAGTGCTTCACGCAGATGGACTCGGTCTTCGGAGAAGGATCGAGAAGGGGTATTTTGGTAATCTTACCAAATACCACCTTGGTGACCTTTTGCCAACCCGCGGCGCAAGACGACGCAAAGAGAAGCGGTTTAGGTCAAGAGGTGTTGAAGACGGCGTTTTAAAATACGTGAGTGTGTGACCCGTTTGTGTTGGGCCTTAACGGGAGCCCATTTAAGTTAATCTTCTAGAAGGTCTAAGCCTCCACTATAAATAGAAGAGGGAGGTGGCTGCACCCCCTTTAACCCTTTCATTATTGTTGAAACCCTAGTTTGGCTTAGGGAGAGGATTAGTGGAGGTTATGGTTCTAGAGAGTTTTGATTTGATTTCGTGCTCTTGGATTGATCTTTGTCCTCCATTGATGGAGTGGATATAAACCCAAACCCTATCAAATCAATCCAAGGAAAGTTTGCTCAAAGATGTGTCTCTTTGTCTTTCTTCTCCCTATTTGGTGATTTTGAGTCTTTCTTTGATTCACATATTTTTGATTGATTTATTTACATGATCTAGCTTGCTGTGACATGTGGGAACACATCTAGGATCATCTTGATCATCAATCACCCACGAGCAAGTTTTTGGATCTAGTTTTGGTTTTGACTCGGTTTTGAACCATCCACCTCTCAAACTGAAAAAGGTCGTAACTTTTCCAAGGATCTTCATGATCTTTGATTGGAATAGGTTCCTGACATCCTAGAGAAGGTGTGTACCAAGTTTCATCAAGTTTGGAGTTGTAGATCAAAAGTTACATCTATTTGCAACTTCATTTTTCGTGCTGATTTCACTGTTCATCAGGCTGGAGGTCAGACCGCCATTAACATAGAGGTAAGACCACCCATGGACCGGTCAGACCGCCATTAACATAGAGGTCAGACCGCCCTTCACTTGGAAATCAAGTTTTGGTTGATTTTGGTTGTTTTGCTTCGGGGTTTAGATTGGATTCAATACTAGTCTTCCGCTGTACTGGTATATTGATCTTCATAGCTTCCATAGCTATTAGAGTGAAATTTGTATTGGATCTGGTCTTGGTTGAAAAAGTGAGCGTGCTCCTATTCACTCCCCCTCTAGTCGCCTTTTCGGTCCAACAGTGACACTTTAAGACCGCTGAAGACTTGCTTGATGGATGGTTTATCAATGGAGTAAAGACCATTGCGACACCGACCTCTAAGAATTATTGCCCTCGTATCCCGATCCTTTATAAAAAGATTGTTAGGGTGGAATTCGACAAGGACATTATTATCTTGTGTAAGTTTACGAACAGACACTAGATTGTGAGTGACTTCAGGGACATGAAGCACATTGGTAAGATGAAGAGGCTTTGACGATGGAGTAGGTAAGATAGATTGACCAACATGAAGTATGCGCATACCTGAACCGTTGGCAGTGTGGACCTGCTCCTTGCCCTGGTACGGCTCCTTCATGTTCAGCTTCTCTAGTTCACCGGTGAGATGGTCGGTGGCCCTGTATCCATGTACCAGCTGGCGTCAACAGGATACGACGGGGTGTGGCCTTGCGTAGCAGCAGCGACTTGGCGTTCCGTCGAGAGCCCATCATTGCCAATACCAAGGAAGCTCCGATTAAACCTCTTGTAGCAACGAGATGCGATGTGCCCAACCACACCGCACAGTTGGCAGACAGGGCGGTTGCCCGTGTTCTGCCTGTTGTTGGCGTTGCCATTGGTGCCGCCTGACGAGGACTTGCCGGTGTTGTTGTAGAACTTGCCGGTGTTGTTGTAGACGGACTTCACCTGAGCGTTGATGTTGGCGCGGTGAAACTTGCCACTCGTTTTAGCCGCATTCGTCGAGTGAGTGTTGACGTTGAACTCAGCGGACCGGCGCCCTTCGACGCGATGCTCGGTACTCAGGAGGCGAGCGTACAGGTCACGAAGGGGCATCGGAGTGTCACGCGCCGTGACCACCTCAACAAGAGGATCATATTCCTCGTCGAGGCCGTTGAGCAGGAAGGAGGTAAACTCCTCATTGCGAATAGGTTGACCAATGGACGTAAGCGTGTCCGAGAGGGTTTTAACCTTGTTGAAGTACATGGCTGCCGACATATCATGCTTCTTGATGGTGCCCAGTTGACTGTGGATCTGCATCGATCGTGCCGTCGATTGGGATGCAAAGCTACTCTCAAGAGTAGACCATGCCTCCCTTGAAGTCGCAGCGAACATCACCATGCCGATCACCTCAACGGTTAGCGATGACAGGATCGCCGAGAGGATGTCTTGGTCTTGTTGGACCCAGGTGCCGTACGCCGGATTGGGCTCGAAGACCTCGGAGCCGCCCTCTGCCGTCTTGGATATTGTAGACGCAAGACATGGCGAGGTGCCGTCGACGTAGCCCATGAGCAGATGGCTCCGAAGAAGGGGAACCAGCGCACGCCAGAACATGTAGTTTTCTGACGTGAGCTTGATCGTGATCAAGTGCGCGAAGTTGATTGGTGACATCACGCTGACGCTTGCAGAAGGCGAGGAGACGAGCACGCCGGCGGAGGAGTTGCCGTTGGAGGCAGTGGTAGTCATCGTTGCCTCGGATCAAAGCTCTGATACCATAACAAAACAACTTGGAGTAGATTGATTTTGATGGGAACTGCACTGTCTACGCAGCGCTGCCTTCATGGATATATATAGGCATCGTACATGATTACAACAAACCTCAACCATAAATATGTAGATCCTAACAGAAGCTAACTAATCCACATATACACACGTGATAACCACGTGCTCTAACAATACTCCCAGCAATCTGCACATAAATTGAAGAAAAAATCATAGCGAAAACTAATTTAAAAACCAACAGTAAGCAGTAGCACGGGGGACAATTTGTAAACAAAGCTGGGAGAGAGAGAGAGAGAGAGATCTGGAAGAAGGGGTGCGGGTGGAGGAGATCGGGATGGGGATGGGGATCTGAAGGACTTTCCAGCTGGGGTCTCGATAGGGGGAGATAGGAATTAGTGATTGGGCATGACGGGGATCAGAAACGATGTCACTTTGTAGATGCGGCGATGACAACGATAGGCAAAGGCCAACGGGGTGATCGAGATCTGCATCTGAGGTCGGTGGGTACCTCTGCGCAACCCAGAGGCCAACGATAGCAGTTGGCAACGCTTTGCTGAAGGCTACGAGGTCGCATCCGGGGCAAAGAGGAGGAGGGGCGGCAAAGGGGGGCGACGAGGAAGAGGCGGCGCGGCGAAGGGGAGGAGGGAGCAGTGGGGTCGGCAGGGCCGGCGTGGGCAAAAGGGAGGAGGGGAGTGACGTGGACGATGGGAAGGAGGAGGGCAGCGAGGGCGGAAGGACATGAGGATACAACATGGGCGATGCAACCGAAGGGGAGGAAGCGGGGGGCGGGGGCGACACGGCTGAAGGGGAAGAACAGCGCGCGAGGAAGAGGACGACGCGAGACTGCGCTGGAGGCTGAGACGTCTAGGGTTTTGGCGTCACAGCTCGTGCGTGGGTGATCCGGCCGCACGTCGCAATGGCCTCCATCCGACGGAGCTGAAGGCCTGTCGGTGGTAGGCCACAGCGTGTGGGCATGCGACTTGCAAAAAAAAATGGCCGGAAACGCGGAGAGGCCGCGATTCTCAGCGCCATAAGAAGTTTACAACGCATGCTCCCGCCACACCAGGTGCCAAACAAGGGAAGAGGATCCCTTATTTGGAGGGCTAATTGACTCTGCCATAGGAGCACTTTAGACCATTTGATCAAAGTTTGGATGGCTAGGATTGAACCGATATAGGACTATGCTGCAGTGACAATCTATTGAAAAAAGCCGCTACGATACTACTTAAAATCTGGACCATCCACCTTGAATCTAATAGCTAGAAAATTAATGCAAAGAAGCGCTGTAGCATATGCATTTAGTGAAATGATGAAAAAGATCCGAATCCCCAAATAAGATATGTAGTACCCCCTCCTACTACAGTGCCAGGTGCCCCGTACTCGTCTCAATGCGGAGGAAGAAGGAACAAATGATGCTTTGAGACACGTGTCACTGTTTTAGGAGGGATGCTTCGTATCTTATTTGGCATCGGGTGCCATAGAATTTTTTTATCTCTCTCCAAAAGCGAGGCCTAGCTTGTAAGTAAGAAATAATGTTGCGTGATTTTGATTCCTCGAAAGGGAGGAATCAGGGCAAAATACTCCATGATTGTACTTGGATAATCATTTGCTGGATCACCCCGGATCGTTTCGTACGCGTGCCATTATTATATCGCTAATGAATTTGATTAGATTGATAAGAGTGTAGGGTCGGTCAGTTATGCGGATCACTGTTTGGGCTAGTAATTATGGGGGCGTACGGCCAGAGTAATCAAAAGTGCCATGTAACCTTGATCGTATTGATACGCACGCAGCTAATGATGTCACGAGGGATAACAAAGCTGCCAGCAACAAATAAAACTTGTTAGAACCACACGAAACCTCTATAAAACTTGCTTGAAAGCTAAAACCTTCATTAAAATTGAAACACCATGAAACTACTATAGCGTGGGCTAACAACCCTTTTAAGAGAGAGAGAGAGAGCGGAAGGAGGACTTGTTAGCTAGCTAAATAACCCAAGGTGATTAGCGATGCATGCACTTGAATTAATTGTGTACTCCTGTGCAAAAGGAAGCAAGCAGCTGCTCGATCACTTGCTGGTTAATTTCTTCCTTGGAGGGAGATCGACCGAGGGAGCACGAGGGCATTTGCAGCGGAAGAGAGCCCTTATAGCGATCATGTGAACAAGATGGCCGGCTGGCCAAAAGTTGGCGGCATGCGGCAGCGTTGCAGCACTTGGAATATTGGACCACGCCCTAAATTAGAGCAGGCACGCATGTATGTGATAATATAATGCACGCAAGCACACCAACGAGGCAAGGGGGTTGCATCACTCTACCATAGTTCAGTAATTGAGGTGGATCCAGTCAGTGCAGTCGTGACTGCAACAGCAGCCAAGTTCGTCAGCAACATTCTCAGATCAAAATTAATTCCGTGAAATACAGGTGTATTTACGGTGCTTGATTTTACCAACGGTGCTTGATCCGCGAATCTGCGATTATGTTTCTGATCTAGCATGTGTGTGTGTGTAGTGATAAACTCTGTACTATCTAGATTCTAGGTGGTTGCGCGGTACACTCCACATGACGAAGATCCAGAGCAAACTGCGTTGATACCGTGGACTATGGTATGTATGATTCTAATCTTAGTGTTGAACAAGTGACATAGTGTCGAGATGTTTGAGGATTAAATCTTGGTTTGAGCAAATTGTCGGATTTGCTGTTAGGCTATAGGCGGTCTGACCGACCATAGTCGAAAAAGTTAAATTTTGAGAAATATGATCAAACACTTACGTGGTAGTGTTTGGAGGTGTGTTTGCACTAGATTTCATGGAAAATGGAGATCTAGTTTTGCTGAAATGTTGAGAGAGGGTTTTTTTTTTCCAAGACTTAGAAAATTTTGGGGTGTTGTCTGGTCGGTCGTTGGCTGGCGGTCGGACTGCTAGTCAGACTGACCCTGCTGGTAGTCCGACCAGTTAAGGGCGGCGGTCAGACCGGCTAAGGTGCGATCATGCACAGAGATGTGCGATGATCTTGTGGGTTTAGTCAAAGTCATGGGAGTCAATGCATAGGTGTTGCACAATGCATGTTTTGACTAACGTGGGTTAAATTGTGAAGAACTTGTGCCTGAAATTGATTTTTTGGTCTATTATTGTGTAGGTGGCTTGGAGTCAACGGCGAGGATGATCGGAACTAGGCTATAGGAGTTGAGGTCCAGCGCAAGATGGACAAGAACGACCGAACGGGAAGTTTGGTGCAACGGATTGCATTAAGTGGCTTGAGAGTCGATGCAAGTGTCATGGTGGTTCCGGTGTGAGTCAGATGGGAGAGACTTACCGATATAAAGAGAGCCATTGATGAACCTACGCATGGCGAAGCATAAGATTACTTGAGGTTGATTGAACTCGGCCTTTGGAGAAGGATCGAGGAGGGGTATTCTGGTATCCTCGTCAAAATACCGGGTTGGTGACCTTAGAGAAACTATAGCGCAAGACGGCGCAATGAGATGCGGTTTATGTCAAGAGAAGATGAAGATCACGGAAAGACGAATTTAGAAGACCTAGTTCGTTATCCGCGTTGAGAAGTGTGTGTGGGTGTAGACACGTTTGTATGTGGGCTTGACGGATGTCCAATAAGGTTTTCTCTCTAAACCTAATATCCACTATATAAGAGGATGGTGCATGATTTGCACATCCTTCTATTCAAGCCTTGGAAATCATAATATATGATTTAGGGAAAAACAGAAATAGAGGATGCTTGGATTTGAGAGAGATGGATTGAGAAATTAGGTGCTCAAGTGTGAGCTTTTCTCCTCCATGGTGGAGTGATCGTAAACCTACAATCCCTCCAATCAATCCAATCTAGATTGCCCCAAGATGAGTTCTATCTTGTTTTTGTTATCTCTTTGATGATTTTAGAATTTTTGTGTTCCAAGGGTTTAGGTTGGGTCTTTTACTGTGCTCTAACTTGCTATGATTTGTAGGATCTGATAAGGTCCTCTTGATCATCTTCCACGCACGAGCAAGCATTTGACTCAAGTTTTAGTTTTTCTCGGATTTTGTGCTTTCTTGACCCCAATCAAGAAATTTGTGGACTCTTAGCTTCGATCATCTCAATCGTCGATTGGCATAGGTTTCTGGGTTTCTTGATGAGTCATGTTTGAAATCTCAGAGGATTTAGATTATAGAATAAAAGTTAGATCATTTTGTGGATTTTTTCGAACTGCTGTTCTTGCACCCAGTGGCTAGATCGGCCTCACAGCAGTCAGGCCGGTCTAGCCGGACCGGCATCGGCAGTTAGACCAACAGAGAGGGGTTGAGCTTATAGTTTTTCAGTTTCAACCCAAGACTTTTTCTGTGATCTTGTGCCTTTTATTTTCACAGTTATTGGACTGAAAAAGTAGATGAATAACGAAGGTGGTGCAAAATATATATGCTCCTATTCACACCTCTATTCACTTATTCGGTCCAACAAATATATTTTTTAAAATGATATTATTTTAATAAAGATATACAAGAATAAAATAGTCAAATATTTTTTTTCAGAAATGGCTACTGACGTCATTTGAAATGGCAGTTCGACCACCGTTTTCAAATGGTGATAGGGTCCAATCGCCATTTGAAATGGCGATAATAGCCCTGCCTCGTGGAAACAGTTTTGTTGTCATTTGAATTGGCAATAGGATCTCTATTACCAATTGAATTTGTTGTCATTTGAATTAATTATAATATTTTGGGATCTTTAAGTGTCACCAATTGAATTGGCGACATGAGCAAATAGAATGCGATTTCACAAGACAATAAAAATAGCCCTTCGGTGACGCAATAACAAAATTATTGAAGAGATTGAAATTTAAATTAATTATATTTATATTTTGGTAATATCTTTAAGTGTACACACAACAAGAATAAAGAATATCATAAATACGAGACTAGATAATTTTGATAAGATAAGATTACTAATACATCTATTCGCTCTTGGGGCATACCCACGATTTCGGAGTTTTGTGTGCATGATCAAATATATTTAGAATTGCGTTGAGTAGTAAACTTCTCGTCGGTTGTAGTCTCTCGGTTCAGGCTCACTGCATGCGACACTGACTCTTTGAAATAAACAAGAAGGCATGAGTGTTTCTAGTGTGCTTGTCATAAGAAATTGCTGTTAGTAAATAGCAGAATTTGAAATAAACAAGAAGGCATGAGTGTTTCTAGTGTGCCTGCAAACTGTGCTAGGGTATGTTCGGGTGAAGCCGTGAGCCATGACGCACTACTGCTCACCCTCGTCCACGCACTGTTGGGTCATGCACATCCCTCGGCCTCGCTCTTCGGCATGGCGTAAGCTCGATGCCTCGGCTCGCCTTCTCCATAAATCATTCACGTACTGCGCCATAAAATAATATCTATACGATAAACTAAACTATACAAAGCTAAAATGATGTACTATAACAAACTACGCTACATATCAAATACATCTAAATTTGTCTAATCCATTCAATTCTATGTCGCTAGTTTTATTTGCTAACCTATTAAGGTTTCAAATTTAGATACAAAGTTGTAAAATATTTACCTGCAAAGTGGACAACCGGATCTGCCTCCTCTCTCTCTCCTCCTTCACTATGAACCGACAGCGCTTCGCTAGGTCATTTCTCCGCTCCCCTCTCCTCCTCTCCCTCTTTTTTTTCCGTAATAAAGTGACACTCAGCTGAAATTCTATGGTTTTTATAGTTTGACCCTTGTTGCCATTTGAAATGACAACACGAAGGGTTAACCAACGATAAGGGCATTTACTGCTAGTTAGGTATTTGAAATGACGACAGTAGCCTTTTTCTGTAAAAAAAATTGACTACTTATTTTTACAAATCTTTATTAAAATAATATTATTAAAAAATCCAACAGATATCAGATAGGAGTACTGGCTAGCTAGGTCCATGCCAAACTTATCAAGCGGCCGCAGCCCAGATCGATGGACGGGAAGCAAAGCAAAGCAAAGATGTAGGGGACCAGAGCAGAGAAGCAACTGGCCGGCCAAGAGAGATTTATGTGAGGTGGTGCCGTGGTGGGGGGAGGCTGCGATGCGATGAATGATTCCTCCAAACCACCGCGCGCGCACTACCTGCGCCGCGTTCTTGTTTAGAAGCTGCTAGCTAATTATTGATCTGTGGCTTTCGTAGATGCAGAAAGTGATGCTGCGCCTTGCAAAGTAGCATGCATGGCCGGGTTCTTCCCAGCTGGACATAGTTTCTTCGCAAGTTCCTCTGCTTTTGAGATTTAGCGGCCTGCTTGGGTTCTAGATTTCATATAATGCATACGCTCTCAATTATGACCACCCATATATAATGTACATGAAATGTTCCAGACTGACAATAGTTTCAACTTTGGCCGGGCGGTTCGAATGATATGTATCTGAAGTAGTTTTCCCCTTCTCATTTGGAAAGTTCAGAAGCTATATTTCCCTATTCTTGACTCTTGATGTGAACCTCTTGTGACTTGTGTTAGCGCACTTATTAGACCCTACAAACAACACAGTACGTAAACTGCAGCCGCATAATGCTCCTTTCACAGCCACTATTTTTTCCAGTCCATTTTCTGAACTAACAGTTTTTAGTTGCCAACAAAACTACTCCAATCTTTTTCCAAGACGACTCCATGGACACCACCTCAATGCAAGGCCGTCTGTCATTGTTTACTGCACGGCAAAAGGCGGAGCTCGCTTCGCTTGTGTTGCGTCCTCCGAGTCCCAGCTGATGATTCCCCAAAGTCACAAGAAAGAGAAGACAGCTTTCTTGAGCCCAACAACCCGTTTCCAGGAGGTGAAGAAGAAAGAAAAGCATATTTTAGTTGTCACCTTTGCCACTGTAACCTTTTCAGTACTGCCCCTGACCTGACCTGACCCAGGCAGAGACAGAGGCAGACTCCAGGGGAACAGCAATGTGCCCGCGGCCCAACGCAGAGAGAGAGAGAGAGAGAGAGAGAGTAGCAGAGGCAGGCAAAAGAAGAAGAGGAGAGGAGAGAAGAGAACAGAAAAGATCATGGGAAGGGTGCGTGTCTAGTAGCACGGGCAGAGGCCAAAAGCTCGGATCGTGCAAATCTTCCCCCTGCACGCCTAATTATCCCTTCACCGACCCTTGTCTTGTCGCTAGCTGTTCTGTCATCAGTAGCAGCAGGTAATCCTATTCTTCTTCTCTAAAATAATACACTCTCTTAACTGATCTTGTTAATGAGCCCCAGCTATACCTCTGTGCTTAGCCCAAAACGACCCCTGAATTAGTACTAGTTCTGCCACCTTTGGGAGGGGAGAGAAGAGTTGGAGAGAGGGAGTGACAGAGAGTAGCACACAAGGTCACAAACAAACATCTCTATCAGGCTATGACCAGCCCTGCGTGATACTAGTGAGGATGTCATGGGCGGCAGCTATAGATGCCCTATGATCACATTGGCGTGTGCCATGCTCCATTTCCATTTCTAGCCCCGTGGAATCTCTCGCACTCGCACCCCCTGCTCCACATCTCTTCTTGGCCGAGCTCCTCTTTCTTCTCCGCTAGCAAGCAGCAACTCACCAGTTACTGGTTAGTGGTGCGGTTCAGATCACATGTTTTTTAGTGCATGAGCTGGTTCTTGGCTCCAAGCAAAAGGTGAAGACGGACTTGAGTCAAACACGGCTGCTGTTGCTGCTTTTTTTTTGGTTGCTTTGATGTTATTTGGGTGAGCTGTTAGTTTTGACATATAACACAAGGAAAATACTACCAAGGAAACCAGAGATCAAGAGGTCATTGGTGCTTTCACTACTGCCCTTTCCTTTTCTATTCTATTTATCTTCACCATTGTTGAGTTGTTAGTTTGTTTTGTTTTAACTGTCTTCTTTCTGTTTCCACAGAACATTTGACACATGAAAAGAGCAGGGAGAGCTTAAAAGATCTCACCTTGGATCAGGAACTTGTGGGCGTCTGAACCAGGCAAGGTTATATATATATATACATATATATATGTCTCTCCCTCTGTTGGTGCTAGTTTCGTTGTTAATTTTGACCTTGTTCTCCAATCATCTGTTTGCGCAGGACTTGGTAGTTAGGAGAAGAGATGGGGGAGGCAGAGAGCAAGAAGAGCAAAGGTGGCTGCTCAACTCTTCGCAACTGGATGGGCGAGCCAAGTGACCAGGACGAAGAGGAGAAGACGCTTGAGCTCAGCCTTGGGCTCCCAGGAGGAGGCTGGAGAACGGCTTGCAAGGAGAAGGGGAAGCACTCTGTCGTTGACAACTCCATGCTCTCGCTTGGCTACTCCACAGCTGTCTCCCACTCTCAAGGTATGGAATGATGCATGGATCACTGGATCACAAACTTCATGAGAAGGCACATGTTGTTGGCGCTCTGTTGTACTACATGTTTTGGTGTTATTACATACCGCTATGGTGTCTTGTGGTCTTATCAAACTTAGACATGAGTGCAAGTTTTGATACATGAGTAGAAATGTATCATTGTTATGTGGCAGTTTATACTTTTTGGGTAAGAGGGTTAAGCAGGAAAGGATCTTGGCTAATTTGTTGTATAGAAAGTTGTTTGATATATTTATGAGTAGAATGACCACGTTTCTTTGAGAACTTGAACATATTGGAGAGATGGTCAGTGCATGAATGATGAAACTTTTACATAGTGTGGTTTCCGAGGTTCGATTCAGATAATAGACTCATGTGAAATGTCTAGATATGAGCAGAATGCACCCACTTTTCTTTGTTCTTGATTGCAAGTAATCCGCCGAAAAATCAGTATAAGTGATGAATTCTCAAGCATAATTTCTCACCCCTTGTTTCTTCCTCCTTGGTTCTTGTGCAGGGAAGTTGAAGGGGTCCCCAGAAGCACACCCACCAGCTACAGGGAATGCACTTGCACCCAACAATAATAGCTCCCAGACAAGGTGGGAATCATAAGGCTTCACATGCTAAATTCCACAAATATTTGCTTTTTAAGAGTGGCAACTGTTGATGGCTCCTGATTCTTTATTCTTCCCATCTGCCCTGGCAATCTGGCATGAATTAAAGAGGGAGGTGCCTCCATCCCCTGCACTGCTCCTCATTTATGGCAAAACCATCCAGGATTCAAGGGTCAGTTTGCTTGTTTGCTTCTGCCTGCCATGCATGGAGATGGAGCTCCTCCTATTTAAGAGGGATGCAGTTATTTTTGGCTCTATGTTGTACTGTTATTTGTTTTTGTCCCTACTGAGCAGTGCTTGGATTTCACTCTACATATGCCTGATTGCCTGGTCGCCTCTCTTTGTTTGCATTCCTCACCACTTGCCAATTACTATACTGTGCTCTCCAAAAGCAAAGCTTTGATACTAGAAAAAGATTTGCTAGAGTTGTGTACATTAATGAGGCTTTCAGCTTCCAAATCTTACAATGTGTATCATCAGTTCACCACAATATGCTTTGAACATCACTTCTAGAGAAATGCTTTCTCATGTATAGGTGATTTAGGATCCACACAAAAATGAAAGACAAAAATCTTTGACAGGCATCACGTATAATATGAACTCTATGCCTAGTTAATTGTTCTGACAAATAAATAACTAGGCTAGGCTTTCAACTTTCATTTCTTTCATTGGGATCTTTTTTACATTCCTACTGGCCTGGTTAATTATGTGTAGTTATAGCTAATTAGTTATGGATTCCTTATCCTGCAAAGTCCCATTGCCAAATGCTGCGAGCCTATTAAGCGAAATTTCAAGATGCTTAATATCTATATATCGATTATCCCAAGCTGTTGGTCAAAACTGTTTAAACATGAATCATTTTGAGGCGTAATTGTTTTTGTGTATTACCACTGTAGCTTAATGGCTGTCTCGCTAAATATGCATTTACTAGCAGGCACTTCGATTTTAATTAACAGTAGTTCTCTTTGCAATAATCCATTATACTTTTTTAAAAAAAATTATTTCTCAGTCTTTCAACCTCCAACTGCAGATCTCCTAGTACTCCTGTTATTGGATGGCCTCCGGTTCGTACATTCAGAAGAAATCTGGCTACTTCTAGCAAAGCATCCCTGGATCTGCAGAATGGGAAGAAGGCTGCGAAAGCTGAAGAGACCAAGAAAGCTCCATTTGTAAAGATTAACATGGATGGTATACCTATTGGTAGAAAGATTGATCTGAACGCCTTTGATAGCTATGAAAAGCTCTCTTTAGCTGTCGACAAGCTATTCCGGGGCCTTCTTGCGGGTATTTGAACCTCCACCACATTGTTTTCACGTAGCAATCTCCTTAAATTATAATTTTAAGATGAGCATTTGCAAACTTCTCCCTTGATACTGAACCTAGGCACTGCTAAGTCGTTTCCATGTTAAGTAGTTTTTCAGTTTTTTGAATGGCTGAGTCAATTGATTAGTATCTGATTCAATGTGTTTAATTTGCATGGTTGTATGTAGCCCAAAAAACCCCTCTCGCTGCTGGGACGAAGGACTGTCCTCAGGAAGACGTGGCAATATCTGGTTTACTAGATGGAACTGGGGAGTACACTCTGGTTTATGAGGATTATGAAGGTGACAGGGTGCTGGTTGGTGATGTTCCATGGGGGTGAGTTTTTATTGCTGCTTTTTTCCCGAGTGATATGTTAAATCTATTAGTATGTAGACATAAGATAGATTCACACAAAATTTGATTGTTGTGCTTATAAGTTGCTACACAGAATACAATGCTGTAGTTCGACAGTAAACAAAATCACAATTTGTTCTACATACAAACAGCATTGCCCAAAGATGAACTGCAGGACCTTCAGTTTACAACTTTGTTAACTGTCAAACATACTTATCCCATGTCTCCTAACTGTTACTCCAATTCATGCAGGATGTTTGTTTCATCAGTGAAGAGGCTGCGAGTGCTGAAGACATCTGACCTCTCTTCTTCTGTCAGTACCTCTTTCCACCCTCCTTGTATTCTCCATGTCAATTATCTTGACCTTATTCTCAGATTGTGGACTTGTCATTCTCCATGCAGCTAATCACTTCTGGCCGGAAAAGAACAGCTGCTGAGTGTTGACCTTGTTTTAGAGGTGCTTGGACACTTGATGTGATGTGCTGTGAAGAAGAATAGGATCTTCTGAGCTTGTATCATCTTTTATTTTGTCTTCCTGTCCTACTGTCTTCGAGGGGATTGGTGCGCCGACCTTTTGGGCTTTCCTGTTCTTATTTACCCTGTTTGTCTCAAATGTTTCTCTCCAAGACACTTCTGAGAAGTGATACGTTTATGCAATTTGACATGACCATATGTAAATGTTCAGCCAAATCAGCTCTACATTTATGCATCCTATCCTATTGCGGGTGAAACTTGGATGATTGGTTTGTTGCCTGTGATCCAGCAGTAGTATAACCGTTCTTCAGAGGATGATTACTGCTGGTCTGCTACTGGTGAAGTTCATTGCATGTCGGCGAATCAGTTTCGGCCATTGTTCTAGTTTCGAACTGTTCTTGATACTCTAGTAGAATCCTGTGGATTCTGTCGTGCTCCTTATCGGGTAGGTGACAACGAGTGCCCGCCGGCGCGATCAAAGCCAGGTCTTGAAGCTTCTGCAGGACAGCGCGCTCGACGGAATCATCGTGTATCCTCTCGCGGAACTCCTTCAGGGCTTTAGGAAAGAGCGCCGTCGGGTCGGATTCTTGACGGATCGGCTCCGACATCACCACGCCGTGCACCGCGGTGGCTCTGTTAATTATACTGAGCTAATGACTTGATCTAAAACATGATTAACCTTAGCACATAAGAGAACACCTAGCAAAACCATTAGTGCGGAATCAAAAGTACGTACCCGAACCGGATGAAGCCATCGGATCTGAAAATTTTGTCGCTGACAGTCGGGGTCGGCGCGGATCTGAGCGCCGGGATTTAGGTCTGAATCACGGAGTCGAAGTAGCGGCGATGATCCAGTGGCCGTCAGTCGATCTCGCGATGTCGTAGTCGAGACGACGGCGTCACGGTGATGCCGACAGGTCCGGCCTTCGTTCACCTCAGTGCTCGTCAGCGATCGGGCTTGTGCGGGATCTTTTGGGTTCGAACGACACGCCTCAAACGAACCCTGATCTGTCCCTCTGTTTTTTATAGCGCTGAGGTAACCGGGACCGTAGACCAAATGAGTTGGAAACGCCCCCGATCAGGGCGCGAGTGGAGACGTGGTCTCCCTAAAATCTCGGGTTTGTTAGCCGAGATCAACTCTAACATTCTCCACTTTGATCGTTAGGCTAACATCATAAGTCCATACTCAAATGAAAAAGTGTACCAAGGTAATGTGTCGCATGACCAATGAAGTGCCATACAACCTCAGTACCTATAGTATACTATCACATTTTAAAATGGATATTCATAATACTTAATGGGAGTTGGTTTGCTTTAAGGTCCTTTATCCAGAATCAGAGGCTTTCCAATAAACCCATGCCGGCAACATGATCACGAAATATATTGGGTGGTAAGCCTTTGGTAAGCGGATCCACAAGCATTGACTTAGTACTAATATGCTTGATACTAATAGTTTGATCCTGGATTCTATCTTTCACAACATGATATTTAATGTCAATGTGTTTGGCAGCACCACTTGACTTGTTGTTACTCGCATAAAAGACTGCGGGTTCGTTATCGCAGTATAAGGTGAGTGGCTTAGAAATGCTGTCAACCACTCTAAGGCCCGGAATAAAGTTCTTAAGCCATACAGCCTGCCCAGTAGCCTCATAACATGCCACAAACTCAGCTTGCATCGTTGAAGATGCCGTAAGGGTTTGTTTGGAGCTTTTCCACGAGATAGCTCCTCCAAAGAAGTGTGAAGATATAACTTTGACGTGGATTTCTTAGTATCAACACATCCCGCAAAATCGAATCTGAATAACCAACAACTTCAAGGTTATCGGTATGCTTATATGTGAGCATGAGATGCTTAGTAGCTTGCATATAACATAAAACTTTCTTAACGGCCTTCGGTGGTCCGGTCCTGGATTTGGTGATATCGCCAAGCATTCGGTTACAAAAGCTAAGTCAGGGCGTGTGCTTACTTGAGCATACATAATGCTTCCGACAGCTGAAGCGTAAGGAACTGTCTTCATCTGATCAGTTTCATATTGGTTCCTTGGACATTGAAATATCCCAAACTTATTGCCCTTAACGATAGGAGCAGGTGAGCCAGAGCATTTATGCATATTGTATCTCTTTAGTACTCTGTCAATGTATGCTTTTTGAGATAAACTTAATACTCCTTTGGACCTGTCCCGGTGAATTTCAATGCCAAGAACGTAAGAGGCATCACCGAGATCCTTCATATCAAAATTGGATGAGAGAAATCTTTTGGTTTCAAACAGCATATCCTTATCGCTGCTAGCCAATAAGATATCATCCACATAAAGCACTAAGATGGTGAATTTACTCCCCTTGAACTTAACATATATGCAGTTATCAACTTCATTTTCCTTAAATCCAAAATTCCTTATAACTTTATCAAATTTGAGGTACCTTTGCCTCGATGCTTGTTTTAAGCCATAAATAGATTTCTTAAGTCGACATCCCATGTACTCCTTGCCTTCCACGACAAAACCTTAGGTTGAGTCATGTAAACATTTTCTTGCAAATCGCCATTAAGGAATGCCGTCTTAACATCCATCTGATGTAGCTCTAAATCATAATGAGCTACAAGCGCCATAACGATTCTGAACGAATCCTTAGTTGAGACAGGAGAAAAAGTGTCATTATAATCAATCCCCTCTCTTTGTGAGAAGCCTTTTGCTACGAGTCTTGCTTTGAACCTTTCGATATTTCCCTTAGAGTCATGCTTAGTTTTGTAGACCCATTTTGACCTCTTGTTTTGACTCGTCAGAATTTCTACTAAGTCCCATACATCATTAGTGCTCATAGACTTTAGTTCATCCTTCATGGCATCAAACCATTTAGGAGAATATTCACTCATTATTGCTTCCTTATAAGAGGTGGGATCATCTACCTTCCCTATATCATTAATATCCTCATTCATGTAAACAACATAATCATTTGGGATGGCAGATCTTCTCTCCCGCTGTGATCTTCTAATAGGTTCAGCAACTATTGCGGAGAGGTGGCGAGGCGCAGGAGGCTTGAGGCTCATCATTAGGTATGACATTAGGAATTTCAGAGACCCCAACGGTGGGTGCATCAACGAAGATTTGCATCTGGAGGTGCAACCACACGAAATCTTGAGAATAAAAATCTACGGGATAAGCGGTGAAGGGCGTAAACCGCTTCTCTTCAAGATCAATTTTCCTAGGCTCCGTGTCCTCATTATTTTCTAAGAACACGGCATGTCTTGTTTCTACAAACTTAGTTGTTCTATCGGGACAATAAAATCGATACCCTTTAGATCTTTCGGGTATCCTATAAAATGGCAACTTCTTGTCTTAGGGTCTAATTTTCCAATATGTGGATTAAATATCTTAGCTTGAAAGACAACAACCCCATACTCTTAAATATTTCAAACTCGGTTTTCTCCGATCCATAATTCATAAGGTGTTTTAGGTGCTGATTTCTGGGAACCCTATTAAGAATATGTCTGTCTTGTCTTTAGTGCCTCCATCCATAAACCGGTGATAAACTAGAGTAGCTAAGCATGCTCGTACCATATCCATAAGTGTACGGTTGCGTCTCTCACTACCCCATTTCTTGAGGTTCACCGGTGTAGAATATTGGGCAACAATGCCATTTTCTGAAGGAACTTAGCGAAAGGGCGAGAATTTGGCCATAAGGGCATGTCTCCCATAATATTCTCCCCACGGTCCGATCTTACCACTTTGATTCTTAGGTTGTGCTGATTTTCAACTTGACCTTAAATATCTTAAATTTATCAAGTGACTCGGATCGGTCCTTAATGGGAAAAATATAACCATAACGGAGAAATCATCGGTGAATGTAATGAAAGAATCAAAACCATCCACCGATGTCACGGAAAAGGACCACAAATATCGTATGAATTAACTCTAATAGTCCCGAGTGCGAGTTGCTCCCTTCTTTATTTTCTTTACGTATTTTCCTTTAATGCAATCAATGCGTTAGTCCGAGTCGAGAAATCTAATGGTTGGAGAATCTCTTCCTTAATGAGACGCTCCATTCTCCCCTTCAAATGTGGCCTAAGCAGCGGTGCCACAGTTTGAAGAAGTCTCATTATTCTTTTATGCATAGTATCACACACATTCAAAGATATCGGTGATTCATTAAGGAAAGCATATAAAGTTTGTCTTGTCTAACAAAGAAGACCAACATTATTTGAATTAAATGTGATAACACACTTATTGTTACCAAAATTACATTTGAATCCATCATCGTCCAATAAAGATATCAAATTAAATTCCTCCTAATGGAAGGAACAAAAACTACATTATTAAGGCGAAGTGTGAAGCCGCTATCTAAAACTAAGGAGACAGAACCAATTGATTCCACTTCGCTTCTTTTCCATCCGCGACTCTAAGACTTCGCCCCCTTTCTTAGTGTTCTCACGGTATGGAATCCTCAGTAAAGAGTTGGTAACGTGCGATTGCACTGAGTCAATCCACCAAGATTTAAGGAAAAGTTAGTATAAAGGGTTTCATCAACAAAAGTTATAGAATCATTACCCTTCTTGGCAAGCCACTTTAGGAAACCAACACAATCCTTCCGAAATGTCCGGCTCCTTGCGTATGACATGCATTCCCACTTGGTGCTTTAGCGAAGCAACATTGGGCTTAGGTGTAGTTTGCACCTTAGGCCCGATTTATCTGAATTAGAAGAGTAGTGCTGACCTTTTCTTGGATTTGAAGTCCCCTGAGAACTTCCTTTTGCTAGGACCGCCAACTTGATTCACAAAATCTTTCTTTTCGGCCCTAATCCTTTCTTCCTCCTGGACACACATGGCGATAAGATCGCTCATGCTCCATTTATCTTTCTGAGTATTATAGTTTATCTTAAGCGGTGTATTCGAAGGAAGAGAAGTCATTATGAAGTGAACTAGGAAACCATCAGATATTTCCATGTCCATGCCCTTGAGTTTTCCAGCCATATCAGTCATCATCATGATGTGCTCTCTTATACTGCTGGACCCGTCATACTTAGTGGATAGAAGCCTCTGGATTAGTGTACTGGCATAAACCTTAGTGGAGCCTTTGAATTTCTCCTCTACTGAAGCCAGATACTCCTTAGCATTTTCAGAATCTGGGATTGCTCCCCTGATTCCGACTGAGATAGAAGTCTTCATAATCATTAGTGATAGACGGTTAGATCGCTCCCATTTTTCAGCATTATTATCATATATTTTCTTTTTCTCATCGTAATCGTCCTCACCAATGGTGGGAGAAATGGGAGCAGGCACTCTTAATGCATAATCAAGATCTAATACTCCAAGGACAACTGAAATTCTTTCTTTCCAAGCGGGGAAATTGCTCCCCGTAAGCTGCTCAATGTTGTCGATTGTAGCGGCAACATTTGAAGCATTCATGGCTGAACATTAAAATACAGGAAAAAATTAGAAATAGCATAAAAGTATTGCATGCAATTAACCCTACGTTGGTCTGATTAATAACATGCAAAAAATTACAGCTCTAGTTTATATCACCGTTGGGCAGAAATAAAAGAACTATAACTATTAATGTGGCAACACATGACTACAAACAACGTTGGTCAGTATGTAATCATGTGTATACATAATGCCAAAATAAATCATAATATTCTCTAATTAAAATATCTCGTTGGTTCAATTTTAATCAGAGACCGAATTTATACCGAAAACATTAGGAATTATCATTAATTAAAACAGTACACAAAATAAATAATAATCATAAAACTTAATCATAAAACCACTTTACAAAATGAAAAGCTACTGTGCAGCATCACATAGTTGAGTAATCAGCATTAGATTAAACAGTAAACAAAATAAATAAATAAATAAATAGATTAATCAGAAAATCATTTTGTAAAATGAAAAAGGGCACTGTTCATCCGTGGGCTCGGCCCGCACCCGCACACGGCCCACTTCGGCTGATGAAAACGAAAAGACGCATTTGAACCGTCGGATCCGAACGATCGGCTAAGATCAACGCCCGTTTTAACACTGACGGCCGAAAAATCACGCGAGACGTCGGATTGAAATAAACGGCTAAGATCGACAGCAGCGTGATATAAAACCGATGAAATCGGAAACCCTAAACCTAATTTTCATTCCTCTCGCTCTCTCCCGAAATCTCCGCTCGGAGGCGACGGCGCGACGGCGCGAAGCTCACGAGTGGAGAGCACCGGCGGCTCGGCGGCTTGCTAAGAGGCGGCGCCCTCGCAATCTCTCCCGGCGCCGGCGGCGTGCGGCAGGTCGCGCGCACCGCCGAGTGGAGTTCTGGCGGCGCCGAGACCGAGTGACGACTCGGATCTCCAAAGCGTGAGTATTCCGCGCTCCTTTTGCCTTTTGATCTGAGTTTGATGGATTTGGGAGTTTCGGGATCTCTTTCTCGTTAGGTTTTCTCAAAACTGTGTAGATCCCCTCCTTCTAATTGCTAATCCGAGCCAACAAGACACGGATCCGAGCGGGTAGCATTCACTGATGGTTAGATCCGGGTATGAGGTAGATCTAATCGGGTTCACTATGTGTCTAGGGCAAGCTCTGATACCATTGTTAATTATACTGAGCTAATGACTTGATCTAAAACATGATTAACCCTAGCACATAAGAGAACACCTAGCAAAACCATTAGTGCGGAATCAAAAGTACGTACCCGAATCGGATGAAGCCATCGGATCTGAAAATTTTGTCGCTGACAGTCGGGGTCGGCGCGGATCTGAGCGCCGGGATTTAGGTCTGAATCACGGAGTCGAAGTAGCGGCGATGATCCAGTGGCCGTCAGTCGATCTCGCGATGTCGTAGTCGAGACGACGGCGTCACGGTGATGCCGACAGGTCCGGCCTTCGTTCACCTCAGTGCTCGTCAGCGATCGGGCTTGTGCGGGATCTTTTGGGTTCGAACGACACGCCTCAAACGAACCCTGATCTGTCCCTCTGTTTTTTATAGCGCTGAGGTAACCGGGACCGTAGACCAAATGAGTTGGAAACGCCCCCGATCAGGGCGCGAGTGGAGACGTGGTCTCCCTAAAATCTCGGGTTTGTTAGCCGAGATCAACTCTAACAGGCTCCACCGCCATCTTGCGCCGTCGAGCTGTAGTAAGCCGGGTCTGGCACGTCGAAGCGATCTGCTGCATCGGACATAAGCTCGAAGAAATCCTCCAACGCCATCTGGTCTCCAGGACCTTGGGCCGCCGCATCCGGCAACATGCCGCAGTAGTACTCCCCGTACACCGCAGAGTCGTCAGGCAAGTCATGCAGATGCAGTTCATCGATCGGCTCAGCAAAGAGCGCCGTTAATTCGTATTCTTGATCGATCGGATCCAGCATTACCACGCTGTGCACCTCGGTGGCTGCACGGTCACCTTCCGCCGTTGCGCACTAGTAGTCGAAGCGATCTGCTGCATCGGACATAAGCTCGGCGAAATCCTCGAACGCCATGTGGTAACCAGGAACTTTTGCCGCCGCATCCGGCACTACGCTGCCCTCGTAGTACGCCGCAGAGTAGTCGTCGCCGGCTGGAATGACGGGAGGGAAGTCACGAGGATGCGGTCCAGACAGAGCAACGATTTCCCCTTCACCCAGCGCCTGCGCCTCCAGAAGGCCGGGGAAGCAAGATCCGATCGGCATCACGACGGGTACTTGAGCCATCCATGGTTCTTGATCCGCCGCCGCCCTCTGTGTTCTTGGCAGCGTGACACGTGATCGGCCCGCAGTGCCGCATAGTGCGCGAGGGCCGCCGCGTATCCTCATCAAGCGCGTCTGCAGAGCGGTGCCGGCCCAAATTAAAATTTAGGTTCTACGGAGTAGACTATGAATCAATAATAATATTTTAAGTTGTCCCTATACACGATACCTGTACGGCGATACGAATATGTCGACACGAATTTATTGATACAGTGATGTTTCTTAAGTATAAGGATATCACTACTACAGAAAAGGTAACTACAGACGGTTCAAAATCGTCATCACAGATAATTTTTTTAATCGTCTAACTTTATTGGTCAATGATACTATAGGATCATTACAGAAGGTTCTTGCAGTCTGTAAAAATAGACTATCACAGTCTGTGATAGTTTTTTTATTGCAAAAAAATTCAAATTTTGAGCTAAACCAATTAATTGTTGGACAGTAATTTTCATATGCTCTTTCGATAGTTTGCAAGAAGGTAATTAAAAGATATTCTCTCTTTCTCTCTGAATAAATTCTCACTATTTGACGAGGACGAGGTCCAGTAGAGGCATCCATCTCGAACCGAATTTGTCTCCCTTGTTGACCACAGATAGGAATCCTCATTGAGAACGAAATCTGATAGGATGCAAGGGACGAAATCAGAGTGATAAGAAAACCAGCACGGGGATTTGGAGGCAAAACTTTGTGCTCACCTAAGGCCAAGATGGGGGTGGCTAGATCTGGCAGTACTGATCGAGCCGCAGCGCCCGCTCACCGGAGGTGCTGTGAAACAGTAGGCTGCGTCTCCTCGCCGAACCGCGTCAGAGAATCGAGGGTGGTCGCCGGAGCTCGTTGTGGGGAGGAAGAGAGAGAGACTGATTGAATACATGGTGGAGGTGGCTGTAATATATAAAGACAATGCCAAAACATTTAGCCAAGCGCACGCGTTCAAAATTTTTCGTCTTCCCGCACTGCGAATCACAGACGGTTTCAAATAAAAATCTTCTGTGATGAGACGGTTCTAGTTTAGAACCGTCTTTGATACTTCATAGACGGTTTTTAAAATGAACCGTCTATGATTTTACCATGACTTTAAAAAATGCATTACTCCCTGATTTTATCATGGCTTGATGCCTAACTCTCTGATTTTACCATATGGCTTGAAGAAATGTATTTTTTTCAAGTCATGGTAAACCCTGATTTTACCATGGCTTGAACTCTCTGATTTTACCATATGACTTGACGAAAGGTATTTTTTCAAGTCATGGTACCATATGGCTTGAAGAAAGGTATTTTTTCAAGTCACTTAAAGAAAGGTATTTTTTTCAAGTCTCTGATTTTACCATATGACTTGACGAAAGGTGTTTTTTCAAGTCATGGTACCATATGGCTTGAAGAAAGGTATTTTTTCAA
Organism: Hsuehochloa calcarea; assembly: GCA_036346395.1. Classification (NCBI taxonomy): domain Eukaryota; kingdom Viridiplantae; phylum Streptophyta; class Magnoliopsida; order Poales; family Poaceae; genus Hsuehochloa; species Hsuehochloa calcarea. Next base: position 13,727,630 of record CM070596.1, on the reverse strand, counting down.
GTCACTTAAAGAAAGGTATTTTTTCAAGTCATGGTAAAATAACAGAGTTGGGCATTTCTTCAAGTCATGGTAAAATCAAGGAGATAATTATTAGATACGGTTTTTAATACACACTGTCTGTGATGAGGACAGGAAATCACAGACGATTCATGTTGAAAACACTACTACAAAACAGGCCATAAAAGACGCCTCATCACAGACGGTTCTTTGAAACCGTCTGTGATAAAATAATCACAGACGGTTCCAAGACGAAACGTATGTGATATGGAACTATCACAGACGGTTCTCTATAACCGTCTGTGATATGTAGATATCACAGACGGTTCGTGGTTAGAACCGTCTGTGATAATGTGAGTATCACAGACGGTTCTTCGTTAGAACCGTCTGTGATACATCTCCAGCATATTATTTCTGGACTTCCTCGTTCAAGCAGTCTTGTGAGCTTCGACGCCTCTCTTTTTCTTTGAACTTCCTTGTTCAGACAGTCTCGTGAGTTTGGACCTCTCTTTTTCATGTCAAATAATTTCTTAAACCTCACTGATGCTTTCCCCTCTGTTAATGAAGCTTCGATCGCAAAGGATCTTCTGATTCAACCTTCTTCCCCATTTTCGGCCGCCACAACCATTTTCTAGCTAGCGGCTAACTCGGTGAGTTCCCTGATGATTCCTTCGGTCTCTACCACCCTCAGGATGCTTGGAAGCTAATGCGCACCTTCTTGTAGCATTTCCATAGCTGTAGCACGCTGTCAACGGGAGCCTCCTTCGCGCCGCCGCTACTCAAAGTTGTCAAGCTGCTCTAGTCATCCTCTAGTGTCTCCAAAGCCTCGGGTGAGCTCCTAGTAGTTCATTGAAGCTTAAGCATGCGTTAGATTAGAGGATTAGCTATCATAGCTTAGGTTTCAAGTTAGCCGATAATGGCGCCACCCCGGGCAACCATGCCGCCGTTGCTCCGGTAACCTTTGGTCCTGCTACTAGCGACAGTATCACAATAGCATCCTGAAGATGATACACTCACTCACCTACCCCAGTTAGGCTCAAACGCGAAAACTACCTCAAGCTCGAGGAGCTCTGCCGCTCTTCTCCGGTGTAGCACCAACTCCGGTCATTAAGACAAAATTAGGGTTGATTAGGACAGAGTAATGATTAGAGTAGTTGAGTTAATTAAGTCTCTGCTAGATGAGTCAAAACTTTATTAATAGATGAGTCACTGACATGTGGACTCCACATGTCAGATTAATGAAATCCAGATGAAAATAAAGAAATGCACTTTTAGTTATGAGGAAATACGTTTCCGTAGTTGGAAAGCGTAAACCTCAATGAGTCCAACTCTTTTTTATTAGACGTCAATCGTACTATTTTACTTATTATATTTCTTTTTGAAAAATCTATTATGCACGCATGTATGTCGATATGAAATTGTTATGTTAGGGATAGTGGTAGATGTAAATCCTATTCGATGCATGAATATCCTTTATATTCGTCATGAGCTCTGAGGGTAATAATCTGTACATAATCCTTTATATTTGCTCTAGGTTAATCACTAATAAATTTTAGTATGTTTGGTTAATAGTTAGGGTACTTGTGGTTTATTAATATAATTTAACACTAATTAATTTGTTATGTGTATACGTGTAGATGGATCGAGACTGGATGTACGTTGAGAACCGTGTGAGTGAAGAGTATATTAATGACGTGTTGGCTTTTAGAAGAGCCGCCGAGCTGGATATGTTGAAGAAAGGGATAAAATTTATGTACTGTCCATGCATTGATTGCGGTAATATGAAAATGTTTAACAACCCGGTGCTGATCGAAGCTCACTTAATACGAAGGGGTTTCAAAAAAGGATATACATGTTGGACCAGTCACGGTGAAGAGCAGATTATACCGAAAGCCAGTAATGACGACATCGCCGAGGAAGTCAATGATATGCAGGACGTGGAATATGCTTTTGATGAGGATAGGTCGCATGATGACAATCTGGATCAGATGCTACGCGATGCAGAAGGGAACTACGGTGAGAGAGAGTTTTGTAAATTCGAGGGCTTAATGGAGGACTCGGAAAAACCTTTGTTCCCTGGCTGCAAGCCGGAGTACACAAGGCTGTCTAACGTGCTTGAACTGCTAAAATGGAAGGCAAGTAATGGTTGGTCCGACAAAAGTTTTACGGCGTTGTTAGGTCTCTTAGCTGACATCCTTCCGGAGGGCAACGTGTTGCCCACCGCGACCTACCAAGCCAAGAAGATTCTTTGTCCATTGGGAATGGAAGTAGAAAGAATACATGCATGTCCGAACGATTGTATCCTCTACCGTAAAGAGTATGCAGACATGCATGTATGTCCCGTGTGCAAAACATTAGTGGCAAAACAAAAGACGGTGTTAACGCATGGCGTGACTTGGTCGATATGAACATAAGAACCGAGTTAGCACCGAAAGAGACCGATACAGAACGAACGTACCTTCCCCCAGCTTGCTACACTTTGTCCAAGGCCGAGAGAAATGAACTGTGTCAAAACTTGCAGGGTGTGAAAGTTCCGTCTGGTTACTCCGCCAATATTAAGAAAACTGGTTTCCATGAAAGATTTGAAATTAATTAGTATGAAGTCTCATGATTGTCATGTGCTGATGACACAAATGCTTCCTGTTGCAATTAGGAGTATCTTACCAAACAAGGTCCGAGTGGTAATCTTTAGGCTCTGTTATTTCTTTAACTCAATTGCTCAGAAGGTCATCGATCCTGTAGGCCCGTAAAGGCGACTAGAGGGGGGTGAATTGGCGCTTTATCAAATTTCTCGCCTTAATCAAATTCAACACGAACTTTACTCCTTTAGCTATGAAAGCTAAGAAGATCAGTAAGGAAGCCTTGTGCTGAATTCGATAACCCCCTTAACCACAAGACACAAATATGGAGAATTGATCTCACCGTTCAGTGGCACCGGCGGTCCGATCACATTAAAGGGCGGTCCGACCGATTTAAATCGGTTCGACCGGCCGTTAACGAGTGGTCTGAATGCTGGCGGTCTGACCGCCGTATATAAATCGGTCCGACCGATTTAGTCCAGAACCGAAACACAACACCCAAATCCAAAACAAAATTTGGTCTAACTTTTGATTCAAGCAATGAAACTTGACCAAATTTGGAGCACACCTCCCTAAGGATATTAGAGACCTATTTCTAGCGACGATCCTCCAGATCCACTTCACAGAATCGATCTCTGACGATTTTACCAAAGAAGTGCACAAACCCTAGAAATATGAAAATCTTGATTCAAGACTTGCTTGTGGGGGGTTGATGATCTAGATGATTCTAGGAGTATTCCCACACATCAAAGCAAGATAAAATTGGTCAAGAGACCAAGCATAAACACTTGAATCAAGGAAGCACCAAACTCATCAAAAAGAGAGAAGAACACAAAGGAGACAATCGATCTCTTAAGCAAGCACCATAAGATTGATTGATCCCACAAGATGCTTACAAAGCCACTCTCTCAAGGAGGACAAGAGCTCAACAAAGAGCACACATAATCTCTCCAAACCCTAGCTTCTCCTCTCCTCTCCAAACCCTAGAAAAAGGTAGAGGGGTCCAAAAGAGTGCTTGGGGGGTTTTACATCTCCCCCCTTTCTATTTATAGGAGAGGCTAGGTTTTCACATATGGGGCCCACACACACATGGGACCCACTCACACAAATCTGTTGAAGCAATCGCCTGCTTCACCACGTGTAGGTTGTTCAGCGGCTCTCATCACGTCGGCAAATCTCTCCTGTCCGAATCCCATCGGAATCTCCTAGAGACTTGCACCGACTTCCGCACCGCCTGATCCAACCAGCTGCACCGAACTACCCGTTCGATCCATCTTGCCCATTCTGCACCATGCTTGAGTCACACGACCTCACCCGGCATCCATGATCGCTCGGACCTCACCACCAAGCGTAGTCCCGATCCACCTCACCGTTGACGTCGTTGACCTGCAAGCCACCTGCACAGCAATAGACAAACAAATCGTCTCCGGGAACAAGTTCTTCACAACTTGACCCACGTTAGTTCCACAATGCAATATGCAACAATAAAGCATTGAAGTTCATACAATAAACACAATCAAAACACATCAATGCCAACAAGGCTAACCTCCAAGTGATCGGCGGTCTGACCGCCCCACAAAGCCGGTCCGACCGATTTCAGGCCGGTCGGACCGATTCCATAACGGCGGTCGGACCGCCCGAAATGACTTAGCCAAAATTTCATCTTGAAAATCCGAAACCTTCTGGAATTTTTAAATGAATAGAACTTTTGACTGGGAGCTCCAAAAATTATGTGACCACATCCAGGAGACTCCCCTCACTTGCCTACACAACCTATTTTTGGCTTAGCTTCAAAACCCACTTTGAAACAAAACCGGTCGGACTGGCACACACGGCCGGTCGGACCTCTCCACGGCGATCGACCACCACGCCACTGATCGACCGCATGTGGTCTGACAGACTGAAGCAAACCCCGAAAATGCGAGATTTTGCAAACCAACAAAGCCATTGCCAATTGACTCATCATCCTAAGATCATGCACATATCCTCACGATATGCACAATCTCCCCCTTGATGAACGCATTGACAATTTCCCAGAAAATGTAGTTTTTCGGTTTGAAAAGTAAAAAATTCGTCGTTTTCGCATAAAGGCACAACTTGGTCCATAAGCAAGAAAAAGCCTAGGAACCGACCAAGCTGGCTTCAGAATAGTATAAGCAAGTGAGATAAGGCAATGAAAGCACAAAAGGATTCAATTTCCAGAAAGAAGCCAAAAATCTCACTTAGGTCCATAAGAAAGACAAATGTTCTATTTGACCTTTGATCATTGTGAGTCTTCTTCAATTGCAAATATAATCATAACAAGGCAATAAAACCAGAGACTCAACTCACTATGATCACAAATTTTCAAAAGGTTCATTTTATTTTATTTTATATTATGAGTTCTTTTACAATGAAACCAAAAGCTCCAACTCCAAAACAACATTTTTCTTCACAATCTTTCTCCCCCTTTGACAATGAATTCATCAAGATGCATGGGAAAAGAAAGAGTATGAAGGAATGACTTTTTATGAAATTTAGCAAAAGGAGCCATGACCATTATCCATGTAGACAGTACAAGTATTATACCAAGCCATATAAAAAGTAGAAGCTATATTCAATCATGGCAAAATATGTACTGCAAAGCTAAGACCAAAATAGCAGTAATATGAGATTAAAGGAATTAGTACCATGAAAAGTTGCTCAATATCATAGTTTCACTAAAAGCAACAAAAAATAACTCAATCCATGTCTATAAGAAAAAAGAGACCCAAAACTGGAACTGAGGCATTTTGAGCATTAAGAGTTCAAATATGAAGCAATATTCAAGCACTTAGCATTTTGACTATTTTCCTAAAAAGGATTTTTTTTATTGTGCTAGATCTCAAGCCTTGTCGCGACCATCTCAAGCAAGAAGCTTAAAAGAGTGGTCTAGGTCATCCAAAACTCCCCCTGAGTTCATGCCTAGTGCAATGGCAAGCAGTCTCATGAGAAAGGATTGGTGAGATCAGTTTTTTCGCACAGAAAATCTCATTCTTCATTTGCTTGACTTAAGAAATTAAAAAGCTCATTTTACATCTCAAAATAAGTTCAAGACTCAAATTAACCTACAAGACATGGCATGAATCATAAGAGGATCACTAGAGCAAAACTAGTCACAAGATCCAACAAGACATGATTTGATTCAATTTGCTCACAGATATAAGGCTAGCAAGGCAAAAGCTAAACTGAAACACGAAGAGCCATAAAAGAAGTCTAGCTGACTATCACTTGACATGACAAGGTATAGAGTATGAAATTAAGCCATACAAGGGTAATACTCAAAGCTCCACAAGTTTTATTATACAATGCAAGACGTTTGAAATGAAAAATGCATTATGATACAATGAATGCAAAAAGAGCAAATTCCCTCAAAACATCCATGCCTCAGTACTGGGGTTAGAGATAAACGATCTAGGAGTCCAGTACTGAGACGCACAATGCCTGGGAACAACAGAAGAAGCAGCAATAAAATGACTAGGAACAAAATCATAAGAATGCACACGAGAACCACCTGGACCTCTCCAAAACGATCTACCAAAAGATCGATACTCCCCCTGTCTAGGTGCTACCCGTGGTCTCTCCTCACGATATCCTAAACCAAACTGCTGCCTGGACCCACCAAAAGAGTCAGCAAAGTTCTTTACAAATCTAGGCCTATATGTAGTACGATAAACAGGCTGCCTAGCTCTAGAGACTACCGCTGGTGACGGGACTCCTCTAATGGATCTCAAAGTGCTCATTCTCTCTTTCCTCTCAATCTTTGCTCTTCGGAAGCAAAACTCAACAGTGTGGCCTTCTTTCTTGCAGAAAGTGCAATGGTACTTGACCTTTGAGGGTGCAGATGGTGAAATGAAGCACCTTTCTTGCTAGAAAGAGTTTGAGCAGAACCTGCAGATTTAAAAGCAACCTTAGTTGACTTAGGAGGTTCTAGCTCAAACAGACTATTTTTCACAACTTTTGCAACCTTAGGTGGGTGATTCTTGGAATGCTCTAGGGACTTAAAACCTAGGCCACTATTCTTCTTACTCACTTTAGATTGATCAAGAATCATATTGAGTTTCTTTTTCCCACCAGAAAACTTCTCAAGAGTCAATTTGAGGTAATCATTCTCTTTTGCTAAAACTCCACAATTAGAGCAGTTTTTAGAATTGATTGCCTCATCATGTTTGCTCTTAAGAAGAGCCACTTCCACTTTTAAAGCCTCACAAGAGACACAATAGGACTCCCCAATCCTATTCAACTGCTCCTTAAATTTGACTCTAAAAGCCTCTTGTATCTTACCAACAATAGTTTCAACTTCAGCATGCAACATACAAGAGGAAGAATCAATGACTTTCTTGGAAGCAGTAAGAGACATGGATTTTTTAATTTTAGCTTTCTCATCAAGAGTCTTGTTTAAAGCTTCAATCTCAATTGTAAGCTTAGGACAATTTTCACAAGATGCAGCTCTAGAGTAAACAACCATTTCGGTCATCTCTTGCATTTTAATCCTGTTATTCTTACAATGAGAGCAAGTGTGACTAGCATCAAATTTTTACAATTCTTTCAAAGAGCTATCCAGTTTTAATTCTAGCAAAGCACAATTTGAGCAAGTTAAAGGAATAGCGTCTAAAACAGTCACATCAAGCGGAATGACATCCATGCAAACAGAACTAGACTTGAGAGATTCTAGTTCAATAAGAGCATCTTTTAATTGATTTTCAGAGGAATGAGCAGTTTTCAAGCTTGTCAACTCAATAAGCAAGCTAGAGCATGAATCACAAAAATCATCAGGATTAATGGATTTGAGCCTAACAACTTCTAGGTTCAAATTATCAATCATAGTATCCTGTTTCTTAATCAATTTAGCTTGCTTATGCAATTTTTGTTCAGCAAGCACCAACGCCCTTTTCATATCAGGAAGTGAAGGGCATACCTCATCGGGATCACTAAAAGGATCCTCGTTGTTGGAGGAGTCGCTGTCGTGGCTGTTCTTGGCCATGAAACACATGCCCGTGAAATCACGAGCCTTCTTCTTGCCACGGGAGTCACTCTTCTCGTCATCCGCCTCCGAGTCCACATCGTTCATGCTCACATCCTCTAGAGCTTCAAGGACCCGGCTGATAAACTTGCGATAGTTTGTCTTCTTGGGTTTAGCATCCCTCGCTTGAGGATGCCTTTGTGACTCCTTCTCCTCTTTGCCCTTCAGCTTGGGGCACCTAGAGCGAATGTGGTTTGGCTCACCACACTCGAAGCATGTGATAGGTCCACCTCTCCTCCTACTCCTCACCTTATTGTAAGCTCTCGTGAATTCTGTGGATAGGAGGGCTAAGTCATCTTTAGGTAGTCTCTCAAGTTGCTCATCGCTCAAAGAATGCAATGCAGATAAAGAAAAACCAGATGATCTACACTCTAAAGAATCAAAAGAACTACCCTTAGATTTGTCGACCACTAAAGCCATTGGATCTGTCTTGGGGAGACGCGAGATAAAATCAATCTCATGCGTCTTCAACCTCGAGTAAAGCTTATCCATGGTAAGCTCACTCATGACAGTGTTGTCATTTATGGCAGTGATCTTCATCCCCCAGACCTTCACATCAAGACCACCCAAAAGCTGGTGTGTATTTTCAGACTCAGTGAAAATAAGATCAACAGCGCGGAGATCATGAAGAATCTTGGAAAATCTTCCTCACAGCTCATCTAAAGACTCACCAGGCCTTTGCTCGATCTTAGAATATGCTTTCTTCAGCTGGTTCTGTCTCACTTCCTTTATCGTAGTGGACCCCTCGTGATAATCACAAAGAGTCCGCCAGATCTCATGAGCAGACCGCAAATGAGCAACACGCTCAAACTCAGATCGACTAAGACCTTGAATCAAAAAATTTCGAGCCTTGCTGTTGGCCTCCACATCTGGAGTGATCAAATTGTCATCGGCTGGCACGACATAACGGTTTTTCACCTTAAGCCAAATTGCGTGCCCTTGAGCCTCGATGTAGGCCTGCATTCGGGCCTTCCAATAAGCAAAATAAACTCCATCAAAAACATGTGGCCTGATTGAATACCTGTCAGTCGCCATGGCTCCAAAGACCGGTTAAGATCTATGAGAAGAGCTAACCGGCTCTGATACCACTTGTAGGACCGTAAAGGCGACTAGAGGGGGTGAATAGGCGCTTTCTCAAATTTCTCGCCTTAATCAAATTCAACACGAACTTTACAACTTTAGCTATGAAAGCTAAGAAGATCAGTAAGCGCACAGAGGAAGTCTTGTGCTGAATTCGATAACCCCCTTAACCACAAGACACAAATGTGGAGAATTGATCTCACTGGTCTGGTCTGGGCACTGGCGGTCTGACCGGCTACCAAAGGGCGGTCCGACCGATTTAAATCGGTTCGATCGGCCGTTAACGGGTGTTCAATGTCTTTGGCGGTCCGATCACAGATATAAATCGGTCCGACCGATTTAGTCCAGAACCGAAACACAACACCCAAATCCAAAACAAAATTTGGTCCAACTTTTGATTCAACCAATGAAACTTGACCAAATTTGGAGCACACCTCCCTAAGGATATGAATTTCTAGCGACGATCCTCCAGATCCACTTCACAGAATCGATCTTTGACGATTTTACCAAAGAAGTGCACAAACCCTAGAAATATGAAAATCTTGATTCAAGACTTGCTTATGGGGGGTTGATGATCTAGATGATTCTAGGAGTATTCCCACACATCAAAGCAAGATAAAATTGGTCAAGAGACCAAGCATAAACACTTGAATCAAGGAAGCACCAAACTCATCAAAAAGAGAGAAGAACACAAAGGAGACAATCGATCTCTTAAGCAAGCATCACAAGATTGATTGATCCCACAAGATGCTTACAAAGCCACTCCCTCAAGGAGGACAAGAGCTCAACAAAGAGCACACACAATCTCTCCAAACCCTAGCTTCTCCTCTCCTCTCCTCTCCAAACCCTAGAAAAAGGTAGAGGGGTCCAAAAGAGTGCTTGGGGGGTTTTACATCTCCCCCTTTCTATTTATAGGAGAGGCTAGGTTTTCACATATGGGGCCCACACACACATGGGACCCACTCACACAAATCTATTGAAGCAATCGCCTGCTTCACCACGTGTAGGTTGATCAGCGGCTCTCATCACGTCGGCAAATCTCTCCTGTCCGAATCCCATCGGAATCTCCTAGAGACTTGCACCGACTTCCGCACCGCCTGATCCAACTAGCTGCACCGAACTACCCGTTCGATCCATCTTGCCCATTCTGCATCATGCTTGAGTCACACGACCTCACCCGACATCCATGATCGTTCTGGACCTCAGCTCACCAAGAGTAGTCCCGATCCACCTCACCGTTGACATCGTTGACCTGCAAGCCACCTGCACAGCAATAGACAAACAAATCGTCTCCGGGAACAAGTTCTTCACAACTTGACCCACGTTAGTTCCACGATGCAATATGCAACAATAAAGCATTGAAGTTCATACAATAAACACAATCAAAACACATCAATGCCAACAAGGATAACCTCAAGTGATCGGCGGTCTGACCGCCCCACAAAGCCGGTCCGACCGATTCCATAACGGCGGTCGGACCACCCGAAATGACTTAGCCAAAATTTCATCTTGAAAATGCGAAACCTTCTGGAATTTTCAAATGAATAGAACTTTTGACTGGGAGCTCCAAAAATTATGTGGCCACATCTAGGAGACTCCCCTCACTTACCTACACAACCTATTTTTGGCTTAGCTTCAAAACCCACTTTGAAACAAAACCGGTCGGACCGGCACACACGGCCGGTCGGACCTCTCCACGGCGATCGGTCCGATCACCACGCCACCGGCCGACCGCCGTGGTCCGACAGACTGAAGCAAACCCCGAAAACGCGAGATTTTACAAACCAACAAAACCATTGCCAATTGACTCATCATCCTAAGATCATGCACATATCCTCACGATTTCCACAGATCCCAAAGGACTCGACGCTCTGCTGGCCGAGGTGGTCACGACTCTATGTCATCTTGAGATGTATTTCCCTCCGTTATTTTTCGATATCATGGTCCATCTCATTGTTCACCTTGTGAAAGAGATAAAGATATGCGGCCCTGTGTTCCTACGTCATATGTACCCTTTCGAGAGATACATGGGAATTCTGAAGTCCTACGTACGGAATCGATCTCGGCCGGAGGGCAGTATCATCGAAGGTTATGCAACCGAAGAGGTCATTAAGTTCTGTGTCGATTACATGGCTCAGGTGGAACCGATAGGTGTGCCTCTATCTCGTCACGAGGGGAGACTGAAGGGTATCGGGACCATTGGAAGGAAAGCAATCACTCCCGATCTACACACGTACGTGCAAGAACATTTCACGATCTTGCAACACATGACCCAAGTGTCCCCGTACATCGATGAGCACAAAAGACATTGTACGCCAACAAAATCCAGACCGGTTGGAGGTTTGGTTAACGAGAGAGCACAACTATCGGTTAAACGAGTGGTTAAAGGTGTGATTCACTGGGAGGTCATCAAGTGATGAAACACTGCTATGGTTGGCAAAAGGGCCAAAATTTACAATTGTGACATGGCAAGGATACAACATAAATGGGTACACGTTTTATACGACAACTCAGGATAGGAAGAGCACAGTCCAGAACAGCGGTGTCCGCATAGATGCATCTCACGAGGGGTTCAATACCGCGGGGGCACGCTGGTTGAACTCGTACTATGGGTTCGTAGAGGAGATTTGGGAGCTCGACTATGTACTTTTCAAGATCCCCCTGTTTCGATGTCATTGGGTTAAACTTCCGCAGGGCGTGAAGGTCGACAAGTACGACGTCACTACCGTGGACCTCAAACGTGTCGGATACAAGGACGAACCATTCGTACTCGCTATACAAGTTGTTCAAGTTTTTTATGTAACAGACCCATCAAATAAGAACCGCCACGTAGTTCTTCATGGGAAAAGAAGGATTGTCGGAGTTGAGAATGTCGTGGATGAGGAAGAGTACAATCAATGTGACGAGTTGCCTCCTTTCGAGACAAAGATCGATGGAGGAAGAACCCAGTGAGGAAGCTAGCTATATGCGCGTCGATCATCATGAAGGACTATATTTCAATTAAGCATGTATTCCATTGTAATTTGATGTTAACATGGAAACGCGTCACGTGTTATGGACTTGTTCTTCCATTGTAATGTGATGTCAACGTGGAATTATCATGTGTTATGGACTTGTCATCTCTAATGTTGATGTTAATGTGGACTTGTTAGAGTTATCAACTTGTTGAGAATATCATCTTTGAAACCTTATTGGAAATGTACACAAATTGGCAAATGTGTTTTGTCATTTGAGCAAAGTTAAAAGTGCATTGCTTCTATGGCCTGGCGGTTTGACCGCCAGGGGTCACCGATCTGACCAGTGCCAAATCGGTCAGACTGCCATGTGTTGGGCGGTCCGACCGATTTCCCTTTGAAATGATTCTCTGTGCGGTAGTTCCGCCGTTGATAAACAGAACTACCGGTGTGTGGAAGTTTCGTTGTTCTCGCATAATGTTTATTCCAGAGAAGCACATTTTTGGTGTGGGTCGATTTGCCTCGGGCGGTCGGACCAGCCACCCTTGGCGGTCTGACCGATTTGGCGGCGGTTAGACCGGCCATTAGTTAGCGGTCCATTTGTGTGTGTCTATGCACATCACAGACGGTTCAATTGTAGAACCGTCTGTGATGTGAGCTATCACAGACGGTTCTTTAATGAAACCGTCTGTGATAACTACATCCCAGACGGTTTCATTAAAGAACCGTTTGTGATGTTAGAGTTATCAACCGTCTGTGATAACTCATCACAGACGGTTCTATTAAAGAACCGTCTGTGATGTTAGTCTATATAAGTGGTCCGCTCGAATTGTGGTGCACTTGCCCTAGTTCTTCCCCAGAATCGCCCCCTCCCCCGATCCGGCGCCACCCAACGCCGCCTCCCTCGATTAGAGCAAACCTCCTTCGTGAGTAAACCCCGGCGGCGGCGAGGAAGCTGGTGCTCGCGTGGCACGCCTCCTTCGTGAGTAAACCCCCAAAATCTCGCTCCTTTCGGCGCACTTAGCTTGATTGCTCGTGTGATCTGTGCGAAAGGTAGTAGCTTTATGTATTGTTCAGCTTGATTCGTGCTTAATCTTTGCTGTTTTGCGCGATTCCTTTGCTGTGATGTGTGAATTGTTTGCGCGAAGAGCTCAAGAAGCTAGGGTTAGGACCGGTATGATGGGGATGGGTGGTGATGTATCGAATTGGGAGGTGGGAAGAGAGGGGAAGGAATCTTGGGCTCTGAATTTTTGGTACATCCATGCTGTACTAGAGTGCTAGTGAGCTGGAGCGAGATGTTTGGATCCGTCTAACCTCAGAATTTGATTTGGGTGTTAATATGTTACTTGATAGTGTTGTACTAGTAAGCCAAGTTCATGTAGCAGCTGACAAAGGCACCAAATTCGTTAGGCAAAGATCAAATTTTCATGTGGTCACTATGTATATGCAAGCATATGTTAATACTTGTTCAGATGGAATTTATTCTGTTCATTGGAATTTGCTTTCTGCCTAAGAAGAATGAAGTGTGGTTGATCATGTTTACGTTTGTATTTCTTGTGAGTTGTGACTAGTAGCTACTAAAACTTGTGTTTATTTGTTTAGTTGTTGAAGATATTTGTTGTGAAATGGATATATGTTTTTAATACTTTCTTTTTTGCAATTTGTAGCTTTACTGTGAAAAAGACAGCCTTACAGAGGTGCAATTTAGGTAGCTGAAGGCATTTATTGATATTGGTGATATCTTAGGTGCAAGTAGGTCCATAAAGAAGACAGAAAAAAGGTTTAGTATTTAAACCAAAGAGTAGATTTATGACTATAGCGACATACATGAGTAGGTTCCACTGGATTCTTCTAATCATTGCACCAAAGAGGAACACGGTATTGTACATTGATTCCCTACTGAACAAAAACCACGAGTTCACCCTTCTTAAAGGAATACTCGACATGTATGTTCATTTCCTCAGCATATTATAACTCTATTGTAGTCTTCCTTCGTTTTAAATGGATGCGGATAACTTTTTGGAATCATGTAGATCGTTCATCGGCTATGTTGCCGAGGGAGGGGCATACAAGGGATCGAGCGCCACACTGACTCACAGGATGCGGTTTTTGGTATGCGCTACAACACAATAATCCTATATCATACTTTGTAATATTGCGTCTCGAACTGACTGTACATATATATGTAATTCTATTTTTGCAGTGCCGCCAGCAAAAACGAGATGATCTTCTGTGATGATCTTTATCACAGACGGTTGAAAAACCGTCTGTGATAACCGCCTGTCATCACAGACGTGCAAATTCAGACGGTTCAAAAACCGTCTGTGATGACTGTTATGAACCGTCTGTGATACTTCACAGACGGTTTTCAACGTGAACCGTCTGTGATATTACATCTTCACAGACAGACGGTTTTAGTGTAGCCAATAATGTAGACGGTCGATAAACCAAAATCATCTATGATTACATTTAATACAGACGATTTTGGTCAAATATTTGTGATGAGGTGTCTAGTATTAGCCTTTTTGTAGTAGTGTATGTTGATTCAGCGAGTATATATGTATTTAAAAATAGACGAACTAACTGCCGTTATGAGCTCCTATCGCCAAACTAGAATAAGCAAAACTACAATACCCTTCTCCTTTATCTAAATAAAGAGATAAATTTGTCACAATCAAACTAGCAAAAACAAAACCAGTATAGGAGTATGACGATAAGCAACTTGAATTAGCATAGGACTAGAATAATAGCACACTCTCCTAGTAAAGGAATAATCCTTAATTGGATTAACTAAAACTCCGAGAGTCATGATCATCAGTTTAATTGATAACAACAAGCGTCAACTGAGAAGAACCAACTACTAAACTAACCACGAGAAGAAAGCTCACTCCCTACGCTTCGTTGCCCTAGTCTTCCAGCCACTCCATCCCCCTCATGTGGACGCAGCCCAGTGCCCGCACACCGCTCTCGTCGCCGCCCGCAACGTGATGCACACGCAATGCACCCTCTCCGCCGCGGTGGTGCCACGCGCGGCCTCATACCTCCCTTGCTTGAGTCGCTTCACTAGGCTTAGAGAGAGAGTTACTGCTACACTCTACTATGTGCTCTCACTTCTCAAGCGGTGGACATGGGCTAGTGGGCTGGGCCTACTCAATCCTCACACACGTGCCAAGCAACCAAGATGCTCACGCTTCAGGCCCAACAACCACTGTGTGTCCTGGCTTCTTCCTCCTCGAGACCGAGGCATTGAACAACCTTCCGCAAACCAAGGCTGTGGTGAACGAGAGGCCAGAGGGGGCACCGATGTTTTCTAATTTCTTTGACGATCATTTTATTTCATGCTTCTATTCATTATGCTTATATACTTCTTCTTTATACATGTTGTGCATTCGAATTTATATACTTCTATATTACTAGATTCTCTATTATTAGTATTAATCTCATATAGAGAGGGACGAGTAGCTAAATATGAACTTATCGCACCTGTCGAAATGGTGCACGTCCATGCCTGAAAAAATAGCAAAAAAAACAACATTCGAGCCCCGGCCCCATTTGACGCGGGTTAGCTTCTAGTATGTAGTGAATGCTTGATGCCTCCGTGCTTCGGTTGGTCACTAGATGCCCTTTTTACTGATAATTAATTAGCACAAGTAGAAAGAGAGAAGCATTAATCAGTATTAACTTGGTTGAAGACTTGAAGGCAGGTGAGCAGCGTGAGCTCCTAAGTCCTACCGGCCCAGCCCCAGCAGTAGTGTGTCCGGTGGGGCGCAGCGTGCTAGTTGAGCAGTGGCCCGTGGGGACTGGGGATAGGGTGGGCTGTGCGGTTGGAGCGAGTAGCACTGTAGGCTGTTTTCGGTAATTTCGGTTTTTATCCGGCTTGTACTAAAAAACGGATAAAAAAATAAACCAAACCGAATACCGATCGAACCGAGTTGACTGGTACGGTTCCGTAAAGAAGTGAACAGCCCTAGTGGGAGCCAAGTCCGGGTGACATATGTTTAGAAGGGAGAGGATGTTGATTAAGTAGAAGAGCAAAATAGTCAAAAGCGGTAAAATACGAAGAATTCAATCTTTGGAGTGGCAAGAAATGAATTATACAGAGACAAATTATGAAATTACACTATTTGAAGTGGTAAATCCTCAATTATCTTTTTTTTTTGCAAGTCCTCAACTGCAAAAGTTTTTTTTGTTCATTTTTTAAAACAAAAAGTTTGTGCATTTCTTTTTTTACTTTAGAGGAGAGCATTGTAGTACTTTCCTTTTGGTAGCTAATCTGCGGGGCAGCTAATCAAACTATCAAAGCTCAGAAGTTCACTCGCCTCGTATCAACTAGGAGAACATTAGCAAATAAAAAAAAGTTTCGCCTCTGAACCTCCGCCTCCCCTTTCTCGTTTCTTCCACCCTCTTTTCCTCCGATCTGACCCCCTCTCCTAGTTCCAGCCGCCGGATCCTCGTCGGCGGCGAGCGGAGAGTGGTCCCACACTTCTATTTCCTTGATAATAGATGTATATCACATCTCTTTCCTTCCAGTGAGATCAAGTCTCTCCATCCACGAGCGCTGCTGGAGGTGTGTTGGGTCAGTAGGCTGCATCAGCGTCCTGCTTGGCGGCTGCTCTTCCTGTGTTGGAGCACCTTGGAGTGCGTGTAGTCGAGCGGTGTCGGTGCGATTTCTCTAGGGCCACACAGATCGGTTCTGGTTTTCCGGTTAGTTCCAGTGTGTCTCACACCTCTCCGGTGGCTTCGTGCAGTAGGGCGACGCCTCCCCTCTGCTATCTTCCTCAACCCCAGCCATTTGTTATGACGCTGCCCATCGTCTTCCTCTGGGCGATGGTCTTGTACATCTCTGGCGCGACAACACCGAGTGAGCCTCCCTAATAACCAGTTTCCCTTTGTGGGCTTGGCGTGTATCGCCATTCTGGCCGGCGTACCGCTTCTATTCGGTTGATGTGTACATATTTCGTCCCCTCCTTTGTGTCTTTGGCGCAGCGTGCTAGTTGGGCAGTGGCCTGTGGGGTCTGGGAACAGGGTGGGGTTGTGCGGTTGGAGCGAGTAGCATCGTAGGCTGTTTTCGGTAATTTCGGTTTTGGCCGGTTTTTAACAAAAAAAAACAATATAAAAAACCAGATTTCTAAAAATCAAACCGAATACCGATGAGGTTGAGTTGATCAGCACGATGAGGTACAGAAGTGAACGACCCTAGTTGGAGCGAAGTTTGGGCCACGCCAGATTTAACAACCATGGCCAAAAAGAAGAGTTGAAGGAGAAGAAGAGCACAAATCGGACATGGAAGGTGAGAGACACAAGCCCTTTGTGAGATTTTGTATGTCCGGGTAAGCTTAAAAGTGATTTTTTAGGGCCACATATGTTTAGAAGGAAGAGGATGTGGATTAATAAGTTGAGCAAAATAGTCAAAAGTGGTAAAATACGAAGAATCCAATCTTTGGAGTGGCAAAAAATGAATTACATTCTATATATAGACAAATCATGAGATGACACTATTTGAAGTGGCAAATCCTCGATTGTCTTTTTTTTTTTACGAAATCCTCAATCGCAAGAGTTTTTTTGTTCATTTCTTTTAACAAAAAGATTGTGCATTTCTTTTAACAAAAAGATTGTGCATTTCTTTTTTTACTTTAGAGGAGAGCATTGTAACACTTTCCTTTTGGTAGCTAATCTACGGGGCTTCTAATCAAACTATCAAAGCTCAGAAGTCCACTCGCCTCGCATCAACTAGGAGAATATTAGCAAAATAAAAAAATTCGCCTCTGAACCTCCGCCTCCCCCTTTCTCGTTTCTTATGCCCTCTCTTTTCCTCTGATCTGGCCCGCCTCTCCTAGCTCCGGCCGCCGGATTCTCGTCGGCGGCGGGTGAAGAGGGGCCCACACTTCTATTTTGTCGGGACCCTAGATCTCTTAAATTTGTGTCCTCTGTGTATTTTGAACTAGTTTCATGATCAGTAGCTAGTTCACGCAGTGGCAACATTGATGAAATCATATCCAAATCACAAATATCTGAGAAGGCGGCAAATTATTATTACTTAGTAGCAATGGAGGGTTTAAGACAAAAGTGTAAACTTGCAATGGAAAAAAACAACTTGTGGTAGCCATCCGGCATGCCTACAGGCAATCGAGTGGAGAACGTGGCCTAGTTCGCATAGTCTTTGAAGTACTCATCTTCATAGAACTTTGAATTCCCTGATTATTTCTCAGCGACTGATCAACAAAGCGCAAAACTATGAGTACATAAAGTACTCAGTAGGTCGTAGAAAAATGTATGTAAATAGTATTCATGCAAGGTTTTGAACAAATGATAGCTGTATAGTTATTTTGCAGAAAGTAATATTGATAGTAAATACAATAAATAGGTTACAAAGTATCATTGAAAAAATAATATATAAATAGATAATTGCTTTAAAACAACCAGAGAACCTCCCGCTCACTTTCCGACCCAACCACCATTCCAACATTTCTAAGAAAATTCTACCCCCCCCCCCGCGGTGTGAAATCACCGGGCATTGTCTATAACTGGGTACACGGCTATTCGAATAGTTTTTAACACTCTACAGAGGTTATACAGCTTGACCCATAAGAGGTAATCAACTTAATATGTCGACCAAAACACACTTTTGTAGGCATGCGACTAAGTGATTATCACAAGTCTTTTACAAAGTTCCGTTTTAACTCAGTTCTGCTCGCTAAAGTTTCACCATCAACCGGCCTCCTCTTGCGCCAAACATCAACCCAAACAGAATTAAATAAAAACATTGCTAATTATTCAGTCGGGTCCATCCCATCCTAGACATATGGTTGTACGGTATGATCCAGATCAATAGCGCACAATGTTAAGTCCTTAGTGACTACTCGGGTGAGACTACCTCATCCAACGTGCCTCGCACACCTATGTACCTCCTGCACCCTACTATGTACCTCGCGCACCCCCTTTACTACATGACTACTCGTCCGAGTATAAATCATTTTGTTTACCCAAACTAATGCCAAACCGTACCATGACACAAAATTTTATAACAACGGCATCGCATCACAATTACATATCTCATTAGGTTAAAATTAATCATTTATGAACATGTGATCATGAATCCCATCGTAACTAAGCATGACTAAGTATATTTACGATACTCATGTTGGTATTACAATAATGTTCAACTAATATCAACCCATCCTATGGTGTCTAAGGATACATGTCATTCACAACTATTCAAGGTAGCATATTGTCACATAGGTATTTAACTATTCCCAAAAATAATTAATGTAAAATTAGCATGCATGTTGATATAAAGTATTATAATTTTATAAAATTGGGTATAACATGATCAAAGATCTACAATTTGCCTTCGTTGAAGGATGGAAATACTCTTGCAAACGGCAGACTGATCCAAGATAGCTTCGGAAACGCTGGATTCTGTATACATAAAATGAGACAAACAAATACAATAAATCCAAATAAATTCTAAAAATTATAAAATTAGTACTATTAGAGATATTATGAATTTAGATGAATTTAGAAACAAAACTCGACAAAATCAGAGTTCGTATGAAGGAGAACAAATATCCAGAAGATTGATTATCACATGAAATGATAGAAAATGGGAAAGGAGGGAATATTCATGGAATATTCCATTTCAGATTTAAGGGATTAAACGATTAAAGGGAGAGGCTTACACTAGGGCCCCACTTGGAAGTGACTCTCAAGCAAAGGATAAGGAGAAGTTACAGAGCAGAAGATAGAGTAGGGGAGGCACATGATAACTGTCGGACCCCGGGTGTCACACAACCCCGAGACCCTCTGTGCATAACAAGCTAGTCCCATGATCAGTAGCTAGCTCGCGCAGTTGCAACAATGATGTTATCATAACCATTCAACAACGAACTAATGAAGCAGACAAAGTAATATTATTTAAAACAACAAAGACCTTATGGTCAAGGTTCTTACAAAAGTAGCCTCACATGGCTTAGCAACAACAGAGTATCTGGCAGCGAAAATCTCAAAATACGTGTAGCCCAATCGACATGCCCACAGGCAATCGAGTGGAGGATGTGACCTAGTTCTCAAAGTCTTCAAAATAGCCTTCTTCGTAGAACTCAACATTTCCTGATTCTTCTGCTGGGACTGATCAACAAAGGGCATAAAGCCGTGAGTACATAAAGTACTCAGCAAGTCGTAGAGAAATGTATGCACATAGTATTCATGACAGGCTTAAGCAAGGATGGCTTTATGGTTAATTTGCAGAAAGCAAGTTTAACAGTAATTACATTAATTAGATTGCAAAGCAGGATTTTAAAAGAATAATACATAGATAACCAAGTTCTTTTGAATTAAACAGTGAACATCCCGTTCACTTCCCAACCATTCCAACCAAACGTTTCTATCGAACCAAACCACATTTTTGAAAATGCTACCCCTTGCGCGAAATCACTGTGCATGTCCGTGAATCGGGACACGGCTATTCAATAGATTTTTGACACTCGCAGAGGTTGTACAGCTTTACCCACAAGAGATAAATCACTTGTAATGTCCGTCTGACACACTTCCGAGGGTGTGCGACTAAGTGACTATCACAAGGCCTTTACAAAGTTCCATTTTGCCTCGGTTCTGCCCGCTAAGGTTTCGCCATCACAGCCCCCTCTTGCGCCAATAAACAGCCACAACAGAACCGACTCAAAACTTTCCTAATTAATTGGCCAGGTCCGTCCCATACCGGACTCGTGGTTGCACGAGGTGACCCAGATCAATGACTTGCAAAGTTAAGTCCTTAGTTGGTCGCCGCATAAGTCTACCACAACCCAATGTGCATTACGCACCCACTCTAGCTCCCTACCTCAAGCCCGAGCATAAATCATTTTGGTTCATTCCGACCAAATGGCAATCCTCGCCATGGCACAACATCTTTTAATAAAGTGGCCTCACACCACTGTTCCATAGTTCCATTAGTCAAATTTCATTAATCATTGAACATGTGATCGAAAGTACTGCGGGTAACTAGAGCATGTCTAAGCCATAATACGCACCCAAGTTGGTAATACAACCATGTCCAACTAGTATTAACCATCCTAAGGTGTCCAAGGATATATGTCATTCAAGGAGACATTTCATTTTCAACTTATCAAGGAGGCATAATGGCAAATTGGTAATTATCTACTCCCAAAACCATTTTTAATAAAACTAGCCATGCATGATAATTTAATACAATATACATTTGTAAAATGGGTTCAACATGGTCAAAGGCCTACGACTTGCCTTCGTTGGCGAGCGGGTCTTCTGGCCGTTGGTCGAAGAAATCTTCCAAACGCCTAATCTACACGTGCGAGAATAACAACAAATAAATAAAACAGCACCAAATGAACTCCAAAAATTACAAAACCAGTACCAAATGAAAGAGGCTGAATTTAGATGAATTTAGAAATTTGGATCACCCAAATCGGAGTTCGGATGTGAAAGTTATGGCCAAAAGAAGTTGAAAATCACATAAAATGATGGAATTAGGGTTTTCGGATTTTGAATTATTTTTCAATTGAAAATCCGACTTTGACGTCAACAAGACACACGCTGCCACGCGGGCGACCACGCGGCAAACCCGCCACGTGGCGCCGACGTGGCGCCACGCGCGTGACCACGTGGGCTCGCCCGGGTCGAGAGAGAGAGAGAGAGAGAGAGAGAGAGCGGAGGCGGCGGCAAGCCGGGAAGACGGCGCGACGGCGACCGGCCGAGGGAGACGGCGGCGGCGAAGGCGGCTTGGCCGAAGGAAACGGCGCGACAAGAGAAGAGAGGAGGAAGCGGCGAACGCGACCGAGAAAAGAGAGAGAGGGAGAGGCGCGGCGCGGCATTTATAGGGGAGGAGGGAGCACGGCGACGGACGGCATGGCAGGCGGGCGCGGGCGAGGCGCCGGCAGACGACGGATCGCACGGCGAGATTCGCGCCTTACAAGCGCGACGACGCGTGGGAGAGAGAGGCGGCGCGGGGCGAGACGACGAAGGGAGCCGTCCGATTCGACGGACGGTGGGAGCTAAGAGGCGCGGCGCGGAAGGCCGTCCGATTCGACGGACGGTGGATAAGAGAGAGAAAGCGGCGACCGAGGCGGAGACGATGGTCGCCGTCCGATTCGGACGGACGGTGGAAGAGGGAGGGGCGCGGCGACGCGATGGCGTCGGATCGCGATCCAACGGCCAAACGGCGAGGCGGAGTCGCGCGACGTGGACGCGCTTAGGGACGTCCGACGAGGATCGGCGGTGAGGCGAGCGCGCGAGGACGATGATGGGGCGCCGTCCGATTCGTCGGACGGACGGCGGAGGAAGGGAGGCGCGGCGAACGGAGCGCGCGGATGAAGATCCGACGGCGGAGGGCGACGGTGGCGCGCGCAACGAGAGATGCCGGATGCCGCGTCGGTTGGCGAGAGCGAGGAAGACGCGGCCGATCAAGAGCCGACGGATGGAGATCCAACGGCCAGGAGCGAGGGCTGGCGCGAAACGGGCTTGCATGGGAAAACAGTGATGGGCTGAAAGAGATTCGGCCCACGCACAGTAAAGGGGAATTAAAATACATTTTCGATTTTAGAAATTCAAATGAATAAAAAGGCAATTTAGAAAATAGCAAATAGACTCCAAAAATTCTAGAAAAATTCACAGAAATTCCTTGAATTATTCTGGACTTAATAAAAATACTTTTAACTTTAAATTTTCTTTTCTTTTGCAAATAAATTAATTTTTAATTTTGGGTAAAATGAAAATAAATTTCTAAAATCCAATAAACCCAAGAAAATTCTTAAAATAATAATTTTGACTTTAAATTTCAGAAAACTCAATTAAACCAACTTTAATTTGATTGAAGTTTGATTAATTCACATTAAACTGCAAATGGATTCTGAAATTTCAAATTAAGCTTTTGGCAAATAGAAGCTAATGGTTCCCTTTTAAAAATTTTCAAAAACTCCGAAAAACGGGACGCTACAAACCTACCCCTCTTAAAGGGAATCGACCCGAGATTCAGCCGACTAGAGAATAGGTGGGAAACTCACCTTCAAGTCATCTTCGCTCCCAAGTGGCTTCTTCTTCTGTGGTTGCTCCATCGACCTTGCGTAAACGGATGACCTTGCTTCTTGTCACTGCTCGCTACTTCCAAGATCTTGATGGGATGCTCCTTGTGGGTGAGGTCTTCTCGCAGGCAATTGATTCCACCGGCATCCGCTCTTGTGCACACGCAAACACTTCTTCAGCTGTGACACGAGGAAGACATTATGCACATCTGACAACTGAGGCGGGAGCTCCAACTGGTAAGTGACTTCTCCTCTTCGGGCTAGAACTGGGAAAGGTCCGACGTACCTTGGTGCAAACTTTCCACTTACTCTGAAACGACGCATCCCTTTGAGAGGCGACACCTTCAGGTACACAAGATCACCAGGTGCAAATGCTAGATCTCGGCGACGGTTATCAGCATAACTCTTCTGGCTTGGTCTGTCTGTGTTTTCACCTTTCTCTGATTGATCGAACTTGCTCTTCGGCTTTTTCCAAAATATCTGGCCCAAACACTTGTCTTTCACCCACTTCATTCCAATACAATGGTGTTCTGCATTTTCTTCCGTAAAGAGCTTCAAATGGAGACATCTGGAGGCTTGACTGGGAGAAAGTGAGCAACTTTGGTTAGACGATCCACAATTTCCCAGATAGAATCATATCCTGACCTTGTCCTTGGCAAACCAGTAATAAAATCCATGCCAATTTCTTCCCACTTCCATTCGGGCACTCTCAAGGGTTGCAGGAGTCCAGCAGATCTTTGATGCTCGGCTTTTACTCACGATGACATCACACCGAGCTACATACTCGGCAATCTCACGCTCATGCTAGGCCACCAATACATTTCCTTAAGGTCTTGGTACATCTTTGTGCTTCCAGGGTGAATGGAGTACAAAGTTTCATGGGCTTCCTTGAGTATCAGCTGCTTAAGCTCTTTCTGATCTGGAACACAGATTCGCTTGTCAAACCAAATGGTGCCTTGCTCATCTTCTGAAAATCTCAGGGCTTTACCCTTCTTCATGTTGCTCTTAATTTCCTTAATATTGGCATCTTCAATTTGAGCTTCCTTGATCTGATTCCGCAAAGTGGGTTGAACTTCTAGGGCAGCTAGGTAACCTCCTTCAACCAACTCTAACTTGAGCTTCTGGAATTCTTCATGCAGGGCTGGCTGATTTTCCTTGATCGACAGTGTATTGCAGTAGACTTTTCTACTCAAGGCATCTGCCACAACATTAGCTTTGCCTGGGTGGTAATGGATTCCAATATCATAATCCTTGATTAACTCTAACCACCTTCTTTGCCTCATATTAAGATCAGCTTGAGTGAAAAATATACTTCAAGCTCTTATGGTCCGTATAGACTTCACAGCGATTTCCAATAAGGTAATGACGCCATATCTTTAGAGCATACACTACGGCAGCTAACTCCAAGTCATGAGTGGGGTAATTCACTTCATGAGGCCTCAAATGACGGGAAGCATAAGCTACTGCCTTCCTTTCTTGCATCAGGGCACAACCAAGTCCTTGCCGGGATGCATCACAGAAAATCTCAAAATCCTTCCGAACATCCGCAAAATCAACACCGAGTCGTTGTCAAACGCTTCTTCAACTCTTGAAAACTTTGCTCACAATGCTGTCCAAGCAGATTTCTTTTCTTTCTTCAACAGCTGAGTGAGGGGTCTTGCTATTTTGGAGAATCCTTCTATTGCGGCTCAACTGAACGCGTTGCACATCTCTGACAGCTGCAGTGGTAGCTCCATTATGGGAAACTGATGCCAAACTGCGGGTTTACAACTATGTTCTGGGGTGCCAACTAAGAAGCTATCAATTTTGTCTTCCAAATTGCTGAATCCAATTCTCACTATTATCGAAATCTACCAATCCAGCATGTCATAAGGTCACCCAATTACAATACAATCATTTAATCAATTTCACATTCTCGATACACCAGCATGATTCAAAAATCCTTCTTCGGCATAAGTTTTAAATAATCCAACAAATTCACCACTTTGATCGCAAGATTTCTTCCCTGCACAAATCCACAAAATCCACTAGCAATAAGCACATCTTCCGATCCGATAAACTTCCAGATCATGCTAAATTCTTTTTATCCATTTTGAAACAAAATCCTCCAGAGATTATATTCACGCAATTGCTTCCTCCAAAATTATTGACTAAATCCACAACATTATCCACTAAATTTCCTCAAGCAAATTTATCAATTGCAATCCTCAGAATTTCTTTATACCAATCCAATATCTCAATTTTAGAACCTTCCAAAAGACTACTTGCCATCCCAAATTCAAATTTAATCCGCCAATTATTGTATCACCATTTATCCAACATTTATTCAGTCCAACTCCAATACCTGTAGATATTCATCAATCCAGCAATTATTTTGGACCAACTCCGATATCAGTAATATATCCGTCAATCATAAATTCCAATATCCAACAATTATCTGGTTGCATAATCCAATCTCCACAAATGCGCAATTCTATAATTCGATCAAGACATATCTTTATAATCCAACCAAAAATTTCTCTTCAAATCTTAACTTCTCTATTCAACCACATCCAATTGAATCCAATGTGACCAACAAACTCAATTAATTCCATTCTTCTTGATTCAACATAATCCACCACAATCATTGTCAAGAATTGGCGTTCATATAATCCAAATCCTTAACAATCAGGTAATCCTTTAATCCAAATCCAATCATAATACATTCTGTAATCCATCATCTAGCAAATCATATTTCTATAACCCAATTCCACCATCATATTTCCATAATCCAATCAAGATCCATTTCTGTAATTCATCCAAGATACCTTTCTATAATCCAATCTTCCATAATCTCATATCAATAATAATTTAATTCTACAATCTAGTAATCATGCATTTCTACAATCCAACCAAGATCCAACCAATTCTTCCAAAATTAACATCATCAATCGATATGAAAATCCAATTTCTTAGATTCGACTGCGTGCTCTCTTCGCATAATTTCTCAATTCCAAATATCCAACCGACATTATAACCAGCTCAAGATTCAATTTAAATACGACTTCTCCTAATAATCAAATCAGCACTTCAGATTCTTTTATCCTTCAAGATTAATCAAGATTTTCCTCTCTGATCACTTTACTCCACAATTTATATGATCCACCAATATGTTACTCTCTAAACCATTTATAATCAAGGCATACCCATTATCATACTCTGGTATCCACAGTAACTTCTTGCATATACCCGGTTAAATCTCATAATCGGTCTTATCAAAGATTCTCCAAAGCTACCTAGGTTGGCATCAAAACACATTGGTTATCTCCAGCAAGAGTAGCTTCCAAGGGACTTACGGGTTTGATCCATTTTGCAATAATTCTTCACAGGTTTCATAGATGAGAGGGAGAAAGCACAATAGGTGAGAGGGAAAAGCATTTAGATGAGTAAGAAACAAGGGAGATAGATGGATCAACCTAATGCGGACAAAGTTGGTTTTACCCAACGAACGGATAGCCGGAAAGCTATCAAGAAGCAAACAAGAAAGAAACACTTAAGCACAAAAGCACTATTACGCAGACTAAGCGATACTAAAACTAGGGAGGGCAACTACCAATCTAATCTTTACGGAGGGTCAACTTGGAACAGACGGCGGAACTTGAGCTTCCAAGACTTCCATTGCTTGATCTTGAAGGGCTCGATCCTAGGGATAATCCAGAGACGAGGGAGTCAAATTTAAATTTGAAAACCAAGTTCCAGAAAAGATAAGATGAAAGAACTCAAGAATGATATAAGAGGGTGAGATGAGAAGGAAAGAATAGAACAAGGCGAGAAAGAACAGAATAAGATGAGAGAAGAATTTCTAGTCAAGTTAATTGCTTGGTTTGATTTAGAAAATATATTTTGAATTTTGACTAAGACGACCAATCTAACTAAAGGCTACGCCCTACGATCGATATGGCTCGATACCATCTCCCGTTTGACCCGGTGTCACACAACCCCGAGACCCTCCGTGCATACCAAGCTAGTCCCATGATCAAGAGCTAGCTCGCACAGTTGCAACAATGATGTTATCATAACCATTCAACAACGAACTAATGAAGGCATAAAGTAATATTATTTAAAACAACAAAGACCTTATGGTCAAGGTTCTTACAAAAGTAGCCTCACAGGGCTTAGCAACAACAGAGTATCCGCGCAATGAAATCTCAAAATACGTGGAGCCCAATCGACATGCCCACGCACAATCGAGTGGAGGACGGACCTAGTTCGCAAAGTCTTCAAAATAGCCTTCTTCGAGAACTCAACATTTCGATTCTTCTCATTGGACCGATCAACAAAGGGCATAAAGCCGTGAGTACATAAAGTACTCAAGAAGTCGAGAGAAATGTATGCACATAGTATTCATGATGTGCTTAAGCAAGGATGGCTTTATGGTTAATTTGCGAAAGCAAGTTTAACAAGAATTACATTAATTAGATTGCAAAGGTGATTTTAAAAGAATAATACATAGATAACCAAGTTCTTTTGAATCAAACAGTGAACATCCCGCTCACTTCCCAACCATTCCAACCAAACGCTTCTATCGAACCAAACCATATTTTTGAAAATGCTACCTCTTGCGCGAAATCACTGTGCATGTCCGTAACTGTGACACGGCTATTCGAATAGATTTTGACACTGCAGAGGTTGTACGGCTTTACCCACAAGAGATAAATCACTTGTAATGTCCGTCGACACACTTCCGAGGGTGTGCGACTAAGTGACTATCACAAGGCCTTTACAAAGTTCCATTTTGCCTCGGTGCTACTCGCTAAGGTTTCGCCATCACACCCTCTCTTGCGCCAATAAATGTACCACAACAGAACCGACTCAAAACTTTCCTAATTAATTGGCCAGTCCGTCCCATACCGGACTCGTGGTTGCACGAGGTGACCCAGATCAATGACTTGCAAAGTTAAGTCCTTAGTTGGCTGCTCAGACAAGTCTACCACAACCCAATGTGCATTACGCACCCACTCTAGCTCCCTACCTCAAGCCCGAGCATAAATCATTTTTGGTTCATTCCCGACCAAATGGCAATCCCTGCCATGGCACAACATCTTTTAATAAAGTGGCCTCACACCACTGCTCCATAGTTCCATTAGTCAAATTTCATTAATCATTGAACATGTGATCGAAAGTATCAGGGTAACTAGAGCATGTCTAAGCCATAATACGCACCCAAGTTGGTAATACAACCATGTCCAACTAGTATTAACCATCCTAAGGTGTCCAAGGATATATGTCATTCAAGGAGACATTTCATTTTCAACTTATCAAGGAGGCATAATGGCAAATTGGTAATTATCTACTCCCAAAACCATTTTTAATAAAACTAGCCATGCATGATAATTTAATACAATATACATTTGTAAAATGGGTTCAACATGGTCAAAGGCCTACGACTTGCCTTCGTTGGCGAGGAGGGTCTTGATCGTCGGTCGAAGAAATCTTCCAAACGCCTAATCTACACGCGAGAATAACAACAAATAAATAAAACAGCACCAAATGAACTCCAAAAATTACAAAACCAGTACCAAATGAAAGAGGCTGAATTTAGATGAATTTAGAAATTTGGATCACCCAAATCGGAGTTCGGATGTGAAAGTTATGGCCAAAAGAAGTTGAAAATCACATAAAATGATGGAATTAGGGTTTTTCGGATTTTCGGAATTATTTTTCAATTGAAAAATCCGACTTTGACGCCACACGACACGCCGCTTACTGGCACCACGCGGCAAAACCCGCCACGTATGGCGACGACGTGGCGCCACGTGGGTGACCACGTGGGCTCGGGCCCGCGTCGAGAGAGAGAGAGAGAGAGAGAGAGAGAGGGCGGCACCGAAGTGGGAAGACGGCGTGACGGCGATCGGGCCGAGGGAGACGGCGGCGGCGAAGGCGCTTGGCCAAGGAAACGGCGCGACGGCAAGGAGAAGAGGAGGAGGGGCGCGAACGCGACCGAGAAAAAAGGAGAGAGAGGAGAGGCGCGGCGCAGCATTTATAGGGAGGAGGAGCACGGCGACGGACGGCTTGGCGTGGCGTAAGTGGGCGCGGCGAGACGACGGACGCACGGGAGAGAGAGAGGCGGGCGGGCAGAGACGACGAGCGGAGCCGTCCGATTCGACGGACGCGGGAGCGAAGAGGCGCGGCGATGGAAGGCCGTCCGATTGACGGACGGCGGATAGAGAGAGAAAGAGGCGAGACCGAGGTGGGAGACGAGCGGTCGCCGTCCGATTTCGACGGACGGCGGAAGAGGGAGGGCGCGGCGACGCGATGGCGCGGATCGCGATCCAACGGCCAAACGGCGAGGCGGAGTCAGCGGCGACGTGACGCGCTAGGACGTCCGACGAGGATCGGCGGCCGAGGCGAGAGCGCGCGAGGACGATGAAGGGCGCCGTCCGATTTCGGACGGACGGTGTGGAGGATGGGGAGGCGCGGCGAACGGAGCGCGGATGAAGATCCGATGGCGGAGGGCGACGGTGGCGCGGCGAACGAGAGATGCCGGACGCCGACGGACGGCGAGAGCGAGGAAGACGCGGCCGATCAAGTTCGACGATGGAGATCCAACGCCAGAGCGAGGCGGCGAAAGCGGGCGCAAGCTGGGAAAAGCGATGATGGGCCGAAAGAGATTCGGCCCACGCACAGTAAAGGGGAATTAAAATACATTTTCGATTTTAGAAATTCAAATGAATAAAAAGGCAATTTAGAAAATAGTAAATAGACTCCAACAATTCTAGAAAAATTCACAGAAATTCCTTGAATTATTCTGGACTTAATAAAAATACTTTTAACTTTAAATTTTCTTTTTCTTTTGCAAATAAATTAATTTTTAATTTCGGGTAAAATGAAAATAAATTTCTAAAATCCAATAAACCCAAGAAAATTCTTAAAATAATAATTTTGACTTTAAATTTCAGAAAACTCAATTAAACCAACTTTAATTTGATTGAATTTTGATTAATTCACATTAAACTGCAAATGGATTCTGAAATTTCAAATTAAGCTTTTGGCAAATAGAAGCTAATGGTTCTCTTTTAAAAATTTTCAAAAACTCCAAAAAACGGGACGCTACAATAACGGGGGTGGTTGGCGACGAGCACCAATATGGGACCCTACGGGGATGGGGTCCCCATGGGCGGCAGCAGCATGCAGGTTGCGCGGGCCTCCGGCAAACCGGCAGTGCTCCAAGAAAAAGGAGGGAGCATGAGGTGGTCTACGGCATGGAGAACGCGATGGCGAAGTCGGTTCGGCTTGGGAGTGGGCGAGGAGGTGCAGCAACGGCGGCCAGCGGTGAGGATGGAGAGCTCGCGGCGGCGGGGCTCCTCGGTGATGAATCACATGAACCGAGGTGAAGATGGGAAGAGGAGTACCAGGAAAACGTTATGGTGTGGTCACCTCGGTCGGAGAATCACCAGAGAATGAGATCGACTTGATGGCATTGTCGCCGCACTTGAAGAAGAAGGCAGGTTAACGTCGGCGTTCCGGGCAAACGGAGAGGAGTTAGAGGGCAGGGTTTGGGGCGAATCAAAGAGGACAGAATAGAGAACGTTGTGCTTCTTGTATAGCACGAATACGACACTCGGATCGATATGGAACGCGTGCGGGATTTGCGGCTGCGCTCTGGCCAACATTGAATGCACGTAATGGTGCGGACGGCGTGGGCACGGCATGGCAGCATGTGGGGGAAGGGCACGCAAGGGGAAAGGGCGCGGGCGGCGCGACGTGAGGAGCGGTATGGTGTCAGAGCGCACGACGCGGCAGTGGTAGCGAACGTCGCTCTCACCTTGTATTGGCGCGCAAGGGTGGCATATGGCAAGCGCGGCACAGCGAGGCGGTGGGGCAGAGGTGCAGCGTAGCTAGCCCGGGAAAGTGCAGGGGTAGGGGCTGGCGCTGGCCCTAGCTCGGGACAGAGCAGGCAAGAGCTAGGAAGAAGAAGAAGAAGACAAAAGAAAAGAAAAGAGAGAAGGAAAAAGAAAGAAAAGGAAAAAAAAGAAAAGAAAAGAGAGAATGAAAAAGAAAGAGGAAGGGGAAAAAGAAAAAGGGAAAGACAAAAGAAATGGGCCGTGGAAAATTCAAAATTCAAAATTTGAATTTGGAATTTTGGCGACGAGCTTGAATTTGAGAAAAGAAATTCGACTTTGAGTTTCGAACTCAGATTTTAAATAATTACAGAAACTCCTAAAGAAATCCCATACTTTTAAAATAAGTAATTTAAATTAAATTCTACTACGAAAAAGGAATTTTTGGGAAAAAAACAGAAAATGAAATAAATTAGATAGAACTCCAAGAAAATAGCAAAAGATCTTGGAGAAAATACAAGAATGTTTAGAAATTCCAATAAACTCATTTTGAATTTAATTGAAGTTTGATTTAATCATTTAAAATGTTTTAATTTCTAAAATTTCAAATTAAGCTTTAAACAAATCAAGAAAATTTCAACTTGTCCCTTTTATTTTGAAAATATCAAGAAGACCAAAAAATTAGGATGTTACATATTTCCTTAATAATAGATGTAATTACGTCTCTTTCCTTCCAGTGAGATCAAGTCTCTCCATCCTCGAGCGCTGCTGGAGGTGCGTCTGGCCAGTAGGCGACATTAGTGTCCTGTTTGGTGGCTGCTCTTCCTGTGCTGGAGCACCTTGGTTGTGTGTTGTCGAGCGGCGTCGGTGCGATTTCTCTCGGGCCACACAGATCAGGTCCGATTTTCTCGTTAGTTCTAGTGCGTCTCGCACCTCTCCGGTGGCCTCCCCTTCGCTATCTTCCTCACCCCCAGCCGTTTGTTATGGCGCCGTCCATCGTCTTCCACTGGGCGATGGTCTTGTACATCTCCGGTGCGACAATACCCAGTGAGCCTCCCCTAAAAACCAATTTCCCCTTGTGGGTTTGGCATGTATCGCCGTTCTGGCTGGCATGGCGCTTCTCTTCGGCTGTTGTGTATTTCACCCTCCTTTTTGTATGAGGATATCTCCACTTACCACCCCCTAGTTTCAATCTCATCAGGTGTTGGGACGAACGATCCAATCTTCTATCGCTCCCGGTGGCCAATAAGAGCTCCACCAAGTAGATCGCCGGCGTGCAGATCCTTTGGTGACTCCCCAAACCTCCAACCAAAGGAGAGCTCCACCAAGTAGATCGCCGGCGTGCAGATCCTTTGGTGACTCCCCAAACCTCCAACCAAAGGAGACCCTCTTCATCCTCCTACCACTCAAGATCGTTCGCAAACGCACAGAGCATGGCGAGCCATGGCCTGATCAGAGCAATCCAGGCGAGGTCAATCAATGGCGACTAGATTTTCGGCTACTTAAGGACTTAACTGTAACTTTTCATTTCTTTTTAGTCCTTTCTAACTAGTGCCAGGGACTGCTTGCTAATATGGTACATGTTCAAGGTCCCTTTTGTAAATCTCAGGGTGGTTGGGCCGGCAATCCTATATTAATCCAGGGTTAATGGCCTTCGTGGCCATATCTCAAAAAGAAAAAAGAAGCTCCGAAGCCTGGATAGAGATGAATCATATGATATCCATCGTGGCATGTGGGTTTGTATCCACCACCAAAGTACCCAATCAACAGGGTCTAAAAAGAAATACCAAATTGACAAACCATCTCAGGTCGTGTACAATAGGTTTACATCAGTTATCTATAGTCTCTGCCACGTAGAATTTAAGTTGATGTAGATGAAAGAGAATAAAGAGAGAGAAATATGCTATCTATAATCCTGTGGCCGATTGTATCGTTAGAACAAAGGAAAGTATTAAAAGATTGTGTGTTATCTACAATTCTGTAGCCAATTGTATCGCCACAACCCATTGTATGAACTGTCTTTAGTGCTGTTTATAGGTGATATGGAGAGTTGCTATAGACAGCGACTTTTTATACCATTGTACATGCCCTCAATGCTAGCTCCGCCAAGAATTAATTCGTGACGCATCATTGCCTGCAAAGCTTGTACCTTTCATCACTAACTACATATATATACCGCTCTAATTTGGCATTCAACCTTCAAAGTTCATTATTGGACTCATGCACTGACGGGCAAGCGACAAAGCTTGAACGAATCTAATAGAAGTAAAGCACAAGTGCACAAAGCAGCAATATCTTCTGTGAACAAGGACCTGTTTGGATGCTTGCCTCATGATGCGACAAAAATTTCATTTGTGCCAAAATTGTGGCATGCTGCAGTTAATATGTCTACGTAAGGAAGCGTGCCACGCCGCAAGTTAAGACAGCCAAACAAACACTAGCTAGCAAAGCCAAACATGACTAACTTATTTGTGACGATGATCGCACCCATCACTAGCAAGACGACCTGGTCGTCGGTCCGCCGATTGGATCCATGGATGGCAGCTACCCGGCTGGCCTCCGCAGTTTTCCATGGCCTCTATCCTCTTGTTTGGACGAGACGCACAACATGCCATGTGTTATCGTAACACGAAGGACCGCAGATTGCGATGCGCACAGCAATACACAACGTTGTCTGAGCGCACCGGGTCTTTGTTTGCTTCTTGTAGACTTGCGATGGGGCTCACATCCATCCATAGGTGGTGGGCAAAAGAAAGGGATGGGATTACGGGGAATAGTAAGCGCGGCGCCAAATTGTCGCCACTAGTATAGTGTTGATTGATTGACAAGTGTGCCAAAGTGTAGGGTTAAACTTATGTAACTTTGACTAATAATATATGGAAACTATTTAGATTGATTGTGAGAGAATGGTATCATTAGATTTTTCATGATAAATATTTTTATAATATAACGATTTTGTGATTTTTTACTAACGTAATCGTATGAAAAGTAATAGTCAAAGTTAGATATTAGAGACCGCGCCGATGTTTAAAACGTTGTATATTCTTGAACAGAGGGAGTACTAATTTATCCGTGGAATTTCAAGCTTGACTGAATGCGCAATTCGCGGAGAGAAACAACCAAATTATAATAGGTGTATACACCTCTAGTAGTAGAAAAATGGCTATATTGAGAGATATTTTTTTGCACTGAAAAAAATAGCTATTTATATCTGCTGCGATTTTGTCATCTTCAGGCCTACGTTTTGCAATCCCACGAAGTGTAAATTCTGTATTGTTTAGTTCGTGTTGTTTTAATACGTAATTTTGTTGGAACATTCATCTGATCGAGTTGAAAACTTTGTGATATGCATACTGATCCAACAGAACAGTTGGGTGCGTTTGGCGCATCAAGTAATTAGCTAGTTAAAGTAGAGTGCTGTCAAATAGACTAGCCAATTTACAAGAATCAGGAGCCTACATAATATTTTACACCACACATTGATGCCTATAAATTTGGAAAGAAATAGTGGTTAGGAGGTCAAATTATTCTCATGGCCGGGTCCCCAAGGAAGCATATATTTGATATTCCCCTTTGGAAATTTCCGAATCTACCGTGTGCCAATTTTTGTGGCCATGCGAGTAGAAAATTACGATAGCCAATGCAAATTCATGTTTCATTGGACAGTTCTTCCCAGGCGAGCATGTTTATCTCAGACACGAGTAGTTCTTAATGTAATCTTGGATATTTTGTAAGAAAAAAAGGTAATCTAGCATGCGTAAACTTTTCTTCTCGAAAAAAATTGGACAGTTCTCCGGGCCCACTATATTCTAGAATGCATGAAATCATGGCATCCGGATTCACGGGAAAATTGAACTAAAACTCTCCGGGCCCACTATATTCTAGAATGCATGAAATCATGGCATCCGGATTCACGGGAAAATTGAGCTAAAACACTACGCACTGAACATTTCAGATCCTATGTTTGGGAGTTGTTTGGGATGGTGCAGCATGCAGGTCCATCCCAGAGGAGAAGAGGTGACAAAACACCCTGGACTAAGAAAAGGTTACCTTTCAAAAAAAAAAAAAAAAAGAGGGGGAGGGGGCGGTGACAGAGAATGGATGTTCAAAGTTAGCAAAACATTGTTCAATTGAAAAGAAAGATCCGCAAACAATAGCAAAAAAATGTTCAGCCTAGAGAAAACGTCTCAAAATAATTTAGAGAAATTATAAAATAATTAAAAAAATTACATTTTAACTCACGATACTTCAAGCCTTTTAAGTGTTAGCCCGCTCGCCATGGCCACACCCCGCCGCCATGCCCACCGCGAGCCACACCCACTCGCCTTGGGCCACCGTGAGAGGCACCCTGCCCCACCGCCATGCGCTCCCTCCCCGCCGTGCCCACATCACACCGCTGCTGCGCGCTCCTCCTCGGCCCTAATGTTTAGATTAAGTGTTCATCTTTGAGTTAAAATAAAAATTGTTAGATCACAATTTAACCTCAATTCTTGCGCAGAGAGACCACGCGGGATGATATCATTCTCATTTGTACTAATCTTGTTGCTCATGGGAGATAGGATGGTTCTTTTTTTTCTGGCAACCAAACAAGTGAGGCAGATCAGATCAGATCTAGAGCTAGCTAGGATCCATGCATGATCCATTGGCCGTCCGGTTCATCGAACCAAACGCTCTGCAGCTATAGCTATCTACAGATCTATCCTCAATGTCGACGGGTTGGCCCCGATCTGTTCTTCCGTCGTGTCTGTTGACCAGTAAACTCTTATCATTAGTCACCGCTAGCAATAATTAAATTACCGATGTGTACCATCATGTTCATATCTTCTAGAATTCTGCGTCATCTATATTCTGCACGTTACTAGCATGCTTAGGACAGATTAGTATTCACGAGAGTATCTAGATTGATTACACGCAAGTAAACTTGTCCATTCTGGCCAACATAGATGACCAAGGCTGGTTAATCACTGGTATTAACTTTAGTGGTGGGTAAACTGTGGTTTATTCGGAGTGCATTTCATGGTTTTGAATTATTAATCTCTGCCATGTTTGGTTTGAAAAAAACAACAACTTATTTTACACCCGCATTTTATGATTCATTAGTTTCTTTTTTAACTGGGTGCACACTGGTAGTTACAATATATAGTACCATATAAATAAAGCATAAACACAGACCAGAAATTGTGATCTTATCGTATTTTATGAAACAATAACATATTATAAGATTAATAAATAAATTGTTTTTAAATATAATTTTATATATTACTATCAATGTATAATCACCCATTAAGTTCTATTGGCCGCATACCGATTATTCGCTTGGCGGCACCCTACTGTCCAACGAGCACGTCCCTTTTTTTTTAACTATATTGTATCTTTCATTAAAAAAACACTTTCATTATTTTTAGTAGTTTATTAGTTT
Organism: Hsuehochloa calcarea; assembly: GCA_036346395.1. Classification (NCBI taxonomy): domain Eukaryota; kingdom Viridiplantae; phylum Streptophyta; class Magnoliopsida; order Poales; family Poaceae; genus Hsuehochloa; species Hsuehochloa calcarea. Next base: position 13,691,692 of record CM070596.1, on the reverse strand, counting down.
GAAAATCAGTGGTTATGTATCATAAGGACGAGTTTTTTTATAAAAAATATTAATTTAGAATATAATTATAAAAATAAATAGTTGAAAAAATAATGACAAAACTAGGCTACTGTCGCACAATTAGAATGGCTATGTCACCTTTCCAATTGGCGACAGGGGTCTAGCCACTAGCGAAAGGAGGCTCAACAGTACCTAGAGCTCCCTGTCGCCAGTTGAACTAAAATTCAAACATCGACAGGGATCCAGGGAACCCTATAAAAGACAATCGAAACTCTAAAATTCAAGGAAAACTCACTTTTATTCATAAAAAAAGAGAAAGAGGGGAGAGGAGCAGAGAACGGTAGAGGGGAGGAGAAGCGGCTTAAGGCCGTCTGCTCGGTTGCCCACCTTTTAGGTAATTATTTTAACCAAATGAATTACATAGCTTTAGATGTACGGTTACGTAGTATAGTTTTAGATATGTAGTTAATCGTGGAAATCTTGCTTACGGTGCAATGTGTCAAATATGTCAGACGTCACCAATTTCAAAACTTAATACGGTCAGTGGACTATTCTTGAGGATCATGAGGGATTGATTTATGTTGTTTTCAATTGGTGACTGCATTCTACCAAGACTAGAGTAGCGTATATGTGGCTTTGTGATGTGGTGGTTGTTCCACACATTTGATTTAGATCATGTTGTGTATGATCTGAGATTTAGTTGTCTTGCCCCCTGACTAACACAGAGTACATATTGGGAGTTAGTTCAGCTCAAGGGATCAAGATCGTGACAGTCATATGTACGCATTGTGAGAGAGGAAGGGTGGGATTTGATCCATCTAGCCTAGGAATATGCCAAGCCCACTCCTGCATCTGCGGCTGAACAAGAAGGGGTTGGTGATGCCGAAGAAGAAGTTAGAGACTACAGCCACAGCGCGACGCACACAATAGCCGCAGCTCCAGGAGTTGCTGATGATATCGATGAAGACCCTGTAAAAGTAGCTCCTTCAGTCAGACAAGCTAGTGGGCTTATTGACGAGGGTGAAGAGCTAGAGGCCCTAGTGCAAAGGATGAATCTCGAAGACCGAGACTACATGGCATTGTCAGAAGATGAAGGATCCGACGACGATGATGATGTGGGCTAGTAGGCGGTTCCATCCGAGTGGAACAAATATGAGTTCGACAACCTTGTCATTAATGAAGGCTCTCGTGTGCTGTGGGAGTACGACCAGAGCGAGGCCAGACAAGGAGCTATGTATAAATGCAAGGAGGCCGTGCAGGAGGCGGTCAAATTTTGGGCTTTGTCGGTGTGGCGTACATTCACAGTCGTGAAGTCCAACCCAAGATACTACGACGTGAAGTGCGATATAGACGGATGCTCTTGACGAGTGCACGTATTTCAGCCTAAGTGGGACACCTAATGGAAATGCTTTATAGTGGTCTGTCACACGTGAGGAGCTGGTTCGGCAGACGGGCGAGGAGGAGGGGGCGCACGAGGACGACGACGAGGCGGTAGGCACGGGTTCCGCTTCCTCCTCTTCCTCTTCGAGTGTCTACTTGCGAGGTCCCGCGAGCTTCCCTCAGGGTCTGCATCCTCACCGACGCCCAGTGATTCGCCCCGAAGGGCAAAAGTAAGTAACTTTAGATGTTGTCACCACTACTTCATATGATATGTTGAAAAAAAAGAGAAACTAATAATTTTTCTTAATCACTTGTGCAGGAACTGGGTGGTTGTGTCAGGTGGTAGCGCACGCTCCGCCAATGGCATCCTAGGTCTTCTGTGCAGGCAACACTACCCCGGCATTGTCACGTACTCCGGGAATACGGAGCCGGCCTACTCGTTTGACCACTACGCCGCCGGCCCGGCGCGGAGTACCCCAACAAGCGCGCGTGAAGTGAAGGCGGAGTTTTGGGTAAGTCTCCCTCGCACAACATTGCTCAATACATCGCATTTGTTGGACCGTAAAGGCGACTAGAGGGGGGGGGTGAATAGGAGCACGCTCACTTTTTCACAAATTATGAACTCAATACAATTTCACTCCAGTAGCTATTAGAAAGCTATGAAGATCAATATACCAAGATAAATGGAAGACTAGTATTGAATTCAATTAAAACCCTAAGCAATGCGACAATAATCAAGAAGAATCAAAGCAACACAAGTCTATGGCGGTCGACCTCAGATCGAACTTGGCCGGTCGATCGATTGCGGGCGGTCGGATCATTGTTATATCGGGCGGTCGGACCGCCCAAATCGGTCGGACCGGTGGTGACGGGCGGTCGGACCGCGATACGTAACCGATCCAAACAATAAAATCAGCCCGATGACGAAGATGCAATTAGGTCTAACTTTTGATTCTCAACTCCAAACTTCACGAAACTTTGCATACACCTTCTCTATGCTATTGAGGACCTATTCCAATCGAATATTATGATAATTTTTGGAACGATCTTAAGCAATTGTCAATTGATTAACAGAAGGTCTAAAACCGGGCAAGAACGAAAACTTGATCCTAAAGCTTGTTCGTGAGAGATTGATGATCAAGATGATGCTAGATAGATTCACACATATCACAACAAGCTAATTCACGTGAAAGAATCAAACACAAACTCGCGGATCAAAGAAAGCCCTAAAAACACGAAATTGAAAGCAAGAACGAAAAGAGACTTATCTCAAGCAAACCTTGCATAGATTGATTTCGTGATTGATGCTGGATTACATCCACACCATCATGGATCAGTAGACAATCAAAGATCACAAAATTCACCACAAACCATCAAGGGCCCTAGCCTCCACCTCAACTCCCCTAAAGACAATTAGGCTTTTGAAACTTAAAAAGGCGAGAGAGAGAGAGGTGCAGCCACCATCTCCTCCTATTTATAGTGGAGGCCTAAAACTCTTAGGGTTTGACTCTCTTGGGCTCCCGTTAAGGCCCACTAACAAACGGGTCACACACGCACGCTTCGCAAAGCGCCGTCTTTAACCTTTTGACCTAAACCGCTTCACCATGCGCCATGGATTCGCCAATTGGTCACTCTTGTCCATCTTGTGTCACGCTTGAGTCATTAACCTCACCTGGCATCGTTGATCGTTCTGGACCTCAACTCTCCAAGTCTAGTCCTGATCCTCTTCGCCGTTGACCGTCGTTGACCACCAAGCAACCTCGCACAACCACGACAAGAAAACACGATTCGGGAACAAGTTCTTCAAAACTTGACCCATGTTAGTCAAAACATGCATCATGCAAAATATATGCTATGGAACCCATGTACTTGACCTAACAAAACAAAGATCGCCACGGTTGGCCGATGATCAAGTGATACCGGTCCGACCGCTCCAGTGAGCGGTCGGATCGCTCTTGGCCGGTCGGACCGCTCCGTGAGCCGGTCGGACCGCCTTGGGACTTAGCGAAATTCAAGCCCTCAAATTCAAACCTTCGAAACTTTAAACCAATAGAACTTCTTATCGAGACTCCAAAATTATGAGACCAAGTGCATTGGGATCCCTCACTTGCCTACAACACCTATTTTTGGCCCATTACGAGAACTTTTAGGTCATTTCGGTCCGACCGCCCCACATGGCGGTCCGACCGATTTGGGGTCGGGCCGATCATTGCAAGGACCGGTCGGACCGCCCTGTCGAGAAGCCCGACACTTTGTCGAAAACGCGTGAAACGACAAACCGAACGCCATTGCCAATTGTCACATCATCCTAAGATCTAGAGCATATCCCCATGAAATCCACAATCTCCCTTGATGAACACATTGGCAATTATCCGAGAAAATGTGAGTAAGAGGTTTGAAAACGAGTTTACTCGCAGTTTTCGACAAAGGCACAACTTGGTCCATAAGCAAGAAAAAGCAATGAAAATGACCAAGTGGCATCGAATAGTATAGGCATGTGAGACAAGGCAAAAGAAAGCATAAAACTTTAATTTCGAGAAAGGGTCAAAATTCTCACATGAGGTCCATATGAAAGAACAATTGTTCAATTGACCTATGATCATTGTGAGTATAAAAGAATGCAATTCAAGTTCGAATATTCAATAAGACAATAAGAATGCAACTCAAGAACTCCCCTTACTATGATCCTCAATTTTCAAATTTTCGGTTTCTCCCTTTGTATAAACATCTCCCCAATAAAGAAATATCTTCTTATTAACACATCTTCTCTTATCATTTAACACATCTTCTCCCCTTTGACAATGGATTCATCAAGGAATCACGCCTTCATCTCATCCAGAGATAAAAATATAGAATAAAGGAAGAAGGTAAACAAAAGAAGCATAAAGAGGAATATGCATGAAGTGCAATGGGTGGCTTCATTTTTTTTTGTATTTTTCAATTTTGATTACAAGAAGCTTTGGAGATTACCCAAAAGAGCAAGCTAGTATCTCTAATATTGCACAAACAGAGATATCAAGCCCGACAATAGCTAGCAAGATCATGGTAAGACATATATATCAAAGCTAAGCACAAAGGCTCAAAAGTAAAGCAAGAGATTTGATCAATTTAAGTAACGCTCAAATTCAAAGAAGTTCATCAACAGGATCCTAAAGTGAAATTGGCCATGTCAAAATGTCAAAGTGAGATCAAAAATCTAACAAAGACCACATTAAGAGTCAATCAAGTCCCGTATTGAATCATTTTGCTCAATATTTTGTAAACGCCCATTTGTCAACATTTTTCTCATTTGCATTGAATATTGAAGTTGACTAATGATCTAACTTAGTGACAAGATCCTGGACTAGGAGCCATCCACAAACTCATCCTAAGCTTCGACCAAAAGTTGATTAAAGGTATATCTTAGTAAAGAAGATCCTGGACTAGGAGCCATCCACAAACTCTTTCTAAGCTTCTACCGGGGCGACAAATCTTGAGGTTCATTTCATTTCTGACAAGCAGTCCCCATGAGATCGTCTGGATCATCAAACTATCTCCAAGTTCATGTCATTTGACAAGCAGTCTCGTAAGAATAGTTTGGCACAATTTAAGCATAAGACAATCTTGATTTTCATTTTTCACATGAGTAGTTTTAGAATCTCAAGAACACAAAAGCTCAAGTAATGGTCAATTTTAGATCAAAGAGCTAACAAAGCAATTCTGACAGGGCTAATGTCACAAGAGGAGCACTAATTGCGCAACTCGCTAAAACATCCACAAATTGCAATTTCTTAGTTTGAGTTGTTTAAAAGGTTCTAGCTCATATAGCAAAGACTTAGCTATACATGTAAAAGCATGATAATTCTAGCAAGTCAAAGAACTAGACATGACATTGAGCAAGAATTGGAATACAAAAGCTCTAAAGGGTAATACGCAAAGCTTCATCAATTTTTTAAAAAATAAGCAGAAAAACTTATATTACAATGCATCTTTTTTTTGATTTTTTTATACCATTTGTTGTAACCACTTGTTGGAGTTTTCATATGAATGCAATATGACAAAATGAGATGCAATTAAAAAGCCTAAAAACCTAAAAAGTTCGAAAAGATCACTAAGTTCAGAAAAAGAACAATAAAAGATCAAAAGAACAAGGAAAGATAAGAAAAAGATCAAACTCCCCCTCAAACCAACCCATAAGGATAAATTACCCTAACTCGCTTCTTAAGGAGGAAAATCGGTTTGATCTAAAGGTTTGGTAAGAATATCGCCAATTGAGCTTGGACTCTCACGAAGTGCATCACAATATCACCTTTTTCAACATGATCTTTAAGGAAGTGAAAGCGAATGTCTATGTGCTTAGTCCTAGAATGTTGCAATTGGGTTTTTAGCAATATTAATAGCGAAGTGTTATCACGTAAAAGAGGAACACTAGCAAAGTTTAACCCATAATCTTTCAAAGTGGACGTCATCCACAAAATCAGCTACAAAGAACTAGCAAAGAGACTACATACTCCGCCAAAGAAGTGGATTGTGCAATGTAAGACCGCTTCTAGAGGACCAAGATACAAGAGAAGTGCCTAGGAAGTGACAGTGCCCGAGGTACTCTTCCTATCTAATCGACGACCCATAAAATCGAATCGAAAAACCTCTAATGGACAAAGTCAAGAGCAGAATACCAAATGCCATATAAGAGGGTAGAGTGTAAATACCGAATATGCGCTTAACGGCTTGGCGATGGGAAGTTCTGAGACGCTCAAATCTTGCACAAAGGCATACCGTGAAGTGAATGTCGGTCTCGAGGCCGTCAAATCTGAAGGGAGCCGATCATCTTTGCGGTACTCGCGTTGATCCACGACTTCTCCTTCCTCATCTGGATCCAAAAAATGGTTGCCATGGGAGTGGAAATTGGCTTGCAAATCACCCATGTTGAAGCGTTTTAGTAGATCTTTAGTGTACTTCGTCGATGGATGAAAGTTCCTTCCTTGCATTGCTTGATTTGAAGTCCCAAAAGTAATTAAGCTCTCCCATCATACTCATCTCAAATTCCACGGATATAGTGTCGGAAAAGTCGGAAACAAGAGCATTAGAGGAACCACCAAAGATAATATCATCCACATAAATTTGAGCAAGCAGAAGTCATTGTCACGCCTAAGAATGAATAGAGTTTTATCCACTTTACCCATTTCAAAATTATTTTTAAGCAAGAAGGTCTTAAGTCTATCATACTGTGCTCTAGGGGCTTGTTTAAGACCATACAATGCTTTAGATAGCTTTAAAACACGATTTGGATATTTAGGATCCTCAAAACCGGGGTTGCTTAACATACACTTCCTCATCTATGAAACCATTTAAAAGGCACTTTTAACATCCATCCGATATAATTTAAAACCTTTTGATGCAGCAAATGCAAGCGAGAATGCGAATGGCTTCTAGTCTAGCAACAGGATCAAATGTCTCATCAAAATCTAACCCTCAACTTGGTCGAAACCCCGAGCTACCAATCGGCTTTATTTCTAACCACGTAACCATCCTCACCTTGTTTATTCTTAAACACCCAACGGGTTCCTATAACATTATGACCACTAGGAGGTTCTACTAGGTTCCAAACTTTGTTTCTTTCAAAATTCTCTAACTCCTCATGCATGGCATTTACCCACTAGAATCGATAAAGCATGTGATATATCGCGGGTTCAAAAGAAGCAACAAAAGCCGAATGAGAGTAGAGATTTGGATCATTATACCGAGCGAGTGACTCGCTCATGTAGATTACCTATTATCATTCAGGAGGATCTTTGTCTCTGAATGCGAAGTGGAGCGCCTGGGTGAGATACTGCTTTCTTCGACCTCCGCAGTATCGCCGATGATGAAGATGAAGAGAGAGAAATCAAGGTGAAGTAGACGAAGGTGTTCTTGTATCGATATGGGCGCTTTAGTAGCAACAGATGAAGGAATGATATTAGCCGTCCTCATCTTCCTCCACAAAATGCTCTGTCACCTAAGCTTGTCCACAAAAGCGACATCCTTTAGAATGAATTTGTTGTTCACCCTAATTGATCCTGTTCCTTCAATTCGCCCTTGTGTATCATCTCCAAAGGTGATGAAGTCATCACCTGTTGCCGCGTGAAAGAGGTGAACCATTTTGAGTTTCCGGTCATGTGGCGTGAACACCCGAGTCGACGAACCACGTGTTCTTCCCTTTCCACTAGTAGTCCCGAAAATCAAGGAACAAAAGAACGATGTGTCTCAATCTGGGTTAGATAAACAAGATTTAGGAATCCAAAGATCGAGACACACGCCCGCAAGGAGTATACAAACCGAAGTACTATCCTTGATTTCATCTAACATTCGGTTATGAGCAATGTTTAAATTAACATGAGACTTAAATCGTCCATGGGCGGCGGTCGGCGTTGTCTTTGGCGGTCGGGCCGATCGATCGGCGACCAAAACGGTCGACCGGTGACCACAAATGGTCGACCGCCACCGATAAACATTAGAATTAGGATATTTAGAAACATAATGATTTGCATGAGAGAAAATCCCAATCCGTGTTTATTCTTTTCGGTGTTACCATGTCTCATAGAAGCTCTAGGTTGCATGAATGAAATTCTATCAAAAATTTTCCTATCATTTTTCAACCTACGCCAACAAAATTCAATCAAATGCCCACCTTTCTTGCAATAAGTGCAATGGTACTTGGTTCCACTAGAAGAAGCACCATTTGAATTAATACAAGGTTGGGCAAAACTCGCAGATTTAAAAGATGTTTTTGCAGTTGGGTTTTGAATTCAATTAAACCTTTTCCAAGACTTGAATGACTTTTGGGTTTGAATTGTCTTGAAAAGAATTGAATCCTAAACCTTGCTTCTTATAAGGAGTTTTAGACTTGTCAAGAATCATGTTTAATTGTTTCTTACCTTTAGAAAATTTTTCTAATGTATCATGAAGGTAAGCATTTTCTTTTCTCAAGTTAACACAAGCATCACAAGTTTTATCCATAGATTTCTCCTTATACAAAGCAATTTCAAGCTTAAGAGCGGAACAAGAAGCACAAGTAGTATTTTCAATATTGTCCTTAAGCTTAGCATATTTGACTCTAGCGACTTCTAAGATATCTTTGATTTCACGTTCCTTTTCTAAACATGAAGTGCAAGGGCTAGAATCAAACACATCAAAAGCAATCAATTTACTAGATTCTAAACATTTTTCACAAGGAGCACTTTTAATTTCATTTAGTTCAGATCTAGCATTCTCAAGTTGTTGTACGTAAATATTATGAGCAGCTTGTAACTTAGTAATTTCGAGTGCATAGCATGACAAGATAAACATTCATCAGGTTCAAGAGTCTTAGCATTTTTAAGCTCTACTTTCAGTTTGTTAATCTTAGACTCTAATTTCTTATTTTTTGTCATGACAAATTCTAGCGCTTCATCTTGACTAAGCAATTGCTCAACTATAGAATCATATTTAGCGTAAAGCTCATCATAAGAAAAAGATACCTCATCATCATCAATGTTGCTCGTGTCACCATGAAGCACATGTCGGTGAAGTCTTTGGCCTTCCCTTTCTTTTGCCTTGAGGATCTCCTCCTCCTTGTCCTCCTCACTCCCGCAGATCCACATCGCTCAAGGATTGATCATCAAAAGCGGCAAGGACCCGGTGAGCGACCTTCACAAGCTTATTAGCCTCATACCTTGATTTGTTGAAAGGAGGCTTCTTCCAAGTCGGCTTTCCTTCCTTATGATTGCTCTTACCTTTCGGCTTGGGGCAATTTGCGGATATGATTGAGCTCACCACATTCATAGCATGTCACGGACCACCTCTCTTTTTATTTCTCACATTATTGTAGGCTGTGTGAATTTTTTAGCTAGAAGAGCTAACTCTGTTTCGTGAATACTTTCAAGCTCCTCTTCATGAATAGCAGATAAACAAGCAAATGAAAATCCGTAAGAAGATTCAAAAGAGTCATCAAAAGCCTTTTGAGAGGATCGCTACCAAAGCTAAATTATCTTTCTTGGGATGATCAACTCTTTTAATTTCATGAGTCTTGAGTTTACTATAAAGCAATTCTAAAGTAAGACTTGAAAGATCAACATTTTCCTCTATAGCAAGAGCCTTCATCTCCCACTCCTTGGTGTTGATTGCACCAAGAGATGGGTGGCATTTTCAGATTGAGAATATTCAATATCAACACTTTCATTTGATTAATTACTTTATTAAAGCGATGAAAATGTCATCGATGCTCTCTCCAGACGCATCTCGAATTTATTGTATTCACGCTTGTAAACTGCTTGGCGCACCTTTTGATTTGGGACGAACCTCATGATATGTTTCGAGAGTGTTCCAAATTTCATGCGCAGATTGAAAGATTGCAAATTCTATCATATTCTTGTCTACCAAGTGCACCATATAAAAGATTCTTAGCCTTATTGTTGTTAGCCAAAAGAATTGCGAATGTGTGTAGCAATTTCAGAATAACCAATGGGCTCTAACAACATCCCAAATAGCTTGTCCTCGCTCTCAAGAAAGACGCGCATACGATTCTTCCAATAGGCATAGTCGTGCCCATCAAGATATGCGGTTTAGTAGAAAACTTATCAATCGCCAAAGTTCGGTGACGGTTAAGATCAAGATTGAACTAACCGGCTCGATACCACTTGTTGGACCGTAAAGGCGACTAGAGGGGGTGAATAGGAGCACGCTCACTTTTTCACAAATTATGAACTCAATACAATTTCACTCCAAGAGCTATTAGAAAGCTATGAAGATCAATATACCAAGACAAATGAAGACTAGTATTGAATTCAATTAAAACCCTAAGCAATGCGACAATAATCGCAAGAATCAAAGCAACACAAGTATTGGCGGTCGACCTCAGATCGAACCGGTCGGATCGATTGCGGGCGGTCGGACCACGTTATCTTGGCGGTCGGACCGCTCAAATCGGTCGGACGGTGGTGACGGCGATCGGACCGGCGATCTGTAACCGATCCAAAGCGATAAAATCACCACGATGGCGAAGATGCAATTAGGTCTAACTTTTGATTCTCAACTCCAAACTTCACGAAACTTTGCATACACCTTCTCTATGCTATTGAGGACCTATTCCAATCGAATATTATGATAATTCTTGGAAAGATCTTGAGCAATTGTCAATTGATTAACAGAAGGTCTAAAACCGGGCAAGAACGAAAACTTGATCCTAAAGCTTGTTCGTGAGAGATTGATGATCAAGATGATGCTAGATAGATTCACACATATCACAGCAAGCTAATTCACGTGAAAGAATCAAACACAAACTCGCGGATCAAAGAAAGCCCTAAAAACACGAAATTGAAAGCAAGAACGAAAAGAGACTTATCTCAAGCAAACCTTGCATAGATTGATTTCGTGATTGATGCTGGATTACATCCACACCATCATGGATCAGTAGACAATCAAAGATCACGAAATTCACCACAAACCATCAAGAGCCCTAGCCTCCACCTCAACTCCCCTAAAGACAATTAGGGTTTTGAAACATAAAAGGCGAGAGAGAGAGAGTGCAACCACCATCTCCTCCTATTTATAGTGGAGGCCTAAAACTCTTAGGGTTTGACTCTCTTGGGCTCCGTTAAGGCCCACTAACAAACGGGTCACACACGCACGCGCCGCAGCGCCGTCTTTAACCTTTTGACCTAAACCGCTTCACCATGCGCCATGGATTCGCCAATAGGTCACCCTTGTCCATCTTGTGTCACGCTTGAGTCATTAACCTCACCCGCATCGTTGATCGCTCGACCTCAACTCTCCAAGTCTAGTCCCGATCCTCTTCGCCGCTGACCGTCGTTGACCACCAAGCAACCCGCACAACCACGCATAAGAAAACACGATTCGGGAACAAGTTCTTCAAAACTTGACCCATGTTAGTCAAAACATGCATCATGCAAAACATATGCTATGGAACCCATGTACTTGACCTAACAAAAACAAAGATCGCCATGGTTGGCCGATGATCAAGTGATATCTTGGTCCGACCGCTCCAGTGAGCGGTCGGACCGCCTTGGCGGTCGGACCGCTCCTGTGAGCGGTCGGACCCCTTGGGACTTAGCCGAAATTCAAGCCTCAAATTCAAACCTTCGGAAACTTTAAACCAATAGAACTTCATCGAGACTCCAAAAATTATGAGACCAAGTGCATTGGGATCCCCTCACTTGCCTACAACACCTATTTTTGGCCCAGCCCATTCTGAGAACTTTTAGGTCATTTCCGGTCCGACCGCCCCACATGGCCGGTCCGACCGATTTGGGACCGGTCGGACCGCCGTAAGGACCGGTCGGACCGCCCGCCCAAAGAAGCTCGACACTTTGTCGAAAACGCGTGAAACGACAAACCGTAAACGCCATTGCCAATTGTCACATCATCCTAAGATCTGGAGCATATCCCCATGAAATCCACAGCATTCATTGGACTTTTCTTGAAATAATGAATGGATACATCGCGTTTGTATGCAGACTTATTTCAGATGCGATGAGGGATTTGAGGCCGTAGGCGGACTGTGGCTACCAAAGCCTCGTAAAAACTCATCACCGACATGCATCACGAGGTGCGCATCCAGGCCATCGTAACCTACCACGGGTCGAAGCTTGGAGAGAAGGTCACCAAGAAAGACGCAAGAAACATGACGCTGACCCGGGACCAGTACCTTGAGGTAGATGAAGAACATTAATATTGATTCGTTTTGAGATTAAGTACGTTTAATTTGATCTTCTTATATGTCAAATACTTGATGACGTGTAGATGATTCCCTGGTGGTGCCAATCGTATCCCGAGTGCTGGGCGATGATCGTGGACAAGTGGTTCACGGAGGAGTATCTCCAGATGCACAGTGATGCCCGGGCCCGTCGTTTGATGATGCAAGGTCCAGCACACCATCAAGGCAGCCGCAGCCTCTCCGCATACAAACAAGCATGGGTACACGAATTCATTTATCTATTGTGACGCTCAATTCTGCCTGATTTCTAATTATCTTGCTGTCTTTCTCGCAGTCGGCGTCACATAGTGGCCAGCCTTGCTCGGACTTCCAGGCATGGTGTATGGCCCACAAGGGCAAGGCGACGTCCGACGTCTCCTTCAACCTGGAGGACCCGCCCCAGGCGTACACGAACCCGAGCGTCCACACCCGCATCAGTGAGTACACGTCGGCAAAGAAGGTCGGTCCATGGGCGGACCATGATCCGAGCACCGGGACTTTGATGGAGAGATCGTCATGAGGGTGGGACAAGGCAAGAAGCATGGGCGGTTACGGCTTGGCGACGGCCTCATCGACACGGCTCTACTCCATCTCTCCTAGATCCGAGCACGAGCACGAGCGAGAGCCCGCCATACGCCACGGCAGATCACAGACAAAGACCGGTCGGCGCGACTCGAGGTTATTCTGTTTTACTCGTCGTACATTGATCTTTATACACCTTTATTAGCTTTGCATTATCAAACATTGAGTGAAATATTGCAGCCCTACCGAACAAGAAATGAGGCAACGTCGGAGCCGGAGGCCGAAAGAGAGGATGTCGGCCAGTGGAGGCCGAGCAGCCGAGCAAGCGAGCCCAGACGCAGAGGGTGGCGGACATTACGGAGTTCCTACAAGGTCTTGGGCAACATACGGGCTTTCTTTGTGCGGGGGTGTTGGCTCCACCTCCGCCTCCGCGTCCTGCAGCTGCAGCTACTCCTGTGAGTATGAAAGTTTTTTTTGCTTTCGCTTGTGCTTTGCTTTTATGACCTCTACCTTCCTAGATTAGGTATCTAATGTAATCTTATCTCACATGCAATCTCTTCTCCTTTGTGCAGCCTCAATCGGCGGGTTCGAATAATCCACCTCATGCGCCTCCGAATGATGGAGCTTTTCCTTCACCACGATCGCGATGGCCACCTTCGAGATGAATGGTAGTTGTATTTTCATTTGTTGTTCACTTGGTGATGGACTTGTGATATACTTGTGATGCACTTGTCGACTGTGATGAACTTGTGGATTTGTTTGGATGGACTTGAGCACTTATTGTTATATATGTGATATATGTGATGGATGTGATAAATATGTGATGGATGAGATATATATGTGATGGATGAGATATATATGTGATGGATGTGATATATGTTTGGATGGATTTGTTTGTCGTGATGGAATGTAAAAATAAATAAAAACACGCTTTGGGTCACTTTGCCGAGTGCAACACTCGGCAAGGACCCTTGCCGAAGTGCCATGGTCATGGCACTCGGCAAAGCGGGAATATGGCGCTGAACCTCAGTTTTCCAGCTTTGCCGAGTGCCGACCATCCGACTCTCGGCAAAGAAATTTTCAAAAAATTAAAAATCTTTGCCGAAAGCTTACGGGTTGGCACTCGGCAAAGCAGCCGCCAACGGGCCGGCGCCGTGATATGCCTTTTCTTTGCCGAGTCTTGACTCAAGACTTCGGCAAAGCCTTTACCGAGTGCCCGACAAAGGCACTCGGCAAAGGTTGCTTCACGATAAATTTTTTCCGAGTGCCCTTTGCGAAGTGTCGCACTCGGCAAAGCTTTGCCGAGTGCAAAGGAGTTTTGCCGAGTGCACGAGGCACTCAAGAAAGAGCCGAATCCAAGAGTGCTACCGCCCAACGAGCACGCCCCTTTTTTTTTACTATATTGTATCTTTCATTAAAAAAACACTTTCATTATTTTTAGTAGTTTATTAGTTTGAAAATCAGTGGTTATGTATCATAAGGACGAGTTTTTTTAAAAAAATATTAATTTAGAATATAATTATAAAAATAAATAGTTGAAAAAATAATGACAAAACTAGGCTACTGTCGCACAATTAGAATGGCTATGTCACCTTTCCAATTGGCGACAGGGGTCTAGCCACTAGCGAAAGGAGGCTCAACAGTACCTAGAGCTCCCTGTCGCCAGTTGAATTGGCGACAAGTCCCTGTTGCCAATTCAAACAGCGACAGAGATCCAGGGAACCCTATAAAAGACCATCGAAACTCTAAAATTCAAGGAAAACTCACTTTTATTCATAAAAAAAGAGAAAGAGGGGAGAGGAGCAGAGAACGGTAGAGGGGAGGAGAGAAGCGAGCGAAGCTGTCCGTTCGGTTGCCCACCTTTTAGGTAATTATTTTAACCAAATGAATTACATAGCTTTAGATGTACGGTTACGTAGTATAGTTTTAGATATGTAGTTAATCGTGGAAATCTTGCTTACGGTGCAATGTGTCAAATATGTCAGACGTCACCAATTTCAAAACTTAATACGGTCAGTGGACTATTCTTGAGGATCATGAGGGGATTGATTTGCGTTGTTTTCAATTGGTGACTGTACCCCTACCAAGACTAGAGTAGCGTACATGTGGCGCTGTGATGTGGTGGTTGTTCCACACATTTGATTTAGATCATGTTGTGTATGATCTGAGATTTAGTTGTCTTGCCCCCTGACTAACACAGAGTACATATTGGGAGTTAGTTCAGCTCAAGGGAACAAGATCGTGACAGTCATATGTACGCATTGTGAGAGAGGAAGGGTGGGATTTGATCCATCTAGCCTAGGAATATGCCAAGCCCACTCCTGCATCTGTGGCTGAACAAGAAGGGGTTGGTGATGCCGAAGAAGTCAGAGACTACAGCCACAGCACGACGCACACAATAGCCGAAGCTCTAGGAGTTGCTGATGATATCGATGAAGACACTGTAAAAGTAGCTCCTTCAGTCAGACAAGCTAGTGGGCTTATTGACGAGGGTGAAGAGCTAGAAGCCCTAGTGCAAAGGATGAATATCGAAGACCGAGACTACATGGCATTGTCAGAAGATGAATGATCCGACGACGAGGATGATGTGGACTAGTAGGCGGTTCCATCCGAGTGGAAAAAATATGAGTTCGACAACCTTGTCGTTAATGAAGGCTCTCGTGTGCTGTGGGAGTACAACCAGAGCGAGGTTAGACAAGGAGCTATGTATAAATTCAAAGAGGCCATGCAGGAGGCGGTCAAATTTTTGGCTTTGTCGGTGTGGCGTACATTCACAGTCGTGAAGTCCAACCCAAGATACTACGACGTGAAGTGCGATATAGACGGATGCTCTTGACGAGTGCATGTATTTCAGCCTAAGCGGGACACCTAATGGAAATGCTTTATAGTGGTCTGTCACACATGTGTCATCGCTAATTCAGTGCAATCCCACAGGAACCTGTTATTAGGTTTCATAGCCAACCTCATGTACGGTGAGATCGTGGATAATCTAGATTTTGAGCTACGATCCATCATTCGGACGATTGAGGCAAGGTTCCAATATACAATCAGTTATGCCAATATGTGGAGGGCAAAATAGAAGGCATCGGAACCAAGATTCAGTACGTTTGAGAACTCCTACCCCAACCTCCACAGGCTATTCCGATTCATACAAGACAGGAATCCCGACACTTATATCGACATTCAAGATTTCACGTATCCGAAGTGGGCCAATAAGATGGTACTGTAGCGAGCATTATTCGTCTTTGGTCCTTGCATCAATGCATTCCGGCACTGCCGTCCAATCTTGTGCGTGGATGACACATTTCCGATTGGAAAGTACAAGGGTCAGATACTGACTACAATAGCGACAGACGGAAATAATCAAGTTCTGCACGTGGCATTCGCTTTCGTTGAAAGCGAGAACATGAACAACTAGTTGTGGTTCCCGAGGAATTTAAGGATTTCTATTGTATAGGGCTATCCAAACGTATGTGTCATACATGATCAGCATGTGGACCTGCTGAGTGCAATAACGCAGCTACAACAAGGAGAGAACGAAACACTTCCATAGGTAGATCTGCAGAGCAGGTGGTGCATGAGGCACTTGGGTGAATACTTCTACAAGTAGTTCTGCAACAAGGACTTGATGAACCTGTTCAAGTGGTTGTGCAACTAGAACTAGCAGTGAATGTTTGAAGCACTCTGAAAGATTCTGGATGAGCGGACCCAAACACAGAAAGAGAGGCAGCGAAAAGGGCAGCCCCAAGCGTGATCAGGCTCCCGAAGCATTACCACATCTACCCACAGATGGTCCCAGTGTGAAGAGGAAGACAGGGGCACAGGTGAAATGCTTCTCGAACTGGATTGAGGACGGACCTAAAGGAGAACTGGTCGCTGCTACATGACGGGTGGTGCTCGATATGGTATTATGATAACCAATCTAGCCGAGGTGTACAAATGGATCATATGTGGCGCAAGGTTCATCCCTTTGGTTGGTATTGTTGAGGTAATTCTCTGCGGTACTACAAATTACTTTGTTGGCAGAAGCAACAACGCGTCGCTCGCTATAGCAAATGCCGAGTACTCTACCCGCCATGATCACTAAGTACATGGAGGAGAAGGGCAAGAAGGGTGAGATGCACCGGGCACTCAAGATGGGCACAAGGGAGCTTCGCTTTGAGATAATATGCATGGATAAAGGACGCTGCTGGGATGAACCGCGAGAGGATCACCCACGAGTGCACGCTATGTCGCGCTAGTTGTGTATGCACTTGTAACAAGCCTCTTCTTCTGCATAGGCCTGCTCCTATGTTATGGCCGCATGTTCGATGGTGGCGCAGCATTCTTGCCAGTACCTCTCTAACTATTTCAACAAGGAGGAGGTGATGCAAACTTGGAGTGCAGAGATGTATGCCCATCCGACTGGGACCAACTTATCTGGGTGGCAGACATTGATAGGCTTGAGGGAAAGGTTGGCCGGCGACAGGTACGCCGCATCCGGAACGACATGGACGAGCAAAATCCGGGCATCGTACAAAGAAGTGCTTCATTTCCAGGGATTCTAGACACACCTTCAAGAGTATGCGACAACATTGCGCATAATGTTATGTATTGTCACTGTGATTTATTGACAAAAGATATTATGACGTTGTGTTGAATGTTATGTTATGCCGACAAAAAATGTGCTCAGAAATAGTTAGTACAAATTTTGATTTATCGACAAAAGATGTTATGACGTTGTGCTGAATGATATATAATATTAGTGTGATTTATCGACAAAATATGTGCTTGAAAATACTTAGTACAAAAGGAGTGAAGAGGAATTAAAAAAATAATGGTTTTCAAATTTTAAAATTAAAAATGAAGGATCTCTATCGCCATTTGAATTGGCGACAATGGCGATAGGGAACTCTAGGTACTATTGATCCCTTATCACTAGCGTATAGGCTCTGTCGTCAACTGGAATGACGAAGCATGTTGTCATTCTAGTTGGCGATAGATGTCTAATTTTGCAATTATTTTTTCAACTACTTATTTTTTGTAATTATAATTAAAAAAATTCTCCTAAGGACCATATGAAAGTCCAAAATGGCACTTATTTTTTGACAGGGTGAGTGTGTTTTGGACCACCAGAGGCAGTACGTGCCAATTCTGTAGCCAAAATAATTCCAAGGTACAAATTCGATACACATCGCCAACTATTTTAGCACTAAAATAGATCAAAGTGGGAGCCACCACATTGGTCCGGTCCACGGATGCTTACTAGTATTAGAGAAGACTTTGAATCGACTTTTTTAGTTCTGATAAGACAATGATAGGTGGGCCAGGCCAACCGCTCACAAGTTACAAGCAAAACAGGAGCTTGCTTGTCAGCATTGCCATTGGCCACGAACAAGATTTTTGTGGACACTGAGTGATATCCATGGCGTAAGATTTGGGTCTTGTTCAGTGGTTTGTGCGTTGATGTTTCAGTGCACAGTGGCCTGATTTTTCTGGCGTTGCTTTTGGGTTCGTTCCAACGTGTTCCGTTTTTCCTTCGAACCTATAGCACTGGACACGAATATGCAAATTTTATAAGTTAGTTCAGGATTACATTAGTATATACAGTATTAACATAAATAAATATTATTCTATATAAGATGAATGTAGGAATAAATGACTAATTTGATTAATAAATAACGGTTATAAGACGAATATAGGAATATACTTATGAAGCCACGCAGGACTGATACTAAATAAAGAGACGACAACAGAACAAAAACAATTCCAACGGGAACCCATCGACTTACCATAAGCAACCGATTGGGATCAAGACCTAATGATCACCCTCATCGTGAAACTCCTCGAAATCAAACGAAGATTCCTCCAATTTAGATGAATAATTGCAACATGAATGAGTACTCTAAGTACTCAACAAGTTGTACCACGTAATGCAATTATATATGATGACTTATTCATAAGGAAATGGCTTTTATGCTTATATCGTAAAAATAATATTTGCAATTAAATACAAATAATAGTTTGAAGCGTAATTTAAAACGAACAAACAATAGTAGTTTAACAATTATGTTCACAAAGGACACGGAACCTACTCATTTTCATTCACACAACCATATGAGTTTAAATCACGCAGCTGTCTCTTCCCAAATATTTTATGAAAATCTATCCCTCGTGTGAAATCACCGAGCATGACCATGACCGCGGACGCGGCTATTCGAATAGATTGATTAACACTCTGCAGAGGTTTGTATACTTTACCTATAAGATATAACAAGTGTAACTAGTAGCAATCATAACAAAACATTTCTGAAACTTTATTTTGACAATTGACCCTCCGGATACGTTTACTGTCGTACCAACCCTAACGGAGTGCTTTGGTCCGATGCACATCATTGGACCTGGAGACGGCGAAACACTCATAAGTGTGACCCGCCCACATTAGTACATACCTTCACCTTGGCACAGAGTCTAACCTACATGCTTAAGTAGTCAATGCCAAGATTCTGTAGCTTACTAAGTTATGCCTTTTCCATACCAGACATGTGGTCGTATAGTTATGGCTCAGTTCAATGATGCACAAAGTTAAGTGTTTAATTGACCAATGCGAGATTGCCCAATTTCTAACCAAATTACTAATATTCATATTTTTGTAAGCACGGAGTTTCACCATGTCATAATTCTTTACAATTGCATCAGTCTAAATATTTTCCCACCCTGTTGGTTAAGTGCATCACATACCATCAACGAGTAACAACATACATCACACAGTTTTTACACAAAGTTCCATAATCACTTAGTCAAGTTTAGAGTTTTGCAACTCAAAATGAAACCAATAACCCGTTACATGGTAAAAATACTATTCGTGTCGAACCAACTCACGTTGGTGCTATAATAATACCAACTAATAATTAATCAATCCAGGATGACAAAAGATCATGGTAATACAATGAGCAAAGTGGTTATAATCAAATGGGTGAATAGCTAATCCTAAAATATTTAAAGAATTAAACATTTGAAGTAATGTGCAATAATTTGAATCAAAGTAGTTTTGAAAAAGCTGGTTCAACATGGTCAAAGGTACAACTTGCCTTAAAACAAGTCTTGGTATTGGTTTTGAGCTTGATCAATTCTTCCTTCCTCGAAAGCTCCCGAAGTATCAACGTCTACTCACAAACGAAAGCGTAAACCCAAATAAATACTAAACAGACTAACAAATAAAATCCAAAAATTAAATAAAAATATCAGTAAGGTGGGGCTTGAATTTAGAAACTTGAATGAGTTCAATCAGACTTCGTATGAGGAAGAATGGACAGTCGGAAGATTTAAATATAAGAAAAATGTAACAGCCCAAATTTCAAATTTTAGTTGAAATTAAGACTTTAAAGATTTTTTTGTGGATTTTTCAAATTTTTAAAAAACATTTTCTTAATTATTTTAAATCTAAAATAATTTATTTGCAAAATCTATAACCAATTATATGTTGGGATTATTTTATTTAAATCCAGAATGCCCTAGAGAATTTCTGTGAATTTTCTCCTAATTTATGGATGTTATTTGCGATTTTCTAAAGCCTATTTCAATTTCTAGAATTAAGAAAAAGAATTTAAAAAGCTATGCACAGTGTTGGGCCGAATCTCTCCGGCCCGATCCGCTTCCTCCGCGCGCACACGGCCCATGGCGTGCGGCCCACCCCACCGAGCCAGCCCGCTCTCCCTCTCTTTCACTGGCCTGCGGGACCCGAATGTCAGCCGACCAGTTTTGCCCGCGCGTCGTCACCTGGGCCGTCCGATCAAAATCCAACGGTCACCGCTTTGCCCGACCAGTTTCGCCCGCGCGTCGTCACCTCAGGCCGTTCGATCAAAATCCCACGGTCATCACTCCTCCCAACCAGTTCCTCCCACCGCCATGCGGGTCCCACAAGAGCTGCATCATCATCCCCTACCTGGCCATCGTCTCCGTTACGAACATGGACACCTCCGCCATTACCGCACGCGGGAGATTTCCAGATCCGACCAAATCGGACCGCACCTCCCAAATTTCGGTGCGCATTGAATTCGTAGCATCAAATCGCGTCCATCATGGTCTTGTCACTTCCGTTTTCGGCCCCAAATCACCATAATCTCGCCGACGATCTCGCACGGCCTTCGTGCTCTCCACGCCGCCTTGACCTCGCCCACACGCCTATAAATAGCGCCCTGGGACCGCCCTGACCTCCTCACCAAAGCACCACCACCCCCATACCTCCTCCCTCCCTGTAGCGCTCCAATTTCAAGATTGGACACCGGCGGTCAAGCTCCTTTAACCTTCGATTTTGCAGCCGTGAAGGTCGCTCCTACCCCTTCGTCTACGCCTCCGGCTTCGCGACGACACTGCGGACCATGTGCGCTACTTAGCTTAGCCGAAGAACCTTGGGAACTTCATCGCCACCACGAGCCGAGTGACACCGCCGCTAATTTCCTCGCCGTCGACAAGCCGTGCGAGCCCCTGCGCTGCCTCTGTAAGCATCGTGACCCCCGCGCTTCACTCCTCCTTTTGCACCCCTCGCCGAAGTACGCCGTGCCGCCGTTCGTCGGCGAGCCCGTCGTCGAGCACCGCCGGCCACGACGCTGACGTAGCTCAGCCACGCCAGCGCCAAATCAGCGCCACTTCAGCATTTTTGTCCCGCGTGCACGCCAGCTCGGCACTTGTGTCAGCAGTTGCGCCAGCAGACACACGCGGTCACTGTGTTGTGAGCCGGGTGCACGGTGGACTCTGACCAAGCCGTGGTCTCAGTCCATGAACTCCCGGACCCACCTATCATAGACACAATTATATTTCCAGTTTAAAAATATTTTCGCCGAAAAAGGAATTCAGCCGCTGACGTCAGCTTGTGCATTAAATAGTTTTTCCTTCAGAAATTTAATTAAGGAAATTCGGAATTTCTGAATTTTGGATTTAATTTAGGATTTAAACTTTCAGGAGCTCGTATTTCTTCATACGAACTCCGATTTAGGTGATTCAAATTGCTAAATTTGTATAAAATCAAGATCTAACTAACTAAACAAAAATTATTTTATTTGGAGTTAATTTGAATGTTAATTTAAATTTATTTGTGTTTATTTGAATTTGGATTATTTTCGCGTATAGATTTTGACGACTCTAGAGAGCTTGACCCTATTGAAGAAGTAGAATACCAAGATTTTGAGTAAGGCAAGTTACACCATTGATCATTTTGACCCTAGTATTTTAAATTATTTAATTCTATTTTTAAATTGCTATTGCATGCATAATTTTGTTCAATTATTTTAAATTCCTGTTTTAAATTCGTAGTTAATCCAATTCCTTTGTATAACCAATTTTGAATGTTGGATCATCATTCCCTTGTCACCTTGGTCAAATAAATTTTAAAAATAAACATATACTTAGAAACTACTTAGACCATAAATATTTAATTTTGGGAGAAATTAGCCAAAATAGCAAATTTTAATTAAAAGCCTATGACATTGTTTTGTCATGGTGGACTTTTGGAAATATATTTGAAAAATAAAAATAAAAAATGGGTTTGTAGTTGGGCGAAATGGACCTTTGGTGGGTGCAGGTTTATGCATGGGCTCAATCTGGTTAGGATTGAGGTCCAGGTTTATTATTGGAGGTCGTCCAAGTAAGTTAAGGACCGGCCTTTGAGCCGCATCTTGCAAAGCTCCACCGTACTACCACATGTTCTGTATGGGCAGAATTAGGCTTATTAACTTGTCATACCTCACTAATATATGTGCCATATTTTGTTATGTGGGTGTTGGTTAAACGTTATTCCCACATGGCGCAAGATGTGACTTAATGAAGGCGGGTGCCCGATCTTTCGATGAGATTGATAACTATC
Source organism: Hsuehochloa calcarea (assembly GCA_036346395.1). NCBI lineage: Eukaryota > Viridiplantae > Streptophyta > Magnoliopsida > Poales > Poaceae > Hsuehochloa > Hsuehochloa calcarea. The sequence goes on along the minus strand of CM070596.1, from coordinate 13,669,241 downwards.
GATTTGGTGGAGGTGACTCTCGCGATCCGACTACAACCGTACGACAATGCTTGCACCTTAGCAATCGTTGAACCAACTCCGGGATGTTATTGACCTTGCTGGAAGCACGATCAACCTGAACACGAAGTTCAATTCCTGCGAGCAATCGAAGAACTAGCAAGAATAAGATGTAGGCAATCTGATATTGCGAATAAGATTGTAGTGTATTGAAAACAAAGGTGGGATCCCGAAGGCTGTCCTGACAGGTGGTCGTTCGACACAACTGAAGAACATAAGTTTGCACAATGGCTAAACCTAAACTCAACGAAACCGAAGTTCAAGCGAGGAGACGGCGGCTCCTATATAGGGAAACGACCAGGTGGCGCCACGAGGTGGACGACGCCCTAGGGTTACAAGGCCCGTGGGCCAAAGTGGAGGTGGCGGCAGACCTTCGACTCGGACTACGATACGGACATGCACTTTGATAATTGCGGCCGGCTCGGATAGCATTTGATGATGAGATTGGATTCGTTAGAAAGTAGACTTGATAAGCTTTCCACGAAGTCCAGAAATGCCCCAAACAGAGTCCATATGAAGAAGTTACGCCCGTTTAAAGTTAGTCCTGACGCCGTAGTCCAAATCTGACTCCAGAACGAGCCCAACTCGAACTCTTCCTTGTCTTGGACCCAAAGTGACGTGATGATCTCCATTATGCCTTCCATACATCTCCACGACTCTACATGCCTCTCCATGGTCCTTTCCCATATTCCTAAGCACAATTAAATCACTTGCATTAGGTAGCAGTCTATTCTCAGTAGTATATAATCCTAGGAACGAATTCACCTGATAATTAAGTTGGCGAGCACGAGCTCTGTAAGAGGTCCTTGTCTTGGTTGTGGTTGAGTTGTGTGTGTAGGCACGGTTATATCCATGGTAGGGATGTCCTCATCATCCTCCCCTTCTTGCATTTGAGTTGTCCTCGAGTCAAGCTCATCCTGTTCCCCCAAGTATGGCTTCAAATCTGCAATGTTAAATGTGGGACTAACCCTAAAATCTGCAGGCAGTTCAAGCTTGTATGCATTATCATTAATCTTTTCTAACACTTTGAAAGGACCATCAGCTCTAGGCATCAGTTTTGACTTTCTCAATTCGGGGAACCTATCTTTTCTCAAGTGCAACCAAACAAGATCTCCTGGTTTAAAAGTTATATGTTTTCTCCCCTGACTAGGAACGAATTCACCTGATAATTAAGTTGGCGAGCACGAGCTCGGGTAAGAGGTCCTTGTACTGGTTGTGGTTGAGTTGTGTGTGTAGGCACGGTTATATCCATGGTAGGGATGTCCTCATCATCCTCCCCTTCTTGCATTTGAGTCGTCCTCGACTCAAGCTCATCCTGTTCCTCCAAGTATGGCTTCAAATCTGCAATGTTAAATGTGGGACTAACCCCAAAATCAGCAGGCAGTTCAAGCTTGTATGCATTATAATTAATCTTTTCTAACACTTTGAAAGGACCATCAGCTCTAGGCATCAGTTTTGACTTTCTCAATTCGGAGAACCTATCTTTTCTCAAGTGCAACCAAACAAGATCTCTTTGCATCAAAGTTCAATTTCTCTGAAGGTGGGAGAAGCATTAAATCAATAGGAGCACGAGGCACAAAACCATAAACAACCTCAAATGGGCACATTTTTGTAGTAGAATGCAAAGAACGATTATAAGCAAACTCAATATGAGGCAAGCATTCTTCCCACATTTTTAAATTCTTTTTCAACACAGCCCTAAGCATTGTAGATAAAGTTCTATTCACAACTTCTGTTTGTCCATCAGTTTGAGGATGACAAGTAGTAGAAAATAACAGCTTGGTCCCCAATTTAGCCCATAAAGTTCGCCAAAAGTGACTAAGAAATTTAGCATCACGATCTCAAACTATAGTATTAGGCACGCCATGTAAGCTTAACAACTTCACGAAAGAATAAATCAGCAATATGGGCAAGATCATTGCTCTTATGACGTGGTATAAAGTGAGCCATCTTAGAAAATCGATCAACAACCACGAATATACTATCCCTCCCCTTCTATGTTCTAGGCAATGCTAAAACAAAGTCCATCGAAATATCTTCCCAAGGAATGCTAGGAACAGGTAGAGGCATGTACAAACCATGAGGATTAAGTCGTGACTTAGCTTTTTGACATGTAGTACATCGAGCAACGTGGCGCCGACGTCCGCCTCATCTTTGGCCAAAAGAAATGATCGCAAGTATATCCTCCGCTTTCTTCACGCCAAAGTGTCCAATCACCGCCTCCATGCGTTTCTGTAATAACAACAAACGAACTGAGCTATTTGGAATGCATAGCTTGTTAGCTCTAAACACAAACCCATCATTAATGACAAATTTGTTCCATATTTTCCCTTCTTTACAATTCAATAATACATCTGTAAAATCAGCATCATGCACATATTGCTCTTTAATAGTCTCTAATCTAAATTTTTTGAAGTCAAGTTGTGAAAGCATGGTATACCTCCTAGACAAAGCATCGGCAATAACATTCTCCTTTCCCTTCTTGTGTTTTATGACATAAGGAAAAGACTCAATAAATTCAACCCACTTTGCATGTCTACGATTAAGTTTACTTTGACTTCGAATATGCTTGAAAGATTCATGATCAGAATGTATAACAAATTCTTTGGGCCATAAGTAATGTTGCCAAGTTTCTAAAGTTCGAAATAGTGCATATATTTCTCATCATAAGTAGAATAGTTCAAACTAGGCCCACTCAATTTCTCACTGAAATATGTTATAGATTTACCTTCTTGTAACAACACGCCACCTAAACCAATTCCACTGGCATCACATTCTAGTTCAAAAGTCTTATTAAAATCAGGGAGTTGGAGTAGGGGTGCATGTGTTAACTTATCTTTCAGCGTGGTGAATGCGTTCTCTTGTGCGACGCTCCAAACAAATGGCACGCCCTTCTTGGTGAGCTCATTCAATGGTGCGGCGATCGTCTTTCAAATACTTCACGAAGCGACGATAAAACCCAGCAAGTCCTAAAAAGCTTCGCACCTGTGTGACCGTGTTAGGAGTCGACCAACTCTGTATTGCTTCAACCTTGGCTTGATCAACTTCAATTCCCTGTGGAGTAACAACATAGCCAAGAAACGCGACTCGATCGGTGCAAAAGGTGCACTTCTCAAGGTTACCAAATAAATGTGCATCACGTAAAGCATTAAAAACAGCACGTAAATGGTCAAGATGTTGCTCCAATGATTTGCTATATATTAGTATATCATCAAAATAAACTACAACAAATCTACCAATGAAAGCACATAAGACTTCGTTCATTAGTCGCATGAAGGTGCTTGGTGCATTCGTTAAACCAAAAGGCATTACTAACCATTCATATAAGCTGAACTTAGTTTTAAATACTGTTTTCCATTCATCACCTAATTTCATGCGAATTTGATGATATCCACTACACAAATCAACCTTGGAGAAGACAACAGAGCCACTCAATTCATCAAGTATATCATCTAACCTAGGAATAGGATGACGGTACCTAATGGTGATATTATTAATTGCCCTACAATCCACACACATGCGCCATGATCCATCTTTCTTAGGCACTAAAATGACTGGAACTGCACAAGGACTAAGAGATTCGCGCACATACCCTTTATCAAGCAATTCTTGAACTTGGCGATGAATTTATTTAGTTTCTTCTGGATTTGTCCTGTATGGTGCGCGGTTGGGCAATGATGCGCCGGGAATTAAATCAATTTGATGCTCAATCCCTCGAAGTGGTGGCAACCCCGACGGTATGTCCTTTGGAAAGACGTCTTTGTACTCCTGCAAAATGTTAGTGACAGCAGGAGGCAAAGAAGAAGGCATATCCTCAAATGAAAACAAAGCTTCTTTGCAAACTAGCACATAGCAAATAGAATTATTAGCATCCAATTCAGTCATATCAGATTTGGTAGCAAGAAAACTAGCCACTTTCAATTTAATTGCTTTATTCTTCATATGAGCATATTTAGGTTCTTTCTTCTTATGTTGCTCAAGCTCTTTTGCTACAATCTGATTTTCACTCTTAGCATTATCCTGATTCTTCTCTCTACTGGCTTTAGCAAGGTCATCTTTAATAATTTGTTCAGGAGTCATAGGGTGCATCACAATTTTCTTACCCTTGAACATGAGAGAGTATTGATTATTCCTACCATGATGAACACAATCAGTATCGTATTGCCAAGGTCTTCCTAATAACAATGAGCAAGCTTGCATAGGAACAACATCACAATCAACATAATCATGGTATGAACCCATAGAAAAATTTATTCTCACCCTTCGTGTTACCTTCAACTTACCGCTGTTGTTGAACCATTGAATATGGTATGGGTGGGGATGAGGGTTGGTTGGCAAAGCAAGCTTCTCCACCATATCCACACTTGCCAAATTGTTGCAACTCCCACCATCAATAATTATGCGAAACGAGCGTTCCTTGACAACGCCCTTGCTTTGGAACAAATTATGGCGTTGATTTTGCTCGGTACGAGAAACTTGAGCACTTAGTACGTGTTGCACTATAATGCTCAAATACTTGTCGGCGTCTTCGGCGCCAACATGTTCCTCCTCATGATTAGATTCATCATCATGTCCTGCGGGATCAGTTGCAAGCATAGCATATGTTTCATCATCCAAATCACTAGCAGAGGAATACCCACCATCATCGCGAATAATCAATACGCGCTTGTTTGGAAAGTCTCGCATCATGTGTCCATAGCCTTTGCAACGATGGCATTGAACATCTTTAGTTCGTCTTGTCTAAGCAACCGAAGATGATGTTTTTGCCGAAGCTGGTGGTGCTGATTCGGTTGCTTCAGAAACTCGTGGTGCTGAATTTGAAGTAGCAAGACGCTGCTTGTTGTTGGAGGGTGGCAGCGGAGGTGCACTGGTGGCTGGAGCCGTAGAGGTGCGTGGCATCCATGAGTTTGTGCGACCTGCAGGAAAGTTAGAACGTGTCCTCGTCTGGCGTCCCTGCACTTCACGTTCAGCTTTGCAAGCAAGATGAAACAATCTAGTAATGGAGTTGTACTCTTTATAATCAAGGATGTCTTGAATTTATCTATTCAACCCTCCCAAAAACCTAGCCATTGATGCCTCTTCATTCTCATCTAAACCACAACGTAATATACTAATTTGCAATTCTTGATAATAGTCTTCCACAGACCTTGTACCTTGTTGTAAGCGTTGCAGTTTATTTAACAAATCACGAGCATAATATGAGAGAACAAATCGATGTCGCATAAGCAATTTTAAAGCCTCCCAAGTGTTTGGTATGTTATTGGGATGTTGACGGCAATGTTCTCTCCACCAAACAGAAGCAAAGTCGGTAAATTCATTAGTAGCAGCCCTAACTCATCTATTCTCAGGAAATTCATGGCAAGTAAATTTTTGATCAACAGCTAGTTCCCAATTAAGATATCCATCAGAATCATATTTACCATTAAAAGAGGGTATAGTGAATTTAACCTTAGCAAAAGAATCATCGTGATCACGTACCTCACGTCGGAGGGGGCCTCGTCGCATACCTTGTCCATTAAAGCACAGCTGTCGATGAACTCGATCGTTGTTGTTGTTACCCATATCATTGGCCTCGATGATCGACCACGTAGTCAAATTCATCTTGTCCCTCTACCACTGGGGCAGCAGGGGGACGATGAGTGGATGCCCCGGTAATTTCATCAAGGCGCGCCATAATACCTGTCAAAGAAGTGTTAGTGACACCTTGCGCTCTCTCCATCGCGGCGAGCGTAGCGTTTGTCTCAATCTGGGCGCTCTCAAGTTGAGCAAGTCGCTCATTCGTGACCCTAACATCTTCCTCAAGACCCTCATGCACGAAGATTCATGATACGCTCGAAATGTTGTATGATGCCCTTCAGACGAGGACTATGAGATGTATCCTCATCCAAAGCTCCATGAACCCGCCATTGTTAGCAAATCACAAGAATATGTCCCTAGCAACTAATGGGAGGTGGTGGTTCAAAAGTCACTCACACTCAAGTCTTCTATCAAATTCTTACCAATTCTTACCAAGCAAACAGGGGTGATCGACAACCAGCAGTGTCAACGTATTCAAGATTGATGGAGCGATTGTCGCGACGCTTAGTCAAGACGATGTAGAAATGGTGTAGCTTGGAAGGCTCAAGTATGGTAGCAAGGGAATAGCAACAATCAATTCAGCAAATGCAAGTTGAATAAATGTTCAAAATACTAGTCAAAATTGCTGATCCTTGCCTAGACCGGGGAATAGCTAAACCAACAATAGAAACAAGTAGAGGAATACAAATAAAACAACAAAAGAAAAATGTGCCAACAGCCCTTGAAAGGAGGATTTTTTTGCTCGTTTTTTTTTTGCGAATGAGCGCCTGGCTCAAACCTCTTCCAAATCCTCTTCCGTGCCTAGGGAGGTATATGGGTCACAAACTTTTTACGGAAGGTAGGGGTATAAAGGTAATTAAAAGATACTCTCTCTCTCTCTCTCTAAACTTTGATTTTTTTTGATCTCGTCGCCGAAGTCAATGTTTCCTTACAGCAAGATTGAAACAACCTCTTCTTTTTTTTAACAATCCGAAATAGGTAACGGATTGAACTTTCCTATTCTGATTGCTCCTCTCCGAAACCCAAATCACCGCTAGGGTTTCCTCCTCTTCCTAGCAAAGTGGGGCGGCGGCAAGAGCCAAAGTGGGTGCTTCGGTTGGCATGGCAATGAAAGGATTTAGCGGTAGCGTGTTCGGGAGGCCGCGACAAAGAAGGGTAGCAATGCTTGGTGGTTGCCGCAGAGGCGCCGAGGTGGTCGCGGCGTCTTTGCGCAGATGTCAAGGTCGCGGTAGGGCAAGATGATTGCGCGGCAAGGTATGAACAAAACACCGAATCGAGCTAAGACCAAAGAACGTGACACGATGATGCAACACAAATTCAACAATACAAATTATCAAAAGAAAGATGCAATGGCACAAACGGTCTCTGACGTAAAGGTGATCTAATCCTATAATTTTTTTGGCTTTTTCGGACTCGGTATGAAAAACAAACGAATCTACTACTAGAAAACTGAAAAATCTCACCGACGAACTGTAGCTCTGATACCACTTAATGAAGGCGGGTGCCCGATCTTTCGATGAGATTGATAACTATCGATTTGGTGGAGGTGACTCTCGCGATCCGACTACAACCGTAGTACAACGCTTGCGCCTTAGCTATCGTTGAACCAACTCCGGGATGTTATTGACCTTGCTGGAAGCGCGATCAACCTGAACACGAAGTTCAATTCCTGCGAGCAATCGAAGAACTAGCAAGAATAAGATGTAGGCAATCTGATATTGAGATTAAGATTGTAGTGTATTGAAAACAAAGGTGGGATCCCGAAGGCTGTTCTGACAGGTGGTCGTTCGACACAACTGAAGAACAGAAGTTTGCACAATGGCTAAACCTAAACTCAACGAAATCCGAGTTCAAGCGAGGAAGACGGCGGCTCCTATATAGGGGAAATGACCAGGGGTGGCGGCCAGCGAGGTGGACGCACGCCCTAGGGTTACAAGGCCTGTGGGCCAAAGTGGAGGTGGCGCAACACCCTTCGACTCGGACTCTGATACGGATACGGACTCCTTTGATAATTGCGGCCGACTCGGATAGAATTTGATGATGAGGTTGGATCCGTTAGAAAGTAGACTTGATAAGCTTTCCACGAAGTCCAGAAACTCCCCAAACGGAGTCCGTATGAAGAAGTTACGCCCGTTTAAAGTTAGTCCTGACGCCGTAGTCCGAATCTGACTCCAGAACGAGCCCAACTCGAACTCTTGCTTGTCTTGGACCCAAAGTGACGTGATGATCTCCATTATGCCTTCCATACATCTCCACGACTCCACATGTCTCTCCATGGTCCTTTCCCATATTCCTAAGCACAATTAAATCACTTGCATTAGGTAGCGGTCTATTCTCAGTAGTATATAATCCTAGGAACGAATTCACCTGATAATTAAGTTGGCGAGCACGAGCTCGGGTAAGAGGTCCTTGTACTGGTTGTGGTTGAGTTGTGTGTGTAGGCACGGTTATATCCATGGTAGGGATGTCCTCATCAGGACTTCCGGCAGGTGGTTAACCTAATGGAAGTGAAACCTTAGCGGGCATATTAGTAGTGTGGTAGAACATTGTAAACATCTTGTGATAATTGCCTAGTCACACGCCTAAGGAAGCGTGTATTGGCCGACATAACGGTCAAATTATCTCGTGTGGGTAAAGTTGTACTCTCTCTGCAGAGTGTAAAACTATTCGAATAGCTGTGTCCACGGTCATGGACATGCTGAGCAAAGCCACTCTAAGTTAGCTTTGTTTTTTGTTTTAAAACTAATTTTTGTACAGGATTTCAGGATGGTTAATCCCTGTGGTAAAATTGGGCCGTTAGCCATGTGATAGGAGGGTATGCATCACCATGTTTTATATGGAGGGTATCCACTATAAAATTATCAATTTAAAATATGATTTTAAGTTAAGGAGTAAAAATGTGCCTTGAAACTTCGTATGATTATTTAAACTTGAAAATGCTGATTTATGCAAATAAACCCTTACAACCTTCCTTTTTTTTACTTATGCATGCATTCTAAATTCTGTATTGGGTGTAATTTACGAGCACGGTAGTTGTGCTTATCCTTGCTGAATATTATTATTTAGGAGAAGACTATTACCCAAACGGTGAGGATCCAGACGTTTAGGCTACGCCTCCGATGATTGCCTGTGGTGCATCGTGTGGCCTACTACCTATTTGCTTCCGCTATGTTTTGTTATTTGGCCTCAGGCCCATTTTGTAATAAACTATGTTTCTTATTAATAAAGTGCTTGATGTGATTGTGATAACACTATTTGTGAGACCGCATACAGTAGAAAGAAAACTGGAATTGGCAGTGCCAGAGGGCAAGGAAATGAGAATGCGGATTATCAAAAAAAGCTAGTTCAGCAGCCACCACCCCCTCCGACTGAAGCCCCAAACTGGCGCCAAATGATGGCCAATCAGACCCATCTAATTGAACTATTAGCCCAATCTCTCAATAGTAACCAAAACACACAAGCTTCAGCAACACATCATGCTCCCCGACCTCCAGTAAGAGTTGCATTGTCAAAGTTCATGAGGATGCGTCCGCCGACGTTTTCTAGCATCACGGAACCTATGGACGCAGATGATTGGCTCTGGGCCATTGGCAAGAAGCTGGATATTGCTCAATACACATATCGTGAGAGAGTCTTGTTTGCCTCTCATCAGTTGATTGGTCCCATATCAGAATAGTGGGATAACTTCGGTATGTCCCATGCTAATGCCCAAGCAATCACTTGGGATGGGTTCGTGCAAGCTTTTCACCGATCTCACATTCTGTGGATATCGTGAGGATATGTGCATGATCTTAGGATGATGAGTCAATTGGCAATGGCTTTGTTGGTTTGCAAAATCTCGCGTTTTGGTTTTGTTGAGCCTGCTGGACCAAAGCGGTTCGACCAGGACGTATGGGCGTCGGATCGCCGTGGAGAGGGCCGACCGGCCGTGGTTGCCGGTCCGACCGATTTTGCCTCAAAGTGGTTTTTGGAGCTGAGCCAAAAATAGGTTGTGTAGGCAAGTGAGGGGAGTCTCCTGGATGTGGTCACACAATTTTTGGAGCTCCCAGTCAAAAGTTCTATTCAGTTGAAAATTCCAGAAGGTTTTGGATTTTAGAGCTGAAAATTTGGCTAAGTCTTTTCGGGCGGTCCGACCGCCGTTATGGAATCGGTCGGACCGGCCTGAAATCGGTCGGACCGGCTGTGTGGGGCGGTCAGACCGCCGATCACTTGGAGGTTAGCCATTTTGGCATTGATGTATTTTGATTGTGTTTATTGTGTGAACTTCAATGCTTTATTGTTGCATATTGCATTGTGGAACTAACGTGGGTCAAGTTGTGAAGAACTTGTTCCCGGAGACGATTTGTTTGTCTATTGCTGTGCAGGTGGCTTGCAGGTCAACGGCGTCAACGGTGAGGTGGATTGGAACTACGCTTGGAGAGATGAGGTCCAGAACGATCATGGATGCCGGGTGAGGTCGTGTGACTCAAGCATGGAGCAGAATGGTCAAGACGGATCGAACGGGTAGTTCGGTGCAGCTGGTTGGATCAGGCGGTGCGGAAGTCGGTGCGAGTCTCTGGGAGGTTCCGATGGGATTCGGACGGGAGAGACTTGGCGACGTGATGAGAGCTGCTGATCAACCTACACGTGGTGAAGCAGACGATTGCTTCAACAGATTGTTGTGTGAGTGGGTCCCATGTGTGTGTGGGTCCCAAATGTGAAAAACTAGCCTCTCCTATAAATAGAAAGGGGGGAGATGTAAAACCCCTTGAAGTATTTCATTTGAGCCCTCTTCCTTTTTCTAGGGTTTGGAGAGGAGTGGAGAGGAGAAGCTAGGGTTGGAGAGATTATGTGTGCTCTTTGGTTTGAGCTCTTGTCCTCCTTGAGGGAGTGGTTTTGTAAGCATCTTGTGGGATCTATCAATCTTGTGATGCTTGCTTAAGAGATCGATTGTCTCCTTTGTGTTCTTCTATCTTTTTGATGAATTTGGTGCTTCCTTGATTCAAGTGTTTATGCTTGGTCTCTTGACCGATTTTATCTTGCTTTGATGTGTGGGAATACTCCTAGAATCATCTAGACCATCAACCCCCACAAGCAAGTCTTGAATCAAGATTTTCATATTTCTAGGGTTTGTGCACTTCTTTGGTAAAAGCTTAAGAGATCGATTCTACGAAGTGGATCTGAACGATCGTCGCTAGAAATAGGTCTTAGATATCCTTAGGGAGGTGTGCTCCAAATTTGGTCAAGTTTCATTGGTTGAATCAAAAGTTGGACCAAATTTCGTTTTGGATTTGGGCTTGGCATTTCGGTTCTGGACTAAATTGGTCGGACCGATTTTTATCTGGCGGTCGGATCATGAGATTCGATCGCTCGTTGATGGCCGGTCGAACCGATTTAAATCGGTTAGACCGCCCTTTGACTGCCGGTCAGATCGCCGTGTCCAGAGCAGCTCAGTGAGTTTAATTCTCCATATTTGTGTCTTGTGGTTAAGGGGGTTATCGAATTCAGCACAAGGCTTCCTCTCAGGCGCCATCGATCTTCTTAGCTTTCATAGCTAAAGGAGTAAAGTTCGTGTTGAATTTGATTAAGATGAGAAATTTGAGAAAGCGCCTATTCACCCCCCTAGCCGCCTTTACCGGTCCTACAAGTGGTATCAGAGCCGGTTAGCTCTTCTCATAGATCTTAACCGGTCTTTAGAGCCATAGCGACTGACAGGTATTCAATCAGGCCATATGTTTTTGATGGAGTTGATTTTGCTTATTGGAAGGCCCGAATGCAGGCCTACATCGAGGCTCAAGGGCACGCAATTTGGCTTAAGGTGAAAAACCCTTATGTCGTGCCAGTCGATGACAATTTGATCACGAGGGGTCCACTGTGATCAAGGAAGTGAGACAGAACCAGCTAAAGAAAGCATACTCTAAGATCGAGCAAAGGCCTGGTGAGTCTTTAGACGAGCTGTGGGGAAGATTTTCTAAGGTACTTCATGATCTCCGCGCTGTTGATCTTATTTTCACTGAGTCTGAAAATGCACGCCAGCTTTTGGGTGCACTTGATGTGAAGGTCTGGGGGATGAAGATCACTGCCATAAATGACAACACTGTCATGAGTGAGCTTACCATGGATAAGCTTTACTCGAGGTTGAAGACGCATGATATTGATTTTATCTCGCGTCTCCCAAGACAGATCCGATGGCTTTAGTGGTCAACAAATCTAAGGGTAGTTCATCTGATTTTTTGGATTGTAGCTCATCTAGCTTTTCTTTGTCAGCTTTGCATTCTTTGAGTGATTGGCAACTTGAGAGACTACCTAAAGATGATTTAGCCCTCCTATCCACCAAATTCACGAGAGCTTACAAAAATGTGAGAAATAGGAGGAGAGGTGGACCTATCACATGCTTTGAATGTGGTGAGCCGAATCACATTCGCTCCAGGTGCCCCAAGCTGAAGGGCAAGGAGGAGAAGGAGTCACAAAGGCATCCTCAAGCGAGGGATGCTAAACCCAAGAAGACAAACTATCACAAGTTTGTCAGCCGGGTCCTTGAAGCTCTAGAGGATGTGAGCATGAGCGATGTGGACTCGGAGGCGGAGGACGACAAGAGTGACTCCCGTGGCAAGAAGAAGGCTCGTGATTTCACGGGCATGTGTTTCATGGCCAAGAACAGCCACGACAGCGACTCCTCCAACAACGAGGATCCTTTTAGTGATCCCGATGAGGTATGCCCTTCACTTCCTGATATGAAAAGGGCTTTGGTGCTTGCTGAACAAAAACTGCATAAGCAAGCTAAATTGATTAAGAAACAGGACACTATGATTGATAATTTGAACCTAGAAGTTGTTAGGCTCAAATCCATTAATCCTGATGATTTCTGTGATTCATGCTCTAGCTTGCTTAATGAGTTGACAAGCTTAAATTCTGCTCATTCCTCTGTTGTAAATCAACTGAAAAATGCTCTTGTTGAACTAGAATCTCTCAAGTCTAGTTCTGTTTGCATGGATGCTATTCCGCTTGATGTTGCTCAAATTGTGCTTTGCTAGAATTAAAACTGGATAGCTCTTTGAAAGAATTGCAAAAATTTGATGCTAGTCACACTTGCTCTCATTGTAAGAATAACAGGATTAAAATGCAAGAGATGACCGAAATGGTTGTTTACTCTAGAGCTGCTTCTTGTGAAAATTGTCCTAAGCTTACAATTGAGATTAAAGCTTTAAACAAGACTCTTGAAGAGAAAGCTAAAATTGAAAAATCCATGTCTCTTACTGGAAGAGGCTTTTAGAGTCAAGTTTAAGGAGCAGTTGAATAGGATTAAGGAATCCTATTGTGTGTCTTGTGAGGCTCTTAAAGTGGAAGTGGCTCTTCTTAAGAGCAAACATGATGAGGCAATCAATTCTATAAAGTGCTCTAAATGTGGAGTTTTAGCTAAAGAGAATGATTACCTCAAAATGACTCTTAGAAGTTATCTAGTGGGAAAAAGAAACTCAATATGATTCTTGATCAATCTAAAGTGAGTAAGAAGAATAATGGCCTAGGTTTTCAGTCCCTAGAGCATTCCAAGAATCACCCACCTAAGGTTGCAAAACTTGTGAAAAATGGTATGTTTGAGCTAGAACCTCTTAAGTCAACTAAGGTTGCTTTTAAATCTGCAGGTTCTGCTCAAACTCTTTCTAGCAAGAAAGGTGCTTCTGTTTCACCAGTACGGACCCCTCAAAAGGTCAAGTACCATTGCACTTTCTGCAAGAAAGAAGGCCACACTGTTGAGTTTTGCTTCCGGAGAGCAAAGATTGAGAGGAAAGAGAGGATGAGCACTTTGAGATCCATTAGAGGAGTCCCGTCACCAGCGGTAGTCTCTAGAGCTAGGCAGCCCAGCACACCAATATTCCTCAGCGTGGAAGATTCCAGTCTACTACACCTAGAGCTCCAGCACCAGCCCAGCGCACCAATATTCCTGGTTTTCGCAGCAGTTCATCAGGAAGTCAATTCCAGCAGAAGACAACTCCCTCAGTAGTAGGAATAACTTGTTTCCATTGCAATGAGTTGGGGCATTATGCCAATAAATGCCTAAAGAAGCAACATGCCACTGTAAGATTGAGGTGGCCGACTAGAGGGGGTGAATAGGCGGTTTTTAAAAATCTTTAACGCTAAAACCAATATATAATGCGAAAGCTAATAACAAATTGGTTTCGCACAATTAAAACCTAAATCAATTGGCTTCCCAAGTGCACCAATAATATGACTACAAAACAATATGAGCAATCATACAATGATATATAAGTAATTAAAGCAAGAATGTAAATTGCTCAAAGTAAAGCACAAGCAAAACAAGATGACACGATTATGTTTTACCATGGTGTTCAGAGACTTGCCAGTCTCCCCTAATCCACGTTGAGGTAAGCCCAACCACGTTGGACCGGCTCCACTAATTATGCCAACACCTCCGAGGTAAGTCCAACCACTTGGACCGGTTCCAACACGAACCAACACATCGCTCCACTAAGGTTTCTCTTCCTCCACTCCAGAGATGGCGAGCACCAAACCACTCACAACCACGCCGGGCCTTCGCACAAACTTCTTGAGAAGATCACCGGGCACGACGCCTCCACGCCATCTAGGTGTCGGCAAACACCAAGAGAAACAAATATCAACTTTCACTTGAACTAATCAAGTGTCAACGCTCAAGTGGATACACAATCCACTACCTAAGGCAACACATGCACTTAGGGTTTGCTCTCAAATCTCACTAAGTGCAACACATGCACAAAAGAGAAGAAAGCTTTGCTCTTAGCTCAAAGGACTGAGTATAGCACTCACAACAAAACCAGCAACATCCCCAACCGGCCAAGGTGAGTATTTATAGCCCATACTCAAAAATTAGCCGTTGGGGGAAAGATTCCCTCGAATCTGTGTAGGGCCGGTCTGACTGCCAACTAATGGCCGGTCAGACCATCCATGCCCCAACGGCTATAAAACTAGCCGTTGGGCCTTCGGCCGGTCGGATTTCCAACTAATGGCCAGTCTGACCGCCGCTAAATCAGTCAGACCGCCAAGGCTGGCCGGTCCGACCACCCGAGGAAAATCGGCAAACACCAAAATGGCGCTTCTCTGGAATAAACGTACCACAAACGCACCGGTACTTCCACACACCGGCAGTTCCGTTTATCAACAGCGGAACTACCACATAGAGAATCAACACATGATAAAATCGGTCGGACCGCCAACAGCACAGCGGTCGGCTCGATATCTCACCGGTCCAACCGGTGACCCCTGGCGGTCAGACCGCCACGCTCTAGAAGCCAAACACATTGGCTCCGCTCAAATGGCAAAACACATTCGCCCATTTGAGTGCAACTTCAACAAGGTTTCAAGATGATATTCTCAACAGGTTGCAAAACACATTTGCCAACCTTTAGAATACTCATCACAAGGAATAAGGTACATGAACTTACCATTTGCAAAACACATTTGCAAACTTAAGTCACATGTTACAAGAAATCAAACATGAGCTTCAACTATTTGCAAAACACATTCGCAAATAACAGCATCATACCACAAGGCTAAGGTGCATGGACTTCAACTATTTGCAAAACACATTTGCAAACTATAGTTCCATGCTACAAAGATTAAATGCATGGGCATCAATCATTTGCAAAACAGATTCACAAATAATAGCTCCATGCATAGATGAGTTAGAGCAAACACAATGAGCTATCAACACATGACTAACTCATGCTACTAGTCAAGACACCTCTTAATAGTACGATAATCCTATACCAACAGTCCGGTCTACCAAGACCGGTAAAAGACTAGGAATACATTCTTAGCCCTAGCTAGACATACATTTGCCTTGCATCTTCTTGAAGCTTAATGACGCACATCAACACTTCAAGTCCGGGTCCTTGACTTTGACAATCATCAACACATGATGATTTCTTCACTTCGGGATCTTGTCTTGAACATCATCAACACATGATGATTTCTTCATCCCGAGTCTTGACATGCACCAACACATGACGCATTCCTTCACTTGACCTCTATCAACACATGATGGGTCTTCTCTTTGAACATCGTCGACATACGATGATTCCCATTTCTTCAAGCTCTTCATATGCATCAACACATGATGCATCCTTCACTTGAATCTTGACTTGATGATCAACTCATGATCATCCCAAGTCTTCATCATCCTAGAACATAACCTATACATTCAACTCATGGAAAAAGTTAGTTCCACAATATGATTATCATTAATTACCACATCATACCATTAACACATAATGGTGGCACAAGATACTTCAATTTTTCCCTCTTTGGTAATTTATGATAACCATTTCAATCACACATAAAAATTGAATGTAGATAATGCAAGATTCAGTGGAGCAATCATTCCGAAGAAGAAGACACCTGGGAGCAACAAGAAGTTTTGAGAGCCGAGTATCCATAATCACTTAGTCAAGTTTAGAGTTTTGCAACTCAAAATGAAACCAATAACCCGTTACATGGGTAAAAACACTATTTATGTCGAACCAACTCATGTTGGTGCTATAATAATACCAACTAATAATGAATCAATCCAGGATGACAAAAGATCATGGTAATACAATGAGCAAAGTGGTTATAATCAAATGGGTGAATAGCTAATCCTAAAATATTTAAAGAATTAAACACCTGAAGTAATGTGCAATAATTTGAATCAAAGTAGTTTTGAAAAAACTGGTTCAAAATGGTCAAATGTACAACTTGCCTTAAAACAAGTCTTGGTATTGGTTTTGAGCTTGATCAATTCTTCCTTCCTCGAAAGCTCCCGAAGTATCGACGTATACTCGCAAACGAAAACGTAAACCCAAATAAATACTAAACAGACTAACAAATAAAATCCAAAAATTAAATAAAAATCTCAGTAAGGTAGGGCTTGAATTTAGAAACTTGAATGAGTTCAATCGGAGTTCGTATGAGGAAGAATGGACAGTCGAAAGATTTAAATATAAGAAAAATGTAACAGCCCAAATTTCAAATTTTAGTTGAAATTAAGACTTTAAAGATTTTTTGTGGATTTTCTGAAAATTTTTAAAAAGCATTTTCTTAATTATTTTAAAGCTAAAATAATTTATTTGCAAAATCTATAACCAATTATATGTTGGGATTATTTTATTTAAATCCAGAATGCCCTAGAGAATTTCTGTGAATTTTCTCCTAATTTATGGATGTTATTTGCGATTTTCTAAAGCCTATTTCAATTTTTGTAATTAAGAAAAAGAATTTAAAAAGCTATGCACATTGTTGGGCCGAATCTCTCCGGCCTGATCCGCTTCCTCCGCGGGCACGACCCATGGCGTGCGGCCCACCCCACCGAGCCAGCCCGCTCTCCCTCTCTCACTGGCCTTCGGGACCCGAATGTCAGCCGACCAGTTTTGTCCGCGCGTCGTCACCTCGGCCATCCGATCAAAATCCAACGGTCACCGCTTTGCCCGACCAGTTTCGCCCGTGCGTCGTCACCTCAGGCTGTTCGATCAAAATCCCACGGTCATCACTCCTCCTGACCAGTTCCTCCCACCGCCATGCAGGTCCCACAAGAGCTGCGTCATCATCCCCTACCTGGCCATCGTCTCCGTTACGAACACGGACACCTCCGACATTACCGCACGCGGGAGATTTCCAGATCCGACCAAATCCGGCCGCACCTCCCAAATTTCGGTGCGCATTGAATTCGTAGCATCAAATCGCATCCATCATGGTCTTGTCACTTCCGTTTTTGGCCCCAAATCACAATAATCTCGCCGACGATCTCGCACGGCCTTCGTGCTCTCCACGCTACCTTGACCTCGCCCACACGCCTATAAATAGCGCCCCGGGACCCCCATGACCTCCTCACTACAGCACCACCCCCCCATAGCTCCCTCCCTATAGCGCTCCATTTTCGAGATTGGACACCGGTGGCCGAAGCTCCTTTAACCTTCGATTTTGCCGCCGTGAAGGTCGCTCCTACCACTTCGTCTACGCCTCCGGCTTCGCGATGACGCGGCAGACCATGTGTGCTACTCAGCTTAGCCGGAGAACCTCGAGAGCTTCATCGCCACCACGAGCCGAGCGACACCGCCGCCAATTTCCTCGCCGTCGACAAGCCGTGCGAGCCCCTGCGCCGCCTCTGTAAGCATCGTGACCCCCGCGCTTCACTCCTCCTTTTGCACCCCTCGCCGGAGCACACCGTGCCGCCGTTCGTCGGCGAGCCCGTCGCCGAGCACCGCCGGCCACGAGGCTGACGTAGCTCAGCCACGCCAGCGCCACTTCAGCGTTTTTGTCCCACGTGGACGCCAGCTCGGCACTTGTGTCAGTAGTTGCGCCAGCACACACGCGGTCACTGTGTTGTGAGCCGGGTGCACGGTGGACTCTGACCAAGCCGTGGTATTAGTCCATGAACTCCCGGACCCACCTATCATAAACACAATTAGATTTCCAGTTTGAAAATATTTCCACCGAAAAAGGAATTCAGCCGCTGACGTTAGATTGTGCATTAAATAGTTTTTCCTTCAGAAATTTAATTAAGGAAATTCGGAATTTCTGAATTTTAGATTTAATTTAGGATTTAAACTTCCAGGAGCTCGTATTTCTACATACAAACTCCGATTTAGGTAATTCAAATTGCTAAATTTGTATAAAATCAAGATCTAACTAACTAAACAAAACTTATTTTATTTGGAGTTAATTTGATTGTTAATTTAAATTTATTTGTGTTTATTTGAAATCTTTTTGAATTTGGATTATTTTCGTGTATAGATTTTGACGACTTCGGAGAGCTTGACCTTATTGAAGAAGTAGAATACCAAGATTTTGAGCAAGGCAAGTTACACCATTGATCATTTTGACCCCAGTATTTTAAATTATTTAATTCTATTTTTAAATTACTATTGCATGCATAATTTTATTCAATTATTTTAAATTCCAGTTTTAAATTCGTAGTTAATCCAATTCCTTTGTATAACCAATTTTGAATGTTGGATCATCATTCCCTTGTCACCTTGGTCAAATAATTTTAAAAATAAAGATATGCTTAGAAACTGCTTAGACCACAAATATTTAATTTTTGGAGAATTTAGCCAAAATAGCAAATTTTGATTAAAAGACTATGACATTGTTTTGTCATGGTGAATTTTTGCAAATGTCTTTAAAAAATAAAAATAAAAAATGGGTTTGTACTTGGGCGAAATGGACCATTGGTGGGTGCCGGTTTTTGCACAGGCTCAATCTGGTTAGGATCGAGGCCCTGGTTTATTATTGGAGGTCGCCCAAGTAAGTTAAGGACCGACCTTTGAGCCGCATCTTGCAAAGCTCTACCGTACTACACATGTTCTGTATGGGCAGAACTATGCTTATTAACTTATCATACCTCACTAATATATGTGCCATATTTTGTTGTGTGGGTGTTGTGATGAGGATATCCTGACACTTCTCAAACAACAGGTGCAATTGTTTCTTAACAAGTTTCTTTGTGTTTTCTGTGAGAATTAGATACTACGTAAAAGCAATACTTTGTGCATTCTCAGGTTTGACAAGTTTAAAGTCTTTGGAACCGAGAGGGAGGCCGGAGCCAAAGCAATAGAGGAGCACAAGGAGGAGGGCACCCGTATTTGTTGGCTGGTGATGAAGAACAAGAAGGTCAAAGCGGTTGGAAAGGAAAAAGTCAAGCAGCCCATGCGGCTGATCAAGGAGAAAGGAAGCCGTGTGATGGGAGAGCAAAAGGGGAGGAAGCACAAGAACTTAAAACTCAAATTTTGGATAAGATTTTCAAGGCCAAATCAGATCTCCCATAACCCCAACAGAAATCAAATTCGGAATCAACTCAGAATCAAATTCGGATTCGGAATCAGCAGGACAGTCCAGATTAAAACGGTGATAACTTTCGCAAACGAAGTCCGATTCGAGTGTTCTTGGGCTTGTTGGAAAGATAACTTCAAACCCGATCCAACGGATCCTCCCTCACTCCGAAATTCCTTTTGGATAAAAAGATATGATCAAATCAATGTGATAATTGTAAAATCAGAGTTTACTTTTTTGTTTTGGAATGTGTCGGAATTGAAGTAGGACTCCAAATCCGAATTAGAATACGAGTAGGGCCTCTTGGCCAGCCATGAGGTGGAGAAGGGACACTATATATTGAGGGGTAGACCCCCATTGTAACCTCAGACCACGTTTAATATATTTTCAAAGCTTTTGCTTGATTCCCCCGTATCAGGTGGTATCAGAGCTCCGTTGACTCGGTAGGATCTTTATCCAGTTATCTTTTTTTTCCCATACACGAAAAAGCCATACAAAAAAAATTCAGCCATAGTATTTAATTTGTTATTCTAGTGAGTTTTGTTAAGTTTTTGTCCATTAGAATCCAGTTTAGTTTGCTGATCTTGAATTTTTTTGCGTTGCTTTTTATTTGAGCCTAGTTTGATTTTTTTGTTAGTCGTGTATATAAAAAAATAGAAATAAGTGAGACATCACTTTATCCTTTGTGAACCTTTCAATCCTTTGCGAATACTTTGAACCTATTTAAGACTAGCTAAATCGTTGCTTAGGGCTGCATATTAATATTCGTGTTCTTGCAATTGTTCAAAGATCAAAAGGTGGGAAATAATTTTTGCTCATTTTTGGTAGAACAAGAATTTTGGCAATAGTTCAAAAAAAAGGAAGGAAAAAGAGAAGAGAAAAAAAAACAGAGAAAGAGTAAAAAAGAAGAGAAAAAGAAAAGAGAAATGGAAAAAGAAAGTGCAAAGCCGAACCATAAACTGGAGCGAAAATCCCCACCCATTCTTGATTCAATTATTAGAATATCAATATTTTGTGCAATCTTGTGCCCTAGTTTCATTATTTGCAACTAGCTAGCGTCTTTCTATATCTTGTGCAATACGAGCTATTTTGTTCTTCACTTATATCTTACATAACTCATTCCTTGATTGCACTAAGTTCCAACATCTTTGCGTGTGAGTTGCTTTGATTTTCACTTATATCTTTGTGATCGGCAACTAGGCATTGAATTCTAGTTTGGATATTTACTTTGCATTACAATACCTAGAATTTTTAAATTAAGTAGGTATCCATACCAAGCTCCACAAAACACCCGTTGTCGTGCTTTGACTTGCTCTTGAAATTCGCTCACACATCACCTTGTGGTTCCTGCTGCCCTGAAGTGTAAGTATTGTTGATCTTAATTCACTTCGAAAAAGTAAGAATGTAATTCGGTAAGACAAGTGAGTTTGAGAGATACACATACACCTACATACATATTCTTTACTTTGCTACTAACAATGGCAGATCGCGAGTATACGTATCTTCCCTTCTATGGTAGTAATGATCCAGAGGAGTATTTTGAGTGGGTACAAAACATGGAGTTCGAGCTTGAATCCCATAAGTTCGAATCAGAAGCTAAGGAAGTGAGAGTGGCCACTTTGTTTTTTACGGACTATGCCTCTAGTTGGTGGCAACAACTAAGTGAAAAATGATTCATTACATCTTGGGTCTATTTAAAAAGGGTCATGAGAAGAGAATTTGTTCCATCCTATTATGAGCGGGAACTACTACGCCACGTGGAGAGTATTACACAAGGATGCAAAGTTGTTCAAAATTACTACATTGAGTTGAATCATGCAATGCGCTGTGCCAATATCACTAGGGCATATCAAGAAAAGACATACTTCAAAGCAGGCTTGAATTATCAGATCGTTGCTGCACTTCAAGATGAATATTTTTGTAGTCTGCAAGATCTTGTGAAATATGCTATGAAGGCAGAAAAGAGACTTAAACACATGCAAGCACATCAATTAAATTTGCGCCGGCTCTTTAGTTCTAATTCATCCACTGGTGTGTCACTTGAGAAGAAGATCGAACACGAGAATTTTTCTTCGACCGAGGTGATGAGTAGTGCTGCCCCGTCACAACCCGCAACACGTGAGGAGGTCGTGGTTGGTGGTAGTTGTGCCCTTGCTGGCCCACGGTCTTACAAGGATGAGATGTATCAAAACCCATGTGAGAATGAGAGCCACATAGCCAAATTGAGTGAGAGTGATAAAAAGAGTGAGCTGTGTGAGTCCACCATATGCGAGGTTGAGAGCATCCCAATTGAGAGTGTGAGAGATACACCAAAAGAAAAGAGAGAGATAGATGATAGGACAAGTAAGATTATTTTTGAACCTAACAACTTACCCTCTATTTCTAGTGTTGTATCACACATTGTGCAGGTGGACCAAGCAAATAAGGAGTTGAACATTCAAGAGCCCTCACCATTGAAAGAGAAAGATGAAGATATAACCATGGTTGGAGAGGGAATAGATGATACCCCCGTAGTTACATGATAACATTACAATACCCGCGACACCTACAACAACTCAGCTAGGCCCGGTCCTCCTGATGCGGTTGCACTTGCGGCCTGGCGTTCCCTTGCTCGATTCGTGTTGCTAGACCCCAGGACCCGTGGGTTGGACTGGTTTTGGCTTCTATCTTCTTGGATGTGACTTTCCCCCATTTCTTCCTCACTGTTAATTTGGTTTTAATGCTTGCCTTGATTACTTGCTGATGTAATCTCTGTTTTAAGCTAATGCATAGTGCTACTGGATGCTTGATTTTGGTGATGCGTAATGGGTCTTGGCGGCCTTTGGTTGTCGAGGTTGCCGATGTGCAAGATAATCTTTACCTAGTAAAAAAAGGAAATACACTCGTTTACCTGGCGAAATCAGTATGGGCGAACCGTAGCACTTCTGCGCAAGTGACACTCACAGACTGTTAGCAAGAATCATTGGGAAATCTGATGAGAGAAAACTGATGGAAAACGGCAGGCCATGAAAAGACGAACTCAAAACAGAATGAATCATGTTTCTCCGAAGGGAAAACAGTAAAGCAGAGGTAAGAGTGCAGGATGAAATGTTTCACAACGACGAGCGAAAACCTGTTAAAGATTCTGCTGGCAACGGAGAAGGATCTCCGTAAACACCAAGCGGAGACTGCGAGTTCGGGAGCTAAGAAAGTTGAGCAGGAGTAAAAATAAGGGAACACATCCAGGCGACGTTGGGTCACAACGGAAATAAGCCGGCAGCGTCGTGAGCCTCGCACACGAGCGAAAACCGAGGCCGAGACAGCGCTGCGCAATTGAAAAGACGCGGTAATAAATTCTGTCGCTGCGTCATCACAAGACGCATGCTGCTGAGCAGGGCGGCGAACGAACAAGCGGACGACTCAGCGACGATCGACCGTTGCTGAAGCAAGAACCGGGAATCGAGCGGCTCTGAAGGCATCGATCAAAATGAGGGCGAGCCAGCGCAGCGTAAATGGCACGACTAGGCAATAAATGGCCTGTACGCGTTCCAGTGAATCGTGCGGTGTTCGGCGCGAATCATGCGGCGTTCGGTAGGCAGCAGACCGAGCGACGCAACGTTGGCTGTGCACCCGCCGAATACTGACAAGTGGGAACGCAACCAACAGGAGACTCAGTACGAACGCAGGAGAGGGCCGGGATTCCTTCACGTTTAGATAAAAGAGAGATACTTTCAGTTTCATGCGAGGAGTTAACCCGCAGAGACACAAGTAGCAAAGATACAGTCCGTCGGATCAGAAGCAGGGCCATGCGATTGTCCAGTCTGAACTCTGAAGACGCGCAAATTATTCAGTTTCAGACGGCAAACGCATGAATCACGCTAGTCTTCAGCAAGAAGAGACGGTGAATATAATCTGCACTTTCTGCCGAAAACAGGCGACATGTATGTAAAGCAGACAAAACTTTCGATGGAACAGAATCGGAACATTTGGACGAGGGAAGTTACATACTAAGTGCACCATACAAACTATCCTTATGTGCCATATCTGGCTAATCAAATAGAGACCAAAATATTCCAAGTGATTGCCTTATTATACTAGTTGAGACGATGGTTATCTGGTATGCTTCGGTACACCTCTTTTTAAAAAGGTTTATAAATCTTGAAACATAGTAATTAATATTAGGTGAAGACAAATATGTATAGAGCGCGATTAGCGCTCGGATGTATGATGAGAGGCTTCTCATCGTACGCTCCGATGCAACAAAAAGGAAGAACGTGTGCAACCTTTTTTTCGACGATCGCAACAAAAAGGATTTGTTCGTACTGGGTTTCAAACTATCAAAGAAGAGGTGGTGGGGAGGATGCAACATATCAATGAAAAGGATGCAACATCTCATAATTCCATATGCAATATTTCAAAAAAGAGGATATAACATCTCAAAAATCTCAGATGCATCATTTCAAAAATTGTTGCAATAATCAAAACAAAAAAAGAGGAAACATTTGAAAACACCTTGTTGCAACTTGGAACAATGGTGCAACGTGAAGGGCTGCAACAAAAAGTTACTCTTGTGCAACACATCAAACACGCCATTACAACAAAAATACCTCTTGCCGCAACAATACAAGCAACAATAAAAAGCGCTCCATATAACATTTCGAGCCAATTGTTGCAACAAAATTTACAAACTCCTACAACAAAACTTACCCAAATGAAAATGTCTGCAACACTGCAGCAAATCCATCTCCATGCACCTCCCGCCCCTCCCCCGCGGGCGCAACATCAGATCTAGCCCCCTCCCGTCCTCCTCCTCTTGCTCCTCCCGCACCACCATGAACGGCACCAGCGTCGCTTCTCCCTCGGCGCCTCCTCCTCCACGGCCGTCCTAACCGCTACCGCCACCTCTGGCGAACCATCGGGGTCGATGGGGAGACGCGACCCGGGGAGAGGATCTGGTGGGGTTGATGAGGTCCGCGAGCTTGGACAACGGCGAGCTATGGAAGGACGGTACTGAGGCGCGATTTAGGCGGGAGCTTCCGAATGACGCCAGCTCCTCCTACCGCAACGGGGAGTGCCCGGTGCTCGGGGCCCTGTGGGGTGCCAACGAATGAGGTGGGAATTTGTGGCGGAGGTGGTGCGTCGCGTCTTCCATGGTGGTGTGGTTCTGGCCGCACGAGGTGGGGATCTAGGGTTTCGATGCATAGGAGGAGGAGGTAGAGGTGGTCGCGGCCATGGGAGATTTCGAGTTGGTACTGTGCTATGTGAGGCAAGGGCGAGGTTGTGTGCTACTGCTACTGCTCTCAACGGGAAAGTAGAGGAATGCCTGAAGAAGGGAAATGAGGATTGGGTTAGAGAGGCTTTGATACTTGTGGATAGGAATACCCGAAGATGAAGCGTCCGATGGCATCAAACGTCAGTGGGCTAGTGTTATCCATATGTATAAGCTAAAAACAAAACAAATCAAAGATTTCCCCCATCGAATATTCAAGTCTATATCTATATCTAATCTTGAAATTGAATGATTTTTTTAGGTTGGTATATATTTGCTATCACCTAGTATTAACTAGTTTGCTTTAGAATTAGTAAACTTTTCTATAAAAAAGTGTACCGAAGCAAACCCCCGTCTCCCTTATACGCTGCCACTACTACAAAACAGGTCATAGAAGACGCCTAATCACAGATGATTCTTTAAAACCGTCTATGATAAAATAATCACAGACGGTTCCAAGACGAACCATCTGTGATATTAACTATCACAGACGGTTCTAGAGAACCATCTGTGTAAGAACCGTATGTGATATGCTGACATTATATATATAGGTCTCGACAGATCCCTGCCCGAATCATTTGAGCCGCCACCCTCTGCCTCCTCCCCCATTGCTCCACTACTACCTCCTCTACTGTGCCAACTTGGAGAGGAGAAGGAAGGGAGATCTCGTAGGATATTCGTCGTGAGCTCTGAGTGTAACAATCTGTACATAATCCTTTATATTTGCTCTAGGTTAATCACTAATAAATTTTAGTATGTTTGGTTAATAGTTAGGGTACTTGCGGTTTATTAATATAATTTAACACTAATTAATTTGTTATGTGTATACGTGTAGCTGGATCGAAACTGGATGTATGTTTAGAACTGTGTGAGTGAAGAGTATATTAATGTCGTGTTTTCTTTTAGAAGAGCCGCCGAGCAGGGTATGTTGAAGAAAGGGATAAAATTTATGTACTGTCTATGCATTGATTGCGGTAATATAAAAATGTTTAACAACCCGACGCAGATCGAAGTTCACTTAATACGAAGGGGTTTCAAAAGAGGATATACATGTTGGACCAGTCACGGTGAAGAGCAGATTATACCAGAAGTCAGTAATGACGACATCGCCGAGGAAGTCAACGATATGCAGGACGTGGAATGTGCTTTTGATGACGATAGGTCGCATGATGACAATCTGGATCAGATGCTACGCGATGCAGAAGGGAACTGCGGTGAGAGAGAGTTTTGTAAATTCGAGGGCTTAATGGAGGACTCGGAAAAACCTTTGTTCCCTGGCTGCAAGCCGGAATACACAAGGTTGTCAACCGTGCTTGAACTGCTGAAATTAAAGGCAAGCAATGGTTGGTCCGACAAGAGTTTTACAATGTTGTTAGGTCTCTTAGCTGACATCCTTCCGGAGGGAAACGTGTTGCCCGGCACGACCTACCAAGCCAAGAAGGTTCTTTGTCCATTGGGAATGGAAGTAGAAAGAATACATGCATGTCCGAACGATTGTATCCTCTATTGTAAAGAGTATGAAGACATGCATGTATGTCCCGTTTGCAAAGCATCCCGATACAAGCGTAAGAATACTGCTAAGGCGAAGCAAGGACCTCCTGCTAAGATGTGGTATCTTCTTGTGATCCCACGTTTTAAGCGTTTATTTGCGAACCGAAAGGAGGGAAGATTGATGCGTTGGCACTCGGAGGAGCATAAGAAAGATGAAAAGCTCAAACACCCTGCTAATTCTGATCAGTGGAGAAACTTCGATCGGAACTTCAAAGAGTTCGGTGCGGAACCAAGGAACATAAGGTTATGTTTTAGTACAGACGGAATGAATCCTTCCGGTAACATGAGCAGCTGACATAGCACCTGGCCTGTGAATCTATGTATGTACAACCTTCCTCCATGGCTATGTATGAAGTAGAAATACATTTTAATGTTACTACTTATCCAAGGGTCGAAGCAACCTGGGAATAATATTGATGTGTACGTAGCACCATTGCTGGAAGATTTTGTGACACTTTGGAACGAAGGGATACAAGTATAGGATGCGTACAAACAAGAGAACTTCAATTTACGCGCCATGTTATTCTGCACCATCAATGATTTTTCTGCCCTTGGTAACCTGTCGGGGTTCAGTACAAAAGGAGCCAAAGCCTGTCCGCACTACTTAGATGGTACATAGAGTGTATGGCTGAACAACTCGTGCAAAACTGTGTATATACGTCACCGTAGGTTCCTTCTCAGGATTCACCCATACCGCAAGTTGAAGAAATAATTCGACGGAAATAAGGAAGACGGACCAGCTCCAAAGGCTTTTAGAGGGAAAGAGGTCTATGATATATTTTAAGGATATCGATGTTGTGCTTGGGAAGAGATGTAAATTACGGACCCCTCAGAAAAACATCTGGAAGAAGCGGTCAATTTTTTGGGACTTGCCTTATAGGGAGCACTTAGAAGTTCGCCACTGCATCGACATCATGCACGTGGAGAAGAATGTATGTGATAGCTGGATTGGTCTCTTACTGAACATTAGTGGTAAAACAAAAGACGGTGTTAACGCACGGCGTGACTTGGTTGATATGAACATAAGAACCGAGTCAGCACCGAAAGAGACCGATAAAGGACGAACGTACCTTCCCCCAGCTTGCTACACTTTTTCCAAGGCCGAGAGAAATGAACTGTGTCAAAGCTTGCATGGTGTGAAAGTTTCGTCCGGTTACTCCGCCAATATTAAGAAACTTATTTCCATGAAAGATTTGAAATTAATTGGTATGAAGTCTCATGATTGTCATGTGCTGATGACACAAATGCTTTCTATTGCAATTATGAGTATCTTGCCGAACAAGGTCCGAGTGGCAATCTTTAGGCTATGTTATTTCTTTAACTCAATTGCTTAGAAAGTCATCGATCCCGAAGGACTCGACGCTCTGCAGGTCGAGGTGGTGACGATTCTATGTCATCCTGAGATGTATTTCCCTCTGTCATTTTTCGATATCATGGTCTATCTCATTGTTCACCCTGTGAAAGAGATAAAGATATGCGGCCATGTGTTCCTACGTCATATGTACCCTTTCGAGAGATACATGGGAATTCTGAAGTCCTATGTACGGAATCAATCTCGCCGGAGGGTAGTATCATCGAAGGTTATGCAACTGAAGAGGTCATTGAGTTCTGCGTCGACTACATGGCTCAGGTGGAACCGATAGGTGTGCCTCTATCTCGTCATGAGGGGAGACTGGAGGGTATCGGGACCATCGGAAGGAAAGCAATCTCTCCCGATCTATATACGTACACGCAAGCCCATTTCACGGTCTTGCAACACATGACCCAAGTGTTCTCGTACATCGACGAGCACAAAGACATGGTACGCCAATAGAATCCAGACCAGTCGGAGGTTTGGATCACGAGAGAGCACAACCGTCGGTTCAACGAATGGTTAAAGGTGTGATTCACTAGGAGTTCATCAAGTGATGAAACGCTGCTATGGTTGGCAAAAGGGCCAAAATTTATAATTGTGACATGGCAAGGATATGACATAAATGTGTACACATTTTATACGGCAGCTCAGGATAGGAAGAGCACAGTCCAGAACAGCGGTGTCCGCATAGATGCGTTTCACGAAGGGTTCAATACCGCGGGGGCACGCGGGTTGAACTCGTACTATGGGTTTGTAGTGGAGATTTGGGAGCTCGACTATGTACTTTTCAAGATCCCTTTGTTTTGATGCCATTGGGTTAAACTTTCACAGGGCGTGAAGGTCGACAAGTACGGCGTCACTACCGTGGACCTCAAACGTGTCGGATACAAGAACGAACCATTTGTACTCGCTAAGCAAGTTGTTCAAGTTTTTATGTAACGGACCCAGCAAATAAGAACCAACACGTAGTTCTTCATGGGAAAAGAAGGATTGTCGGAGTTGAGAATGTCGTGGATGAGGAAGAGTACAATCAATTTGACGAGTTACCTCCTTTTGAAAACGACATCAGATTGGAGGAAGAACCCAGTGAGGAAGCTAGCTATATGCACGTCGATCATCATGAAGGACTATATTTCAATTAAGCATGTATTCCATTGTAATTTGATGTAACATGGAAACGCGTCACGTGTTATGGACTTGTTCTTCCATTGTAATGTGATGTCAACGTGGAATTGTCATGTGTTATGGACTTGTCATCTCTAATGTTGATGTTAATGCGGACTTGATTGTATCGTGTAGAATCAAATTTAGTTTCACTTGATTTGGAGTTAATTAAGTTGAATTACATATGAAATTTTGAAGTCAAATTAATGATTTAGAGTACTTATCAGCATATCATCTGTGATTTGCATTATATATGTGTTTGTCAGCATATCATCTGTGATATGCATTACATATGTGTTTTTGTTCATATCATAGACGGTTCGTTAAAAGAACCGTCGTGATGACTCATATCACCGACGATTTTAATAAGTAACTGTTTTTGATGTGAAGTGCTCAATAACACATTGATCCGTCGTGTGTATTTTTAAGAAATCATCTGTGATGACTCATATCACAGATGATTTTATTAAGTAACTGCTTGTGATGTGAAGTGCTCAATAACACATTGTCCGTCGTGTGTATCTTCCACTAGCTAGGCAAGTGGCAATCTGGCGAATCCATTCGCGAAGACTTTGACTAGTTTGGTCTTTCACCATGTCTCCTTCCTCACCTCTCCTTATAATGGTTACCAAAGCTAAGCTCACTCCTCACCGTATCTTAACCTCAAAGAACACACCAAATAAAATGGCAATCTACAATACTCTCCTCCTACTCCTCTTCCTCCTACTATTGCTAACCTCCAATTCCAGCTCCCAATCGATGGCACAGCCGAACGCCGCCCAGCTTGCCATACTCCAAACCATCAAGAATGAGTGGGGCAACCCTGCTGCACTCAGCTCATGGAGCACCAGTAACTGGACTGGTATTACCTGCAACAATAATGGCCAGGTCACTGCCCTCTCCTTCCAGAACTTCCAAATAGCCAAACCAATCCCATCCTCCATTTGCAGCCTCAATTACCTGACGTACATAGACCTCTCCTACAACAACCTCACCGGCGGGTTCCCCACGGTTCTCTACAGCTGCTCGGCTTTGCAGTTCCTCGACCTGTCGAACAACGAGTTTGCCGGCAGCCTCCCGAACGACATGGACAAATTGTCCTCGGAGATGCAGCACCTCAACCTGTCAAGCAATGCTTTCATCGGCAACGTGCCGACGGCGATTGGGGGGTTTCCGAAGCTCAAGTCATTGGTTCTTGACACTAATCGCTTCAACGGGAGCTACCCGGCAGCTGCCATCAGCGGCCTGTTGGGGCTCGAGAGACTGACGCTGGCGACAAACCCGTTCGTGCCGGGGCCTGTCCCTGAGGAGTTCGGCAAGTTGAAGAAGATGACGTACCTGTGGATGTCGGGGATGAACCTGACGCATGAGATCCCCGACAGCCTGTCGGCACTCACGGAGCTCACGCTGTTTGACATGTCGCAGAACATGCTGCAGGGCGAAATCCCCGAGTGGGTATGGAAGCTTCAGAAGCTCGAGCACCTATACCTGTACGCGAACCACTTCACCGGCGGGATAGGGCCGGACGTCACCGCCGTCAACATGCTGGAGCTCGACCTGGCCATGAACAAGCTCACAAGACCGATACCTGAGACCATTGGCGTCATGAAGAACTTGAGTTTGCTGTTCTTGTACTACAACAACATCACCGGGCCGATCCCGGCGAGCATCAGTCTGCTCCCGAAACTCACCGACGTCCGGCTGTTCAATAACAGGCTCTCCGGACCCCTGCCGCCGGAGCTCGGGAAGCACTCGATGTTGGGCAATTTAGAGGTGTCCAACAACCAACTCTCCGGCGAGCTCCCGGAGACCCTCTGCTTCAACCGGCAGCTCTTCGACCTCGTGGTGTTCAACAACAGCTTCTCGGGCGTGTTGCCAGCGAACCTCGGGGAGTGTGCCACGCTGAACAACATCATGGCGTACAACAACTACTTCACCGGGGAGTTCTCAGAGAAGATATGGTCAGCGTTTCCCAATCTGACCACCGTCCAGATACAGAGCAATGACTTCACCGGCACTATGCCGAATGAGATATCCTCTAAAATCTCAAGGATTGAGATGGGGAACAATAGGTTCTCTGGCGCCGTCCCAGCTTCGGCCTCCGGGCTGAAGAGTTTCAAGGCGGAGAACAACCGGTTCTCCGGTGCACTCCCGGCAGACATGTCGGGACTCGGCAACCTCACCGAATTGGACCTCGCCGGGAACCAGATTTCCCGGTCGATTCCAGCGTCCATCCAAGCATTGGGAAGGCTGAATTTCCTCAACCTTAGCAGCAACCAGATATCGGGCGCGATCCCGTCGGAGATCGGGTTACTGCCGGTGCTCAACATCCTTGACCTCTCCAACAACGCTCTGTGGGGCGGCATACCGCAGGAATTCAACAATCTTCATCTCAGCTTTCTCAACCTCTCGTCCAACCAACTCGCCGGCGAGGTCCCCAAGTCGCTGCAGAACCCAGCGTACAACTCGAGCTTCCTTGGAAACCCTGGCCTATGTACCACGGCGGGCATGAACCTTCGGGCATGCGGTTCCGGCGGCCATGACAAGCTATCGACGAGCTTAATCATCCTGTTCTCCGTGCTCGCCGGTATCGCCCTCTTTGGCGCCGTCACTATCGGGTGGCTCATCGTCCGGCCGCAGAAACAACGGCAAGACATAGCCATGTGGAAGATGACGGCGTTCCGAGCTCTGGGCTTCTCAGAGTGCGACATACTCGCCAAGCTACGCGATGAGAACGTGATCGGAAGCGGCGGCTCCGGCAAGGTGTACCGCATCCCCCTGCTCGGTAGAGACGGCGCTGGCATGGTGGTGGCCGTGAAGAGAATTTGGAACACCAGAAAGTCGGACACGAAGCTCGACAAGGAGTTCGACTCGGAGGTGAAGATCCTCGGCGACATCCGGCACAACAACATCGTCAGCCTCCTCTGCTGCATCTCCAGCGAGGACACGAAGCTGCTTGTCTACGAGTACATGGAGAACGGCAGCCTCGACCGGTGGTTGCACCACCGGGAGCGCGCCGGCGCGCCGGCTCGGCTGGACTGGCCGACGCGGCTGGCTATCGCGATCGACGGGGCGAGGGGCCTCAGCTACATGCACCACGAGTGCGCGCAACCGATCCTGCACCGCGACGTCAAGTCCAGCAATATCCTGCTTGACCCGTGCTTCCGCGCCAAGATCGCCGACTTCGGCCTTGCTCGCATTCTCGTCAAGTCCGGCGAACCCGAATCAGTGTCCGCCATCGGCGGCACCTTCGGCTACATGGCTCCAGGTAAATCACAATCCTAGAATTCTTCAATTCTCAAACTTGATTAAACATGGCATTTGAATTTCCTCCCAAACTTAAGCGAATGTTGTACGTATGGTTTGGTTGCAGAGTATGGGTACAGGGCAAAGGTGAACGAGAAGGTGGACGTGTTCAGCTTCGGCGTGGTGCTGCTGGAGCTCACCACCGGGCGGGTGGCGAACGGCGGCGGCGAGGAGTGCTGCCTAGCGGAGTGGGCCTGGCAACGGTACATGGTCGGCGGCTCGCTGTACGACGCCGTCGACGTGGGCATCCAGGACAGGGCCTTCTTGGACGACGCCGTGGCGGTGTTCATGCTCGGGGTGATCTGCACCGGTGACGACCCGACAACGCGGCCGTCAATGAAGGAGGTTCTAGACCAGCTGCTCCGGTACGACCGCACGTCCAGCGTGGCCAGCGCGTGCCGGGACGAGTACGGCCACGGCGGGGCGTCGCGTCCTGAGGCAAAGAAAGACGGCCAGGGGAAGAGCCCGCCGGGCACCGGAGTAGTGTGGAGTGGCGATGAGGAGGATAGCGGCAACTTTGTGGCGCATCCCGTTTAAAGCTACCGGCACATACGTTGATACATACACTGTTGGCCTAGCCGAGAAAGCCTCAACCGATCTGAGTCCAATATTGAGATATCAACGCAGCAAGAGACGAGGGCGTGCGTCAACACTCTCATCATCTTGACTGCATGGGAGATCTGGAAAACGATTGTGTTTTCCAATGGAGCTGCCCTACAGGTAAACCGGCTCATGACAACTATCAGAGTCGAAGTTAGTCCGAACCTGCTGCTGGCCGAGAGGGGCATTACCTAGTCTGCTCTGCTTGCCTGGCGCGAATGATCTTTCTGTAAAGATGTGCAGTTCCACTGCGTTCTCTATAAAAAAAAGGCATTATGTACAACTTGTAGTTCCATGCAACTTTTACCGAGTTGCATCGCGATACCAAGATGATAATATGGGGTGAGGTTGATCACGACCAATCAGCTCAAGCAAACTCCAACAACTTACAAGAACACTGGAAGCAAGAACACACACTTCTTCTCAAGAACGGCCACACATGGGCCAACACGCCCCACACACCAATTCGGGCTCTAGAGGCCGAATTCAACTCCTAAAGCAAACGATTTGAACTCTAGTGTTCTGAATGAAAATAAAGGATACATGGCCGGAATTATGAGTATAAAAGTCCTAAATATGTGGCATGTAAGCTCATACAATTCCCTAACTCATTGAGCCCAATTCGGATTGAAATCCGCTTCAAATTCGGAATTGACTTTGGCCTGGAATTAGGAGAGGTCTCTAATTAGGATTTTGAGTTTGTATTGAAGCCCAATAGCCCTCCTCCACGCTTAGGCATGGCCAATGTCCACCTTGGGCCGTGTGCCTCTCTCCTTGTGCCCATGCGCCCCCTTTGGCACTCCTTTCTTCCTCCTTTGGTCCAGGAGTTTCTTTCCTTCTCCTTTGGCTCAAAATGCTAAAATCTTCTTTCCTCCTCCTTTGACTAAAGCTTCTTGCAAGCATGCATTTCTTTGTGGTGTCTTCCTCCCTCACCTCCCGCTGGACACCATGGATACTTCTAGCATTCCTACAATAATCAATTAAGCAATTAGGCAGCATCATTGTTCCTTCCACTAATAAAGAACTCTCAAGTAAAGGAATCACCTTACGATTGCTCAATTGATGTTTGGGTGTTGTTATGTGAGTGTGAATCAATGGGATGCCCTCATCATCTCCCCTCTCTTTAAGAAAAGCCATCATCGGCTTTAGTTCATTGCAAACCTTAACATTGGTCTTGTTTTGAACTTGTAGCATATACGACTTTGATAAAGAAAGTTGTCGTGTCCCCTCTTTTGGTATAACCTGCACAACATAAAAAAAGAATACTAGAAATAGATGGTGAAGTGTTAGTTTCCCTACACCTGACATCTATCTCTATCAAGTCATGCAAGTTATCAAGTTAATCAAATTTGACAATGTGATGTTCTTTGTTCAGTTGGTCATTCTTTATCTTATTACTAGTATCAAAAACACTTTTAGGAAACATAGGAATCAAAATGTAATTATTTTCTCTAAGTGAGTATGTATATTGATTAGTTTAACCATTATGCATAGAGCCACGATCATATTGCTATGGTCTATCTAACAGCATGTGATAAGCTTTCATTGGTACCACATCACAAGTAATCTCATCCTTGTATTTACCAATAGCAAATGACACCTTAACAACATATATGTGTCACCTTAAGAATACCACATTCATCCAACCATTCATTTTGATAAGCTTTAGGTTTCTTGAATGTAGGTAATCCTAAGCTCTTAATCATGTAAAGACTAGCAAGAGTTTGACTACTACCATCATCAATAATTATAGTGCATATCTTGCTCTTGACTATACCTTGAATGTGGAAGATGTTTCTTTTACTTGTGCCCATGCACTCATCACCTTACTTGTGGATTTTCCCAAATGAAAGTGAGATACTTTGTTTGAATCACAATATGTAGCATCACTTGGTTTATCATTACCATGATCAGATTGTACATCTTCTTTTTCACTTCGAATGAAGCTCACCGGTATAATCTATAATCATGGTATGTTTGTTAGGACATTAACTCATCTTATGACCTTTAACATGACATTTAAAGCATGTAATATTGCTGGTCCTAGCATTAGAAACAACACTACTAGCAGCTTTACTCATTGTATTACTTACTGAGCTTACCGTTTTGGAAGTATCGTGTTGGAAAGGTGGTGCAGATTTTGTCAATGCCATCAGTTTGCATGTGATTCTAACACCTCCCTCTTGTGGATTTGGATGCTTCCAAGTGGACGGAGAAGAGTAGGAGTGACTGCCTTTAACTTTCCTCAATAGTTGTTGTTCATACCGCAATTGTTGATGCACTAATTCTTGAAGATTGACATATGGGTGCATCTCAATACGATCTTGGACATCCTCATTAAAACCCACCAAAAAGCGTGCCATAGTAGCCTCCTCTGGTTCATACATGCTTGCACAAATCAATAGCATTTCCATCTCTTTCCGATGTTCATCAATAGAGAGATTACCTGAATCGAATCGGGTAATTAGACTATCAGCCGGGAGAAGAAAGGGCAAAGAAAGGAGTACAAATTCTGAAACAAGAAGGGGTTTTCCACATTATTTCGATAACTCAGTTTCATTGGGCCTGAGTTGCAGCCCCCAGACACCTTGTTGTGCACGACTCGCAACCGCTTCAAGATTCACGCCGTCTTCGACACATCTCGACCGTTCGACCTCAACGCCTCCGCGCTTAGTCCGGTCCACGTGTCTCGCCACGACTCCATCTTGATGCCCTGCATCAACATGCATAAAAAAACATCACATAGCATTGCACAATATCATAGCATCAACATTTGTATAAGACTCAAACTCATACAAGATCAAAATCACAAAATAATCTTCTCTCGCACAGCTCGACACAATCGGAAGTTCGCGATTACCTACAATGAAGTTCCGATTTCGAACATCCGCATTTGTCAGAATATCGGAAGTTCCGCCAACAACTGCGGTACTTCCGATATCCGAACAACCGACTTTCCGTATATTTAATTCCGATTTAATATCTCGAGAGAACACTCAATGTCGAGATATCTGACACTCCGCTACCCTTGTGCGGAAGTTCCGATTTCCTTTAGCCGAGAGCAAAACCTGATAAATCGGAAGTTCCTATTTCCAACACCGGTCGTTCGATTAATCGAACTTCCGCCCATACACACGGTAGTTCCGATTTCTGACTTCGATCAGACTGTAAATACCCAAACGAAAACCTCAACTCTAAATCTAATCAACACACTTGTCAAATACTCATCACTCAGAGTGGAGGACCTCTCACATGGTCTCTCAATCTCCCCTTGATGAGTATATTGACAATTACCAAAAGCATAAGATGAGTTTGAGATTCCAACAACCAAGGTCTAAACAAGTGCAATTAAGCTCAAGACCAAGTTGACAAAAAGAGAAAGACTTGAGATGAGATGAAAGAGCAATTTTCGCACAAAACTCAAGGCTTTTCTTCGTAAGGCTTTTCTCACAATCATTCTCCCCTTTGGCAATAAAATCATCAATATGTAGAAAAGGGAGGAAAAGACTATATGATGTTCATTTTAAGCATTAGGAGCCATGTAGATTATCCAAAATGACTATTAGAGTAATACACCAAGCCATAACACGTAAGAATGCGATCAAGATCATGACAATCGATGTATAGAAGAGCTAAGACAGAAAAGTCCATAACTGATTAATGATCCAATTCTTTAGCAGGTCAAATAAGTCAAGTTTGAGGTCTAGCTAAAGATATCCAAGGATGATGCAAGCCATGTCAAATAATCTAAATTGAACCAAGAAGACTCATACTGAACAGTTTAGAGTGCTACCGGTTGAAGAAGGACTCATTTTATCCGTAACTTGGTCTCTTTGATGATAAGCAATTTTAGCATATTTTCTTTTTCTCAAGACTTTTACGGTTTTATCTCAATAAAGCAAGCTCTGGACTAGGTGCCATCCACAACTGCCTCCTAAGCTTCAACCATTTTTCTTTAAGGCTCTTTAAGGTTTTATCTCAGTAAAGCAAGCTCTGGACTAGGTGCCATCCACAACTGCCTCCTAAGCTTCAACCATTTTTCTTTAAGGCTCTTAAGGTTTTATCTCGATAAAGCAAGCTCGACTAGGTGCCATCCACAATCGCCTCCGAGCTTCAACCATTTTTTAGCCATGTGCTAGATCCCAAGCCTTATGCGACCACCCAAGCAATGACTTAAGGAGGTGATCTTAGGTCATCCAAGGCTCCCCCTGAGTTCATGCCTAGTACAATGGCAAGCCGTCTCATGAGAAAGATTTGGTGAGATCAGTTTTTTCGCACAAAAGAGATCATTTTTGCTTTTGAAGTTTTTAGACCAGTGATTAGAGATAAGTCATGTTTCTTAACAAACTGACATAGCTTACTCAAAAGTTCAAAAGAGATTCAGACTTAACTCAACTTACTTGACATGGTGAAAATCATAAAAGGATAGTTTCAACTGGACTAGTCTCAAGAGCTATCATGACAAGATTTTAATTCAAGTTTAGCATTTTTAAATACCTTAGCATGGCAAAGACTAAACTACACATAAAAAGTCATGATAGATCTAGCAGTTTAGCATAAATCATGGCAAGATGTAAAATAGTAAAAACAGATCATAAGGGATAATAAACAAGGCTCCATTTGATTATCATGCAATGCTTGATGAAATACACAAAAATCCAGATTCCCTTGAATGAGATGCATCTTTTAATTCAAAGTTGAGTTATGACAAAATTAAGAGTATGGAATAACCAAGAATAACTCCCCGAACCAAAGGAACAAAAGCGAGAATCGATAAGTAAAATGTAAAAGGCAATCCTTTAGAGCATAGAAAAGATATAGAGAAAACTATCGCCGCATGATTCTTATCTACCCCATATGATTCTAGGACTATTAGCCGATCAACTCATACACTAAGGAGCAAACATCGTCCCTGTCTACCCAAGGGTGACCCGACCCGCTAGAACCTATAAGAAGTGAGTAAGCTCTACTTAGAGAAGGAAGAAACAATAATAAGCAAAGATCCTAGAAGCACAAGACAAGAAGTAGCAGTCAAAGCAATTTGGCAAGTGAACCACTCTAACCTATGCTGGAAGGACTTCGACCCAAAAATGAAACCAGAAAGGAGTCATAGTATAATATAATATAATATAATATAATATAATAGTAGCACAAAGCTCCTCACAAAGAATTGTAAGGACAAACCACCCAAGCTCTCCTCGCATGATTTGAAACCGAGAGCTATCCAGAGGCTTAGTGAAGATATCTGCCAACTGGTGCTCACTCTCCACAAACTGGAGCACAATGTCACCCTTCTCAACATGGTCTCGAAGAAAGTGATATCTGATATCAATATGCTTGGTCCGAGAATGTTGCACTGGGTTCTTGGCAATGCAAATCGCAGACGTGTTATCACAAAAGAGTGGAACGCAGTCGATAGATAGTCCAAAATCCTGCAGGGTCGAGACCATCCAAAGCACTTGACTACAAAGAATCGGCTGCGAAGAACGCACTCGGCCTCCGCAGCGGATCGCGAACACCGGATTGCTTCCTTGACGACCGTGAGACAAGAGAAGTGCCAATGAATTGGCAAGTGCCGAAGTGCTCTTCCTATCTATCCTCTGACCAAGAAAATCGACGGAGAAGGCTCTAAGAGATAGACAAGAAGAGGAAGAGTACCAGATGCCATAGTCAATGGTAGCTCAAGGTACCGAAGATGCGTTTCACCGCTGTCGATGAGATACGCGAGGAGAAGCTCAAACCGAGCACAAAGACACACGTAAAAATGTATGTCCGGTCTCGTGGTCGTGAGGTACAAGAGAGAGCCAATCATGCTCGAACTCCTTTTGGTCAACAGTTCGCCGCCTTCATCCGGATCCAGAGCGGTTGTAGATGCCATCGGAGTTGATAAAGCTTTCCATCATTCATGTCGAAACACTTGTGAGGTCTCGAGTGTATTTGCCTTGATGAAGAAAGGTACCTCCCGAGTCTGCTTGATTTGGAAGCCAAGGAAGAAACTCAACTCGCCCATCATGCTCATTTCAAACTCCGGCTCATGACATCGGAAAACGGGAAACGAGCACGCGAGGAGCCGCCAAAGATAATGTCATCCACATAGATCCGACGAGCGTAAGATCGGTGCCAAGACGGCGAATGAACAAGGTTTTGTCAATTTTACCCATCTCAAAACCATGGCTCAACAGATAGGACTTAAGCCTTTCATACCAAGCTCGGGAGCTCGCTTGAGTCCATACAAAGCTTTGGAAAGCTCAGAGACATGGTTATGGTATTTGGGGTTCTCGAAACCAGAGGTCAGTCTCACATAGACTTCTTCCTCAATAAGGCCATTGAGGAAGGCACTCTTGACATCCATCTGGTAAAGCTTGAAACCCTTAGAAGTCGCAAAGGCAAGCAGATTCTAATGGCTTCAAGTCTAGCTACGAGGGCAAAAGTCTCTTCAAATCTAGACCTCAACTTGAGAGTACCCACGAGCTACCGGCCTAGCCTTGTTTCAATGACTAACCCATCTTCACTTTGCTTGTTCTTGAATACCCATTTGGTCCCAATGATATTGTGACCTTGAGGGGCTCAACAAGGGACGCACCTTGTTCCTTTCAAAGTTTTCCAATTCCTCGTGCATGACGTTAGTCCATGACTCATCGTAAAGAGCATGACAAACGCCTTTAGGCTCAAATGAGGCGACGAATGCGAATGGAGACAAAAGAGAGAAGCCGCTTTGGAACGTGTGACACGCTCAAGATGTCTCCAATGATTTGCTCAAGGATGGTCCTTTGAATGTGTCTTGGAGGTCCAGGTGAGATGAAGACGTGGCCTCTACCTCATGATCGATGAGATAGGAACAGAGCCACTAGCTTCGTGGAAGAAGCGAAGGTAAGGGCTGATTTCCTCGAGGTGCAAGTGGAAGAAGGCACCTCAAGAGGAGGAGAAGGAACTGGATCTGTAAACAACCTCATCTCCATCCTCCTCATCGCCCACAAAGATGGACTCGCATCGCTCTAAGGAACTCGAGATATCGTGCCTAGTCCTCGGATCGCCTCATCGAAGGTCACCTCTGTGTTTCTAACAATTTACTAGACTCGCAGCCTGCACTCTATAGGCACGAGAAGAAGTCGAGTAACCGTAAAGATCCCATCACAAGATCGTGACTCGAACTTATCTAGGTTCCTGCACTTGTAATAAAACACTTGCAACCAAACACACGAAAATGCGAGACTGGTTTTCGCCATATCTCAACTCATAAGAAGTGCGATGCAAGAGTGCCCAAGAAAAACTCATAGAAACATGACAAGCAGAGTAATTGCCTCACCAAAACTTCCTAGGTGTAGAGTACTCATCAAGCATCGTCCCGCCATCTCGACTAAGGTACGGTTCTTCCTCTCCACAACGCCATTTTGTTGGGGGACGATGGAGACAGAACCGTGCTCTACACTGCCTCACCACAAAACTCTCAAAGTAGGAATTTTTGAACTCGGTGCCATTATCGCGAATTGCTCGTAATGCACCCAGGAGCTCAACAGAATGCCTACTAAAAGACCACAAAAAGAGTAAACGCCTCATCCTTCGAGGCTAAGAAAAACACCCAAGAATACCTCGAGAAGTCATCGACCACGACAAGTACGCACTCACTTCCTCCCATCGATCGCACTCTAGCCGGTCCCATCGGTCCATATGGAGCGCTTGACACAGTGCATCACCATAGTCATCAGAATCGAGGATGTGAAGCGGCAACCATTTTGCCGTGCCGACAAGGAGCACAAACAAGATCCTTGACCATTTTGAGTTTCGGCAAACCACGAATGAGATCGTGGCCGCTAACTCGGGTCAGATGATCAAATCCTATATGACCAAGTCTCCTATGCCGTAAAGTCAAATCACGGATTCGAAGCAATTAAACATCGGAGAGGATCACCAGAAGATCCAGAAAAATCAGCACGAAAGATCCTCCCATATCGAGAAATCCCGCAAACTAGACTACCCGAAGAATCAAGAATTTTGCAATTGTTTTTCTTAAAGCTCACTCGAAACCATCATCGAAGTCGAGAGACTCAAAGCGATTATACCGCAGCCTTACTTACTAAGGCAACATCTTTTAAAATAAAAGAATCATTAATGCTCACAAGACCTTTAGCGATGACGCGCCTAAATGAAGCATCTCCAAAGGTGATCGCCTCATCACCGAGCGGCTAGGGAAGAAAACCAACGAGACTCACCACCATATGACGTGAACACCCGAGTCTACAATCCGCACCTTTCCTTCCCGGCCGTGACCACCCGAGTCAAGCAGAGTAAAGTCTCAAGATCGGGTGAATCAACGGTGATTTTGGCACCCAATACCGAGTAACACGGCGAATGATGAAGTAGTCAAGCAAGACCGACTTCTATCTACCCTACGCCTCGTCACTCAATAAGTCAAAGATCTCACTGTTCTTTGGATCCGATCGCTATGGAAGAGCGAGTCGAAGTGCCAAGAATATGTCGATCTCGCCATGGTAGCTATCTCGAAAGGAAAACGAGATCTACCTCGTGACGCGGAAGTTACGACCAAAGGTAGCATGAGGACGAAAATCGAAAACTCGGAAAAACCAAGTCCTCGATGTCGCCCAAAATCATCGATGGAACAAACCTAGACCTCGTGTTGGTCTTAGGTGCACTCAAGATCCGGGTCGACTCGAATGTGCCTAAGAGACTCAACACGGTCTCTACGCGATCTTGGCGTGCTCAAGCAATGATCAACTAAATGTCCATCTTTCCGATGAAGGTGCAATAATACTTCGACGGGGCCAAGCCGCAGTGGAATCACCTTGTCGTCGAAATCCTTTGAACAAAACCCACGACTTAAAATTGACTTTCTCACCCGGCTTAGTTTTGATCACACCTGGTGCTATGGTTTTGAGCACGACAGGTGGATGCTTCCTCATATCCTCCTGGATATCATATCCTAGACCCTGATTAAATCTGCAAATTTTAGATTTATCTAGAATGAGATTGAGCTTCTTCTTGCCTCCTACAAACCTCTCGAGAGTGTTCATAAGATAACGACACTCCAAAGAGAGAGGTGCAAGAAGAGCAGGGGGAAGAAGGGACAGCAGAAGGTAAGGGAGCAGAAGAAGAACCAACAACAGAGGAAAGATTTGCTTGTGCACGCACAACCGACTTTGGGGGAACAATCCCATCAAGCAATGATTGGTTCACGCTGCTAGGCGCCTCTACCAAACCCTTAGACTTCTTGCCAAAGACACACAATACAAGCAGATGATTGTGTCTCTAGAAGGTCCTTAGTTAGCTTCACACATTTTTCATCCAAAGCAATCAAATCACATTTTAGTTTATTACATTGCTTGCATGGTGAGCTAACAAGATCCTTAGAAGCATACTGAGCCAATTTGTTACTGTGATCAATCATTTCTTGAAACTGCTTAGATACAGATTCTAGTTCAGCAGTTAACTTAGGACAGTTTAAACAAGAAACAATAGGCTCTAGTAGCGCGACTTTGAATTCAAGAATTTTGTGATCCGCCTGCTTTAGGTTCATCTTGAGATTATTACAATTTTCACAAGTTTCAGGCAGATCAAGCAACATGGTATAAAGACCTCTAAACGAATTGTCCTTAACCTCACATGAGGTGCAAGCAGTAGCCTCAATAGTAGTGGATGCAGGAGGTGCTACCCTACTCATCTCTAATTCAGCAAGAAGGCTAATGTTCTCTACCTTAATCATGTCAAGTTCAGAGGACACACTATCATGCAAGGTCCTTAGTTTTTCCATGTCATCAAGCAAAGCACAGCAAGTGTCACAATCATCACGGAGGGAGCAGATGTAAGCAAAGTAAGCTCCGTGATAGTCTAGCTACTTCCTTCTCCAACACGTAACACTTAGCCCTAGACTTAGCATGAAATCTACCTAGCTTAAGAAAAGCATCATTGTCGGGTCGTAAGTGGGACTAACCTCGTCTGAGTCGGAGTACACTCATCGTCGCTCGATTCGCCCCGAGGGCCATGAAGCACATGCCGAGAAGTTGCCGCCGCCCTGGGATCATGATCGCCCTTCCCATCATCGTTACTCCACCCCTCCACCTCGCGGTGTCCGGTTAAATCGAGGGCGGTGACGCGATGGAACGCCTTCTTTGCCTTCCCAAAGTTGCGGAACTTCTTCTTGCCTTGATCAGGTGCTGAGGGCTTCGTGTTGCGGTTCTTGTCGATGTAGTCATTCTTGCTTGGACCGCCATAGTCACCTTTGCCCTTCCCAAGCTTGGGACAGTTTGCTCGGATGTGGTTGGGGCCACCACACTCAAACAAATCACAGGACCTCCTCTTTACCATCCCTCCTCCTCTTGTAAGCATGAGAAAACTTCCGAGCTAGGAGGGCTAGTCGCTCATCCTCAAGTCGCTCTAATCGATCATCGCTATGTCACAGAGAGCAACTAGGAGAACCCACGACGACTCGTAAGAAGATCCGTAGTAGGATCGTGACTAAAGCCATCGACTGTGACTTCGACCTTCGAGAGACAATGTCAATCTCGTGAGTCTTGAGACGCGAGTAAAGCGCATCAAGAGTCAGGGTCGAGAGGTCCGTGCTATCTTTGATGGTAGTCACTTTCATCTCCCAAACACGAAGATCAAGTGCAGAAAGCATCTGTCGAGCGCTATCCGAGTCGGGGTATGTAAGACCGACCGCCGGAGGTTGCTCAAAATCTTGTGAAAACGCCGAAAAGCACTCGCCAAGAGATTCACCAAAGAAGCATCTCAAATTTCATCAGATTCACGCTTGAACTGGTCTTGTCGAACCGTCTTAATCGGTAGTGCCTCATGGTATGCATCGAGGGTCACCCTGATGTCGTAGCGTAAATCAAATGAGAAATGCGATCAAACTCACTTCGCCAAACCTCGAATGATTATGTTCCTTGTCTTAGCATTTGCCTCAACATCGCCATGTTTCCAAAGATTGATGTTCTCATCGGCAGGAACAGCAAATCTAACCTTCACCTTTCTCCAGATGGCATACCCCTGAGCCTGGATGTAAGTTTCCATTCGGCTCTTCCAGAAGGGGTAATCCAGACCATCAAAAACTGGAGGCTTGGTGGAATACTTGTCCGTTGTCATGGCTCAACCGAGGTTAAGATCTATCAAGAAGAGCTAACCGGCTCTGATACCAATTGAAGGACCGAAATGGCAACAGAGGGGGGGTGAATGGTGCCTAAAAATTAATACTCCCCTTCAATGTATTTAAAACCAGCCTACAAAGATCTCTGAAGATCTAAAGAAAGTAAATGAAGCAAGATCAAATAACAAAAACAAGTTTCAGTCGTTCTTCCGAAATTGAAGTTCCGGCAGAGAGCGGAAGTTCCGCTATGTAGTTCCAGTTGTATAGCGCTGAAGTTCCGCTATGTATTTCACGCATAAAATCTAAGTCTGATTATCCCGATCAAGAATGCGAGCGCTCGGTTTTTGCCCAAAAATCCAAACTACTTAATCTTGAATGCTCTTCTCAGGTCAAGTTTTATAGGACATCATCCTAAACACCATCTTGACCTTATGTAGAAGAATCGCAACCAAAGATTCAATAATCGAACCAAAAACGGATTTCTTGAAGAAGGGGCAAGAAAGACCAAAACCAATGATGTTTAGATTCTCAGATTCTTAGAGCATGAAACTTAGAGGAAGTAATAGCAATACCAAAACGATTCTAAATATGAAGTTTCATGCTATCTCATAAAACGAATCAAAAGATATGCCAAAACCCTAGATAATCAATATGAACAGAGAGAGAGAGAGTTGCAAAATCAGATAATCGAAACCTCAGATTTCATTGGATTGAAACATGGATTACAGAGGTAACGCAAAGAGGAAAGATTGCAATAGGTTTCAGTTCATACTCTCCCTCTCAACAAGCTCTCAAAAAAGCAAACCAAATCCTTTTCTAGAGCTAACCCTAATTTTCTATCAAAAGGTCTAACCCTAACTCCAGGGTTCTCCCCTATTTATAGCCTTTGCTAATGGGCCTCCAACCCATTAAGCCCGCTACACCCGAACGGAACCGCCTCCACTTTTGCCGCAT
The DNA here is from genome assembly GCA_036346395.1 of Hsuehochloa calcarea. Classification (NCBI taxonomy): domain Eukaryota; kingdom Viridiplantae; phylum Streptophyta; class Magnoliopsida; order Poales; family Poaceae; genus Hsuehochloa; species Hsuehochloa calcarea. Next base: position 13,624,547 of record CM070596.1, on the reverse strand, counting down.
TGCGAAAAGACCCTTTCGCCCCTTGCGCACCTTCTGGAAGCCTCCCGTACACCTTGTTGTGCACGACTCGCAACCGCTTCAAGATTCACGCCGTCTTCGACACATCTCGACCGCTCGACCTCAACGCCTCCGCGCTTAGTCCGTCCACGTGTCTCGCCACGACTCCATCTTGATGCCCCGGTCAACACGGACAAAAAAAACATCACATAGCATTGCACAATATCATAGCATCAACATTTGTATAAGACTCAAACTCATACAAGATCAAAATCACAAAATAATCTTCTCTCGCGAGCTCGACACAATCGGAAGTTCCGCATTACACAATGAAGTTCCGATTTCGAACATCCGCATTTGTCAGAATATCGGAAGTTCCGCTACCAACATCTGCGGTACTTCCGATATCCGAACAACCGACTTTCCGATATTTAATTCGATTTAATATCTCAGAGAACACTCAATGTCAGTATTATCGGACACTCCGCTACCCCTTGTGCGGAAGTTCCGATTTCCTTTAGCCGAGAGCAAAACCCAGATAAATCAGAAGTTCCTATTTCCAACACCGGTCGTTCCGATTAATCGGAACTTCCGCTCCATACACAATGTAGTTCCGATTTCCGACTTCGAATTTGTAAGCACCCAAACCAAAACCTCAACTCTCAATCTAATCAACACACTTGTCAAATACTCATCACTCAGAGTGGAGGACCTCTCACATGGTCTCTCAGGTTTTCCACATTATTTCGATAACCTGGGCCCTGAGTTGCAGCCCAGGAGGGGCCCAAGAGGGGGCCGACCATGAGGGGGATCCCCCTTCCCAAAACCCTAAAATCCCTCCCTCCTCCCCTCTTTCCCCAATAGCCGCCACCCCCTCCCTTGCCGTGCGCCACCCCCACCTCTCCCCTGTGCCACCATCTCCACTACAGCACCTCCTCCCTCCCGGTGAAGCCCGTTGCGGCGGTCCATTGGAAGGAAGGCGAGGAGGCGATTTTTGGAGGGCCAACCAAGGAGAGGTAGCAGATCAGATTTGTGCAGTGTGTTTCTCGTCCGTTTTGGGTAAGATTCGTACGTTTTCTGATCTGACCACCTATTAGAAAGTTGTAGCCCTCAATTTTACCTTTCTTTTGGCACCGAGATCACCTGTTTTGGAGTCACGGTTTAGGAGTTATGGTCATTTTACTGCGACTGTCCAGGAAAACTGACGAGAATTGGCAGTCTGCTTGTCTAGCCAATTTGTATTTTTTTTGAGGCCGAATCTGAAGGGTCACCCAAAATTAATTTTGTAGTCATTCCAGCAATATTTCAGAATTGATAAAGAACAAATTTTTTAGAGGTTTGAATCAAAAGTTATGGAATTTTTACCGTCGCTGTTGTCAGACTGTCAGACTGAAGGAACTTTAGAATGAGGCAAGTGGTGGATACTGTGTGATATTGCGGAAACTGTGTGAATGATAATATTAGTCTGTGTGATATTTAGTTAGAAATTGGAAGTCTTGCCTTGGTCAATTAAGGACTTAACTTTGTGCGCCATTGAATTGAGCCTTACTATACGACCACATGTCTGGTATGGGACGGGTCTAACACAGTAAGTTATGGAGTCTTGACATTGACAACTCAGGTCGTAAGTTAAGTTGTGTGATGGACTGGAGCTGTGATTCTCATATTGTGGGACGGTTTGCCGCTTCCCTGATAAATGGTGTATGTCTTGCCAAGTGCTGTGTGTATCGATTGGACGGCGGTAAAGTACATCGGGAGTGTCAATGCTTGAGATGAAGTTTCTGAAAGGTTTTGTTATGGTCAGTGCTAGCTACACTGATTGTATTGTGTGGGTAAAGTGTACAATCTCTGCAGAGTGTTAACCAATCTATTCGAATAGCCGCGTCCGCGGTCATGGATATGCTCGGGGATTTCACACGAGGGGTAGATTTTCATAAAATATTTGGGAAGGGAGATGTGTGATCTAAGTTATATAGTTGTGTGAATAACTTGTTTAGACTATGTGTCCTTTGTGAAAATAAATATCAAATTATTATTGTTTATTTGTTTTAAATATTGCTTTCAATATATTATTCAATTGCAAATGTTGCTTTATGCAAAATAACCACACAAGCCATTCCTTTGGAATAAGCCATCATCTATAAATTGCATTATGTGATATGACTTGTGAGTACGGTTGTGTACTCATCCTTGCTTCAAACAATCAATAGAAGTAGAGGAGTCTTCGCCTGCATTTGAGGAGTTCTACAATGGTGATGATCATTTGGGTCTTGATCCCAGTTGGTTGCCTGTAGTGAATTAATGGGATTCCACTGGAGTTTAATTTTGTTCCGCTGCTGCTATTTTATTTATTGCTAGCCCTGCGTTGCTTAATAAATGTAAACTCGACCATAAGGTCAAAACCATTATTTGCTATTCAAATTAGTCGTTTATTCTATTAATCATCTTGTGCGGATCAATATTCATCTATGTTGATATTGTATGCACTAGCGTGATCCTGGACTAGTGCAGAATACACAGAGGGACAAGAATTGCATTTTTTGGGTCCCGACAGACATCTCAATTAGCCAATTCCATATTGAATTAGTTTGTAGTTAGATTAAGCATGAAATATGAAACTTAATGCTCCAAAGGATGACAATAACATGTATTTAGAAGGCAACCTTGATTAAAAATCATGTTTACGCACATACACACATGCATGATCTAACTTTAGTAAACGCTAGACCATTGTGGTAGTAATGGAGTTAACAAGTTAATCAAATAGTAAAATAGAGTTAGTAGAACAGTGAGATAATAGTCGAGCACCCTTAACCTATAGCCCTATATCTAGGAGTATGCAAATGAACATAAGGTTATATGTTGTAATCTGACAACATCGTGTCTTCGGGTAATCATAGTAATGTAACCCTTAGCATGTGTAGTTACGCATCAACCTAACACGATAAGTTTACTTTAGCATAAGTCAAGCCACGCTGGTAATAAAGTTAGCTAGTAGATCATTAACATTTATAGTAGAGACTTTCAATAGAGGCGCTGCTAATGTAACACCGGCTATTCGGAAGCCAAGATGTCACACAAATCTAACAAAGATACTAATAGTACACAACATTACCAGGTTAATCAGGCTCAATCATCAATATCCCATAAGGAACGACGATAAACGATTAACAGATTCATGGGAATGAATGGAAAACAATCGTAAAACGACGTACAGTAAGCATTACCAAAATTGGATTATTACAATCTGTAAATTTATCAAATAGTAGACATGACTGAAAGATAACATTAGTTATTATGGTTTGATAAAGGTGATGTGCAGCGTGCTGGACTACCCCACAAAAGGTCTTGCCTTCTTCCTCATTTACCTAAATAAAATATACAAAGCAAGGATGAGCCAAAGACTCAGCAAGTACATTTAATGAATAACCGAAACATCAAGAGAACAAGGTAATCACAATCCACTTGTAAACACTTCTCTGAACATTTATAGAAATGCATGGAATGGAATAATGCAATGAAGGAATGGACTGCTCACAACTTATACCGGTATAGTGAGTGACACACCCGTCGGTGTTCACTTAAACCCGTACTTAACAAAGTCCGGGGACCCAAATGCCGTATGAAGAACGTTTCATACGGGTGTCCGAAACTGCCCACATTGAAATGGTGGGTCTTACATACCCACATTGAAATGGTGGGTATAATATGCCCATACTGGAATTGATGGGACTTACAAAATTCCACTCCTGTGGAAGGAAATAGAACAACATGAATAGAATGAATCAATGAATATGAATGCCATTAACTGAAATCACATGATGTATCCATTCGAAACGAAATAAATATCATGGACGAATATCAAGAACATTCATTATCTTCTCTCACAAGAATTATCACTTGAATCAGAATCGACATCATGGATGAATAACAAGGACATTCACAAACATATCACATCATCAAGCAACAGTCGAAATCAACACATTTTGACATAAGTTACTTGCATGTAATGGAATATGGATGTTGCTTAACACTTTCGATTGAAAACATAGATCTTGGAAACATTAGAAAGAACAAAACCATAAATCATTCATCAAGGTGAAGGATTGGAATGTACTTGCCTTCCGTGTTGCGACGTACTAGGAAGCAATGAAGGTGTCCTTCCACCCATCGCCTCACCGCCTACACAAGTATTTACACGGGATAAGGATAACAAGGTATGACGTATCTACACGTGCTCTACCATACCCTCTAACCATCCCACACAACTATAGGTTCAATTTGACAACTTCACCCAAAAGGCCGGATTACTGCTCTACTGGCAGTTGTACGAAAAAATTCACAATTAAATATCTGTAACCAGTGCTCAACTAATCCTAACGAACCAGGCTACAAAACATTAGTTGGCGGGATCCTCTGATTCGGCCAAAACAGAGGACTAAACTGCCCAAGAAGACACCGCGTAAACCTGTCCGCATTCGAGCAATCGTAAAGAAAAGCCTGTAACTTTCAGTCTACTGATCCTATGGAGATGATATTTATCAATATGGAATCGTGGAGAAATTATCTTCAAAACCTATTTGGGTGGCCATACGGATCTGGCTCTAACTAGAACAAAGCGAGGAGCAACCGCGGTCTCCAAAATCTCGATGCATGAGTAGTGTGAGGTTAAAAATTCATAACTCCTAAACCACAGGGTGGAATCTCATGATCTCGGTTCCAAAAGAAAGCTAAAGAAACCAGGAACAAAACTCTACCAGACGAAAACCCGAGATTCAGCCTTTAAGGACCCGAAACTGGCCACGCAACTTACTGGACAGATCTGATCTAAAACCTGACGCAAAACGATCCATCTAATCGAATCAAATTCTCATCTCTTATGAATCAAACAGCAAGGGGAGGCCATTGTTACCCTTGTAGCACCTCAAGAACGACGTGGATTGACCTCCCGAAGAACTTCCCTCTCCTCCCTTCAATGGCTAGCCAAGGCGAGGAAGACGAACGATCGGCGGTGACGGTAGGAGAGATCGGCTTCGGGGAAAACCTTGGGGTAGCGCCGGGGATCGCCGGAGGCCAGCACCAATGGGGAGGGGAGGCGCCAAGGGGCGGGGAGATCTTTGGATTGGGGCTAGGGGTGGCGGCTCAAGGGGAGGAAATGAGGGAGGGAGAGGGCAAGGGGTGGCGGCTAGGGTTGGAGGGAGAGGTGGGGCGGCATGGGCTTGGGCCCAAGGGGCACCTCCCCCCTCTTGGCCCACCTATGGCCGGCCATTAGGTGGCCCTAGCCTGGGTCGGAGGCCCAGGTTCCAAAATTCCACCGAAAACCCTGAATTTTTTATTAATTCTCTCTCCCGATTAATAAACTCTCAAAATCGATATACTGAGTATTACAGCTAAACCATAAGGATAAGAGATGATCGTGTAAACAGAGTCTAGGTGACCAATTAACCCCAGACCATTAGCTACTGTCTAATAAAGGTTAGTTTACTCAACAAAGATCAATATCAACAAGGACAATAATAGGACAATTGCACTTCACCTATAATTGTGTCTTAATGGCAATTAATAATTAAACAAGAATTAGCAGCCAACGAAGCAACTGGCTAACCCACAGGCTAATGTCTAGCCTGTGCTCGGAAGTTCTAGCTAAGGCTCAAAGAATTTTCTTGATAAATATAAAATCATAAAACTATTGAATGAACTAGGTCCCATGTATCGGTGAGACTTATGTTTACTCTATGCAAACCTTGCACTTATGCATAGATCTCATCTAGTGATTATGGAACTTCCTCGGTAAATAGGAAGTAATAACTAAAATAATCATTAGAGCAGCTAGGCGTCGCATGAACAACGGTGGTACGTTCCCTAGTGAATGATAGAAGTTCATCCACCAGGCATCGCCTAAGCCCTAGCTATCATCCATCAGTATATGTTCCCAGTAATCAGACGATCCGTGATCAGAAAGCAGATCTGTGAGTATTACCTAACCAGGTAATCTCCCCCATCTAGGTAACAAGTGAGGAATGTTCATGTGGATAATTTCTCTTCCTACTAGATTTATCTACTCTTGTTTGTAGTATTTCATTCATCAGCTTCTTTGGTTACACATTGGTCTGAAGTATTTCCTTCATCAACCCCCTTCGATATACTTTGTTTGTAGTATTTCCTTCATCAACTCCAGCTGAGTATATATTTAGGTCTCATTTGAAGTAGTACCCCCTGTTTTCAAAACGCCAGTGAGTATGTTTAGTTTTGTTGGAGTGTTTTCATTTGCTTTGAATGCCTTTGGAGTTTATTGGATTTCATTTGCTTACATTCATGTGTTCTTGGATTTAATCGTATACTACATAGTTAAACTCTGACGTTATGATGGGACAACAATCCCAACAAGAATGAGGCCGGAATCAAGATTGTCCAAGCATTGAACAGGGTGATTATCAGCATATTGAGCATGATGATTATCAGAACCTTGAGCCAGAACAGAATCTGGGTTATCAGAATATTGAGTAAGGTGAGTCAATACTTTGATCATATCGCATATACTTTTTGAATATTGAGTAAGGTGAGTCAATACTTTGATCATATCGCATATACTTTTTGCAATTATATTGTTTTAAATTATGAAATTGCATTGCTATGATTTGTATAAATATACTGGTCCAGCTTATAGTTATTGCCTTAATGGTAAATGTGTATAAATTCCAACCCTTGAACTTGGACGTTATCCTTGTCATCTTAGTTTAATGGATGCATGTTAGCCACTAAATACATACTAAAAGGATAAGCTTAGCTTTGCTTAGATATATTATCATGCGGGCATTAAATTGTATGACATCATTCAACAACCTAAAATGGATTTGGATAGCTGAGGCGGGAGCCTGACTAGTATGTTGGTTGGAAAGGTTATATTTAAAAACAAATAAAAACATGAAAAACTAATTTCGACTTGGGCAGCTGGAAAGAGTGGCTGGTGCCAGGTGCACGAGAGAGAGTTGGTATGTGGATGTACCGGCCAAGTCAATTAAGGACCGAATCTTGTAATGACCTCTCGCATAAAAATAGTGAAACCGTAAGTCGGCAACACCTACGATCTGGTTAACTAATTTATTCGCCTCGGTGTGGCTTCGCCATTGGTAGATGCGAGTCGATAGACGGGGGAGAACGAAGCCACGGGAACTATACGGTGCAAATGGGAGACCTACCCGTGGGCGACGGGAGGACCTACAGAGGTGATACCTAGCGGAGTGAAGTTGCGTTGATGTGGGATATTGTAAAGGCCTTGTGATAATCAACTTAGCCACACACCTACGGAAGTGTGTTGGGGGCATTATACGTTGACATATCTCTTGTGGGTAAAGTGTACAAATTCTGCAAAGTAAGAAAATTATCTGGATAGCCATGCTCACAGTCAAAAGCGGTCCTGAGAACTTGCTTGAGTTAGCTTTCATTTTTATAAAATCATTTGTGTGTGTGGAATGAAAGGGGTGGGCTGGGAACCTAGAGAATTGAGAAAGCCTGGTCGGGGACCAATGGTAGATACAGGATACTCTGAGCATTGAGTGGGTGGAGCATATAGGTGATGAAATCTCTACTAGTACTTTACCACAAAAACTCTGTTATCAAAACTTGTGTTAGTAAAATGCTAAGTCTTAGGATTTGTTAATATTTACTCTATTTCATAGATGGCTTTGTGCAAAATAAAAATAATCCAGAACCTCCCCTTAATTAGCCTTGCATTTATAATAATTGCATTATGTGTTGGCTCGCGAGTACGGTTGTGTACTCAGGCTCGCTTAATATAATCTTTCAGAGCCACTTGACCAAGATCCATATGACTACTTTGTGGCCGCTATACTAGACGGTGGTGGAGATGGCGATGCTTAGGCCGGGACCCCCGATCGCTTGCATGTGGGCAGAGCGAATGGCTCCACTACTGTTTCTTTTGTTTCTGCCCTTATCTTTTAATTCTGTACTTTGAACTATGTAGTATGGCGGCCCGTGTGCCCCCTTTTGTAAGACAATTGGTCGTACGACCTGTTACGTAATAATTATATTGTTAAACAATGCATGCGATGTATGTGTATGAATCAAGGTTGTATCTATCCATGCTATCTACTGATCCAGGGAAATAGCACAGGATTACATAGTAGATCCCAAGTTACAAATTTAGGGTCTGACAATTACCATATTCTCCAGTTGAGGCCTCACCTATCTGTTGGAAATATGCCCTAGAGGCAATCATAGAGATGATGATATTTTATTATGTTCATGATTTTGATAATATGTTATCGTGTTCCTTGAATGAATCATTTGTTATAGATCAATAAGTACGTGACTTGTTGGTGGAACTCTTTAACTTATATGATGTCATTCTAAATGTATCCCTGGTCGGAGGTCACTGGTCGGAACACCAGTGACTCTATGACTAGCACATGTATTGATTGATGACCTTGTTTCACCGGTCATGGATATAGAGATATCGAATCAATAATGTGAGCACATGTTAGAGAACATGGGGTTGGATAGACCCATCATTGAGACACTATTGAGATTGTTATGAATCTTTATGTCATTAGTTGGTCTCAAGTAATGATGATGTATAATCCTTAGACCTGAGATCAGCATGGTTCCCTACATGTGTAATAGCACTCTTAGGGGTTGCCAAACGCTACTCGTAACTGGGTAGTTATAAAGGTAGTTTTCGGGTATGCTATGAAACATGCGGAGGGATATGACTGGTCGAGATGGGATTTACCCCTCCTTACATAACAGGAGAGATGTCTTTGGGCCCCTCGTGGTGATCGGATAAAGAAAGTGGATGGCCATGCCACTAGTGGTCGAAGTATCGACCACATAAAGTTATCCGACACTCGATCGAGAAAGTATTTAATAGTCCATAGATGACACATCATCTCACCTGGAGTTCAACCAGACATCGTGAGGCAAAGGGAGAATGCATGAGTAGGTTACTTAGTTCGATCAGTTACGGACCAGTCGTATGGAGATACATGATGGTCGTAGATTGGTCGAAAGTAATCACAGAATGGTAAGAACCTGATCGTAAGGAGTTACGAACTGGTCGGGACCAAATACGATATGGTCGTATGGAGATACAAACTAATCGTAATTGATGAGGACCTGGTCATAGATCATATTACATAAAGGTTCGTCCAATTTATTCTATGTGTATTTGGGAATCGTTATGTGCTTCCAGGTACCGCTAACGACTGGTGGTCGAAAAAGAGTTTCTGGGTCATAACCGATTACACATGAACATGTAGGGTCGCACGCTTAAAGGGCTGGGATCTGGTTCGGATGGTGATCCGAATTCGTATAGGCCACGAATTCCTAATGGGCCTCCAGGTTGAGACTCATCATGGATGTCTATATAAAGAAGGGCGGTGGCATGGGGTGGGGGAGAGGATGATCTTTGGAAGAACTCCCAAAACTCTAATAGCCACGCCTTCTCAGCCACGCTACCGGTGCTAGCACTCCAGCACGTGGTGATCCTACCCCGTACGTGTGGATACCTCGAAGGTGTTGTTGCGAAGCATCAGCACTATGACGATCCGCAACTCGTGACGATCACCAAGTCGGAGGAGAAGTCACGTGGTGAGTATAACCACTCGAAGGAGGAGACGCGTCGTAAGTACCACTACAACTGAATCAACTCGCTACGACGACTCTACTTTCGCAACGAGTCGGCGCGTCTAGCGGTAATCTCGTGATCTATTTCTAGCGGTGGTTCCTTGGTTGCGCTGTAAATTTTTGTTTGTGCTATCGTAGCCTTACCACGTTCCCCTACACTATCATCACGTTGACAACCTTTTTGTATGGGTGTGCAGCATCCTTAGTCTTGCGGAAATGATAGTCTTTTGCCATATAACCGTTTTTCCCACACACAAAGCAAGTGATGTTCTTCATACCATTCTTCTCAATTTTCTTCTTAAATCTATTTGTTTTGTTTGATTTAAATCCTTTGTTATTCTTGCCATATCTTTTCTCTATGATATTTGCATTGATCCGACTGTTCTGACTAGTCATGCTGGGTGCATCTTTTGCTATTACCTTTTCGTCCATATCAAGAGCAACAATGAGATCCTCAATAGAAATATCTTCCCTCTTGTGCTTTAAGCCAGTGGCAAAATCCCACTATGAAGCAGAAAGTTTGACAATAATACCCACAGCTACAAACTTGGGAGGCAAAACACAACCCAAATGTGCAATCTCTCCGACCAGTAGCTGAAGCTCATGAGCCTGTACAACTATCGACTTAGCATCATCCATATTGTAGTCAAAGAATTGCTCGCACATGTAAAGCCAACGAGCAGCCTTAACTTCAGCATATTTGTGCTCTAGTGCATCCCACAACTCTGTGGCGGACTTGAAGTCCATGTACACATCATAGAGCTGGTCGGCCAGTATTGTCAGTATACATCCAAAGACTGTGTTGTTATCTGGGTCAAACCACATTATCTATTCAATCGTAAATGGATACTGTGGTTGGATCACCCACCACAGCCCCAAAGACATGAGCCAAAACCTGACACTTACGAAAGTTCTGACCAAAAACCTCTCATGTTTCATAGCATTAAAAGCACCAGTCATTGCTGAATCACAAAAATATCCACAATAAGGTTTCTGGATTATTAGAAATGTAGACATTAGTTTAATTCAAGAATTTATTTTGAAACAAAGATCACACAAAACTAGTGATACATAAATCGATACTAACATCAGGCTACTCATTGCACTTCTAAATATACACAATGAAAAATTTACAACATAATAGACTGGTCGTACGACCAACTTACAGTCGGGCTTGATGAAGAATAGGAAGCAACGCAGACTTGAAACAAAGGTCGAAGCAGTGTAGAATGCAGATGATGCAGCGCAGCGAGCGGTCATGCAGATGCGCTGCTCATAAACCATATTGCCGCCCCCATGCAAGTGAACTCTGCGACAATGGTTCGGTGATACCCGCTCATCCTCCTTCCCGGTGCATGCCGAGGAGAATGGAAGCCTTGATTTGACAACACAAACCTCCAGCACAATAGAACCGAAAGGAAGTAGAAAGAAAATAGATGTCTAATAGTCAACCCTCGTCTGGACGTCTCTAGATCCTATTTATGGTTGAGACAATTACTCTCTAGTAACTGTCATAATAATCCACTGGTAACTGCTAATTCAAAACCAATTAATGGTCATTAAGTAATGTTTATTGATCCTGATTACACACTGGTCTACAGTTTCGATCAGTGTATTCCGACCACCCTGGTCTATGGATTTGACTATTAATTTTCGACCACTATGTTTTGACCACAATGTTTTGACCGCACTGGTCTATGCCTTCGACCACAGAATTACAACCACACTAGTCTATGGTTTCGACCACATTATTTGGACCACACCAGTATATGCCTTCGACCACACTAGTCTATAGCTTCGACCAAATTATAGAGAAAAATACAGTCAACAAAAGAGAGATGGATTGGGCTCACGATACGATCACGGTCGCGCATCACAAGTCACACGATTGCCACACGAATATACGCGCGCGTGTGTATTTGCATGTGTGTGATTTTAACCATAGTCCTACTCATATCACCCTATATCATATGACACATGTTTTAATAGGTGGCACTGACTCCATTTTATAAACTGCTCTTCCACTATTTAGCTAAGTAATATATGATTAAACCATACATACTTTAAAATTTTAGAAATAAAAAAAAAGGCCTTCACACGTATAGATCCAATTCTCACGGTCAGCTCTGAGTTGCTGCCTGGTTCCTGCAATTGCGGCATTCCGACCGGCATATCTCCAGATGGAGTTTTAAGTTTCTTTTCTGGTTGGGGATTAAGACCCGGCGTCAAATCCACTAGAAGTCTGCGTAGCTTTGTGAATTATTTACTTCAAACGACCATGGGTAGACCAATCCACTTATTTCTCGGCTTTTGTCCATATCTACGTTTGATTTTTGAAAAAGTACGTTTGATTTTTGAAAAAAATCCAAAAAAAATTAACTCCAGAACAAATCCTGGACCCAACCAAGAATGCTCCAGATTGGCCAGCCGAAATTTCCCCTGCGAGTTCCTTTTTATTTGATTTAGCTAACGAGTCTGAGTGTCTGCAACACTGGTCTCTGCAGCACCAGGATAAAGACCTTGTTTTTACCCATAACCTTTCTCTACAGCATTGGAACCAACATCGCGCTTGGCATAATTACGAGGTTCCCGTTCTATGGAGTCGACAGTTGATGTCTCAGACTCGACCCTGTCTTTCGTAGCATGCATTCCCATCTGTGTTGCAACTGATTCTGTAAGCTGTGTGTCCGGTGCATAGAAAACAGCCTTCCCAACCTTACTCATGGCAACCTTTCGGCCGCCCAACGACCCATAATGCTAGTTGTTAGAGTTGATCTCGGGCATTTGGCCCAACGGCCAAATGCCCAATCCCCACATTGATCTGCATACTCGATCGGGGCGCACACCCAAAACTCAAGGTCGATGGGCCCTCGTCACATCAAGGCTATAAAGGAAAGGTGGGGCGGGCGGCACGAATGACGAGATTCACCGTCTGCCGCCACAAACCCTACCAGACAAAACCCTAGACCGATCCTAAAGGGTGAGCGCAGCAAGTGACGGGAAGCACCACCGGTTGCTGCATCTCCGCCGCCAGAGAGCCCGCCTCCGCCCGGGACACGCCACTGCCGAGGAGCTTCGCCCCTCTCCACCGACCGTCGCTGCCCTAGCGCAGATCTCAAGGACGATCCGCAATGGCCAATTCGTCATCATCTACGTCGGATGGTAACCGTCTCTCTCTCTCTCTCGGTTTCTCTCAAACCCGAAACAGGAATCCCAGATCCAAAGCAATCAAAAAGACCAAAAGAGATCTAAGAGAGATCTAACAATGGTATCAGAGCCTCAACAGGCGAAGATCCAAAAGAAAAAGATTCAAAAGAAAAGAACCCGAAACCCTAGCTCCAGAACCGCGAAACCCTAAGAAGGGGAAACCCTAGATCTAAGGAGCGCGGTACTTACCTGGCCGTGAGGGACCATCGGGCGAGCCGTGCGCTCGCCGGGGCTCCAAACCGGCCCGGAATGCCGCCAAAAGCTCGAGAGCGCCCGGTCCTGGACACGGGTAAAGGGGCGCCGACACGGAGCCGCCGACGGCGCGCGCCTCCTCGGGAACGCGACGCCGGCGAGGCTCGCGCGGCGCCGGTCTTCCTCTCTACCGCTGCTCGCGTCGCCTCGGTTTCTTCCGCCGCCCGAGCCGAGCGAACCGAGAGAGAGAGAGGGAACGAATGTGTTTAGGGTTTCGAGCGGCGCGCACGAGGTCGAGTTTTGTTCGGCCGAAACCCGCCGAGCCGTCGGATCGGACGAGCGGCTCGGATCGAGCGAAATTTGAGGAGGCGCGGCCAAGCGACGCTTTCACGGCCCAGCCCAGGATGCGGCCTGCGGCAGGCGCGAGCGCGACGCGGCGCGACTGAGCGGGCCACAATGGGCCGAGGCGGCGTTGAATGGGCCGAATTGGCCGAATGAACAGTATTTCGGCTGATTTGAACAGTAAAATCCAGAAAAATTGTTTTAGTTTATTTTTAGAAGTATTTTTTTTGAATGAATTTCAATAGAAAAATTGTATAAAATCTCTGTAAATTTTTGCACCAACGTGTTATTTTTTCAGAGATTAAATGTGTATAGTTATAATGCTTCTGAGAATGAATTATTTTAGAATAATTACAGTTTCCGCTGCAAAAGTTAATGTTGATAAATTCTTTTAATTAAATTCAAACCAACGGGAGAATTTAATTTTTTTTTTTTAAGAATTGTTGTAAGTTATGATATTGTTATTTTCTGACCAAAGTTGATAATAACAATATTATAATTTTAATTGATGTTTTTTATGCAGTGTTTCTATTTCTGCCCAACGGTGATATAGTTTTAATGTATAGATATAATTGATTTAATTGTATGTCGTATTTTTGACCAACGTTGGAAATAAGGCATATAATTTTCATGTTTTGTTCTCACTTTATTTGAACTAAATTTTCAGGAGGATACAACTTGATGAGTTGTATCAGAGAGATCCCCACTCTCAAAGGAGATAATTATGGAGAGTGGAAGAAAAGATAGACTTAGCGTTTATCTTAGCCGAGGTGGACTGGGTCCTCACTAAAGACGACTCCACCGAGCCTACGGCACCAAAGTGAGGGGTCAAAATGAGGATAATATCGCTTGGCGTAAAAGACAGAGAGATCATGCTCCCTTACAGATGTCTTATGACCTAGAGCATAAGAAATGGACCACAGCCAACAAGAAATGTATGGCTGTGATAAAGAATACGATTGAGCCCACAATTGTGGGCTCAATCGCAGATCGTGACATCGTCACGAATACCTTGATAAAATAAAGAGTCGCCATCGCTCTTCAAAGACATATGCAACACAGCTGATTAAACAGCTTGTGACAGAGAGGTATTCTGGTGGTGGGATAAGAGAACACATATTGAGGATGAGCAACTTGGCATCCAAGCTTAAACCAATGGATTTGGCACTCAAGGATGAGTTCCTTATTCACTTGATTTTTGCTTCATTGCGTAAAAGTTTGACACTTTTGTTGTCAATTACAATATGCACCGATAAATGGGACTTAGAAAATGCATAGCTATGTGTGTTCAAGAGGAGGAAAGATTTAAATCCTCACATGGTGGGTCTATCAACTATGTGAAGGATAACAAGAAAAAGAACTTTCACAGACCTCCTTCTCAAGAAACAAGGGAAAAGCATCATCCATCAACCTCAACGTAATAAATTTCTTTGTAGACAAAGATCGTTGTCTTCACTGCAAGAAGACAGACACTACAAGAAGAACATCCCCGATTACTTAAAGATGATCATGGCAAAGAAAGGTGAGAACATTATTACATTCATAAATGAATGCTTGTATGTACAATATTCAAAATCCACTTGGTGGATTGACTCAGGAGCAACTGTTCATGTTGCTAATTCCTTACAGGGATTCCGTTCGACGAGGACTACGCAAAGAAACGAAAGATGCATTAAAGTCGCAAATGGAGTCCAAGCCAAGTTGAAGTCATTGGCGATCTTTCATTAGAGTTAGCTAATGGCTCCAATCTTTTACTTAGAGATGTTCTTTTGTTCCTCTTTACAGAGGAATTTGATTAGCGTTTCCAATTTGGACAAAGATGGTTATGATTGTAATTTTGGCAATGGCAAGTGCGAAATATTATTTAATAAAGAATGTGTTGGTCTTGCCATATTACAAAATGAGCTTTATTTGTTATCATTGTGTGATGATGTGAATGTCGATGCGATAATGGGAACGTCGCGTGCGAAAGTGAATGAATCCTCGTCTCACGAATGTAAACAAAGCTTAAAGAGAACTCATAATGAATCGTCGAAATTATGGCACCGCTGCTTAGGCCATATTTCGAGGGGAGAATAGAAAGACTAGTTAAGAATGAAATTCTTCCTCTATTAGAGTTCTCAGACTTAGAACAATGCGAGAATGCATTAAAGGAAAATATGTAAAGAAAATTAAGAAAGGCGCAAAAAGAAGCACAGGAGTTCTACAAATTGTTCACACGACATTTGTGGTCCTTTTCTGTGAAAAGTGTGGATGGTTATGACTCGCTCATAACATTCACAGATGACTACTCCCGTTATGGATATATTTATCCAATCAAAGAAAGAAATGAAGCCTTGGATAAATTCAAAATATTTAAGGTCAAGTTGAAAACCAACACGATTTAAAGATTAAGATAGTTCGATCGATCGTGGGGAGTACTACTATCGACATACCCCATATGGACAAGTTCACGGACCTTTTGCGAGGTTCTTACAGAAAATGGCATAGTAGCCCAAGATTCTACACCGGCGAACCTCAAAAAAATGGAGTAGTGAAAGACGCAACTGCACTCGATGGATATGGTGCGAAGCATGATGAGCTACTCCACACTCCCATTGAGTTTATGGATGAGGCGTTAAAACCGCCATTCATATTCTCAATAGAGTGCCTAGTAAGTCGGTGCTCAAAACACCGCACGAGTTGTGGATGTGAAGAGTTCCTCACTAAACCACTTACGTGTGTGGGGAGTCTCACTGAGGCCAAAGTATTTAACCCAAATCTTGGGAAGCTAGATCCCAAAGCGATGAAGTTGCCATTTCATTGGCTACCCCGAAAAGTCAAAAGGTTTTCGTTTCTACTTGTCGCATGGATATACAAAGTTTGTAGAAACGAGACACGCTGTCTTCTTAGAGGATGAAATGATGAGGGGGAGCATGGTAGCTCGAGATATTGATCTTGAAGAGAAGCGGGTATATGTGCCCACTCCGATGATTCAAGAGCCACTCTTCTCACTACCTACTATCGCTGCACCGACGGTACAAGATACTGTGGTGCCAGCACCTATTATTGTTCCTCCTGTGGCAACAATGAATGAGAATGAGGAACCTGTTCTTCAGGATCCTATAGAACCCATTGCCACAAATGAGGGGAGCAAAAAAGAATTTCAAGCAGAAGATGTACCAAATGTGGAGGCCCCGAGGAGGTCTCAAAGAGTAAGAAGATCGCTATTTCGATGATTATCGATTTATCATCTGAAGAATTTCAAATGGAGGATGACCCCACCTCATTTGAAGAAGCCATGAGAAGCGAAAATTCTTCAAAATGGCTTGAGGCCATGGAAGAGGAAACGAGGTCCATGAAGACTAATAAAGTCTGGGACTTGGAAATTATTCCTAAAGGAGCCAAAACAGTAGGCTGTAAATGGGTCTACAAGACAAAGCTTGACTCCCAAGGGAATGTAGAAAGATACAAAGCGCGACTTGTGGCAAAAGGCTTTACGCAAAGAGAAGGGATTGATTACAATGAGACCTTTTCTCCAGTCTCCTGAAGATTTCTTCGTAATCATAATGGCATTAGTAGCACATTATGATTTAGAGTTACATCAGATGGATGTAAAGACGGCATTTCTTAATGGGGATTTGGAGGAAAATGTTTACATGGCACAACCGAAAGGTTTTGTCATGGAAGGAAATGAAAGAATGGGATGCCACCTAAAGAAATCGATTTATGGGTTAAAGCAAGCTTCAAGACAGTGGTACTTGAAGTTTGACAGTACAATAAGAAAATTTGGGTTTAAAGAGAATGTAGAAGACAACTGTGTCTATACAAAGTTTAAAGATGGGAAATTTATCTTCCTAATCTCGTATGTGGATGATATCCCATCTTGGCTAGTAGTGATGTCATCACTCTTGGAGACGAAGAGATTTTTGTCCTCAAACTTTGATATGAAAGATCTTGGTGAAGCTTCGTTAGTTCTAGGGATCGAAATTCACCGGGATAGAAACAAAGGGATATTGGGACTATCACAAAAGACATATATAGAGAAAGTCTTAAAGAAATTTAGGATGCATAAATGTAGTCCTTCACCGCACCTATAGTCAAGGGGCATGATATGGGGATTTTCAATGCCCCAGAACCAAGATGAGATCGATCAAATGAAAGCGGTTCCATATGCTTCAAATTGTCGGAAGCTTACAAAGATGCTCAAGTGTGTACACGCATACGACTTAGCTTTTGTTACCGGGTTACTTGGCGATTCAGAGCAATCTCGAATAGAACATTGAAATTAATAAAGAAAGTCTTGCGTTATTTGCAAGGGACAAAAGGCCTCATGATGACATACTGAAGATCGATTTA
This sequence comes from Hsuehochloa calcarea, assembly GCA_036346395.1. Classification (NCBI taxonomy): domain Eukaryota; kingdom Viridiplantae; phylum Streptophyta; class Magnoliopsida; order Poales; family Poaceae; genus Hsuehochloa; species Hsuehochloa calcarea. The sequence goes on along the minus strand of CM070596.1, from coordinate 13,606,826 downwards.
CTCCATATAGTGGGGTATCTGATTTCGATTTTATGGAGATGATAGAAAGTCGACATCCGGATATGTCTTCACTCACATTGGAGGAGCTATATCGTGGAAAAGCTCAAAGCAAACCGTCACTACATCGCCCACAATGTATGCCGAGTTTGTAGCATGTTATGAGGCTACGGGCGGTGAACTGCTAAAGAAGTTCATACCCGGCTTAAAAGTGGTTGACGACATCAATAGACCACTTAAGTTGTATCTGCGATAATGAACCCGCAGAATGTATGCCCACAACAATAAGTCAAGTGGTGCCGCCAAACACATTGACATAAAGTACTATGTTGTGAAAGATAAAGTTCGGGATCAAATTATAAGTCTTGAGCATATAAGTACCGCAAAGATGTTAGCGGATCCGCTTACTAAAGGCTTACCACCCAACGTGTTCGAGAGAACATATAGCCGGCATGGGTTTAAGGGAAAGCCTATGATTCTCGGACTAAAAGATGGCCCAAAAGATTAAAGCAACTATTTCGTAACAATGAGGTGTATTGTAGTCGTTGAATCTATCGCAATTGACCGTGACGATGAGACACGCTCTATGCACCAATTTGTGATGGAATGAGTAAAGTCAAAAGTAATTAAAGATAAAGCACAGATTGAGATCAAGGGGGAGAATGTTAGAGTTGATCTCGGGCATTTGGCCCAACGGCCAAATGCCCAATCCCCACATTGATTCAAGCATACGATCGGGGCGCATGCCCAAAACTCAAGGCCGATGGGCCTGTCACATCAAGGCTATAAAAGGAAAGGTGGGGGCCGGGGCGGCACGAATGACGAGATTCACCGTCTGCCGCCACAAACCCTACCAGACAAAACCCTAGACCGATCCTAAAGGGTGAGCGCAGCAAGTGACGGGAAGCACCACCGGTTGCTGCATCTCCGCTGCCAGAGAGCCCGCCTCCGCCCGGGACACGCCACTGCCGAGGAGCTTCGCCCCTCTCCACCGACCGTCGCTGCCCTAGCGCAGATCTCAAGGACGATCCGCAATGGCCAATTCGTCATCATCTACGTCGGATGGTAACCGTCTCTCTCTCTCTCTCTCGGTTTCTCTCAAACCCGAAACAGGAATCCCAGATCCAAAGCAATCAAAAAGACCAAAAGAGATCTAAGAGAGATCTAACACTAGTCACTACTCCAACTGAGCTAAACACTTTGGATCGTTGCAACTTGACCAGCTAGGTGCAAATGTTTGCCTCGGTGAGTTCGAATTCTGGCCTATCTGACTAATGCTTTATTCTTGTTGGTCTGAATCTTGACTCTCACTGTCCACTGGGAGTGTATACTCCTCAGTAGTTACAAAGAATGCATTTCCAATCCGAGACTTTGACCGATGACCCCATCCTTGGGTCTTCTGCTCCAACGAGCCTTACACGGTAAGGCCATCCAGCTTATTACCTCCACTGCTAACCTCTCAGTCTCTGTCTTGAGTGCGAAATAGGCGATGCGACGCCTGCTTGCTACTATCTATCCACAAATGGCAAACTCCAATCTTCTCTTCCTCCTCATCTTGCTCACCTCCGGTTCCCGCTCCCAATCCGCAGCGCAACGCAACGCCGGCGGGCTCCCAACTCTTGTTACTCTCCTGTCCATCAAGCAAGAATGGGGCAGCCCTCCGGCACTCAGCTCATGGACGCCCATTAACTTCATTTCTCTCCGGTACTGTAACTGGACTGGTATTACCTGCGACAATAATGGCCAGGTCACTGGCCTCTCCTTCCAGAACTTCCACATAGCCGAACCAATCCCAGCCTCCATTTGCAGCCTCAGTAACCTGACGTACATAGACCTCTCCTACAACAACCTCACCGGCGAGTTCCCCACGGTTCTCTACAGCTGCTCGGCTTTGCAGTTCCTTGATCTGTCCAACAATGAGTTTGCCGGCAGCCTCCCGAAAGACATGGACAAATTGTCGTCGGAGATGCAGCACCTCAACCTGTCAAGCAATGCTTTCATCGGCAACGTGCCGTCGGCGATTGGGGGGTTTCCGAAGCTCAAGTCGTTGGTTCTTGACACTAATCGCTTCAACGGGAGCTACCCGGCAGCGGCCATCGGCGGCCTGTTGGGGCTCGAGACGCTGACGCTGGCGACCAACCCGTTCGTTCCGGGGCCTGTCCCTGAAGAGTTCGGCAAGTTGAAGAAGCTGGCGTACCTGTGGATGTCGGGGATGAACCTGACGCATGAGATCCCCGACAGCCTGTCGGCACTCACGGAGCTCACGCTGTTTGACATGTCGCAGAACATGCTGCAGGGCGAAATCCCCGAGTGGGTATGGAAGCTTCAGAAGCTCGAGTACCTATACCTGTACGCGAACCACTTCACCGGCGGAATCGGGCCGGACGTCACCGCCGTCAACATGCTGGAGCTCGACCTGTCCATGAACAAGCTCACAAGACCGATACCTGAGACCATTGGCGTCATGAAGAGCTTGAGTTTGCTGTTCTTGTACTACAACAACATCACCGGGCCGATCCCGGCGAGCATCAGTCTGCTCCCGAACCTCACCGACGTCCGGCTGTTCAATAACAGGCTCTCCGGACCCCTGCCGCCGGAGCTCGGGAAGCACTCGATGTTGGGCAATTTAGAGGTGTCCAACAACCACCTCTCCGGCGAGCTCCCGGAGACCCTCTGCTCCAACCGGCAGCTCTTCGACCTCGTGGTGTTCAACAACAGCTTCTCGGGCGTGTTGCCAGCGAGCCTCGGGGAGTGTGACACGCTGAACGACATCATGGCGTACAACAACAACTTCACCGGGGAGTTCTCAGAGAAGATATGGTCAGCGTTTCCCAATCTGACCACCGTCCAGATACAGAGCAATGACTTCTCCGGCACTATGCCGAATGAGATATCCTCTAAAATATCAAGGATTGAGATGGGGAACAATAGGTTCTCTGGCGCCGTCCCAGCTTCGGCCTCCGGGCTGAAGAGTTTCAAGGCGGAGAACAACCGGTTCTCCGGTGCGCTCCCGGCAGACATGTCGGGGCTCGGCAACCTCACCGAACTGGACCTCTCCGGGAACCGGATTTCCCGGTCGATTCCAGCGTCCATCCAAGCATTGGGAAGGCTGAATTTCCTCAACCTTAGCAGCAACCAGATATCGGGCGCGATCCCGTCGGAGATCGGGTTACTGCCGCTGCTCAGCATTCTTGACCTCTCCAACAACGCTCTGTTGGGCAGCATACCGCAGGAATTCAACAATCTTCATCTCAGCTTTCTCAACCTCTCGTTCAACCAACTCGCCGGCGAGGTCCCAGCCTCGCTGCAAAGTCCCGCTTACGGCGGTAGCTTCCTTGGTAACCATGATCTGTGCACTGGACGCGAACCCATCCAGAGGTGTCCCGGTAGTCACAGCAGCACTCATAATTACCATTTCATAATCATGATCGTCCTATCGATCGTACTTCCCGGCATTGCTCTCGTCAGCACCGTGGTTACCGTTTGGCTGCTCCTCCGGTGCAGGAACGACCGTCGAGATGTTACACCGTGGAAGATGACACCATTTAGAATGCTCGATTTGACTGAGCATGACATACTTAGTAAGATTAGCGAGGAGAATGTGATCGGCAGAGGTGGGTCAGGGAAGGTGTACCGTATCCACCTTGGCGGCGACAAGGTAGGACACAGGACCGTGGCCGTGAAGAAGATCGGGAACTCCAGCAAGCCGGACACGAACCTCGACAAGGAGTTCGAGTCGGAGGTGAGGACGTTGGGCAACCTCAGGCACGAAAACATCATTAACCTGCTCTGCTGCATCTCCGGCCAGGACACGAAGCTGCTCGTGTACGAGTACATGGAGAACGGCAGCTTGGACAGGTGGCTGCACCACCGCAGGCGTGCCGGCCCCCTGGACTGGCCAACAAGACTGAGCGTCGCCGTCGACGTCGCCAGAGGCCTCAGCTACATGCACCACGATTTGACGCTGCCGGTCATCCACCGCGACGTCAAGTGCAGCAATATCCTGCTTGACTGCAAGTTCAGAGCCAAGATCGCCGATTTCGGGCTTGCTCGGATCCTTGCCAAGTCCGGCGAGTCAGAGTCGGACTCGGCCGTTTGCGGGACATTCGGTTACATTGCTCCAGGTTACAACTTTCTTGCACGTTTCCTGTAATCCACTCATGCGCAAACACGCGAGAACACTAAACATCATGTGTCTGACTTAAGCTGTGCATTTGATTGCAGAGTACGTGTACAGAGCAAAGGTGAGCGAGAAGGTGGACGTGTACAGCTTCGGCGTCGTGCTGCTGGAGCTCGCCACCGGCCGGGCGCCGCAGGACGGCGGCACGGAATCGGGCAGTTGTTTAGTCAAATGGGCGTCGAAGCGGTACAGGAACGGTGGCCCCTTGGCCGACTTGGTCGACAATGAAATTCAGGATCCGGACTACTTGGAGGACATGATGGCCGTGTTCGAGCTCGGCGTGGTTTGCACCGGCGAGGATCCGCCGTCGAGGCCGTCGATGAGTGAGGTCCTCCACCGGCTCCTCCAGTTTGAACGGAACCGATTGTCCGGCGGAGAGGACAAGGGCGTGTTCGGCGTTGATTCTTCGGAGTGCATGGTTTGATACGGACAGCTGAGACGTCGACCTGTGCTTTTCGGGAGGCCGGTCTGTCGAGATTTAAAAATGTAATTCTGGATTTTCTGTGTATTTTGCATTAGTTTAGGATCACAATAATATACACAGTATCAATATAGATGAATATCGATTCACACAAGACGATTAATAGAATAAACGACTAATTTGAATAGTAAATAATGATTTTGACCTTATAGTCGAGTTTATATTTATTAAGCTACGCAGGGCTGACAATAAATAAAATAGTAGCAGCGGAATAGAAATAAACTTCAGTAGAAACCCATCAATTCACTACAGGCAACTAACTAGGATCAAGACTCTAACGATCGACACCTTCATAGAACTCCTCCTCAAATGCAGGCGAACACTCATCCACTTCTGTTGATTGTTTGAAGTAAGTATGAGTACACAACCGTACTTGCAAGTTATACCACAGAATGCAATTTATAGATGATGACTTATTCCAAAGGAATAGCTTCTGCGGTTATTTTGTAGAAATACAACATTTGCAATTGAATACGAATAATAGATGGAAAACATAATTCAAAATAAATAAGATAATATTACTTTATCATTTGATTTCACAAAAATACACAGTCTAAACAAGTTATTCACACAACCATATGACTTAGATCACACAGCTCCCTTCCCAAATATTTTTATGAAAATTTACCCCTCGTGTGAAATCCCCGAGCATTTCCATGACCGTAGACGGGGCTATTCGAATAGAGTGATTAAAACACTCTGCAGATATTGTACACTTTACCCACAAGATACAATCAGTGTAGTTAGCACTGACAATAACAAAACCTTTCAGAAACTTCATCTCAAGCATTGACACTCTCGATGTGCTTCACTGTCGTCCAACCGATACACACAGCGTTTGGGTACGACAAACATCGTTGGACAGGGATGCGGCGAACCGTCCCGCGATGTGATAAACACACCTCTCGCCCATCACACAGCTTAATCTACAACTTGAGTTGTCAATGGCAAGATTCCATAACCTACTAAGTTAGCCATATCCCATACCAGGCATGTGGTTGTACAGTAAGGCTCAGTTCAATGGCACACAAAGTTAAGTCCTTAATTGACCAAGACAAAACTTCCAATTTCTAACTAAGTCACACAGATTATCATTCCCAACACACAGCTCCACCATATCACACAGTATCCACCATTTGCCTCAGTCTAAATCTTTTCCCAGAGTCAGAACCCAAATATGCAAATCTGGACCCTCCGTATATACTGCACTAGTCTAGGATCACACTAGTGCACACAGTGTCAACATTGATGAAATATCACCTCCATACAACGAAATAATAAATAAACGAGTAATTTAAATAGCAAATAATTGTTGTGACCTTAAGGTTGAGTTCTACATTTATTAAGCCACGCAAGGCTGAAAATAAAGAAATAAACTGCAGCGAAAACAAAATAAACTTCAGCGGAATCCCATCAATTCACCACAGGCAACTCGTAGAACTCCTCTTCAAAAGCAGGCGATGACTCATCCACTTCTATTGATTGATTATAGTAAATATGAGTACACAGTCGTACTCGCAAGTCAAACCACATAATGCAATTTATAGATGATGGCTTATTCCAAAGGAATGGCTTCTGTGGTTATTTTGCAGAAATGCAACATTTGCAATTGAATATGAATAATAGATTGAAAGCGTAATTCAAAATAAATAAACAATAATAAGTTATCATTTGATTTCACAAAGACACACAGCCTAAACAAGTTATTCACACAACCATATAACTTAGATCACACAATGTCGGGACCCAAATATGCAAATATGGACCCTCTGTGTATTCTGCACTAGTCCAGGATCACGCTAGTGCACACAGTATCAACATCGATGAAATATCACATTCATACAACGAATATAAGAATAAACGAGTACTTTGAATAACAAATAACTGTTGGGACCTAACGGTCGAGTTTTACATTTATTAAGCCATGCAAGGCTGACAATAAAGAAATAAAGTGCAGCGGAAACGAAATAAACTCCAGCGGGCTCCCATCAATTTACCACAGTAACCGATCGATCAAGACCCTAACGATCAACCTTCGTAGAACTCTTCTTCAAAAGCAGGCGACGACTCCTCCACTTCTGTTGATTTGTTTAGCAAGAGTGAGTACACACCGTACTCGCAAGTCATACCACAGAATGCATTTATACATGATGGTTTATTCCAAAGGAATGGCTTCTATGGTTATTTTGCGGAAATGCAACATTTGCAATTGAATACAAATAATAGATTGAGACGTAATTGAAAACAAATAAAGGCTATTAATTCAACATTTGATTTCACAAAGGACTGTAACAGCCCAAAATTTCAATTTCAGTTGAAAATAAGACTTTAATTATTTTTGTGGATTTTCTGGAAATTTTAAAAGCTTTTCCCTAATTATTTTGAAGCTAAAATAATTTATGTGCAAAATCTATTACCAACTAAAAGTTGAAATTATTTTATTTAAGTCCAGAATGCTCTTGAGAATTTCTGTGAATTTTCTCAAAAATTTTGGACTTTATTTGATATTTTCTAAAGCTTATTTGAATTTCTAGGATTAAATAAATTGGAAAAATAATTTAAATCCTCTAAACAAGATCGGGCGAAGCCTAGCACCGTGTGCGTCTCGCCCATTCTCTCACAAGACGATTGATGCGGGCCGTCCGATCGGAATCGGACGGCCGACATCAATCCACCCCGCGCCCTCTCTCCCTCTCATGTGTCGCCGACAGGTGGGCCCGCCTACACAGCGTCGTCTCCCTCCCCGCTTTCTTCCCCGCGCGCTCGTCACTCTCACCGCCATTGCCGCGCGTCTCCGAGCTCCGTCCTCCCGCGATTCCCTCTGCTTTAACTCTCTTCTTTACGCGCATTAGCACCGGCATCTTCATCCGCATTCACCCCCGCCTTTAACGCCCTTTTTAAACCCCGGTAACGCCCCCGCGCCCGACTCCGCCGCCATTAACGCCGCGCGCTAATCTCGCCTCCCGGCCTCCCCCTCGCCTATAAAAGGTGCCCCCGGCTGCGCACTCTCTCCCGCATCCCATTCCCCCACCTCCCGTACCCTCGCTCGCCCCCTCTCGCCGGCAATTGAAGTTTCCCCGTCAGCGGTCGAAGCCCCCTCTTCTTCGATTCCGGCGACAGCAAGCCCTCCCCGGCCACCTCGACTGCTCCACCGGCATCAGCACCCTCCGGCGATCCTCGAGCGCGCCTTCTCGTCGCCGAAGCACCCCCGGAGCACCCTCCCCGCCGACAACCGAAACTCCTCGCCGCCTCTCACCGTCGCCGACCACTCTCCGGCCACCCTTCGCCGTCGCCAGGTAGCGCATCGCACTCAGTAGCATTCCCTGATTCTTTTGCGCCCATCGCCGGAGCCCGCCGCGCCGCCGTTCGCCGGTGCCCTCGGCTCCCGTGCTCCTCCCCTCCCCGGCGCCGTCGTGGCTCGCCACCTCGGCGCCACACGGCGCCACTCACCCCCGCCGCGTGCGTGGCGGTCAGCGTGGACGCCAAAGACAACCGCCGCCAAAGACAGCCTCCCCTCAGATCAGGTTGTACACCAAGTCCACCGTGGACTTGTGCCTCATTGTGGACTCATCCATGCATGCGGGCCCACTTGTCACCTCGTGAGCAGTCTTTGGCGATGCATGCTTGCGCAATAAATGGAATTTCCTTTAGAAATTTAATTCGGGAAATTCGGAAATTCTGATTTTAGGATTTAATTTAGGTTTTAAACTTCCAGGAGCTCGTATTTCTTCATACAAACTCCGATTTAGGTGATTCAAATTTCTAAATTTGTATAAAATCAAGATATAGCTAACTAAACCAAAATTATTTAATTTGGAGTTAATTTTTATTTTCATTTGAATTTATTTGAGTTCTTTTGAATTCTGTTTGAATTTGGATTATTCTCGCGTATAGATTTTGACGACTCCGGAGAGCTTGATCCTATTGAAGAAGTAGAATACCAAGATTTTGAACAAGGCAAGTTACACCATTGACCATTTTGCCCCCAATATTTAAAATTATTTAATTTCTGTTTTAAATTATTATTGCATGCATAATTGTATTTAATTATTTTAAATTCCTGTTTTAAATACTTAGTTATTCCAATTCCTTTGTATAGCCAAATTTTGAATGTTGTATTACCAATTCCTTGTCACCTTAGTCAAATGAATTTAAAAATAAACATATACTTAGCAAATGCTTAGACCAGAAAATATTTGATTTTGGGAGAATTTAGCCAAAACTTCAAAATTTGATAAAAAGCCTATGACATTGTTATGTCATGGTGGATTTTTGCAAATGTCTTTGAAAATTATAAAAAATAAAAGAAAATGGTTTGTACTTGGGCAAAAATAGACCGTTGGTGGGTGCAGGTTTATGCACGGGCTCGTCTGGTTAGGACTGAGACCCAGGGTTTTTATTGAAAGTTGCCCAAGTAGGTTAAGGACCGGTCTTTGAGCCGCATCTTGCAAAGCTCCACCGTACTACCACATGTTCTGTATGGGCAGAACCAGGCTTAATAATTTGTCCTACCTCATTGTTGTTTATGCCATTTTTGTTGTGTGGGTGTCGGTTAGACTTTATTCCCACTTGGCGCAAGAGAGGGATTCCGGCAGGTGGTTAGCCTAATGGAAGTGAAACCTTAGCGGGCATATTGGTAGTGAGGTAGTGCATTGGAAACGCCTTGTGATAATTGCCTAGTCACACGCCTAAGGAAGCGTGCATTGGCCGATATAACGGGCAAATTATCTCGTGTGGGTAAAGTTGTACCCCTCTGCAGAGTGTTAATCTATTCGAATAGCTGTGTCCACGGTCATGGACATGCTGAGCAAAGCCACTCTAAGTTAGATTTTGTTTTTGGTTTTAAAATAACTCTGGACATGATTTGAGGATGGTTAATCCTTGTGTTAAAATTGGGCGGGTAGCCTTGTGATAGGAGGGTATCCTTCGCCATGTTTCATATGGAGGTTATCCACTATACAATGATAAATTTTAAAATCTGATTTTAGCTATGGAATAAAAATGTACCTTGAAACTTAGTATAACTATTTAAAACCCAAAAATGATGAATTACGCAAATAAACCCTACAACCTTCCTTTGAATAACTTATGCATGCATTCTAAATTCTGTATTGGGTGTAATTTGCGAGCACAATTGTAGTGCTCACTCTTGCTGAATATTATTATTCAGGAGAAGACTACTATCCGGAAGGTGAGGAGCAGGACGATTAGGCAGCGACCTCTAGACGATTGCCTGTGGCGTATCGTGTGGCTTACCATTATATTTTGCTTCCGCTTAATGTTTTATTTGGCCTCAGGCCCAAATTGTAATAAACTCTATGCTTATTAATAAACACGCTGGATATGTTTGTGATAACATTTTTGTGACTGTGTACACTGGAAATCCTGGACTAGTGTTTGAACATAGAGAATTCGGGATCCTTCGTTCCCGGGTTCGACAATTGAGACCCTAACGATCAACCTTCATAGAACTCCTCTTCAAAAGCAGGCGATGACTCCTCGACTTCTGTTGATTGATTACAGTAAATATGAGTACATAACCGTACTCGCAAGTCATACCACATATTGCAATTTATAGATGATGGCTTATTCCAAAGGAATGGCTTCTGTGGTTATTTTACAAAAATGCAACATTTGCAATTGAATATGAATAATAGATTGAAAGCGTAATTCAAAACAAATAAATAATAATAAGTTATCATTTGATTTCACAAAGACACACAGCCTAAACAAGTTATTCACACAACCATATGACTTAGATCACACAGCTCCCTACCTAAGGTTTTATGAAAATCTACCCCTCGTGTGAAATCCCAGAGCATGTCCATGACCGAGGACACGGCTATTCGAATAGATTGATTAAACACTCTGCAGAGGTTGTACACTTTACCCACACGATACAATCAGTGCGGCCCACACTAGTCATAACAAAACCTTTCTGAAACTTCGTCTCAAGCATTGACACTCCCGATGTGCTTTACTGCCGTCCAACCGATACACACAACGTTTGGTACGACACACATCATTGGACAGGGATACGGTGAACCGTCCCGTGATGTGACCTATCACACCTCCAGCCCATCACACAGCTTAAATTACAACCTGAGTTGTCAACGTCAAGATTCCATAACTTACTAAGTTAGGCCCAGCCCATACTAAGCATGTGGTTGTACAGTAAGGCTCAGTTCAATGGCGCACAAAGTGAAGTCCTTAATTGACCAAGGCAAGACTTCCAATTTGTAACTAAATCACACAGTTTTATTATTCCCAGCACAAATCTCCACCAATCACACATAATCCACCACTTGCCTCAGTCTAAATCTTTTTCCACCCTATTGATTAAGTGCAACACATGCCATCAATGAGTAATAGCACACAGCACATACAGTTTTTATCACACAGTTCCATATTCCAATAGTTAGATTTATATTTGCGACTCACATGAAATGATGACTCGTGGCTTGGCTAAGCAGTCTAATCGTATCTAACCAACTCATGTTGGTTCTATGATATTACCAACTAGTAAGGAACCAATCTAGGGTGATAAAAGAATATGACATACAATTGACAAGGTGGATATAACAAATTGGATCTTTAACCACACCCAAAATCATTTAAATACATACTTAAATTAAAATACAATAATTTGAATCAAAGTAATTTAAAAACTGGGTGCAACATGATTAAAGGTACAACTTGCCTTGGAATAGGTCTAGGTACTGGTCTTGATCTTGAGGTGCTCCTTTTTCTCTAAAATTTCCCAAAGTATCGATGTCTACTCGCAAACGATGCAAAAGAAATAAAAATAAATAAATAACAGAGACAAAACAAACTCCAAAAATCAAATAAAATTCACCATTAAATAGATCTTGATTTTATATGAATTTACAAATTTGAATGAGCTCAATCGGAGTTCAGATGCAAAAGTTATGGGCTTTGGAAGTTTGAAAATAAATTAAAAACCCTAATTTGGATTCTAATTAGATTTTATGAATTATTTTTATAAAGGAAAATTGGATTATTGCGCAAAGCTTGCATCAGCGAAGGATTTCCGGAAAAAGAAATAACTAAAAGAAATTCTGACATGTGGGCCCCGCATGTCAGCCTCTTGGCTCATGGTGGGCTGAGTTCACCGAGCCAGGGAAGAGAGGGGGTGGTGGACCTGGGCACGTGCACGTGGGCTAGTGCTGACACGGCGGCACGTGGGTGACACGCAGGCGCAAATGCTGACACCGGCTCCTAACGAGGCACGGCAGAGGGTGGCGGCACTCAGAGATCAATGGTCGCTGGCGAGTCGCCGGCGGTGGAGGGTACCATATTGCTCCCCGTGCTATTGCGCACCTAGGTGTGCCCTTACCAGTGGCTGGCAACGACGGCGATGACCAGCGGCGAGGAAGAAGCGGCGGAACAGGTACAGGTCTTGTCGGACGAGGGCGGCGATGGTGCTCGGCGAAGGGAAGGTGCGCCGAGGTACCCTAGGCCTTGCTGAGCACGAAGGCGAGGTCGGCGAGGGCAGGGCGTCAACGGCGACGGCTCAATTGGCAAAAACCCGACGGCGGTGACGAAACCAATAGCTTGAATTGCTGCAGTGTTAGAGCGAGAGAAAGCACGAGGGTGACAACGCTGGGATGAGGAGGAGAGGAACCTCTAGGGGGTATTTATAGGGCCGGGGACAACGAGGATGGAAACGCCCAAATCGTGATCGAAACGAACACGTTCGGCAATTCCGAGATTCAGGGAGATTGAAGCCGATTCAGTGGTTGATTCGGTTCGGGATAGATACGGGATAGCCGGGGGTTTGTTTTGGTAGAGTCTGCGCGAAGAATCAGCAACCGCAGCGATTTTGTCGTGCGAAGCTCCCACGGGCGGCAATGGCGGATGCGCGGGCGAGGGCGCGGGGGAAAACAGGTCGGCACGAGGAGGAAGACTGGTTGGGGACGACGACCACTCGGTTGCCTCACCTAGCAGAGGGAGCGAGGGCGCGGGCAAACGCACGGCGTCCAATGGGGACACACGACGACAATCGAGCGGAGGGAGGTGCGGGTGAGCGAGGAAATGGGCTGGCTCGCGGGAATAGTGTTGCGCTTTGGCCCAACACTGTTCCGAAGAAATTAAATTGATTTTTCTTTTTTTAGAAAATCCAAAAATGCAAATAGCAAATAGAAAATAGCAAATGAACTCGGAAAAATTCCAGAAAATTCTAGAAAATATATCCAAGCCCATAGAATCCAATAAAAATAGTTTTGACAATTGTTGATGTTGGGGTTAATCACATTAAATTATTTTTACATAAATGTTTATATTAAGCTTTAAATAAAGATAATAAAAATGAATAGAAAATCAAATATTGTATTTTCCAACAAGTAATAATTCAAAAGATTTTTAGAGCTCAGAAATTTGGGATGTTACACCCACCCTGTTGGTTAAGTGCAACACATGCCATCAATGAGTAATAGCACACAGCACACACAGTTTTATCACACAGTTCCATAATCGCTTAGTCAAATTTATATTTGCAGCTCACATGAAATGATGACTCGTAACATGGCTAAGCAATCTACTCGTATCTAACCAATCCACGTTGGTGCTACGATAATACCAACTAATAATGAACCAACCTAGGGTGACAAAAGATTATGGTGTAACAATAGACAAGGTGGACATAACAATTTGGATTAATAACTAAACACAAAAGCATTTAAATAAATACTTGAAATAGAATGCAATACATTGAAACAAAGTATTTTAAAAACTAGGTTCAATATGATCAAATGTACCACTTGCCTTGGAATAGGTATATGTACTAGTCTTTATCTTGGGGCACTTCACCTTCTTCAAAAGTTCCCGGAGAGTTGACGTCTACGCGTAAATGAAATAATTAAATAATGGAGGCAAACAAACTCCAAAAATTAAATAGATCTCGAATTTATATTAATTTAGAAATTCGAATTGGCTCAATTAGAGTTCGGATGCAAAAAATATGGGCTTTGGAAGATTGAATCTAAAGAAAATACCCTAAATTGGAATTTCTAAAATTTCTGAATTATTTTTCTAAAGAAAAATCATATTATTGCACAATGCTAACGTCAGCGAAGGATATTTCGGGAATAAAAGAATTAAAAGAAAATCTGACATGTGGGACCCACATGTCAATGAGATGGCTCACGGTAGACTGAGTCTACCGAGCCACGGGAATCTGGAAGCGGTGGACCGTGCCACGCACGCGCTGATGAAGCAGCCACACGCGCAACACGTCGACACTGGCGGTGACATGGCCGCACACGTGAGCGCCCAAATCAGCCCGACGGTGGTGGCTGTCGGGAACCAAGGGTTCCGACGAACGACGGCCCCTCACGGACGGTGAGTAGTACCGGTGGGTAGCTGGCATTATTACAGACCCGATGACGTCCTTACCAATGCTCGGGGATCACGGTAGTGGCCGGCGGCAAGCTCGGAGTGGAGGAGGCGGCTCGGCTATTGTCGGACGGAGGCTCTGGGGATGCTCTGGCGGCGAGGAGGGCCGCACGGGTAGCCCAAGCAATGCTGATTACGATGGTGCCGTCGACGAGGCAAGGATGGTGATGATGGCGACGCAATTCGCCAGATAAGGAGCTCAGCCAAAAAACCCTAGGGTGGGTTTTATAGGCGTGGGGGCTCGGGATAAGGAATCCCCAAATCAGATTGATTTGGACTCCCATTTGAAAACAGAGATAGAATCTGTTTTGATCCCGATTGACAGAATATAAGGGTGCGGGAGAATTGGGGATATGATTTGGTGCGGAAAACTTGAAAGTTTTAGTTGGAAATCGTCGTTTGCCATTTCGAGCTTGAGCTCTGGCAATGGCGGACGCGGCGAGCGCACACGCGGGCGAGAGGAGGAAGAAAGCGGCTCGGAGATGAGGACGCGTGGTGGGCTCCACTTGACAGCGGGAGAGAAGGGCGCGGGCGTACGTTCGGCCGTCTTTCGAGACGCGTGTCGGGCGATGCGACGAGGAGCGCGCGCGAGCGGGAAGCGGGCCGCGAAGGAGCTGGGTTGCACAGTGTGGCCAGGCCGGAATAGTGTTGGGTTTCGGCCCAACACTGTTCCGAAGGATTTTAAATAGATTTTCTATTTTGGAAAATACAGAAAATCCAGTTTGCAATTAGAAAATAGCAAATGAACTCAGAAAAATTCTAGAAAAATATGAAAAATATATCCAAGCCCAGAGAATCCAAATAAAATAGTTTTGACAATTGTTGATGTTGATATTAATCATATTAAATCATTTTGATATTAAAAGTCCATGTTAAGCTTTTAATAAAGTTCAATAAAAATTCAAATGGTGAATTTTCCAACTAGCAACTAATTGAAAGATTTTTAAAGCTCAGAAAATTGGGATGTTACAGTCTATCTCTCAGTTGAATGTTAAGAATGCATTTCTCAATGGCGAGCTGCATAAGGAGATCTACATGCAGCCGCCTCCTGGGTATTTTGTCCCTGATGGTATGGTTTGTTGCCTTTGTCACTCTCTATAGGCTCAAACAAGCCCCTCATGCTTGGTTTGACCGCTTCTCCTCTGTTGTCAATGTTGTCTGCTTCTTTGTCAGTGATCACGACTCTGCCCTCTTTGTACACACCTTTCCTCGAGGTTAGACACTCCTCCTTCTCTATGTGGATGATATGATCATTACTAGAGATGACTTTTAGTACATTGCCTTTGTGAAGGAGCGTCTCAGTGAGCAGTTCTTAATGTCTGATTTAGGTCCTCTTCTTTTCTTAGGATTGAGATCACTTGTACGCCCGAGGGCTACTATCTCTACCAGGAGAAGTACATTTAGGATATCCTTACTCGCACTTGTCTCACTAATCAGCATGTGGTGGATACTCCTATGGAGCTTGGTGTTCACCTTCGCCCTACTGATGGTAGTCTTTTGAGGATCCCACTCGCTACCGTCATCTTGTCGGGAGTCTTGTCTACCTTGGGATCACTCGCCCTGATATCTCTCACTCAGTTCACATCCTGAGTTAGTTCGTCTCTGCTTCTACTCAACTCCACTGCAGTCACTTTTTCGTGTTCTGTGATAGCTTTGCGGGACCATCACTTGTCGCCTTTTCTTTCCTCGCTCCAGTTCTTTGCAGCTTCACACGTACTTTTATGCGACCTAGGCTAGCGATCGTTCTGATCGCTGGTCTCTTTCTACCTATCGTGTTTTCCTTGGTTCTTCCTTGATTGTCTAGAAGACCAAGAAGCAGACCGTTGTTTCCCATTTGAGTGCTGAGGCTGAGTTGAGAGTCATGACGTCTTTGGCAGCTGAGATCACCTGGTTTCGGTGGCTACCTGAGGATTTCGTTGTTTTCACTTCTGCACCAACTCCTCTCTTATCAGATAATACTGATGCGATCAACATTGCTCAAGATTCCGTGAAGCATGAGCTCGCCAAGCACATTGGAGTGGATGCTTCGTACATGCGATCGCAAGTGCAAGACCAAGTTATCGATCTTTAGTATATGCCTTCAGAGTTTCAGTTAGCAGATTTCTTCACCAATGCACATACTAGATTTTAGTACAACTTCTACTTCTCTAAACTCCGTGTTGTTGATTTACCATGAGTTTGAGAGGGATGTTAGATATGTATATAGCTTATGGTGATTTTTGCGTATTGACAACCATGTACATGTTATATATTGGCCTTTTAGCCCATTGAAATTGACAACAAGCATCGTTCCAACACACATTTCAATCACTGCAACTTCAGCCAAAAAAAAATTATGCTCGATTTATGTCTGTTATGGCACTGAATGATCTCGGCCATTCTAATGAGTTTAGTAGCATTTGCTGGCAAGGATTTTCACAATAGAAGGTGCCATCGTACTTGTAGTTTACATTGACAAATGACAAGTAACCGTCGAAAAATGGTTGACTATCTGTAACTCAAAAGACAATTATTTCTATTTGTCATGCATATGAAACACAAAATTGAGCGGAAGAACATTACTCCTAAAACAATTTTCCTGTTTATTTGACAGCCTGTGTCGCTCGCTGGCTTCTTCATCACCGCTGATAAAACCATTCTACGAAACGCAAGACAAAACAGCATCGGGAAGATTGACAAGTTGACTTGATCCGGAACTGTACAGATGAGAAGCTGTACCGATTCTCCAACCGTGGCCTAGGTTGATGGGAATGGCGGGAGCTCATCTCCTCTTCTTCCATCCATGGATGGTGTTATGCAACAAAACCGGCAATTTCCAGTTTTAAGCCATTTTGAACCTAACCTGGCAGTGTAAATTAAGAACTAAAGAAGAGCTGTAGCCTGCTAGACCAGTGGATCCAGTTTGCTCCCAATTTAAAGTGAAATAAAAGATGGAAATGTTCCTTGTGCCCATGTGAGCTACGAATCTATGACGCCGTGTAATGTGTAGGAAGAGCTCGATTAAGTAGGCTCTGCATCAGATCCGATTCCGTTGATCATTATGTTTTGTACTCTTGTTACAAGAATGGTAGCACTGTACTGTGTTTTGAGACGCCAATCACCTTCATGATCCAACATGTGGTGATTATTATGTGAATTCAGTCTGGACGGGCAGATCAGCTGTAGTGGATCCATTGCTGTAGCGAGCCGTCGACGAAGCCACGCCACGCGTTTCGGACAGTCCGATCGAAGTGATGGATGGTTTTAGATCATCATCGGCGTTAAACCCTGTTGGTCTTACCAAACTCCTTGTTTAAAGCCTATTCAAGGCCAATTTAGAAGCAGCGCGGAAGCCAATGATCCACGGAAAGATATCAGGAAGCTAGCTCTATCGAGGACCTCAAGGTACATTTTTATTCAGACTGATGACTGTTGCATACCTTGCATCACATTGACAAAGTTGAACTTATCTACATGTAGCTATTGAGTTCGTGCATGTGCTGCTAACTGTTTTCATGTTCAGTCCTGAAAGAATAGAGCGAATTGTTCTGGTGCTGCTCTAGGAAACGCACTGCCATCGGAAGTTCTCCTAGCAAAATAATCAAGGGTGTATCTAGTCAATACTCAGTACTACTTACCATGTACATGTTCCACCAAGTCAGGTACCCATATTCATGAATAATACTCCACGTTTGCCAATACATAATTTCCCTTTTTTTTCCTTGTTAATTATGCCTGATGGGCCTAGTTTGCTCATGTGATTACACAAATTACCGAGAAGACAAAGATTGGTTACCAGAAGCATTTTAGTTGCATTGGGTAAAAAATAATTTGCATATGTAATCATGCCTTATCAAATTTGGCAAGTATTTGCGGAAATTTCACAAAGTACATTTTAAGTTGGTTAGCCTAATGCGTCTAAGTTGGTAATAGTGGTCTATGTATACTCAAGTCAGATGTCATCCCAAGTTAACCACAATCCAAGGCTAGTCAGTGAAGGAAGAGCCAATGTACATGTCTTCGTTTCTGACGTTTACAGTAGTAATTGGTGGTGTTACTGCCTACTTGCTACTCTCCTCTAAGGGCCAGCTGTAGATGGATGAATCCAGGAAAATATAACTACACGAAATCACATACAAATATCGACTTCAATATGCATATATTATAGGCTAATAACCCCTGAGATAACGGCAAAAGATCTGCAGTTAGAAAATTTGAACAAAATGCTACCCGACTTGCCCATAAACAAACACAAGCTCTAGAGCTTTTCATGCACAGCTACCCAGAGAAACTGCCGATAACCGGTCTTACCGGTGACAACCGAGAGAGAAAAAAAAAACAACCGGTTTCTTTTCACTTTAGCAAATTCAAATTTTAATTTTTGAATTTCAACTGGTTTTTAACAAATTCAAGCGAATTCCGGGATTACAGATAACTCCAAAAGTATAGTAGTATATGAGAACGTTAGATCATATACAACACATTTCACATCTAAATTCAGGCAGATACAAAATGAATCTAAGTCAGGCAGGCAGCTGGCCATCAGGATTTCATATAGCTGATGAGGTTTGTTGAAACCTTAGATGTTAACGGAGGTCACCTATTACAGACAAGTAACAATATTGCATAAAGACAATGAGAAGGAATTTATATGACAGAAGCAGATACTAGTCCCTACACCAGCCCAATCTAATCTAAAGATGGTGCTCTTGAGGAGCTCCTCGTCTGTCGTTTATCTACTTCTGAGGGCACAACCTTCCGCCGCTTGTAGTGCCGCTCTATTTTTGCATCAGTGCCCTGAACATCTTTCTCCAAGCACTTGTCATCAGAAACTACCATATCCTTCTCTTCGAAGGTGGTATCAGGCAGAGGCCTTTTAACATCAGAAGTCGTGTTCTCAGAAATTGTTTCATTCTCCGTGCTGCAGGTACCATCTACAAGGGGCATCTCAGCATCAGTGCAAGTTGTGTCATCTTCACAAGGAACAGCCTCACCTGCTACTGTGTTAACGTGAGCATCCTCACCATCTGCATGAGTTTCATCTGTTCCATTTGTACTGTCACCTGCCAAAACATTGCAAGTGTTTCCCTCTTTCAACTCAGAGGAAACTGTACTACCACTGGTCATACCATTGTCAGTGTTTCCCTCTTTCAACTCAGGTGAAACATACTGCTCACTATCATTGATCTCATCCACAATTGTGCTAGTTTCCTTCGTGTTATCTTTGATAGCATCTTCTACCATGATAGGATCCACAGGAGTATCTTCACGTTTCGTGTCCTCAGCTTCGACAAAATTCCTTTCTAAAGAACACTCAGCAACATCTTTGTTTATATCACCTATCGTGACAGAATCCATGTCCTCAGCTTCGCCTGTAGTCCTTTCTGGATCAGGTCCAATGTCATCTTTGCTGGCATCAAGCATCATGGCAGAACGCATATCTTGATAGGCTCCAGAGCGCTCATCCTTAACATTTGTATTTCTTTCTAAAGAATGTTCCTGGCAGGCCACTACCTCCTCGGCATTATCAGAGATTGAGCAACACTTGGAAATCATAATATCATGCACCTCAACTTCTTGGCTGGATATTTTCTGGTTATTATCCAAAGAATCCAGCATCGATTCCTCATGAGTGTAGTTATCTTTTACCACACAACCTGACCCCTTGAACACTTCAGCATCTTCTGGGGCACATAATCTAAGATCAAGTTGATTATCAGAGTCTGCAAGAGGTGGCTCATTTTTCTCATCCTGGCTTGGCAAGCAAGTGACACTATCCTTGTCTGGTGGACATACCTACCAAAAAACAATGTAAGGACAGCATGATATTAGTGAACAAGCACAACAAAAGTAAATAACTACCAGTCTACTGAAACACTAAAAGTATAAGACATTAGCTAAGAATATACCCCCGACTCCTGTAGATTCTGTACAGCTACCATTGAAACTGTTCCAGTGTCCAAAATGCATCCTGAAGCAGGTACCCCCTTTTCATCAGAATCATTTAAGCAGATGGATGTGGATGGTTGATGTGTTCCAAGAATTGTGCAAACTGAATCAGGTTCACCAGCAGAGAACCTCTGAGTGAGGAACTCTCTAGCTGGTTCTCGTTCAGCATTTTCACTTTTTTTATGCCTTTCATCAAGCTGCTCATTACCGAAAGTTGGTTTTGGATAATTTTGAGAAGGTTCTGTCACCAGCCCATGGATTAACTTTCGGATCAATGAACGCTTCAGAGAAGCTTCAGCGGGTGGAAACCAATCATCACTAAGCTGCAAAGTTCATCAAGCATGAAAAATAAGGGCAATATACTTCCTATGAAAATTAAAAAAATATTGATTATATGATAAAAGCGAAGTATTATTAGCTCTTCGACAATGTTGTAAACTAGTCAGGTGGTAATTCACACCAAATCAAAAGTATAGGGGGTGAATTGCCTAAAGCAAAAGTAAAAGTGAGAATCTGCAATCTTGTGAAAGTAGGGGTGGGTACTGTGCAATTTTCTCTAATATTTAATCGATAAATCTACTACACAAGTTCTAACAGATATACGCACATATAAACTATAGCTTAAATCAAATCATTTATAGAAGTTTGTTCATCAGAGGTTAAGTACTAAAACATCCACTCACTGCATGGATTCCACTATAAGAAAAAATCTTACTCCCTCCATTCAGAAATATATACCGTTCTCGAAAGCGTGCAATCAAATTTCTCTAACTTTAACTAATAATATATGAAAAACTATTTAGACTGGTCAAGAGAGAATAGTATCATTAGATTTGTCATGATAAATATTTTCATAATTTTGTAATTTTTTTACTAACATAATCATATGAAAAGTAATGGTCAAAGTTGGATATTGGAGACCGTGCCGATTTCCAAAACTTCATACATTCTTGAAGTAGCATTCAAAGGGGAAAAATAAACACGAACTGCAAAAACAGAAAAACAATTCACATTTCACAGAGTGCCAACGAAGTTCAGGATTCAAAGGGTAGCAGCATTTCGGTCCAAGACCAAACAAGTAATGCATTTACAATAAAAATGGCAGAGAAACAACATAATGTTATTAAACTAGGAAAATGAATTAAGATTTTAGAACTCACAAAGCTAGAAAATATATCGATCTTCAACGGGTTGAAGCTACTGGGAGCATCCATCAAAAAGAGTTCCACATAATGAAGTAAGAACAAGCCGCAATCAAATGAATTATCTTGTTGAGGGAGCTGGACCACAAATAGAACACATCTAGATTACAATCCGAAATATTACATGAAAGTTATAAAAAAGTTAAGTGTTGGTTGGCATTCATGTAAAAGGGCTTGTTTGGTATGTTGCCATGATTTACCAAATAAAAGTTACCTATGTCATTCTCATTTAAGACTGCCAAACAAAAAATTGCTCTTGGTCACATTCCTGAAAAAAAAAATGGTGTGGCAATTGTGGCAGTGATTTTCTCTGCCAAAAAAAAAGGAGTGGCATGTCTGGGCATCAACCAAACGTGGCCCAATGCTTTATACACATAAGCACAAGTGCCCAACATAGACTGTCCTTGTCCAAACTTAAATTGATACGGAGAAGGATAGGCCAGCACTAGTGAATATATGAGGCTCAGAACAATTCCAAACTTCTCTAACTTTGACTAAGTTAGATTACAATTCCAGACATGTGTCAGACCCAGGCCAGGCCAGGCCAGCTTCATATGGATCCCACAAGCTACAATATGAACCTGGGGGGATGCAGATCCTTATAAAGAACTAAATAAAATTCACAAATTACTGGTACAATTTTCAGCTTAAAGAAAACAGTTTCCAGAAGTGTACTTAAAACCTAACAACAGTTATTCAGCTTAAAGAAGGTACATGCTGCGGGTGTAGAGTTAGAACTTAGAACCACACTACACATTTTGGAGAAAAAGAAATCTCAAATAGTTAATAGGCAACTGATTCTAAAGTATGCGTAGGACTCAATGAATATACAATGTTTTCTATTTTATGTTGAAATACAAGCAATTTGTTATGTGTTGTAGGCAGGGTTAGAAAACCCGGCCGGTAACGGTATACCGTAGAAAAAAAAACCGGCCGAATTTTTTTTTTTTGGATTCTTTGGATTCCTTTTCTCCCTTGCATGTGCAGCAGGCCCCCCATCATCCCTTTATTCCCTTGGCTGCTCCCCACTTCAATTTGCTTTCTTTCTTGCTCCCTGATTGCCTCCCTCTTCCCTCCCTCTCTCCCTCCATTAATCCATTTGCACAACCAGGGCAGCAAGCCTCCCTGTTCCCTCCCACTCCTTCCATTAACTTGGTCCACAACCAGGGCAGCACACACCCAGTAGCAGCAGCACAAGCAAGCACAAGCAAACAGGAGCAGCAACACAAGCACAAGCAGCAGGTTTGAAACTTTTTTCTTCTACTTGTGGAGTTTTTGAGTTCATTGTTTGTAGGGACGAAGGAGAGATCGTAGTGTAGGAAACCATCTTGAATGTATTTGTGGAGGGTTGCACATTTGGACCAAGGGTGAAATACTAGAGTAATTATAGTCCAATACAATGAACCAAGGGTACAAAATCATTTGTTGCAACAGGTTCTTTGTAAAGTATGGATAAAATGTACTCCAAAAACAGAATAGCAAACCAGAACCTAGCTGATTTCTACTTAGTATGCAGATGATAATAAATCTGAAATTATTTAACATGCAAATGAGTGTAAGTAAACCACCACAGCTAGATTAGGAGGTGAGGACATGACACAAGATGCACTAACAATTTTCATCCTGTATGGATTATTGTAGGTGATGGCTTCTAAATCCATCAATGTTTGAGACCATTGAGAGAGACTAGGAGGTGCTGGTTAGAAGTGCAGATATTGTAATCTAACAAAATCAGGCGGAGGTGTAACCCGCCTAAAACAACATCTTGCCGGGAGACACGGAGATGTTGTTGCTTGCAATGGGGTTCCGGCGGAAGTCCGAAGGCTCATGCTAGCAAGTCTTGAAGAAGCGAAGGCAAGAAAGAAATCTCTTAAAGATGAACGACTGCGAATGGAGGAAGCCGCAAGAGAGCCTGTAGCTCGTGGTCCATCATATGAAGATGCCTTCGATGATAACGAGGAAATGCAAATGGAATGGGCTCGTCGGGAGTCGTTAGAGTTACATCAGATGCAACAAAGGGCTAGAGCCAGGGGTGCGACGTTTGAACATGGTGGTGGTAGTGCAAGTGGTACGGAAGTGGAAGTGGAAGGGGAAGTGGCAGAGGTAGTGGTACAGGAAGCAATGCTTTTTCGAGGATGTTTAGCGAGTCACGATCCATGAGAGTCGATCACGATATTTTTTGTGATCGGGCACCGTCCAACCCCGCATTGATACAACACTTCGCGGAGAAGCAAAGTCAAAACTTGGAAAAATTTGGTCTAAGTGGTTCCATAGTAATGACACTGCTGGAGTTAAGGCAGAGTGTCCTTATTTTCATGCCGCTATCAAAGAGACACAAGAACCTGGCCAAGGGGTTCCGTCACCAAGAGGGCATGAAATCGATGGGACATATCTTGATGCCAACGAACAAGAGGTAAAGGAGTACGTAGCACAGTTCAAAGAAGACTGGGATATATATGGAGTCTCTATTATGTGTGATTCCTGGACTGGGCCTACACAAATGAGTATCATTAACTTTATGTTGTACTGCAATGGAAAAATATTTTTCCATAAGTCAGTGAATGCAACTGGTGACATACAAAATGCTGATTTTTTGTATCGTGAGATTCGTAGAGTTGTGGAAGAAGTTGGAGTTAAACATGTCATGCAGATTGTGCCTGAAAATGGTGCGAACTATAAGAAAGCATGCCAACTGGTAATTGAAGAGTATCCAACTTTAGTCTGGCAGCCGTGTGCAGCGCACACCGTCAACCTCATGTTGAAGGATATTGGTCAATTCGAGGAGGTTGATGCAGTTGTAAGGCGGCTAAGAGGATTTGTCGGTTCCTATACAACCACAGTCGCCTCCATAATGAAATGCGCCAACAAATTGGGGGAGATAGTTCGTCCAAACGTCACAAGGTTTGGAACCACATTCATTTTCTTGAAAAGTTTTTGGGATAGAAAAGCAAAGTTCACGAAGTGGATGGTGTCAGATGTATGGGGCTCCAACCATTTGAGCACGACCGAGGAAGGAGAATACATGTATTCCTGCCTCACAAGTAGACAATGGTGGTCGAGTATGGATTTGGTCATAAAATTGGTAGAACCAATTTCTCGACTACTCGAGATATGTCGACCAACGAAACCCGCAACGATGGCGGTGAATGGTTGGAAAGACGTACGAACTCAATTTCGAACTTCAAGACGTACTGAAAGAAGATGATGCCACTTATGGTCGTGTCATAAAGATTGTTAATAGAAGAATTGCAATGATGAAGGACCGCACGTACATAGTTCCAGGCAAGTTCATAGTTTCCTAAATCCAAATAAATATCACATATTTGTTGTATTTTTTCTAACATTCTAAGTGTGTTTGTTTGCACAGCATCGTTGCTAAACCCGCAGAGCCGCTTCTATAATGTGGGGAAGAATCCAACCCTCCTCGCTTCCCTGACAATGGCGATTCAAAGAATAGCCGATACACCCGACGACGCAGTGCAGGCTCTAGGCGAGCTAGAACAATACCGTAATCGACGAGGTTTATTTGCTTCAAATGAGGCTCACATGAGTGCTAATCGTCATTCTGCAGGTAGGTTGTTACGAACTTACATATACATGGAAAATGACCCATCACTATTAGTTTAACACAAATTTTATGTTACTTGTAGCTACATGGTGGATGACGTTTGGAGCGCAGACACCGACATTAACAAAATATGCCTTGCGGATTGTCTCACAATGTGTTTCGTCCAGTAGATGTGAACGAAATTGGAGCACATTTGCATTGGTACATACACAATTTAGGAACCTACAATCTAAGGCTACGATTGCAAGAGCATGAGACTAGAAATGAAGATAGAGATGTAGATCCTTTTGGCGATCTAATCAATGCCACTATGTACGACAGAGAGAACACAATCCATGAGTGGCTTGATAGCTCCATGATACAATCAGAGCCCCTACTCGACGAGGAAGGTGAGCCCTCAATGCCATCTACAGTTGTAGTTTATACCATCCCTCAAAAGGAATTGAATAAAGCACTAGATGATGAACCATTGAAGCAATGGACAAAGAAAAATACTGGCAAGAGTCATCTTGGGAAAAGGAAATATTGTAGCCAACCAACTGAAAAATTGGCTGAAGACTTTGCCTCACTTACACAAACAAGGAAACAAGTGCCTGACAAGAAAAAGAAAAAGGCCATTGAGGAGGATATTGTGGGAAGCGACGACGAAACAGAAAGTCCGCCATCTGATGAAGTCCAGTACCAAGAGTCTGGTGATAGTAGCTCTCCGTCGCCTGATGATGGTGCTGATGGTGGGACAGCTCATGATGCAGGACAAGACCAACCATTGGAATTCACATGCGAGCAAAACTTCACGCATGCTACTCAGGATGAAAACCATGGTTGTCATGCTTCAAAACTATTTGGTAAGACCTACACGACGGGTAAGGAGCGCTGAAAAGATCAATATCAGTCACATGACTCTTCTTTCCTATGAATCCCATGCTAGCTCTAGATCCACTCGGACTTATGGACGTCGAGATGCCAATCTATTGCCTTCTGGAGATGATTCTCATTTGTCCGACATCTCTTTTGATCCTAGTTCTCATTACGGTCTTGTGTCCTTCAATACCAATGCCAGAATGGTGTACCAGTGGGTCGAACCCTAATATTACCAACAACTTTACGATCATTGGCTACAATATACACTTGAGATCAATACAAGGCTCACCTAGCACAATTTGAAGGACTTATACTCTGATAACAACGACTACATTACACAACCTTCGCGTTTCTCGACAATGTATTGGTATGAATTATTTCTCATTATTGTTTTTCGTATGCTAGTCAAGCTATCGTTCATTATCATTAACTTATGTTTTTTATTATGTTACATGCTTTAGAACACTTGGACAAGACGAGAGGACTGCTCTAGGGAGTGCAGCAACCAAGGACTTTTTATGTACAACTTGAAACACTCTCATTAATATTTGCATTATTCAAAATTTAAATTTGATAAGTACCATTTTCACCATTTTTTGGTTTTTAGGTTTTTTCTTTTTTGCGGTTTCTGCATTCATTCTGGTCCGAATCGGTCCAAGAAAAAACGGATTCAAAATTTGATATTTGAATTCGCACCGGTTTTTTTTTTAAATTTCGAATCGCCTTTGGGTTACGATCTCTAGTGATGGTCGGGAATCTCCCCAGATCCGAGATTTTGATCCTTGGTTGTAGGAATTTATGTGATGTACATGTGTAGCCTTATGAGTCATATCATTAATGAAGGCATTCAAAGCCTTGACCACTTTGAAGTATTTTCCGAGAACAAGAATATGTTGGACTGACTAACTGAACTAGTAAAAGATCAACTACTTGCGAGTAATAATAGATACTGTTAACAGCCGCTGATTTTCTTGTAATATCCTGATTCGCATTAGATGTCAATTGAAATAAAGAGTGAATTAGACGATTTAACATGGAAATTCGGAATTTGGAGAAATTAGAAGAGAATTGGGAGTTAAGTTCTGAAATTTAGAAGTGTTTGGGGAGAGTTGAGGCGGTCGTCCCATAGCCTAAGTGGGCGGCGGACTTTACGCCCAAGGCCCATTAGTGGGCTGTCTTCAAGAGGGCAAGGAGGGGGTGGGCAGCAACCCTAGCCGCCACTGCCCAACCCCTTGTGCACCTCCCTCCTGTACCGCCCATGCCCCTATGCTCCTCCCCTCTGCCCTGCTGCTCCTGGCGCCTACTACTGCTGCTGTGGTGCCGTGAAGGGAAGCAAGGAGGCCAACAAGCAATAAGGGAAGGTACGAGGAAAAGGAAGAAGGAAGGGAAAAGGGGAGATCTCGCCGAAAATTCATGATCGACGTCGTGATCTCCAATGATAACGATCTGAAACCCTCTAGGATTCCCTAGTTGTTCGAGTTGTGGGATGTTTGATCAATAGGAAGATGGATTTCTTTTTTGTCCAAGTTTGTCAAGATTAGGGCAGAGGTTGCGGGGATGATTAGGGGTATCTAGACTCGGAATTAGAATTCGGTGTAATTAGAGAAAAGTTAGGTTATCGCGTTAGCCTTCAAGGAAGGTATGGATCGTTACAAACCGAGTAGCGAGCGAAAAGATACAGCTTTTGGAAGGTTGCTGTCCAGATTCCAGGCGTAATTAGCAGCATGTATTAGTCTGAAGATTAAAAATAGAAGATGGAATAATTTGGGGTTTTGGTCTACATGAAAAGTGTAGGAAATTTCTTGAGGGTTCCAGAGAGTCCAAGAACATGATTTTCAAACGAGTAGAACGGAAGTTATGAATTTTGGGAGACTACAGTCCAGAACCGGGTTGCTGCTGGACACAATCATGGGAAAACATCAATTTGACTGAGATAATGGCAGAATAGAATTTTGAACATAACTAGGAAGTGGTAGATAATTCTCTATAGTTTCTAAAAAATCATAGTTCATTATATTTATATGTGTGGATTAAAAGATATGAAAATATTAAGTCAGTTATCCAGAAGATGACAGAAATGTCTTCTGGGTTAAAAACGGGGGTTTAGATGATATAATCCGGACCAGGGATAGAAATCTCGACCGGTTACTGGCCTTACCAGTGGGCAGCGGGAAACGAAATCCTGGCCGGTTTTTCCGGAGTTTGCAAATTCAAAATTCAAATTTTGAGTTTCGGTTGATTTTTAAGCAAATTTAAACGAAATTCAACCGGTTTTTCCGGAAAACCGATGTCGGCCGATTATCGTTCGGTCCCTCACGGATTCAATCCGGTAACGGTATTTCGATCCTTGATCCAGACATTTGATCAACAAAGAAGTTATTGGAAATTTTGTATAGATACCGGAACTAATATGGTTTACCATAATACGATGTGGGAGTTGAAAGTTATGACAATTTTAGTGTGGAACAGAGGGGAGACTGTCTGGTAAAAGGGGAAAGTTGTGGAATTAGGGAGCACGTAGGAGAGTTGTTGATTAAGTGTTGTTTGTATTGTTGTAGCATGTATTGAGTTTGGGTGTTTACTGTAGAAGGAGTAGCTTCGGGATTGTTCACCATCAAATCATTCCAGTCCTCGCAACTAGAAAAGTAAGTGCATGGTAGAATGGTATTTGAGTGTTTGAAATTATTATTTGGTTAAGTGAATACTTGTCATGATTATTCATATGAATTATGCATGTTTCACATTGCCCACATGCTTTTGATAACTTGATGATGATTATGGAAGAATGGTGATTATATCAATTGTTAATGAAGAAATATAATAATAATTGTATTTCATGTTGAGCATACATGATGGAAAGATGTAACCCCACGGGAGTGGAATGAGATCCCAGTATGAAAAAAAAACGGACAATTGGTCCCCGTATTAAAGAATGCGGGCATGGGTGAACACCGATGGGTGTTACACTCCGCTATACCGGTATAAGCAGAAGATGAGTTGGGACATAAACCTCGCATTGCATTCACAAAAAGTGAAACATGATTTGAGATAATAAGACACGTGATTGGAAACTGATGAGAAGGAATATGAGGAACTGAGATAATGATAAATGGGAATGAATTGTTATTAAGTTGAGGCCTCGTTTATTATTCTGCTTTGTACTTTCTGAGTCGTGGCATAACGCTTGCATTACTGTTGTTTTAGGTGATCGTTGACAACACTTCTTGGGAAGGGATAGCAATTGGAAGACGACATACACTTGATTATTTGATCATTGTCATGAAGCAACTTTACCTTAACATAACGATTTAACCTCTTAGGCTATGATAGATATTGAATGATTCAAGATCATTGGTTGGAACTTGTTATTCATCCAATAGTCTCTTTTGGATTGGTTTTACTTAATTCTTGAACTGTATTTGTGCTTGCTATGTCATTTTTCTTAGGTTATTGTGACCCGTGGACAGGTTTTAGTTTTGAATTGCTTACTGGAATTTATTGTTAGTTGCTGTTAAAATTAGTAGTTAAGAGTCTTTTGGTGGCATTCTGGGCTCACTGTTGGACCTGAGGTGTTACAGTTGGTATTAGATCAGGCTTTAGATCCGTGATGAATAGATTAGCAAATCAGGCTTTAGATCCGTGATGAATAGATTAACAACTTAGGTAACCTAAAATTGCTAAAATTTGTTTTAGGACTAGTAAAACTAACTAAAATTTGCAAAAAGTTAGCTAACTTCAAATTACACACTAGTGCACAGCTGGATGGGAATGGGACGAGTATCGTATTTACGCTTTCGGTATGTTGTAATACTAATACATGAGTTGATATTGGTTCTTTGAACTTATTGTGTGTTGTTGATTGTAGTTGGTAGTCGATATCGAGAGGTAGAGATTGTGGTTGTGGTCATGGGTATAGTCAGGTTGTACCTCTGTTCGTGGTATGGGAATAGTGAAGTGTTTATCTCGGGTAAACTAGTTAAAGGTGTTGAGGATGGGTTTCTTTAAGAAGGTTGTTGTCTTCCTTGAGTTTGCATTAGTTATTCTTGTTACAGTTGCAGTTGATAAATTTTCTTGAGTTAGTGGTTACAATGCAGTTGATGGGTTTCCATTAGTTTTATTTGTTCCTTAAAGTAATTATTGTTTTCCTGACTTTTGAGTTGTTTTTGCTGCTTGTGAACGATGTTAATTTGCAAGATTGGTTGTTTCATGAGAGTTCTGTCTTTTTGTTGGTAAACATGACCCGATTGTTTCAATGGATATTTTGAAAAAACGGAAATAATCATTTACGAGTTCTTTATCATGTGGAAGCGTTAATCTTATGTAGTTCTTTTGGAGTAATTTGAACGCTGAGGTTTAATGCCTCACTTTTATGAAAGAAAATGTCAAAACCCTGTAGTGATGTCTTGTCATGCTTAAGTGAGAGGTTATAATTAAAAGAATTAATTGATATAGTATGAGTTATCAAGTTGGATTAGTAGCATGGTGCTAAAATTATTTTTAACTAACATCCATGGAAGTGAAATTGATTAATTTGATGTTGTCTTCTATTTGTTACATGATGAATTTTAAATAAGAGTATCCATACCTGTTTAAAACCTATGAATTGTTAAGAATTGTGGAATGTTGATGAACCAGCTTGATCAATAAGATTAAATAATTTGCTAAATTGTTAGATAAACTGGATTATTTGGTATCATTGGGTTAATCTAACCGTTCGTGATGGTTAAGTTAAGGATGTGTTCGAGCGTTGCCATAATGGATATTAATATGAAAATTATCTTTAATTGGCTACTTGATGATCTTATATGATTGCTAGATTTACCAAATTCTTTAATCATATTTTGTCGTAATTTCTGAACATGAGGTGAAATGTTGAATCTTTGTTTATAAATGGTTATATGATTACAAATAGAAGTAGGACCATAACTGCTTACATGATCAATAGAATTGTCAATTGCTAATGATAATATCTAGAGTACAATTGGTGTGTGTTAAAATTGGAATTAAGATCACTAAGAGTTGAATGAATGAAATTTAATAAGTGATTTATAATAGTGTGTTTTGTAAGATTGTCATGTGCTAGTACATACTTGTTAAGGGAGTTTTGTTTTGGTATTGGGGCTTGTGCACTATGTTTTCTCTAGAGCAAGTTGAGTGTTGCAATCTTATTATTTATTAAGATAACAAAAAATTATGAAACAACTTATTGTGTTTCTTTTGAAAAGTTTTAAGATAGAGTAATTGGGTATGATGATTCTTGGTAAGAGTGTATGGTATTGTTGTTAATAAAACTGTCGGTAAGGTTTTGTGATGGTGCTGTTGATTCTTACAGAAAGAAAATGGTTTCGAGATTTGTGTTCGTGAATCGTCATCTTTTTGACTTCATGATTTATGTAGTAACTGAAATTAGTTTGAGCAAGTGTCATGTGGAAAAACTTTATTGGTTCTTAAGTGATTCGTGTGATTTGGTTTTAAGAGCTCTTCTTGTTTGAGTTGGTAAAGTGACGTTGTAATCAAAGAAAGCAAAGTGACGTTATAATCAAAGAAAATTACTTTCCTTGTTAACGAAAAGAGTGAAGTAGAAGTATTCAAGATTGAAGTCAAGTTTTATAACTTGCAGATTATTTCAAGTGTGCCTAAACTTTCTGTTTTTGTTCCCCTTAATAATTCCTCGATTTTCAAAAGTAATAATTTATTCTTACTGGAGATTAGATGTTCTCTTCTTATGGGACATGTGCCCTCAACTGTGGACTCCTCTTTTGCTTTCCGATATCATTGTTATTCGACTATTTCTCTTAGTCTTGTGTTAACTGCGAATGGTAAACATTTTTATGTGCGGGAAATTATTTTTATTTATCTCTTATTTTGGGAAAGGAATAATCGATTTGTTTTACAAAACCTTGTAGAGAGTATAGTGGCAACTGGTTAGTAGTCGTAAGTATATGATTTTGTGAGACCTTGGGTTGCAAGTTAATTGAGGAGCACTGAAGAATGAATTGATTTCGTGATATAAATCTTGTAGAGAATTGGATCTAAAAGGAATGATAGTCGTTCGGGACAAAACTAATTATGTTGTTACAACTAGTAGAACCTATAGTGAATGGTGATCCAAGAATATCTGTTCATGTTGGTGGAATATTGAAATTATCAAATAGTTAAGAGTATTGCGATTGTGTTTTTGCAAAGTTGTGTAGGTAGATTGTGTTTTTGCAAAGTTGTGTAGGTGAAATCGAATGGTGTGGTTTAGTGAGGGTCTAAGATTAGTGAAGTTAATCATTTTAGGTAGTTAATTGATTAGTGGGGATTATTGATATTAATGACTGAAGATATTGTTTGAACTATAGGAAATTTAGTTTTATAGGAAGTTCATTATAGGAGTCTTTGCTGTTGAAATTGGGTTTGTGTTTGTGGATTTCATGTGGATATGTTCCAGATCTTAGGATGATGTGACAATTGGCAATGGCGTTTACGGTTTGTCGTTTCACGCGTTTTCGACAAAGTTCTGAGCTTCTTTGGATGAGGCGGTCCGACCGGTCCTTGCCGCAATGGTCCGCCAGGTCCCAAATCGATCGGACCGGCCATGTAGGGCTGATCGGACCGCGATGACCAAAGTGGTCAAAATGAGTGGGCCAAAAATAGGTGTTGTAGGCAAGTGAGGATCCCAATGCACTTGGTCTCATGATTTTGGAGTCTCGATAAAAGTTCTATTGGTTTAAAGTTTCGAAGGTTTGGATTTTGGGGGTTGAATTTGGCTAAGTCCCAAAGGCGGTCCGGCCGCTCACGAGGAGCGGTCCGACCGCCATGGGCGGTCCGACCGGCTCACTGAGCGGTCGAGCCCATATCGACTTGAACGTCGGCCAACCGTGGCGATGTTGATTGGTTAGGTCAAAGTCATTGGTATCGTGGCATATGATTTGCATGATGCATGTTTTGACTAACATGGGTCAAGTTGTGAAGAACTTGTTCCCGAATTCGTGTTTGCTTGTCTGTGGTTGTGCAGGTTGCTTGGTGGTCAACGACGGTCAACGGCGAGGAGAATCGGGACTAGACTTGAAGAGTTGAGGTCCAGAACGATCGACGATGCCGGGTGAGGTCAACGACTCAAGCGTGACACAAGATGGACAAGGGTGACCTATTGGCGAATCCATGACACATGGTGAAGCGGTTTAGGTCAAAAGGTTAAAGACGGCGCTTTGCGAAGCGTGCGTGTGTGACCCGTTTGTTAGTGGGCCTTAACGGGAGCCCAATGGAGTCAAACCCTAGGAGTCTAGGCCTCTACTATAAATAGGGGGAGGTGGTGGCTGCACCATCTAGCTCTTTTCTCTCTCGCCTTTTATGTTTTCAAAACCCTAATTGTCTTTAGGGGAGTTGAGGTGGAGGCAAGGGCTCTTGATGGTTTGTGGAGAATTTCGTGATCTTTGATTGTCCACTGATCCATGATGGTGGGGATGTAATCCAGCAACAATCACGAAATCAATCTATGCAAGGTTTGCTTGAGATAAGTCTCTTTTCGTTCTTGTTTTCAATTTGGTGATTTTAGGGCTTTCTTTGATCCACGAGTTTGTGATTGATTCTTTCACGTGAATTAGCTTGCTGTGATATGTGTGAATCTATCTAGCATCATCTTGATCATCAATCACTCACGAACAAGCAATAGGATCAAGTTTTCGTTCTTGCGGTTTTAGACCTTCGTTAATCAATTGACAATTGCTCAAGATCGTTCCAAGAATTATCATAATATTCGATTGGAATAGGTCCTCAATAGCATAGAGAAGGTGTGTGCAAAGTTTCGTGAAGTTTGGAGTTGAGAATCAAAAGTTAGACCTAATTGCAACTTCGTCATCGGTGATTTTTTCTTGTTTGGATCGGTTACAGATGCCGGTCCGATCAGCTTGTCACCACGGTCCGAGCCGATTTTGAGCGGTCCGACCGCCGTCACCACCTGCGGTCCGACCGCCGACAATCGGTCCGACCAGGTTCACTCTGATGATCGACCGCCAAGATTTGTATTGCTTTGATTCTTGCGATTATTGTCGCATTGCTTAGGGGTTTTATTGGATTCAATACTAGTCTTCCACAGTCTTGGTATATTGATCTTCATAGCTTTCTAATAGTTCTTTGGAGTGAAATTGTATTGAGTTCATAATTTGTGAAAAAGTGGCGTGCTCCTATTCACCCCCTCTAGTCGCCTTTACGGTCCAACAAGTGGTATCGAGCCTGTTAGTTCAATCTTGATCTTAACAGGTCACTTGAACTTTGGCGATGGATAAGTTTTCTACTAAACCGCATATCTTCGATGGGCACGACTATGCCTATTGGAAGAATCGTATGCGCGTCTTTCTTGAGAGCGAGGACAAGCTATTTGGGATGTTGTTAGAGCCCATTGGTTATTCTGAAATTGCTACACTCGCTACGCAATTCTTTTGGCTAACAACAATAAGGCTAAGAATCTTTTATATGGTGCACTTGGTAGACAAGAATATGATCGAATTTGTAATCTTTCAATCTGCGCATGAAATTTGGAACACTCTCGAAACATATCATGAGGGTTCGTCCCAAATCAAAAAGGTGCGCCAAAGCTGTTTACAAGCGTGAATACAATAAATTCGAGATGCGTCTGGAGAGAGCATCGATGACATTTTCGATCGCTTTAATAAAGTGATTAATCAAATGAAAGTCGTTGATATTGAATATTCTCAATCGAAAATGCCACCCACCTCTTGGGTGCAATCAACACCAAGGAGTGGGAGATGAAGGCTCTTGCTATAGAAGAGAATGTTGATCTTTGAGTCTTACTTTAGAATTGCTTTATAGTAAACTCAAGACTCATGAAATTAAAAGAGTTGATCATCCCAAGAAAGATAATTTAGCTTTGGTAGCGATCCTCACAAAAGGCTTTTGATGACTCTTTTGAATCTTCTTCGGATTTTCATTTGCTTGCTTATCTGCGATTTACGAGGAGGAGCTTGAAAATATTCTGAGACGAGTTAGCCCTTTTAGCTAAAAATTCACACGGGCTTACAACAATGTGAGAAATAAAAAGAGAGGTGGTCTGTTACTTGCTATGAGTGTGAGAGCTTTACCACATCCGCCAATTGCCCCAAGCTAAAAGGTAAGGGTAAGCACAGGGAGGAGAAGACAGCTTGGAAGAAGCCTCATGATAACAACTCTGAGTATGATGCTGTCAAGCTCATAAAGGCCGCTCACCGGGTCCTTGCCGCTTTTGGAGAGCAATCCATTAGTGATGTGGACTCCGGGAGCGAAGAGGAAAAGAAAGGAAGGCCAAAGACTTTTCGGCATGTGCTTCATGGTCGACAACCGACGACATTGATAATGATGAGGTATCTTTTTCTTATGATGAGCTTTACGCTAAATATAATTCTATAGTTGAGCAAGTGCTTAGTCAAGATGAAGCGCTAGAATTTGTCATGACTAAAAATAAGAAACTAGAGTCAAAAATTGGTAAACTAAAACTAGAACTTGCAAATGTTAAGACTCTTGAACCTGATGAATGTTTATCTTGTCATG
Source organism: Hsuehochloa calcarea (assembly GCA_036346395.1). Classification (NCBI taxonomy): domain Eukaryota; kingdom Viridiplantae; phylum Streptophyta; class Magnoliopsida; order Poales; family Poaceae; genus Hsuehochloa; species Hsuehochloa calcarea. The sequence continues at coordinate 13,571,667 of CM070596.1, read as the reverse complement.
ATATGCACTCGAATTGGCTAAAGCGCAATCTGCTCACAATATTGCTTTACAACAACTTGAAAATGCTAGAACTGAGCTAATTGAAATTAAATCTGCTCCTTGTGAAAAATGCTTAGAGTCTAGCAAGTTGATTGCTTCTGATGTGATTGATTCTAGCCCTTGCACTTCATGCTTAGAAAAAGAACGTGAAATCAAAGATATCTTAGAAGCTGCTAGAGTCAAATATGCTAAACTTAAGGACAATATTGAAAATACTACTTGTGCTTCATGTTCCGCTCTTAAGCTTGAAATTGCTTTGTATAAGGAGAAATCAATGGATAAAACTTGTCATGCTTGTGTTAACTTGAGAAAAGAAAATGCTTACCTTCATGATACATTAGAGAAATTTTCTAAAGGTAAGAAACAATTAAATATGATTCTTGACAAGTCTAAAACTCCTTATAAGAAGGAAGGTTTAGGATTCAATTCTTTTCAAGACAATTCAAACCCAAAAGTCATTCAAGTCTTGGAAAAGGTTTAATTGAATTCAAAACTCAACTCGCAAAAACATCTTTTAAATCGCAGGTTTTGCCCAACCTTGTATCAATTCAAATGGTGCTTCTTCTAGTGGTACCAAGTACCATTGCACTTATTGCAAGAAAAGTGGGCATTTGATTGAATTACATTGGCGTAGGTTGAAAAATGATAGGAAAAATCTTGATAGAATTTCATTCATGCAACCTAGAGCTATTATGAGACATGGTAACACCGAAAGGAATAAACACGGATTAGGATTTTCTCACATGCTAATCATTATGTTTCTACATATCCTAATTCTCATGTTCTTGATCACGGTCGATCATTTGGTGCTCACCGGTCCCGATATGATATGGTCGGCCTTGACTCGACTGGCCAAGACGGGCCGATCACCGACGATTTAATTCCATGTTAACTTAAACATTGCTCATAACAGAATTTTAGATGAAATCAAGGATAACATACGCTTTGCATACTACTGCATGACGTGTGTCTCGATCTTTGGTTCCCAAGTCTTGTTTAACTAACTTGATGTCGAGACACATCGTTCTTCAGTGCCTTGATTTTTCGGGATTACCGCGGAAAGAGGAAGGGCACGTGCTTTGCCGACTCGATTGTTCACATCGTATTGCAGAGACTCAAGATGGTTCACCTCCTTCACGCGATCGACGGGTCTCAAGCATCTCCGAGAACTTCCCATCGCCAGGTAGTTAAGCTCTTATTCAGTGTACTTACACTCTACTCTCTTTGTATGGCATTTGATATTCCTATTCTTTATCCTTGTCCATTCGGGGTTTTTCTTATCCTAATTATGCGGTCATCGGCTAGATAGGAAGAGTACCTCAGCGCTTGTCACCCACTAGATTCTTCTCTTGTATCTTGTTTTTATCCCCACCAAATCTTTAGACCCAACTAGGTTTGCCACCTTGAGAAGCGAGTTAGGGTTATTTATCCTTATGGGTTGGTTTGAGGGGAGTTCGATCTTTTCCGATCTTTCCTTGTTCTTTTGATCTTTTATTGTTCTTTTTACGAACTTAGTGATCTTTTGAACTTTTAAGTTTTAGGCTTTTTATTTGCATCTCATTGTATCATATTACATTCATATGAAAAATCCAACAAGTGGTAACAACAAGTGGTTCTGACAAGTGGTATGAAAAATCCAAAAGATGCATTATAATATAAGTTTTTACGCTTATCTTTTAAAATTGATGGAGCTTTGCCTATTACCCTTTGGAGCTTTTGTATTTCAATTCTTGCTCAATATCATGTCTAGTTCTTTGACTTGCTAGAATTATCATGCTTTTACATGTGTAGCTAAGTCTTTGCCATATGAGCTAGAACCTTTTAAACAACTCAAATTAAGAAATTGCAATTTGTGGATGTTTTAGCGAGTTGTGTAATTAGTGCTCCTCTTGTGACATTGGCCTGTGAATTGCTTTGTTAGCTCTTTGATCTAAAATTGACCATTACTTGAGCTTTTGTGTTCTTGAGATTCTAAAATGCTCTTGTGAAAATGAAAATCAAGATTGTCTTATGCTTAAATTGTGCCAAACTATTCTTACGAGGCCCTTGTCAAATGACATGAACTTGGAGATAGTTTGATGATCCGAGACGATCTCATGGGGATTGCTTGTCGAAATGACATGAACCTCAAGATTTGTCGCCGGTAGAAGCTTAGAAAGAGTTTGTGGATGGCTCCTAGTCCAGGATCTTCTTTACTAAGATATACCTTTAATCAACTTTTGGTGAAGCTTAGGATGAGTTTGTGGATGGCTCCTAGTCCGGATCTTGTCACTAAGTTAGATCATTAGTCAACTTCAATATTCAATGCAAATGAGAAAAATGTTGACAAATAGGCGTTTACAAAATATTGAGCAAAATGATTCAATACGGACTTGATTGACTCTTAATGTGGTCTTTGTTAGATTTTGATCTCACTTTGACATTTTGACATGGCCAATTTCACTTTAGGATCCTGTTGATGAACTTGTTGAATTTGAAGCGTTGCTTAAATTGATCAAATCTATCGCTTTACTTTTGAGCCTTTGTGCTTAGCTTTGATATATATGTTTTACCATGATCTTGCTAGTATGTGTCGGGCTGATATCTTTGTTTGTGCAATATTAGAGATACTAGCTTTGTTCTTTTGGGTAATCTCCAAAGCTTCTTGTAATCAAAATTGAAAAATACAAAAATGAAGCCACCCATTGCACTTCATGCATGCTCCTGTTTATGCTTCTTTTATTTGCTTCTTTCTTTATCATCTATTGGTTATCTCGGATGAGAGGAAGGCGTGATTCCTTGATGAATCCATTGTCAAAGGGAGAAGATGTGTTAATTAATGAGAAGATATTTCTTTGGGAGAAGATGTGTTATATTTTTTGCTATTTTTATTTGAAGAAGATGTGTTAATGAGAAGATATTTCTTTGTTGGGAGAAGATTAAACAAAGGGGGAGTAACTGAAAAGTTGAAAGTTTTTGAAAATCGAGGATCATAGTGAGGGGGAGTTCTTGAGTTGCATTCTTATTGTTTTATTGAATATTCGAACTTGAATTGCATTCTTTTATCCTCACAATGATCATAGGTCAATTGAACAATTGTTCTTTCATATGGACCTCATGTGAGAATTTTGACCCTTTCTCGAAATCAAAGTTTTGATGCTTGCTTTTGCCTTGTCTCACATGCCTATACTATTACGATGCCACTTGGTCATTTTCATTGCTTTTTCTTGCTTATGGACCAAGTTGTGCCTTTGTCTAAAACCGCGAGTAAACTCGTTTTCAAACCTCTTACTTACATTTACGGATAATTGCCAATGTGTTCATCAAGGGGAGATTGTGGATTTCATGTGGATATGTTCCGATCTTAGGATGATGTGACAATTGGCAATGGCGTTTACGGTTTGTCGTTTCACGTTTTCGACAAAGTTCTGAGCTTCATCGGCGAGGCGGTCCGACCGGTCCTTGCACTGATGGTCCGATCGGTCCCAAATCGGTCGGACCGAAGCCATGTAGGGCTTGTCGGACCGGCGATGACCAAAGTGGTCAAAATGAGTGGGCCAAAATAGGTGTTGTAGGCAAGTGAGGATCCCAATGCACTTGGTCTCATGATTTTTGGAGTCTCCATAGAAAAGTTCTATTGGTTTAAAGTTTCGAAGGTTTGGATTTTGGGGTTGAATTTGGCTAAGTCCCAAGGCGGTCCGACCGCTCACGAGGAGCCGGTCCGACCGCCATGGGGGCGGTCCGACCGGCTCGCTGGAGCGTCGACCGAGATCGACTTGAACGTCGGCCAACTTCGTGGCGATGTTGATTGGTTAGGTCAAAGTCATTGGTATCGTGGCATATGATTTGCATGATGCATGTTTTGACTAACATGGGTCAAGTTGTGAAGAACTTGTTCCCGAATTCGTGTTTGCTTGTGCGTGGTTGTGCGGGTTGCTTGGTGGTCAACGACGGTCAAGCGGCGAGGAGAATCGGGACTAGACTTGAAGAGTTGAGGTCGAGCGATCGGCGATGCGGGTGAGGTCAACGACTCAAGCGTGACACAAGATGGACAAGGGTGACCTATTGGCGAATCCATGACACATGGTGGCGGTTTAGGTCAAAGGTTAAAGACGGCGCTTTGCGAGCGTGCGTGTGTGACCGCTTGTTAGTGGGCCTTAACGGAGCCCAATGGAGTCAAACCCTAGGAGTCTAGGCCTCTACTATAAATAGGGAGGTGGTGGTCGCACCATCTAGCTCTTTTCTCTCGCCTTTTATGTTTTCAAAACCCTAATTGTCTTTAGGGAGTTGAGGTGGAGGCAAGGGCTCTTGATGGTTTGTGGAGAATTTCGTGATCTTTGATTGTCCATCGATCCATGATGGTGGGGATGTAATCCAAAGAACAATCACGAAATCAATCTATGCAAGGTTTGCTTGAGATAAGTCTCTTTTCGTTCTTGTTTTCAATTTGGTGATTTTAGGGCTTTCTTTGATCCACGAGTTTGTGATTGATTCTTTCACGTGAATTAGCTTGCGTGATATGTGTGAATCTATCTAGCATCATCTTGATCATCAATCACTCACGAACAAGCAATAGGATCAAGTTTTCGTTCTTGCCCGGTTTTAGACCTTCGTTAATCAATTGACAATTGCTCAAGATCGTTCCAAGAATTATCATAATATTCGATTGGAATAGGTCCTCAATAGCATAGAGAAGGTGTGTGCAAAGTTTCGTGAAGTTTGGAGTTGAGAATCAAAAGTTAGACCTAATTGCAACCGTCATCGGCCGATTTTCTTGCAAGCCAGATCGGTTTCAGATCACGGCCCGATCGCCTGTCACCACTGGCCCGAGCCGATTTTGAGCGGTCCGACCGCCAAAGATAATAATGGTCCGACCGCAGCGGCAATCGGTCCGACAGGTTCACTCTACAAAGGCGGATCGCCAAGATTTGTATTGCTTTGATTCTTGTCGATTATTGTCGCATTGCTTAGGGTTTTATTGGATTCAATACTAGTCTTCATTTGATCTTGGTATATTGATCTTCATAGCTTTCTAATAGCTCTGGAGTGAAATTGTATTGAGTTCATAATTTGTGAAAAAGTGGCGTGCTCTATTCACCCCCTCTAGTCGCTTTTACGGTCCAACAGTGTTTTATGCTAGATCCTTGGTTGCCCAATGATTATGTGTAAAACTAGTAGAATAATAGTGGATTTTGAATAGTATGACGATCATTGATAGAACCTTTTTGATGTAGTAAATGAGTGTGTGTGTGTGTGTGTGTGATGTGAATTTCAAGTTGACTATCCTTAACGGATTGAGGTGATGTGATCGTAGGTGAAATCTATGTTGAGGTGCATTGGGAATTATTTATCAAAGTAATTCCATTGGTAGAGGAGTTGGCTAAAATATGTTATTATAAGGGTTAGTAGAGTTTCTCTACAAAGGTATGGATGATGTATTCGGTTTGAGCATAGCGTTGAGGTTGCCAATTTAAAAGAAATGAGTTAGTGTGTTATGTGATAATTTGGAATCCTATGGTTTAAGGGAAATTAAATTTTTTAAAAAGGATTAAGAAAAGGGGGTATTCTCAGGTAATGAAATATTCTCTTGGTTCTTATTTGAGCTATGTGTTTATGACGGACATCATTTGCAAATTGAATTGGTTCTTGTTGGTATGTGTGGTACTTCCTGTTAAAACTAGGGGGTAATGTGGGCAGTCAAGTGAACTTTGCATTTGCCTTTATGTGGTGTTTATTTACAAACTAGTTATTTTGGAAGAGGAAAAGATTTCTTGATGAGTTTTTTATTTTGGATTGGAGGTTTTTGGAGGAGGGGTGGGCAGCAACCCTAGCCGCCAGCCCTGACCACCACCCCCCAAGCCGCCACCCCCCACCCCTGCGCACCTCTCTCCTGTGCCGCCCCTGCCCCTGTGAGCCTCCCCTCTACCTTGTTGCTCCTGGCGCCTACTGCTGCTGTTGTGGTGTTGTGAAGGGAAGCAAGGAGGCCAGCAAGGAATAAGGGAAGGGAAGGTAGGAGGAAAAGGAAGAAGGGAAAAGGGGAGATCTCGCAGGAAATTGATGATCGACGTCGTGATCTTCAAGGGTAACGATCTGAAACCCTCTAGGATTCCCTAGTTTAGTTCTTCAAGTTGTGAGACGTTACGTTAATAGGAAGATGGATTTTCTTTCTGTCCAGGTTCGTTGGGATTAGGGCAGAACGTTGCGGGGATGATTAGGGGTATTTAGACTCCAAATTAGAATTTGATCATTTGATGTAAATTAGAGAAAAGTTAGGTTATCACGTTAGCTTTCCAGAAAGGTACGGATCGTTAAAAACAGAGTAGCGAGCGAAAAGATACAGCCTCCGGAAGGTTGCTATCTAGATTCTGGGCGTAATTGGCAGCACAGCTCGTATTAGTTTGTAGATTAAAAATAGAAGATGAAATAATTTGGGGTTTTAGTCTACATGAAAAATGGTAGGAAATTTGTTGAGGGTTCCAGAAGTTATGAATTTCGGGAGATTGCAGTCCAGAACAGGTCTACTGCTGGACACAATCATGGGGAAAAAATAATTTGACTGAGTTAATGGTAGAATGGAATTTTGGGCATAACTAGGAAGTCTTAGATAATTCTCTATAGTTTCGAAAAGTCATAGTTCATTATATTTGCATGTGTGGATTAAAAGATATGAAAATATTAAATTTGTTGTCCAGATTATAACAGATCTGTCTTTTGGATTAAAAACGGGAGTTTAGATTATTTAATTTGCATATGTAATCAACTAAGAAGTTGTAGGAAATTTTGTATAGATTCCAGAACTAGTATGGTTTACCATAATACGTGTTAATGATAGTAATGTAATTTTAGTCTAGCTAGAGTTTCTAGTCTAGGGTTTCACTTGTACACTATATATAGCCCCTTGGGCTCTTGCAATACAATCAAGAATTCAGCCCTCATTTCATCTCCTCTCCCAAAATCTAACATGATATCAGAGCCTAGATCCAAACTCTAGTCTCTATCTTCTTCCACCCAAGCCGCTCCCGGGAGGAGCAATCTCTACTTCCAGGGGCAGCACCTCATCTCGTTTTTATCTTTAGCATCTGTAGTTTCTTAATGTAAAACAGTACCAGCATCTCTTCGAGTAGCAGCAGCACCAATCAGCGGCAAGTGTGCCCAAGCTTGGTACTGCTCTTCCGGATCGACTGGAGCTCCTTACTCACCAGATCCTTCCGCGACAACGCATCGCCTAGAGCTCCTTCCTTGCCGGATCAACTCCCCAGATCTGGCACTGGGCTCATCTACGTCATCACCACCCCGGATCTGGCGCTTGGAGATTGTCTACGTCGTCCTCGTCGCGATTCGACAACCTCCACTTGCGCTCGCTCCTCGCCGATCCACTCTGGATCCGACGACTGGAGCTCGCCCGCACATCGACCTCGTCTCCTCAACTAGATTCGGCGACTGGAGCTCTCCCCTTTCCGGCGCCGCCGCCTCGACTCGGGCCGAGGTCTTCACCCATGCATGCGCATAGCGCTTGCTGCTCCTCCATTCATGGAGCACTACCGCCGATCCAGACTCGCCTTCACCGTCACCGACACCAAATCGTCTTTGTCGCCTCTTCTGGACCAGCGGGGAGCTCATCCTTCACGCCGCGCTGTCGATCTGCGCGAGCTCGAAGCTAGAGGCCGCCGCTCCGGATCTGCCTCACCTCCCCTCTAGATCGCGCCGCCTCACGAATCCACACCGCCTGGAGCTCATCCACTTCCTCTGCTTCTGCCGCCAACGAAGCATCGCCAAGTCCGCGAGGATCGTGGATCCAGCATCGCCTCGCCGCCTGGTGCTCATCCACTACTCCCTCTACGCCGCCCGACGCCTCATCTTCAAGCAACCTCGGTCCTAGAGGCCGCCGCCGCTGGATCCGGGTATTACCCGTTGGGACTAGCCTTCTTGCTAGCGAGTGCCCATTAGGGTTGGCCTTCTTACCGGCTTTGTTGTCGCTGCTCTGCTGGCCATCTTCATCTCCAAGCTCTTGCTCCGTTCCTCTCCTTGTCATCGACACCTGCTCCGTGGCTATCTTGGGTTCGGTTTGCTCAGCCGCAATCTACACTCGACCATCTTCTTCACGGACTAGGAGTCAATTGCTCTGCTCCTTGCTGCAACTTTGGTCAGCCCTACTCCAGAGCACTCTGCTCCTGACTCTTATCACTGCTCCCTCTGCTGTAGCACATGTTATTTGTTCGTTCAGCTTCTGTTGGGCCTAGTGGTCTGCTACTTGTTGTTCGTGTGCTACTGCTCGAGACTTGTGGTGCTGAATTGCTTTTGGTGTTGGCCGGCTGTATTTTGTGAGCTGCTGCGTTGGTGCTTGTGTGATCACTGCTAGTATCTGTTGCACCTAATATGATGTTGCTGCTATTATCTTTAGTCTATTTCCTTTGATATCCATCTAGTCCATCCAAGTCCAATGCATCTCTTTGAGTTCGTCGAGGTCGTGCCAATTCATCATATCCTTTGTTGATCAGCCGATTGCTTCTTCCCTTATCAGGTTGCCGCGGTCCGTCCATTGGATCGAGTGCGGTCACCCCCATCATCGTTGTTGATGCGACTATGCCCTCTTAGTCCTCTCTTGTAGCCATCTTGCTACACATCTTCGCATCATTACGACTCTTGACCAATGGTCTTCTTTGTCGTTATCATCAACTATCTCTTCATCTTTGTTTTCGTCGGCCGCCAGATTCGACACCGTCACCTTATATCTTGGGTGGGTGAATCTGGTCCGTCGTCTTTGCCTTCGTCGAGTGCTAGATTCGACACCGTCACCTCACTTCTTGGGTGGGTGGATCTAGTTCATGTCCTCGTCTCTATCTCTCTTCATCGGCTTGATTTGACATATCTCTCTATTCCTACCGGTTTCAACGTCTTCAAATCAAGACATTCGTGTGTAAAGAGACGAAGGACAATTTTTGTTCAACAGTTGCATGCTTCGACGACATCTTCAAGCCCAGACTTCGGATTTATCTTTTATTTTAGTGTTGTCCTCTTCAAACTCGATGCTATTTGCATACCCATTGAGTTTGAGTGGGGGTGTTAAGGATAGTAATGTAATTTTAGTCTAGCTAGAGTTTCTAGTCTAGGGTTTCACTTGTACACTATATATAGCCCCTTGGGCTCTTGCAATACAATTAAGAATTCAACCCTCATTTCATCTCCTCTCCCAAAATCTAACAACACAATGTGGGAGTTGAAAGTTACAATTTTAGTGCCGGAACAGCAGGGGAGACTGTCCAGTAAAGGGGAAAAGTTGTGGAATTGGGGAGCACGTAGGAGCGTTGTCGATTAAGTGTTGTTTGTATTGCTTTAGCTTGTATTGAGTTTGGGTGTTTACTGTAGTAAGAGTAGCTTCGGAATTGTTGTCACATTCGAATTATCCCGGTCGTCACAACTAGAAAGACAAATGCATAGTGGAATGGTATTTGAGTGTTTGAAATTATTATTTGGTTAAGTGAATACTTGCCATGATTATTCATATGAATTATGTTTGTTTCACATTGCCCACATGCTTTTGATAACTCGATAATGATGATGATTATTATATCAATTGCTAAGAAAGAAAGATAATAATCATTGCATTTCATGTTGAGCATTCATGATAGAAAGATGTGACCCCACGGGGGTAGAATGAGGTCTCCGTATGAAAAAGGATGGGCAATTGGTCCCCGCATTAAAGAATGCGGGTATGAGTGAACACCGACGGGTGTTACACTCCGCTATACCGGTATAAGCAGAAGATGAGTTGAGACATGAGCATGAGCCTTGCATTGCATTCATGAAAAGTGAAAAGTGATTTGAGATAACGACACGTGAATGGAAACTGGTGAGAAGGAATATGATGAACTAAGATAATGATAAATGGGAATGAATTGTTATTAAGTTGATGCCTCGTTTATTATTTTGCTTTGTACTTGCTGAGTCATTGACTCACCCTTGCATTACTGTTGTTTTAGGTGATCGTTGACGACGTTTCTTGGGAAGGGATAGCAATTGGAACCAGTGTTTCTGCTACCGGTTGGAAAAAAAAATTCGAAGGGTAGCGGTAACGCCGGTTACCACCGGTAACCAGGAATTTCAGTCAAATTTCGACCGAAATTTACCAAAAAAAAATCGGATTTTAAATTTAAAAAAAATCAAATTTGAACAAAATTGAAGCAAATTCGAATTTTTTTGGACAAAATTTTATCAAAACCGAAATTTTCGAATGTGGTTTGAATTTTACCGGCGATAACCGGTTACCGCCGGTAACCGGCGAAATTTCGCCGAAATAATTTTCACTGATTGGAACACGGTATACATTCGATTATTTGATCATTGCCATGAAGCAACTTTAACTTAGCATGACAATTTAACCTCTTAGACTATGACAGATAGACATTGAATGATTCTAGACGATTGGTTGGAACTTGTTATTCATCCAATAGTCTCTTTTGGATTGATTTTGTTTAATTCTTGAATTATTATATTACGTTACTATCTAGAGTTTAAATATATGCGCTTGTCATGTCGTTATTCTTAGGTTATTGTGACCTATGAACGGGTTTTAGTTTTGAATTGCTTGCTAGAATTTATTGTTAGTTGTTGTTAAAATTAGTTAGGGTCTTTTGGTGGCATTTCGAGCTCAGTGTTGGACCTATGTGTTACATTTCTATTAGTCAAACATTTTCTGGACAGCAATTTCAGACAAAAAAAGACCTAAAACTAGTAGCATAATGTATTGCTTAATAGATGTCCAGGGATTGTTTTGTTTGTGCAAAAATTTACCATAATTTGCGTTGAAATTTTGTCATCGATTTGGTTGCCCACAAATTGGCAAAGATTTGGCAAGAAGATGAACTAGGATCCAAATGTGAATAGAATCTCGCCAAAATTTGGGCAATAGACCAAATGCATGGCAAATCTGGTCAACAATGAATGTTTTCAGCAACCAAATATTGGCAAATGTTAGCTGCAAACCATACAGGCCAACAGACGAGAGGATTTTCTCAATAATTTTACACTTTGACCTTTTTATGCAGTTTAAGACTTCGGCTGAATTCTTTCCATAAATATCCACAGGGTTACCAATCTTAATCCTCCCAATTCGGCTGAATTCATTTCCATAAATATCCACAGGGGTTACCAATCTTAATCCTCTCAATTCTCCTCCATATTGGTGAGTGGCAACACAATTCTAACACCTGCCCTCTTCAACCATTAAACCAAAATTCGCATCAAAGCATTTCACTCCACCAAAATCAAATGGTTCTCAGAAGTCAGAACAGTATTAGGCAGAATTGCACACCAAACATTAAAACTTAAAAGTACTTTATACTAGTTTTGCCAAGGCGTATGGAACTGATACTGAAAGGTAATATTCACAAACCTCAAGGGAGACAAATCTCAAGTTTAAGAACTTGTCTGAACTATCTGAAGCTGATTCAGGGTGCCTTTCCTTCCGTTCTTCCCATAAATAACTGCGCCAGAAAGAACCAAATACCACAAATGATCCTGTGCACCACATATTGACCACAAAGTGTGATTCTGAATTGATAAGACAAACAGGAATAATTTTGTGCAAAAAAGCCAGCGGTAGTCATCATTTCCATTACTACTCCGTTACAAAATAGATGCCGTTTCACACATCGACATGGTATCCAATACACACCTTCGGCATTACTTTTTTTATAATTATTGTTATGAATATTGTGTGTGTATTCGTGAGGCCTAATGGACAATATATATAGGGAGTACAAGGAGATATGCCATGTGCAGATAAGGAAATACAAAAGGATTCCTATTCTAACCCCCACCCCCCCCATGCAAGTTGTATGCAATAGCATTGCATTTGAAAAGGGTTGACATTAAAATATGGAAAATCCAAAGTCCAAGTCTTGATAATGTCGTCGTAGCGTGCAGATCTTGGAAAATATGTCGAGTATCAAAAGATCTCCCATCCGGGGTCATGCGACAGTCCATAAAGCACAAGATGCAGGGGCTGAGAAAGCAGAGGCAAGCGAGAGCAAAGTCGACAGCGACAACACGACAAAGAAGATGATGAAACCGACAAAAATAAAGAAAGTTGTCAAATCAAGCCGAAGAGTAATAAATAGAAGCATGGCGGCGCAGATCGAAGCCCAAGACAGCGGCGGCGCAGTGCACAAGAAGTGCAACTGAGGCGCAGTGCGGAAGAAGCACGGCGGCCTTAAAAGCTCGGAGTGGCAGCTAAGAGAGAAGCGGCGGCATCATAACGACTTCTACGATCTGCAGCGAGTCGAAGAAAAGAGCGACAGCTGCTATCATGCAAAAAGGGAATTCTTATGCTTCTATGACTGACAATAACTTTGTAGACTCGCATGGCTTAGACAAACCCCAAGATAGAGTGCTATGGACTTCAAAGGACGCAACGGAAGAAAAAGGACTCAAAAGTGCAGCAAATACTAGCAACACTAGTTTTTTTTCCAATCTACTTCCTCGACTCGCCAACCTCTCTCACAACCCTCCCTTTTTCTCCTCTCGTTCTCCTCTCCTCAATTCAATGAGAAAAAGGAAGACAGAGGAGCCCGACTTCTTTGCCCCCACCTTTTCCTCTCTCTCCACCGAACGGGAAGGCGACAGAATCGCCCGCCGGCCGGCGCTCCCGGCTGTCGAGGCGGCGGCCACGGAGAGGCGACAAAGTAGAGGGAGGTGGCGCCAGATCTGAGCGGAGATGGTGGCGGCCCGATCTAGGCGACACGAGGTCGAGGCGGCCCGGGCGGAGCTCGAGGGCGACCGGATCAGGCAGCGACGGTGCCAAATGGATCGACTTTGCTCCACGGCCGCCGCACCAAGTCGCCGCCGACACCTTCCACGTCTGCCGCAAGATCCCCGTGGGTGGCGGCGAAGGGTGTGTTCAAGAAGTTCGATGCGAACAGGGACGGGCGGAGCTAGCAGCGCTGTTCGAGAGCGTGGACCACGCGACCACGAACGACGATGTGGCGCGCATGATGGAGACCGACGCGGACAGCAACGACTACATTAGCCTCGCCGAGTTCGCGGCCATCAACACCGCCGCGGCGAGCGACGCAACGGTGGTCGAGGACCTATGCCACGCGTTCTGGGTCTTCGACGCAGACGAATTTCACGGCGACTCCCTGATGTCGAAGAAGATGACAATGCCGCTGCTAGATGGATACAACTAAGACTAATATGGCCGCCCCGGGGAACGAAGATTACTCTTCCCGAGGGCAGCGGGCAGCAGAAGCGGTTAGAGGCTAGGGTTTTAATATTTGCTCTAATACCATGTTATGAATATTGTGTATGTATTCAAGAGGCCTAATGGGCAATATATAGGGTACAAAGGGGGATATGCCATATACAGATAAGGTAATACAAAAGGCAGATAAGAAAATACAAAAGGATTCCTATTCTAACACCCTATTTGAGAAAGTCGAGGCAGGCGGGTGCAAAGTCGACCGCGGAAACATGACGAAGAAAATGATGAAACCGACAAAAATAAAGATGTCAAATCAAACCGAAGAGGAATAGATAGAAGCATGACGGCGCAGATCGAAGCCCAAGACAGCGGTGGCGCAGTGCACATGAAGCGCAACGGAGACGCAGTGCGGAAGAAGCACGGCGGCCTTAGAAGCTCGAGGCGGCGACTAAAAGAGAAGTGGCGGTATCGTAACGATTTCTACGATCTGCGGCGGCTCGAAGAGAGAGCGGCGGCTGCTGCCATGGAAAAGAGAATTCCTATGCTTCTATGATTGACAATAAATTTGTGTGCTCGCATGACTTAGACGAACTCAAAAATAGAGTGATACAGACTTGGGTGGACGCAACGAAAAAACGACACAAAGTAGCAGTTGATACTAGCAACAGCAGAAGACCCACCTCCTCATCCAACCAGCAAGCAATAGTGCATCTCCTCAGCTTGAAGCAACACCATCAACAGCCCAAAAACAACGTAATAGCCCATTCTCTGTTTTCTAGTGAAGGGAGCCAAGGATAAGTAGAGGGTGAAAGGACCCGTGCAGGTGCCCACCATGGTGCTTCACATCACCACCAGGAAGTCTCCTTGTGGCGAAGGTACCAACACCTGGGATTGGTTTGTGATGCGGGTTCACAAAGATTCTCCATCGCATCGCCACCTCCCTCTTCCCTCCCTATCCTCAAGGCGAAACCCTGGCCCGCGACCTCCTCACCTCCGACGAGCGATGGCGGCCGAGATAGCGTGCGCGCCGCCAATGAAGGCCAACAAGGCAAGGTTCGAGGGCGTGCAGGAGGCGTAGCACGGGATCCGCATCAGCCTCTCGTCCAAGAGCATGAAGAACCTCTCAAGTCTGCACCAATCTGGTGAATGAGCCGCGGCAGTAGCCCGAGGGAGATGCAGCAAAATCCGGGGCCGACCTTCGGGGCGTCGTGGATGGCGCGGAGCAGAGGAGGGGGGTGGCGCTGGACCCGAGCGCCACCGCGCAGAGGTGGTGGCACCGAGGCGGCGGCAAGAGCGAATGGATCGGCGTAGTAGCACCGATTCCAACCGGCAAAGCGCAGATATCGACCGGGACGGCCGACACCGATCCGATCCAGATCGAATATGGACGGCGCCGCGGTGTCCAAGAATCTCGAGCAAAGAACGGCTCGGGAGGCGCGAGAGCAGGCGCATGGCGAGATAGTTCTCCCGGGCGTCGAGGCAATGAAACGATGAAGGCTAGGGTTTAGAACATTTGCTCTGATACCATGTTATGAATGTTGTGTGTGTATTCATAAGGCCCAATGAGCAATATATATAGGGAGTACAAGGGGATATGTCATATGCAAATAAGGAAATACAAAAGGCCTATTCTAACACTCTATTCTAACAATTATTATATGCTAAAAAAATTATATGAAAATGCTTTTGATAAGAAATCTAATCATTTTAATGTGAAAAATCTAAATATTGTTGTGTATATTAGTGGTCAAAGTTTTAAAAGTTCGACAGCACGCATTCTAAAATGACATCTCTTTTGCACATAAGTGGCAAAAGATACCACTCTTCCGGAAATAGATTTACCTTTGAATAATGTCTTTCAGTCCACTATGACTTCCCTTAAGAGAATCCATGTGTAATATGCATGGAACTTTAGCAGAGATCTTTGTGTCACCCTCTGAAGCAAAATAACAGGAAAGTAAAAAGTACTACTCGAAAAATGTCAAAAGTATGAATTTCAATTTATGTTCATGCCTTCAAATGTCTCCACTTCACCAGGATAACAAATAACAATTAAGCTCCAATGCAAGCTGCAATGCAGACACAATTAATATTGTACAAAGATTACAGTGTACCAACATTAATTTTCATTGCCATAAGTTTCTTACTTGAAGTTCACTGGAATAAACAGAAAATCCTTCTCAAATAGGTTTATTTTGCGGGTCCACTTGCGGACACGTAAGAAAGCTGCTCTACCTTCTGGAGCTCTCCCTTGATCTTTGTCAAGATCTGCCAGCTTGCGAAAAAAGAAGCTATTAAAAAAATGGTACCTGCACTTCTCAGCGGGTTCAATTCTTGTGCTCAAGTATCTGCAGATGAGAAACTAAAGATTATTTGTAATTTAATACAACTAGGAAACATTCTACACAAAAATGTAAAGTTAACAGTCAAATAGTAAAGAATAGCGACCCTATTTCTATTGCTACTATTCAAATGCATCTAATACATCAGAAACACAGCTTCATCTTTCATATAAGTAAGAAATTTGCTGTACAAGCACTAAATACTTCCAATAATTTCATAGCATGTTCAGAACGCAAAAAAAATTGATAAAAATTGATCGGTACCATTACAAAGATGCATAATTGGAAAATACCATTGAATGTGAGGCTAACAAATGAGGTCTAGGGCCATGTGCCAGTGACACATCGATTGAACTTTCCTGCTCGAGTGATTTTTGTGATGGTACGGAGCAATTCACCCCCTGTTAGTTGCTGGATTCTTGCTCTTGGTGATGGCAAGATCCTTACTCTCATTGAGAGGAAGACACTTGGAGATAGGGCAATTTTCTAGTTTTATTTCTCACACCTTGCCATCACCAAGAGCAAGAATCCAGCAACTAACAATTGGTATCAGAGCTACACTATCCTGTAGCCTGAGCATCTCCTGCTCAATCCCTTCTCCTGCGTCGCTTCCGCCTCGCAGACCCCAACTAGCGCAAGGGAAGCTCCGCCGCCTCTCGCTCACTCTTCCCCCCCGTTCAAGCGAGCAATGAGTTCATCGAGGCGCTCTCTCCACGCAGTGATCCCGGTGGCGCGCCATGTCCGCAGGACTGTCTCAGCACTCGGTCGCCTCGAGCACGCGGCGGCGCAGTAGAAGCCGAACTCGGCGTGGCGTAGGAACGCGGCGAGTGGCGGCGAGCAGAGCACGCTGGGGGCGGAAAAAGCGTCAAAGGGCGGCGCGGCGGCGGCGGCAGAGTGTGAAGCGAGGCGGCGGCAAATGCGGCAAGCGTCTGGCGGCGGCGGAGGTCGAGGTTCACAGGCGGCAATAAAGCAGCTCCATCTGCGATGGCGGCGGCATAACGCAGACCTTGAGCTGCTGGAGAAGGAGGCAAAATGCGGCGGCAGCGCGATGAAGCGGCGGCAAGACGCCACGCCCGGCGGCAGCTCAGACAGCGCGCGCGGCGCGCGGCGCTCTGGAGGAGGCACGCCACGGCGGCATCTGGTCGACAGAGAGCGGCCTTCACAGCGACGCGGCTCTCTCCGGTTCCGTCACGTGGTCGCCACGAGTACCAGTGTCGTCGGGGGCGTCGGCCGGCGTGAGTGGCCTACCTCACCAAGACCAACTACGTCGAGCGGGTGCGGTGATGAGGGTAAAGCACCAGTCGCGGCATATGTGAGATGCGATCCGATGCGGCGGCGTCGACCACGATCGAGATCGGCGGCGCTGGATGCTCTCATCATCGCAGATCCGCCGAGATGCGCTTCGCACTAACAAGCGGATCGCCAAAGAGGCTTGGGACGCCATCGCCGCAAAGACGATCGGCAATGGCCGCGCCCGCAAATCTACATTACAGTCACTACGCAGGAGTGGGAGAACCTGGCCTTCAAGCCAGGTGAGGACGTTGATGACTTTGCTCTCCGTCTCAACACTCATTGCGAGAAGATGGTGCGATTCGGCGGCGACACCTACGGCGAGAGAGGCGTGGAAAAGCTCTTCCATGCGCCCCCGAAAAGTACAAGCAGATGGCTCGCTCGATCGAGTCTCTGCTGGACCTCTCCACGATGACGATCGAGGAGGCGTTGGGTCGCCTCAAGGTTGTTGGCGGCGATGAGCCACGGCGCCTCGGACCCGTCACCATTGGCGAAGCTCCTCCTCACTCGGGGCGATGGTAGCCGGCCAAGTGTGAGGAAGAAGGAGCCTTCTTCCACGACAGCGGCGCAAGCATGGTAAGCGCGCAAGCAGCGCAAAGACGCCGTGCGGCGCGAGGACGCGTCCGAGGGTGATGACCGTGGAAGCGCCAGCGGCGGCAGCTGTAAGCCGACACGACGCGGCTCTTGCCACAAGCTGCGGCAAGCTCGGTCATTGGGCCAAGGATTGTCGGCAACCACGACGCGGACGAGCCCGCATCGCAAGCGGAGGAGGAGGAGCGGCGGCTCGTTCATTGCTCATGCGAGCATCGAACCACCTCCACGCGGCACCGGCCGCAACGACTCTCCTCCACCTTGACGAGCCAAAGCATACGCCTCCTCGGCGACAGCGGCAAGAACGACAAGACCGACGGATGGTGCCTCGACACCGCGCCACCCACCACATGACCGGCGGCGGAGTTCTTCTCCGAGCTCGACTCGAGCGTTCGAGGCACCGTCAAGTTCGGCGACGCCTCGCCGTGGAGATCAAAGGCGTCGGCTCTGTCGTCTTAAATCGCCAAGATCGCGCGAGCACCGGCCGCTCACCGGCGGTCTACTACATCCGCGTTGAGGAACTCCATCATCGCCTTGGGATACCGGATGAGAACGGATCGCGTGGAGATCGAGCACGGTCTTTGCGATCGGGATCATCGCGGCCGGCCGTCAAGGTCAACAGAGCAACCGCCTCACGTCCTTCACGCGCAGTGGCGCAACCTCGTGTCTTGCGGCCGCCGCGACGACGACGCTTGGAGGTGCACGGTTGTTTTGGGCACCTCAACTTTGAGGCCCTAAGGCGCTCGGCGGAAGAGATGGTGCGGGGCATGCCGCACGTCGACCACGTGGAGCGATTCTGCGACACTGCGTCCTCACCAAGCTGCGGCGGCTTCCTCGCCAGCGAAGCTCGCGCCAAGGAGAAGCCGGAGCTCGACACGGTGACCTCGTGGCCCCGTGACACCGGCTACACCGAGGCGCTACTTCCTCCTCGCCGACGACGTGTCCCGCTACATGTGGACTGCCCTGCTCGGCGTCAAGGCGTACCGCGGGCGCCATCAAGCGTCTTCAAGCTGCTGCGAGGCGAGCGCGCCGCAAGCCGGGTCCCACGCACGGACAACGGCGGTGAGTTCACACGGCCGGCGAGTTTGCGCGTCTTCGCGCCGACGAGGATCCATCGTCACTTCTCCGCGCCGTACACCCCGCAGCGAGCGGCGTCGTCGAACGCCGCAACCAGACGGTGGTGGCCGCCGCGCCTCCTCAGCGAGAGAGGATGCGGCATTCTATGGGGTGAAGTGGTAATGATCGCCGTCCACTTACTCAACCGCTTCACCAAGGCCCTCGGCGACAAGGCGCCATACGAGGCTCGCACGGCGCAAGCTCGCGGTGAACCACCTCGTGTCTTGGTGCTGGCGCCGTCGAGAGCTCAACCACGTCGGCAAGCTCGGCGGCCGAGCACGCCAGGGTCTTCATCGGACACGTGGAGGCACCAAGGCCTACCGCGTACTCGACCTGCGACACGGCGCGCGCAAGATCACGCAGCGTGGCGTCGTGTTCGACGGCGGCGGCTGGACGTGGGGCAAGATGGTGGATGACGGCTCGACTCGATGACCGATTTCATCGTCGACTACGTCCGCCGAGGCGGGAGCCGGCAAGCCCACGAGCTCTGGCGAGCCCGCCCGCCAAGCGACCGCCGCCACGCCGCTCTCCTACACCGCAGCCGGCAGCTTGGCCCACAACGGCGGCGCGCGGTGGAGTTCGCCGCTCCGTCCAACGACGAGATCGCGTCGACGCCTACCACGGCGGCGAGCCTCGCGCTACCGTACCATGGGCGACCTCCTGGCCGGCAATGGCCCTCGGCTGGCGCAGCGCAGCGACTTCAGCGGGCGCACCTCGCACAGACGGCGGCGAGCCTCGTTCTTCGCCGAGGCGAGAGAGAGCGGCATG
This sequence comes from Hsuehochloa calcarea, assembly GCA_036346395.1. Lineage (NCBI taxonomy): Eukaryota > Viridiplantae > Streptophyta > Magnoliopsida > Poales > Poaceae > Hsuehochloa > Hsuehochloa calcarea. The sequence continues at coordinate 13,552,341 of CM070596.1, read as the reverse complement.
GCGTGCGCGCGATGCGAGAGAGAGATGGACGCCGTCGAGCGAAACAAAACGTGGGGGTGGCCGATCTTCCGGTACCACCACGCCATCTCTCAAGTGGGTCTTCAAGCTCAAGAAAACGAGGTGGAGAGATGATCAAGCACAAGGCGCCTCGTGGCACGTGGCCGTCCGGCGGAGGAGTCGACTTCGACGATGCCTTCGCCGCGCTGTTGCGCAGATGGAGTCCGTCGTCTCCTTCTGCCCTCGCAGCCCCGGAGGTGGTGCGTTCATCACATGGACGCCAAGTCCGCTTCCTCAATCTGGCGACTTGAAGGAGGAGGTCTACGTCGCCACCGCCAGATTCATCATCCCGGCAAGGAGAGCAAGGTCCTCCACCTGCGCAAGGCCCTATACGGCTTGCGGCAGGCACCGCGAGCTTGGAACGCCAAGGCGGACTCCACCTCAAGCAAATGGGATTCCGGCGAGAGCGCCACGAGGCGCGGTCTACCGGCGAGCAAGGAGGCAATGCCTGGCGATAGGCGTCTCACGCCGACGACCTTTTGATCACCGGTACCAGGAGGAGGAGATCGAGGCATTGGCGGAGATGAAGGCCACCTTCCGGATGAGCGACCTCGGACCCTCTCCTCTACCTCGGGATCGAGGTCCACCAGGACAGCTCCGGCATCTCTCTTCGCCAGACTACCTACGCCAAGCGCATCGTGGAGTCGCGGCCTCACCGATCGCAACCCACCCCACTCCTATGGAGGAGAGGTGAAGGCCGAGTCGTGAGAGTGCTGGCGGAGGAGGTGGGCGCGACGCGAGACGGGCGCATTGTGGGCGACCTTCGCTACCTTGTCCCACACGCCGGACGGACTTGGCTGCCGGCTCGTCGGTAGGTTCATGCAATGATCGACGACGGAGCACCAGAGTCGTGAAAGGATCCTCCACACGTCGCAGCACCTCCGACTACGGCGCACTACAAAGGTGCCCGAGACGCCAAGCCTCATCGGTCTGATGACGGCGACACGCGGCGACATCGACACGAGCAAGAGCACCGGTAGACGACTGTACTTCCTCGGCAAGTGTCCGATCGGTGTGATCGGTCAAGCGGCGGTGGTGGCTTTGTCTAGGCTGAGGCGAGTACATTGCAACCACTACGCCTTCTACTCGGAGCTCGTGGTGGCTCGGTGCATGGCGATCTCCTTGGCGAGACGCGGAGGCAAGAGAGCTCGGGGTGGGCAACAAGTCCGCTTTGCCTTGGCGAAGAACCCTGTCTTCCATGAGCGCAGCAAGCACATCCGGTGAGGTATCACTTCATCGGTCGCTGGATGAAGGAGTGTCCGCCAACTACATCAACACCCAAGACCACCATGACTTTCGACCAAGTCTCTTGGCGGATCAAGTTCCGAACTTCGCGACCAGATCGGGATGGCTCAGATTCTCACAAGGAGACACACAAGACTTAGGGAGAGTGATAGATAAGTCTCTGTGTTTGTCCGGTGCTTGTGGGCTGCAAAGACACATGGTGGTTTTTGCTGCCCATCTAGGACAGCATCTTGACTAGCATCTAGGACAGCATCTTAGACTAGCATCTTAGCATCTAGGACAGCATCTTAGACTAACATCTTAGCATCTAGGACAGCATCTTAGACTAGCATCTTAGCATCTAGGACAGCATCTTAGACTAGCATCTTAGCATATGCTTGGCTGGTTGACAGCCTATAAATTTGTATCCCCAACCCCTCAGGTTGGCATGGCAAGGTGTGAGAAATAAAACTAGAAAATTGCCCCATCTCCAAGTGTCTTCCTCTCAATGAGAGTAAGGATCTTACCATCACCAAGAGCAAGAATCCAGCAACTAACACCCCTACTTTACAATGAGTTTGCAGTAATTTCTGTAAAACGGTTCAATTCTTGTAGGAACCCAAGGAAATTTCTGCGTCAAAATATTTGAAAAACAATGCATTCCCACACATGCAACACCAAGTAGTAGAAACATAGTCTAATTCTTTGAAATCCCCCACAGATGCATCATATTCAATTCTTTATACATCCTAACAAATTCAGGAGAAGAAAATGGAACACTTACTTGGTCAAGCATTTAATTAGTCTTCATGATTATGGGCATTTTCAATACTTTGATTAAAGCAAAAAAATCTTGAGAGATTCAAAGGTTCAGTTTTCTAGCACCATATGATTATACAGCAAGTAATTGCATTGTAAGTAGTAGCTTTCAACACCAAAAAAAAAATTCCCAACATGCTTTAGATAACAAAATTATATGTGTCTGGCGAACCCAGGTGATCAGATCTACAAATATTACAATGGAAGTTGTAACAGCACAGGTAATAGGACAGCATCATTTAACAACTAATGCTATAAAGCAAAGGATTCTTATGCAAACAGGCATAAAAAAAAGCTTCAACGTACTTGATATAAAAGTCGATTATTGTATCGTTGACGAATGTTTCAGGTAGTAGCAGCTCAACATCTCTTTTGCTAATCGAAACAGCATCAGGATCTCCTTTAGGATAGATAACATCTTCAAAGTCCTCAGTCCTGAAACAATGAAAACAAATAACGGAACAAGTTTTAAGCATAAACAGCTCTCCTTGCGAAGGTACCAACACTGGATTGGTTTGTGATGCGGGTTCACAAAGATTCTCCATCGCATCGCCACCTCCCTCTTCCCTCCCTATCCTCAAGGCGAAACCCTGGCCCGCGACCTCCTCACCTCCGACGAGCGATGGCGGCCGAGATAGCGTACGCGCCGCCAATGAAGGCCAACAAGGCAAGGTTCGAGGGCGTGCAGGAGGCGTAGCACGGGATCCGCATCAGCCTCTCGTCCAAGAGCATGAAGAACCTCTCAAGTCTGCACCAATCTGGTGAATGAGCCGCAGCAGAGTCCGGCGAGATGCAAAGAAAATCCGGCCGACCTTCGGGGCGTCGTGGATGGCGCGGAGCAGAGGAGGGGGGTGGCGCTGGACCCGAGCGCCACCGCAGCAGAGGCTGGGTGGCACCTCGAGGCAGGGCGGCAAGCGGCAAAGAATGGACGGGGTAGTAGCACCGATTCCAACCGGGCAAGTGCGATTCGACTGGGACAACGACAAACCGATCCGATCCAGATCGAATATGGACGGCGGCTGCAGCTGTCCAAGAATCTCAGAGCAGCAACGGCTCGGGAGGCCCGGCGAGAGCACGGGCGGCGGCGAGATAGCTCCTCCCGGGGGCGTCGGGCAGCGGAAACGATGAAGGCTAGGGTTTAGAACCTTTGCTCTGATACCATGTTATGAATGTTGTGTGTGTATTCATAAGGCCCAATAAGCAATATATATAGGGAGTACAAGGGGATATGTCATATGCAAATAAGGAAATACAAAAGGCCTATTCTAACACTCTATTCTAACAATTATTATATGCTAAAAAAATTATATGAAAATGCTTTTGATAAGAAATCTAATCATTTTAATGTGAAAAATCTAAATATTGTTGTGTATATTAGTGGTCAAAGTTTTAAAAGTTCGACAGCACGCATTCTAAAATGACATCTCTTTTGCACATAAGTGGCAAAAGATACCACTCTTCCGGAAATAGATTTACCTTTGAATAATGTCTTTCAGTCCACTATGACTTCCCTTAAGAGAATCCATGTGTAATATACATGGAACTTTAGCAGAGAACTTTGTGTCACCCTCTGAAGCAAAATAACAGGAAAGTAAAAAGTACTACTCGAAAAATGTCAAAAGTATGAATTTCAATTTATGTTCATGCCTTCAAATGTCTCCACTTCACCAGGATAACAAATAACAATTAAGCTCCAATGCAAGCTGCAATGCAGACACAATTAATATTGTACAAAGATGTAGTGTACCAACATTAATTTTCATTGCCATAAGTTTCTTACTTGAAGTTCACTGGAATAAACAGAAAATCCTTCTCAAATAGGTTTATTTTGCGGGTCCACTTGCGGACACGTAAGAAAGCTGCTCTACCTTCTGGAGCTCTCCCTTGATCTTTGTCAAGATCTGCCAGCTTGCGAAAAAAGAAGCTATTAAAAAAATGGTACCTGCACTTCTCAGCGGGTTCAATTCTTGTGCTCAAGTATCTGCAGATGAGAAACTAAAGATTATTTGTAATTTAATACAACTAGGAAACATTCTACACAAAAATGTAAAGTTAACAGTCAAATAGTAAAGAATAGCGACCCTATTTCTATTGCTACTATTCAAATGCATCTAATACATTAGAAACACAGCTTCATCTTTCATATAAGTAAGAAATTTGCTGTACAAGCACTAAATACTTCCAATAATTTCATAGCATGTTCAGAACGCAAAAAAAATTGATAAAAATTGATCGGTACCATTACAAAGATGCATAATTGGAAAATACCATTGAATGTGAGGCTAACAAATGAGGTCTAGGGCCATGTGCCAGTGACACATCGATTGAACTTTCCTGCTCGAGTGATTTTTGTGATGGTACGGAGCAATTCACCCCCTGTTAGTTGCTGGATTCTTGCTCTTGGTGATGGCAAGATCCTTACTCTCATTGAGAGAAAGACACTTGGAGATGGGGCAATTTTCTAGTTTTATTTCTCACACCTTGAGCAAGAATCCAGCAACTAACAATTGGTATCAGAGCTACACTATCATGTAGCCTGAGCATCTCCTGCTCAATCCCTTCTCTGCGCCGCTTCACCGCAGACAGCCCAACTAGTGCAAGAAGAAAGCCCGGCCGCTCGCCACTCTTCCCCCGCTCAAACGAGCAAATAGCTCATCGAGGCGCTCTCTCCACGCAGTTAGCCCCTCGGTGGCGCGCCATGTCCGCAGATGCCTCAAGACTCGGCCGCCTCGAGCACGCGGCGGCGGCAGAAGCCGAACTTCGTGGCGGAGGAACGCGAGCGAGTGGCGGACAAAGGCCGCGGCGGCGGAAAGGGCGCCAAGGTGGCAATGGCGGAGTCGGCAGCAGCAGAGCGGAGGCGGAAGCAAGGCGGCGGCAGAATGCAATGCGTAAGGCAAAGAATGAGGTCGAGGTTTCGCGGCAAAGAATAGCAGCTCCATCTCTGATGATGATACGCTAACGCAGACTTGAGTCGCTGGAGAAGGAGGGCAAGGAGGCGGAAGGGCGCATGGGCGCCGCAAGACGCCCACGAAGCGGCGGCAGCTCAGACAGCGCGGACACACCGGCGGGCGCTCGAGGAGGCACGACGGCGGCAGATACGGTCGACAGAGAGCGCGCCTTCACAGCGACGCGCTTTCTCTCCTGGTTCTGCATCGTGGTCGCCACGAGTACCAGTCGTCGTCAGGACGTCGGCCCCGGCGGCGAGTGGCCTACCTCACCAAGACCAACTACGCCGAGCGGGTCGCGGTGATGAGGGTAAAGCACCAGCGCGATATGCGAGATGCAACCAGACGGCGACGCCGACCACGATCAGATCGACGGCGCTGGATGCTCATCATCGCAGCCTCGCCGAGATGCGCTTCGCTACTAACAAGCGGATCGCTAAAGAGGCTTGGGACGCCATCGCCGCAAAGACGATCGACAGCCGCCGCGCCGCAAATCTACATTACAATACTACGCAAGGAGCGGGAGAACTCGCCTTCAAGCCAGTGAGGACGTTGATGACTTTGCTCTCCGCCTCAACACTCGCTGCAGAAGATGGTGCGCCGCGACGACACCTACGGCGAGAGAGAGCTGTGGAAAAGCTCTTCCGCCGCGCCCCCGAAAAGTACAAGCAGATGGCTCGCTCGATCGAGTCTCTCGCTGACCTCTCCACGATGACGATCGAGGAGGCGCGGTCGCTTCAAGGTTGTTGGCAATGATGAGCCACAGCGCCTCTCGGACCCGGCACCATTGGCGGAAGCTCCTCCTCACTCGGGAACAGTGGGTCACGGCCAAGGTGACAGGAAGAAGGAGCCTTCTTCCACGACAGCGGCCGCAGCATGGCAAGCGCGCAAGCCACGCAAAGACGCCGTGCAGGGCGCGAGGACGTGCCGAGGCGATGACCGTGGAAGCGCCAGCGGGCGGCTACCGCGCGTAAAGAAGACGAGACGGCTCTTGCTACAATCGCGCAAGCTCGGTCATTGGGCCAAGGATTGTCGACACCACGACGCGACAGCTCCACATCGCGCAGAGAGGAGGAGGAGCAGCTGGCTGTTCATTGCTCATGCGAGCATCGACCACCTCCGCACGCACCGGCCGCAACGACTCTCCTCCACCTTGACGAGCCAAAAGCATACGCCTCCTCGGCGACGATTCAAAGAACGACAAGACCGACGGATGGTGCTCGACACCGGCGCCACCCACCACATGACCGGCGGCGGAGTTCTTCTCCGAGCTCGACTCAGCGCTCGAGGCACCGCTGTTCGGCGACGCCCGCCGTGGAGATCAAAGGCGCCGGCTCTGCTGCCTTCGCCGCTAAGATCGCGAGCACCGGCCGCCACGGTGTTCACTACATCCCCGCTGAGGAACTCCATCATCGCCTGGGATACCGGATGAGAACGGATCGCGCGGAGATCGAGCACGGGTGTCGCGATCCGGGATCATCGCACGGCCGGCTCGTCAAGGTCAACAGAGCAACCGCTTACGCCCTTCACGCGCAGTGGCGCAACCTCGTGTCTTGCGTACCGCGACGACGACGCTGGAGGCGGCACGCGGTTGTTTTGGGCACCTCAACTTTGAGGCCCTAAGGCGCCTCGGAAGAAGCGAGATGGGCGCGGCATGCCGCACGTCGACCACGTGGAGCGCTTCGCGACACTGCGCCTCACCAAGCCGCGGCGGCTCCTTCCTCGCCAGCGAAGCTCGCGCCAAGGAGAAGCCGGAGCTCGACACGGTGACCTCGTGGCCCCGTGACACCGGCTACACCGAGGCCGCGCCATTTCCTCCTCGCCGACGACGTGTCCCGCTACATGTGGATCGCCCCGCTGACGCCAAGGCACCACGCGCGACGCCATCAAGCGCCTTCAAGCCGCCGCGAGGCGAGCGCGCCGCAGCCGGTCCTACGACGGACAACGGCGCGTGAGTTCACACGCCGAAGTTTGCGGCGCATCGCGCCGACGAGGATCCATCGTCACTTCTCCGCCGCAGACACCCGCAGCAGAACGGCGCCGCCGAACGCCGCGAACCAGACGGTGGTGGCACCGCCGCGCCTCCTCAAGCGAGAGGATGCCGGATTCTATCGGGCGAGGCGGTAATGATCGCCGCCCACTTACTCAACCGCTTCCCACCAAGGCCCTCGACGACAAGACGCCATACGAGGCCTCGCACGCGCAAGTCCGCGGTGAACCACCTCCGTGTCTTCTACGCCGCCTTCGTGAGAAGCTCAACCACGTCGGCAAGCTCGACGACCGAGCACGCCAGGGTCTTCATCGGATACGTGGAGGCGCCAAGGCCTCACCGCGACTCGACCGCGACACGGCGACGCAAGATCACGCGTGGACGTCGTGTTCGACGGCGGCGAGGCCGACGGGGCAAGATGGTGGATGACGGCCGACTCGATGACCGGCCGATTTCATCGTCGACCACGCCCACTTCGAGGAGGCGGAGCTTGCCGCAAGCTCGCCCCACGTGCACCGGCGAGCCCACCGCGCGAGCCAACGCCCGCCACGCCACGCCGCTTCCTCCCGCACCTACTCCGGCAGCCGGACCAGCCGCCCACAACGAGCAAACAGGTGGAGTTCGCCACTCCACCGTCTAACGACGAGGATCGCGATCGACGCTACCACGCGGCGAGCCTCTCGCGCTATCAGTACCATGGACGACCTCCTCGCGCGGCAATGGCCCTCGAATCGGCGCGGCGCGACTTCTGGCGAGTCGCACCGCACAGACGACGGCGAGCCTCGTTCCTTCGCCGAGGCAGAGAGAGCGCGCATGGCGTGCCGCGATGCGAGGAGGAGATGGACGCCGCCGAGCGAAACAAAACGTGGGAGCTGGCCGATCTTCCAACGGCCACCACGCCATCTCTCTGCTGGTCTTCAAGCTCAAGAAAACGAGGTCGAGAGATGATCAAGCACAAGGCGCGCCCGTGGCACGTGGCTTCGCCCAGCAGAGGAGTCGACTTCGACGATGCCTTCGCTACCGCTGTACGGATGGAGTCCGCGGTCTCCTTCTGCCCTCGCAGCCCGTGAGGTCGCGCTCATCACATGGACGCCAAGTCCGCTTCTCAATCGGCGACTTGAAGGAGGAGGTCTACGCCCGCCACCGCCAGATTCATCATCCCGGCAAGGAGAGCAAGGTCCTCCACCGCGCAAGGCCCTATACGGCTTGCGGCAGCACGCGAGCTTGGAACGCCAAGTCGACTCCACCTCAAGCAAACGGGATTCCAGCAGAGCGCCACGAGGCCGCGGTCTACCACGAGCAAGGAGGCAATGCCTCGCCGATAGGCGCTCACGCCGACGACCTTTTGATCACCGGCACCAGGAGGAGGAGATCGAGGCATTCAAGGCGAGATGAAGGCCACCTTCCAGATGAGCGACCTCTGACCCTCTCCCTCTACCTCTGGATCGAGGTCCACCAGACACCCCAGATCTCTCTTCGCCAGACTACCACGCCAAGCGCATCGTGGAGTCGGCGGCTCACCGATCGCAACCCACCCCACACTCCTATGGAGGAGAGGTCAAGTCGAGTCGTGAGAGTACGGCGGAGGAGGCGGACGCGACGCAAGACGGCGCGATTGTGGGCGCCTTCGCTACCTTGTCCACACGCGGCCGGACTTGGCTTTGCTGTCGGCTACGCCACCGGCTCATGCAAATGACCGACGACGAGCACCAAAGAAGAGCCGTGAAAGGATCCTCCGCCACGTCGCAGCACCTCCGACCACGGCCAGACTACCTAAGGTGCCCAAGACGCCGCGACCTCATCGGGCATGATGTGGCGACCACGCCGGCGACATCGACACGAGCAAGAGCACCACGGACGCAGATTTCCTCGGCAAGTGTCCGATCACCGGCGATCGGTCAAGCAAAGAAAGCGGTGGCTTTGTCTAGTCATGAGGCGAGTACATTGCAACCACTACGCCTTCTACTCAGCTCGTGGTCGGCTCGGTACCGCTGGCGATCTCCTTGGCGAGACGCGGAGGCAAGAGAGCTCGGGGTGGACAAAGAAGTCCGCTTGCCCTCGCGAAGAACCCTGTCTTCCATGAGCGCAGCAAGCACATCCGGCGAGGTATCACTTCATCGGTCGCCTGGATGAGGGAGTGTCCGCCAACTACATCAACACCCAAGACCACCGCCGACTTTCTCGACCAAGTCTCTTGGCGGATCAAGTTCCGTGAACTTCGCGCCAGATCGGATGGCTCAGATTCTCACAAGGAGACACACAAGACTTAGGGAGAGTGATAGATAAGTCTCTGTGTTTGTCCTGGTGCTTGTGGGTCAAAGACATGGTGGTTTTTGCTGCCCATCTAGGACAGCATCTTGACTAGCATCTAGGACAGCATCTTAGACTAGCATCTTAGCATCTAGGACAGCATCTTAGCATCTAGGACAGCATCTTAGACTAGCATCTTAGCATCTAGGACAGCATCTTAGCATATGCTTGGCTGGTTGACAGCCTATAAATTTGTATCCCCAACCCCTCAGGTTGGCATGGCAAGGTGTGAGAAATAAAACTAGAAAATTGCCCCATCTCCAAGTGTCTTCCTCTCAATGAGAGTAAGGATCTTACCATCACCAAGAGCAAGAATCCAGCAACTAACACCCCCTACTTTACAATGAGTTTGCAGTAATTTTACAGAAAACGGTTCAATTCTTGTAGGAACCCAAGGAAATTTCTGCGTCAAAATATTTGAAAAACAATGCATTCCCACACATGCAACACCAAGTAGTAGAAACATAGTCTAATTCTTTGAAATCCCCCACAGATGCATCATATTCAATTCTTTATACATCCTAACAAATTCAGGAGAAGAAAATGGAACACTTACTTGGTCAAGCATTTAATTAGTCTTCATGATTATGGGCATTTTCAATACTTTGATTAAAGCAAAAAAATCTTGAGAGATTCAAAGGTTCAGTTTTCTAGCACCATATGATTATACAGCAAGTAATTGCATTGTAAGTAGTAGCTTTCAACACCAAAAAAAAATTCCAAACATGCTTTAGATAACAAAATTATATGTGTCTGGCGAACCCAGGTGATCAGATCTACAAATATTACAATGGAAGTTGTAACAGCACAGGTAATAGGACAGCATCATTTAACAACTAATGCTATAAAGCAAAGGATTCTTATGCAAACAGGCATAAAAAAAAGCTTCAACGTACTTGATATAAAAGTCGATTATTGTATCGTTGACGAATGTTTCAGGTAGTAGCAGCTCAACATCTCTTTTGCTAATCGAAACAGCATCAGGATCTCCTTTAGGATAGATAACATCTTCAAAGTCCTCAGTCCTGAAACAATGAAAACAAATAACGGAACAAGTTTTAAGCATAAACAGCGCAAAGGCACAAAATCAGCTATAGCCTCTGAGTACATTGATGCTTCCGGTTTAGTACCACAGGCAGAAAATACAGACACATTTGCTTTACAGAAAGTATAACCTCAAATCAATTTCACACATTATACAGAAAATTAGATGTCGGAAGGTGAAACTAATAAATGGATAAAATATGCTGGGAATTATTCACAGCAAAGACATTGTTCCTATGACCACCGAAGCTGAATGTAGTGTAGCATAAAATGTTTCTAGATGTTAGATTGTAGTGTAACCTAAAATGTTTCTTGATATTCAGAACTTCAGATTGTTCATAACGAGGGCAAAAACAACAGGGAACGGATTGAGAATAAATTACATAAGTGTATCATACTCACAAAGAAAAGTATTGCTTAGGGAAAAATAAACTGGGTTCAATGCTCCAATTCTCCAACGCCAAATCATCTCTGACAGATACATGCAGTTACACAAGACTGGTGTTACAGAAGTAATAGCAACACAACTAAAAGTTGTACTTGTCTTTTGTAACACAGAGAACTTCACATTAAGAGTGTAAACAGATATAGATACACCAAAATTAATCAGCCACGGAATCCAGCATAAAGTGGATGGGACAAGAATTTTCCATTCAAATTAAAATAATATTTACTCTGTCATAATCTATGCCCAAGTTTGAGACTTGATATCCATATCCAAACCCAGAACCCATGGGATAATGTATCCATAACCAAACCCAAATTCAAATTATACAGCTCACCAGAGTTTACAGCATGCCTAATCTGGCAAATCCTTGAATAAAAGAACACTATAGTGATTTGAAAGGTAGAGGTTTTATTAGCTATTATGTAAATAAACTTTTAAATTAACAGTAAAATCTGATAGATACTGCCCTTCCATCAGTATTAAGAAAATCCAATCCTTCTCCATATCTGGTAGTTATCACTTATCAAATCTGAGCGAAACCTGAACTCAATCAAAATTGTTCTAAAATAAGGGCAGCGACTTGGTATGACCAGTAATCTATGGCTCGATAGGCCGGAAAAATATAAAAAATGAGTACATACAACTTAATGATGCATTGGTATGAAACTATTAGCGCTTCTATGTTGTCACCAGAAATTAGATCCACTGAAATCAACTCATATTAAAAAGCAGCGCAGACATAAAGCAAAATATCAGCTCAAAACTTACGATGGAATATTGTTCCATATTTCTTGGTATCTTGATGCAAGATGCCAAATCTTTTGTTGTTTCCTTGGCCATTGCAGATCAGTAAGACAAAATTGTACTCTAACAGGACCTGTATAATATAAAAAAGACAGGCAAATTAGTTTGTCACAAGCAATCTCAACAATATTATCATTCTTTTTTAAAAAATTGTGTACTTATTCATTCATTCATACATGCATTTGTGACCAAATTAGAGTTTTTTTAGATAAAACTAAATTAGAGTTTCAGTTTAGCTACATGCAACTGAAACAAGATCTCAATCTGAAAGTTAGGTTATTGGTACTTGGTATTAGGTTCGGTTTACAATTTCCTAAAACCGTATCTTAGGCAAACCAAATAGTTGAATGAGAAGGGGGAAAATAGAAGAAACTGAATACACCAAATTACCCATTAACCACCTCATAAGCATAAATATTTTAAACTATTATGCTTACAAAATCAAGTTTTTTGTGCAGTAAAACAATTGTACTATTTTTACAATCATACTATTGCGTGATTATAGAGAATATAAGTCCTGACACATACATTTTCTACCAAAGACACAGAACAAAATTAATATTGAACTCTACTAAAATTTTGAGGATTGTTGCACTTACATAAAACATGGAAGTCAAATCAACCAACCAACCAAACCAAACCCAATTGTAGTTTGGTTAATACTGTTTACAATTTTAATGAAAAAACAAAATACATGCAAAACAAAAAATCTAAATCAACGTCAAAATAAACCTAATAAACCAACAGTCCAACACAACTCTATTTCCTACCTTACATGCATCATACATGAGCACTACATCTCATTTAGCAATGGAGCAAAGGGAAAGCATATTAAATCTGGAACACAGTACCCAATTGTAGTTTGGTTAATACTGTTTACAATTTTAATGAAAAAAAATACATGCAAAACTAAAAATCTAAATCAACACCGAAATAAACCTAATAAACCAACACAACTCTATTTCCTACCTTACATGCATCATACATGAGCACTAGATCTCATTTAGCATTGGAACAAAGGGAAAGCATATTAAATCCGGAACACAGTATCTTGACCAATGATCACATATTCCATATCAATATGAAAACATCAAGATCACAATGCCCAATTTAATTACCTGAACTTCCGGTTTCTGCACCGGATCCAACAAGGAGAGTTATGAAGGCAGAGCCAACCTGATTAGAACGGTAAAATGGTATTAAGCTATAAAAGAATTAAGAGGGAAGGTAACTATAAAATAAAGAAAATTGCTTACGCTCTGAGTCCATTTACAACCAATGCAAATGATATCAGAAATTTCCCAAGATAGACCTATCATCTCATCATCTTCACATGAATCCCAATCCAAATATTCAATCTTGAACCCGTGTGATGAGAAAGTTAGGTGAGGCTCAAGGTGCAAAGTTGTGTCAGACATTACAAACTCAGGATTAAGCATAACTGGCCCTTCTTTGTCAACCTATAAATAGAGAGTAAATAAGAAATAATAAAGTTCCCCAACTATAAGCAGCATATTGGTCCAAAGTATCATTAAGAAAAAAAAAAGGTGGCAAAAATCAAACAGCAGCATAAAAAAAATATGAAGCATCTGAAGAGAATGACAGCAAGCTTAACATCAAATTAAATATATGACCAGTTTGGAGTAATCCTGAAGGAAAGACAAATCTATTAGCTTATGGGCAGGAGAATTCATATGTTACAATCTGAAAAATGAATAAAAAGGATTTAAGTTAAGCCTAAACATGTTCCTAAGAAAATTCATATGTTATATAACTCAGTGCCTGACCATAAAGGAGACAGCACCACATAGATTCAATCCACTCCAACAATTGGTAGTTCATTTGAAGTTTAACAACTACTCAACTAGTGTCTTTTGCAAGCAGAACATACTAGGTGATGTCACTTGAATCATGTTAGTAGGCCCAAAGCTGTAACTGAACATATAAAAATTCTACTGCTATGGCATCCGGCTTTCTCCTAAACCATTTTATCCAAATTTCTAGTCCCACTGCTAAAAATTATGCGTTGCTACCGCAGTTACCTCAAGCTTGCTGAAGAACTAAAATCTGAATTCAGTAATATCAACCATGCCAAGTATTCAAGAATTAAATTACAATTTAATAAAAGGAGACATACCATTTCATCCAAAGCATTGTAAATATGCTGCAAATTTTGCTCCATGTAACCTGAAATTGCCCAACAATGATTACCAGGATGCCACAAAGTACAAAGTACAAACAAAATCTATGACAAAAGGTTGGCAATATTACCAGGCATATCGTAATTAGTGGTAGATGAAGTTTCAGGGCTAGACGACAAGCTTTCTTTGTCAGAATCGGGACCTATTCCCTGATAGAAGACAAACAAACAACAAAACAATTGCATTCAATAGAAGGGCAATAATTAATTACATAAACAGATAGTGTTAAAAATATGCATACTTGTGACTGAAGCTCAAAGTGTTGCGTACTGCCAAATCTAACTTCCTCCCCAGGCTGAATTCCTGTCATCATCCCTGTATGTTCATATTCATGTAAGCAAGCATTGGCATTGCTATGATCACTGTACACTGCCGAAGTTGCCATTACTACATCGAATTTGGTTGTTTCATGGGCCGAATCATGATTCATTTTAGGAAATTCAGTTGCATATGATTCTTCACCCCCATCAGTTTCATGCAAGCCAACACATAACAAACCAGAGGCATCAGCCTGATTCATCTGTAACCTGGTGGCCTACAACACAGGGGTAAATATAAAAGAAATTAAGAAATTAGCTGAAGCCTAACAGAGATCATCATATGCCAAGCTTATATCACCCAATTGATTACTGAATCAAATACAATACAAATAGATATCCCTAAAAATAGGGATATCAGAAAATGTGTATATGGACAACGAGGATATCTATATATCAAATATAGGAATAAGATACGCATTTGCAGATCATTAAACTTCAAAGTTTCACAAACCAACACACAGAAGAAAATGGCTTGAACAGGGTAGAGAACTTCAATTTCTGTATGCGTCACATACTCGCAGTTGCCTAGCAATAAACATATATAAAATAGACAGGTCATTTCATCAATTCTTTACTGTGACCTATGCCTGGCAAAGATTTAATGATGAGAGCTGCTGTTCAGGACGCACAGGGCAAGAAAGACACATGGAATTGTCCTTAGGGTCTGTTTGGATCTCAAAATCAGAATTGGCCTGCGGGCTCGAGGCTTCAATGCCACTCGATTTTTAAAAAAAAATGTCTGCGATTTCATTTCTCCCGTTTGGTTGACACACAATTCCTCGCCAATTCAAACTGAAAACTCCAGGATTTCAGCAAGAAGCGTATGGAGTTCGTTGAGTCGTTGTTTTGTGGACGGATTGAAACGTACAGGGGCAAGAAGGCGGCAGAGCCTGGGGCTGGCTGGTTCAGGGTTTTGAGGGTTGGTGCAATTTAGGGATTCGACGAGGCGGAGGATGCGGCCAGAGGACTACGAGGACGGCCGGCAGCGCGGCCTGCGGCGAGAAGCATGGCGAGAGGGCGGCAGCGTCACTGGAGGGCTGGTCGGAGCGGAGGAGGAGGAAGAGGAGGAATTAGGGCATACCACGCGACGAAGAGGAAGCCGCGGATCTCCAACAGCGCGCGGTTCGGACGGCGGAGGAGGCGACCTCCGGGTTCCGGAAGCCGAGCAAGCGAGCGAGGTGGTGGTGGGTGCCGGCGCACGCGCAGAGCGAGAAGAGAGGAGGCACGCGGTGCGAGGAGAGAGAGGAGGCACGCGCAGGAGAAGACGAGAGAGAGAGACGAGCCGAGTCGTGGACTCAACGGGAGAGAGAAGGCCGGACTCGGGAGTATAATGACGCAGCCTGACAAAAAATAAATAGGAAATTTCCTAGAAGACACCCTGCATTTTTTCCAGCAATCTACAGCACGTCCCTCGAAGATTGCTTTGGAAATAACGTGACACATGTAAGGTTTAACTCAACAAAAAAAATATCACAATGTTCAGTACTTACTGATGGAACCCACATCTAAATAAAACTCTTCCTCGCGAGGCAACACCTCCTGGGAACCGTACCCCACGAGGGCCCCGCTCCCTGCTAAAGCCCTCTTCCAAATTTTGTTGTAGTGTGTAGTATTGGCTTCATCATCTTCTCTCTCCTCTCTTAGCGCCGCAGAGGCCATCCCAAAAGGTTGTATTTTCTTTTCACCCGGCCTACTGGCACATCAATTAGACGGGAGATTCACTCCCAACTCAAGACCCAAGCCATGGCAGACTCTCTCCCTTCCTCCCCTCCACTCTACGCCCCTATCAAGCAGCGTCGCAAAAATTGTCGGGATAGATGAGCTCCGTTGCTGCCGGGAGCGACCTTCGCGTGGCACCACCGAGGAAATCCAACCTCCATCGCTGGTCATGGCCTCCATGGGGCGTTGTCGGGTGTGGCCTCGCTATTCAACACCCCATCGTTGCTCCAGCCTTCTCCCAGTACCATCCTCGTCGAAGGACCAACAGTGTGGTTGAGAATTGCTCCCGATGAATGGTGATGCATAAGTCGGAGATGTCGCACCAATAAGTTTTCTTTGTTGCAATAGAGTTTTTCATTTGTTGTTGTGAGAATTTACTTGTTTGCAAAGATCTATTGATTTGTTGTACAAGTGTTAATTGCTTATTGCAGTGGCTATTGTCAATTGTTACAACATTTTTTTTATTTGTTTCATGTTGTTTAGAGGGTGTTTGTTGCACTAAGATTTTATTTTGTTGCACCAGTTATTGATTTTGTTGCATCACTTTACTTGTTGTTTATGTTATGTGGGAAAGTTGTGGTTATTGCAAGGCTGTTATTTTTGTTGCAATGACGTGTTTTTTAATCTTCACTTGTTGATGTTGCGTTTGTGAGAGAAGGGATTAGACGACTCATGAGTTACACGCAAAGTGAGATCTAACAGACATGACCCGTCCGACAGCTACTCTCGGATCGAACGTACGAGCACTAATCGTGTCCTATTTTTTCAAATTTTCTCGACAATTTCCACTATTATTATGCATTTTTGTTGCATGTGTTTATTACAATTGTTGTACAAGTTGTTCAACAATGTTGCATCAGAGCGTACGATGTGAAATTTTCCCATCATACGTACGGGCTAGTTGTACCGGAGAAAGATCCACCTGATTTGATTCAGTGCCTTCATTTTTTCCTTCTTGGAAGATTGACCAATGTTGAGGGACAGGAAGAGGACCAGCGGATCCCGTTGCAGCCACCCTCTCGTTGTGCTCACTAGGTCACTGATCTAGACCCTCAAAACCCTCCCCTCACGGAAGTAGGGAATCTCGTTGCTCACTCACCCAAGCAACGGTGACCGCGCCCTCGCTTGGGGAGAGAAGGGAGATTGGAGAGTTGAGGAGGAATTCGCCTAGTCAAATAGGACCACAAAAAGGGTGACGAGGCTATTTTGGCTGCAGCGCTGAGAAGAATTCGTCTACCCTTTGAGGATCAGCCTGTACCTTGATTGGTTTATTACGTATCTATATGCATGCGTTGCGTTTGGTTGGAGGCATGGAGATGCCATCCATTGCCTGGCCTGGATGCTTTCCTAGGCAACTCCATCCGAACCAAGCGACCAAAATCGTCGGCCTAGACTGCAGGCAGCAACATTATACTAGCTAGTTGAGATTAGAAGGGAATGGGATGGTAGGTAGGGATATACATATACAGCTGTGTAATTAAGAAAATATTAGCACGTGTAAAGAAGTTACTATTTTTAATATAATTAATATTTATTTCTAAAGCAATTGTTGAGCTAATATAATTTAGTTGTTAACGTAATTATAAATTTTTTTGGTTAAAACAGTTTATTTAATTAAAAATCGATGTGTGATTGCAAGTTGCAACCCTGTTACCCTTGAAATAAACAAAACACATATTATATCTCTTCAAGTTTTTTTTTTTGCACTCAATGTGTATATGGGGATGAAACTGATATTAAGCGGTGCTTATGAAAGCGTATTTCATGCATTTTGCGCTTTATCCTTCTCAAAGCATTTTTTAAAAGTTTATACATTCATCAAGCCCATATCTCCAACCAAACACCACATCCCCGGATTTGTCTGACCAGACAAAAATCATATACTTTCCAAGCTACATCCAGACAAGGTAGTCAGAGTCGAGATCCTAAGTTGGATCGATTTGCCTCCGGTAGGATCGAATCGTAGTATCGAATAGTAGAATCGGCGATTCTACAGCATTGTAAAAATACACATATTTAACATCTATACTATAAGTTTGTATGATTATTGTATGGTTTACCACTTACTTATAACCGAAAAAGGGATAAATCATTTTTTATCGCACAACAGAAAAGCATGATGGTACCGACATGATAGATGGTATAGTTCTGAACTACAGGAGAACAACCAATGACTATGACCACTTTACTACAATTACATGAGAAATTTTCACAATTTTTGTAAATCAATACCTAATTGCAACACTTAGATGTTCCTTAAAAGTAGTTAGACTTACTCCAGGAATAAAAATAGCTTGTCATTATCAAGCTCAAGATTCCTCATGTCATAGTATAGATATTTGTACTAGTATTACCACACAGATATAATATTTTGTATGCTCCTTGTTTATTTATAGTTTCATTCTTAAAAATTAATATCAACAAATTTTACTCTAAAACAAAATATCAGCAAACCCTGACCTCTAAAAAAAATTGTAATTTTTTTTTGCCAAAACGACTCTACCACGACTCTACTCTACGATTCTATAAGATTCTACATGATTCTACTGTTTGGATCGGGATTCTACCACGATTCTACCTGATTCCGATTCACGATGTGATTTGGATCGATAGGCTGTTGTGAGTTCGTAGAATCGTAAGACTCTAAGAATAGGATCGCGATTCTAACTAACTTGCATCCAGACACCACTTTTTTCCAGGCATGGAGCCTAGGGCACCAAACAAACAAACTACATCTTAGGCGACCTTCCTCCCAATCTGGCCTGGCCACACTTAACACACAACTTAGCCTGACTCGAGGTCTGATTTTGTATGATGGACATCAGGCACGAAGATTAACGGGTATTCGGGCACATGGATGGTTTTAGTTATTCAACACAGATATATTTATGGCTTTAATCCGAAGTAATTACTAGTTAATTCTATTCTACGAGTAATTAGAAAAGGCATATTGTTATCTATACCGGTATAAAAATAGAGAGCTTTTCTTTGCTACACCCACCCACACGAAACCTTCCCCAATCTCAGCGCACACGAAACCTTCCCCAATCTCAGCGCACACGAAACCTTCTCCGATCGACTAGGTCTGACGACTAATGGCCATTCTATATCCTACCATCTGCAAGAAATTCTAGCCATAGATATTTGCCCTCCCAATATCTGTGTACACGAAATATTCCTACCCATCTGGTCGGCTAGATCTGACGGTTAAAATTCATTCCATGTCCTGCCATCTTCAAGAAATTCTAGCCATAGATATTTGTCATCCAAGGGCTTATATTCAAAATATATACTGACATCCAATACAGTAATAAGAAATTAATGAAGGAATACGGGTAGGCTACGCTAGCAATAATTCAAAATTTATACCACGTAGACCAGGAAGCCAAGCAAGTAGATGATCACATATCGTTACCACCAGATGCGCAGTGCAGCGGGAGAAGAGTTGGAGCAGGCTGGTCCAACGTAGAGCGCATCGGTGAAGTGGTCGTAGTCGATCGTCAAGCATTCTCGCGAGTCGATCGTATCCTCCAGTAACCTCTGCAGTTCCTTATGAAGATCGCAGATCATCCTCAAGCACAACAGCAATCGCAGTAGTGCCTTTACAGTATCTGAGAGACCATGTGAGTAGGGTCCCCTTTCGAGTGATGAGTATTTGACGCTGTGTTGAAAAGTTTGTGATTGGACTCATTGCGTTTGCGCTGCTGCTGATATGTTTCTGTACTGAGCGAAACTTCCGATTTTGGAATGCGGAAGTTCCGATAATCGGAACTTCCGCCCTGGTAAAACGGAACTTTCGATTATCCTGACGATTGTGTTCTGGTGTGTCGATAATCGCGGAACTTCCGATAAACCTGACAAGTGTCTTCACAGACGATAATCGAATTTCCACCGAAAGTGCGGACGTTTCGATAATCCTAACTTCCGCAATGGTAAGCGGAACTTCCGATGTGGGCGTAATCGCCCGAGAGGATAGTTTTGATTTTGAGTTGTGAATCAATTTGAGTTAAGAGTAAATGATGATTCTATTATCTTGAGCAATGCTATGTGATGTGTTTCTTGTCTGTGCTGGTTGCAGGGTATCGAGGTGGAGTCGTGGCGAGACACGTGGAGACCGGACTAGACGCAGGCGGCGTTGAGGTCAGAACGGTAAAGATGTGTCAAAGACGGCGTGCACTCGAGGCGGTTGCGTAGTCGTGAACAACAAGGAATGCGGAGCTTCGCATGGTGTGAGGGGCGAAAGGGTAATTTCGCAAAGCGGCACAAGTGGAAGCGGGCTCCGTTAGGGTTTAGCCGGCATAACGAGTTGGAGACCCGTTAGCCAAGGGCTCTAAATAGAGGTGAACTTTTGGTTGTTTGGTTGGACTTTAGGTGAGACAAAATTAGGGTTAGCTTTAGCTAAAGAGCCTTTGGAGAGGTTGTTTTGCTTTTTAGAGAGGTTGTTGAGTTGGAGAGGATGAACTGAAATTCCTGCAATCATTCCTCTGTGTTTACCTCTGTAATCTTTTGATTCCTATCAATGAAATTCTGAGGTTTTGGTTCTTTGTTTATGCCTCTTTTATTCTCTCTGTTCATGTTGAATATCTAGGGTTTTGGTGAAACTTTTGATTCCTCTTATGAGATGGCATGAAACTTGATATCTAGAGTCTTATTGATATTGCTAATATATCCTCAAAGTTTCATGAGCCAAGAATCTAAGAATCTTGCTAATTGTGGTTTTTGGTCTTTCTTGCCAAATATTCAAGAAATCCGATTTTGCTTTGATTAATGGATCTTTGTCTGCGATTCCTTCTCAATGAGGTCAAGATGTTGTTTAGGATGATGTCCTGTAAGACTTGACCCGAGAAGAGCAACAATCTTTGAGTATTTCGGATTTTTGGAAATTTACAAGACGCATCTTCTTCTTGGTCAGACAATCGGAACTTCCGCTATCTACAAGGCGGAACTACCGCAGTGCGGAACTTCCGCACTGAAAGCCGAAACTACCGCAGTGCGGAACTACCGCTAGGTAGAATCGGAACTTCCGATATCCCATGTAACAACCCGTTTGCTTAAACCTTTTGGATTTGATTCACTTCACGCCTCTTGTTTATCGAAGTTTTGGATTGCTGTGTGGACACTTGAGAGGGGAGGATCTTAATTTTTAAGGCACCATTCACCCCCCCCCCCCTCTGTTGCCATTTCGGTCCTTCAGTATCCATACGTCTAGGGAAGGAACACAGTACGCCGGTGTGCTAGCACCAAGTCGCACGGGAAGGCTCTCTAAAGAAGATAGTGGCTAGAGTTTCGGTGGAGCACCTCAGGTCACTACTTTCGTGTCTCTCGATATCACCCCTTCCCCCTTTTTAATAGCCTCAAACATCTTCTTATACAGTGCTTGTGACGGATCCCATCCGAACATGTTTGACGAATCGTATTCATACTAGTTTGTTCTAACCCGTTAAGTGTGTGGCTCGTTAGGTTCATGCGTAATCGGTTGTGACTCGGAAACTCATTTCCGATCACGAGTCGTTAGCGGCTCCTAGCAGAATATAACGATTCCCGAATACACATGAATTATATCGGATGAACCTTAATGCAATGTGATCTACGACCAAGTCCATATCACTAATGACCCGTTCGTATCTCTATACAACTAGTTTATATTTGGTATCGACTAGTTCGTAACTCCTTACGACTAGGTCTCGACCACTTAGTGATCATGTTCGACCAACCTATGACCAGCTCGTATCTCCATACGACTAGTTCGTATCTGATTGAACTGAAAGACCTTCTCGTGTATTCTCCCTTTGCCTCACGATATCTGGTTGAACTCTGTGAGAGGTTATGTCATCCATGGACTATTCAATACTTTCTCGATCGAGTGTCGGATAACTTCACGTGGTCGAACACTTCGACCACTAGTGGCATGGTCATGCACTTTCTTTATCTAACCATATCGAGGGACCCAAAGATATCTCTCCTGTTATGTTAGGAGGGGCAAATCCCATATCCGACCAGTCACATTCCTCTGCATGTTTCACAGCATACCTAAAATCTACCTTTATGACTACTCAGTTACGGAGTAGCGTTTGGTAACCCCAAAGTGTAGTCTTACGCATGTAGGAAACCATACTGATCTCAAGTCTAAGGATTACACAACAACATTGCTTGAGACCAACTAATGACACATAGAATCATAATAATTTTAATAGTGTCTCAAGGTGGGTCAATCCAACCCCATGTTCTCTAACATGTGTTCACATTATTGATTCAATATCCCTATATCCATGACAGGTAAAACATGATCATCAATCAATACATGCGCTGGTCGATAGAGTCACTGGTGTTCCAATTAGGGATATCCGACCAGGGATTCATTTAGAACGACATCATATAAGTTAAAAGAGCTTCATCAACAAGTCGCATACTTGTTAATCTTATAACTAATGATTCATTCAAGGAATAGAATAACACTTATTCAATAACACATAAATATAGACGTGATATCATCATCTCTATGATTGCCTCTAGGGCATATCACCAACAATTAATTGGCCCTAATTATGTCTCGTTATGCTGATTAAAGCTCTTGTCTACCAAATAATACTCACAAGGTGACCTTCTCGACCTCCATTCCCAGTTTGGCAGTCTGCATCTCTCTCAACTGCACATCGTTAGTCGCATTTGGGCACCTTGCCAGATCAGCACCAGTCGTTGCGCGCGTCCTAGGTGCATCACTGGAATCTGCCGCTCCTCACCTTGGTAGGTATGTATCCACCATTTTGGCATGGTTTGGAGTCCACCAGAGGTAGCATCGACCAGGAACACCCTACTTCGAGGAACATTAGGTCAACCTAGTGTCGGAGAATACGCCGCTTCGCCGCTACGAGCATCAGCAAGATAGCAACACGGTTTGGGCTGATTTGAACCCATGGCAGAATAGTAGGATGAGGAACAATTTGGCAGTGAGGGCCATGATGTGAGGGTGCTAAGGACACATGCAGATGCGGTGGCGAGCGAGCAACAAAGCTTTGTGTGCATCCCAAAACCTAGCGGCACGTGGAGCCGGAGCGAGCGAGCGGCCAAGCAAACGCGCAGCGCAGCGAAGAGGTGAAGCCGGCGAGCGTGCGACATGCTACTCCCAGTAGGCTCGGAGGTGTGGCGGCAGTTGGAGGACTAGTGTGATGCCTCAGCGCGGCGATGGTACGACAACACCAGTGCACCGACGATGGCGTTTTGGGGGCGTGAGCTGTGAGGTGAACTCTCGACTACACACCAGTCCACCGTCCACCAACAGTAAGGCCCTAGAGCTACTCAACTGCGCCGACAAGTCCACCTGCGACCTCAACCAGTGCCATGACCTCTGCAATTATATCGTCTAGAAAGTCCTTGCTTCTTTTCATTTCATTTCCCATCCTTACACTACTATAGAGAGGGTCATCACAGACGGCTCTAAACCATCATCACAGATAGTTTTTGAACCATCTGAATCTATGTCTGTGATAACAGGCTGTTATCACAAACGGTTTGTGATCAATCTGTGAAAAAGCCACAACACAGACGATTTTTTGTTGAAACAGTCTGTGAAGGCCTACTATCACAAACGGATTCCACCAAAAAACGTATGTGATATGTGGGATATCACAAACGGTTATTTGTTGAAATCGTCTATGAAGGCCTACTATCACATACTGTTTCTATCTAAAATCATATGTGATATGTAGGATATCACATACATTTATTTGTTGAAATCATCTGTGAAGGCCTACTATCACAGACGTTTTTTTGGAGGAAACCGTGTGTGATATGTTGATATCACATACGGTTTTTGATAGTAGTTGTCTGTGATATGCGACATATCATAGACGGTTATTGGTGGTAGCCGTCTGTGATTGGATACATGTTACAGACGGGAATTAGTAGTAGCCGTATATGATTGGATACATATCACAAACGATTGTTAGTAGTAGTCGCCCGTGATTGTATAGATATCATATGTGGTTAGTAAAAATAGCCGTCTTGTGATAGTATCATTCATAGACGGTTTATTTCACAAAACCGTCTATGATAGTTTGTTTTATATGTAATTATTTTGGTTTTTCGGCTAGCCTCAGGTAATGCTAGCCATGCCCTCTGAAAACAAGCAAGTAGAAAATAGATATATCACAATTGATTTGATATAGAACAACTCAAAATAATTTACAAACTCAATATCAATTACAAAGTGATTTGATTACAACTCAAAGTGAATTACAATAAATCGGTGTCGCTAGGGTGAAACTTTCCATTCTGTTTAATAATCCTCCCATGATGAAGGCGGCGAGCGGTCCTCGAACGTCCACGAGTAAGCCCAGATGGATGACACTTTGTGGTATTTTCATGCCCTGTTGCTAGCAAGAGTAAAGTAGTAAGCATATATATTTAAATTCATAATTGAGAAATAATTATTGCGAGATTGACTGACAAACCTCTGGATCCTTCATCTTAGCCCTCGTGATTTCCAGCATATGACGACAAACATAGAATGCACATATGTTACCTTATTGTAGTTGCTAGTGACACTGCAAAAATAGAAGTGTGATATAAGATATATGTATAGTCAGTTCGAGAGACCAGGTTACGAAGTGTGATATAGGGTTATTGTACTATAGCGGGTACTAGAAATCGTGTCCTGTGTCGTAGTGTGGCGTCCGGTTCCTTGTGTGTCCCTCCATCGGCAACATAGGTGCTAAACGACCTACGTGATTCTAAAAAGTTATCCTCCGATATTTCAAACGAAGGAAGACTACAATAGAGCTACATATAGAGGAAATGAGCATACCTGTCGAGTGTTTTTTGCACAATGGTGAAGTCGTGATTCTTATTGACTAGGGAATCATGGTATATTACCTTGTTCCATTTTGGTACAATGACTAAAAGGATCCAGTGCTACCTACTCATGTATGTAGCTTTAGTCATTAAACCTAAGTTCGTGTTGCATATAAAGAACAAATAAAATTTGTATAACAAGTAGTGAAGCACTTACCCCTGGTTGTAGGGCACCAGTATGTAGTCCTTGTCGCGGCACGTAAGCAATCCCTTCGTTATGTACTTCTCGACGTAGGTTGCGTCTTCGATGATGCGTTGCTCAGAGATCAAATGTGGGTCGGGGAAACCCACCAGTTGTCGCGATCGTCGGGCTTGTTGCATCATGTATCTATACATAAGCAATGACTTATGACATTTATTGGTATTACGTGAATGTAGAACTTGATTGTACACAATTACATTGTCCAACATCATAGAAGTGGGGTGTCGAGGGCATCGAGGTTGAATAGATCAAATAAGTTTTCAAAGCCCATGACAAAGTAGCCCGACTTGTGGTGGAAATGGTTGTCCGTGTAGCTGACATTGAATCTAGTAGGTCGGTCTTCCCTTGCCTCATCGGTATACCGCATGTACCAGGCATGCAAACTCTGGCAAGCCAAACCAATATAGCGTAATGTTGTGTCGGAGACCAACGACATTCTGAGGGAGAATGTCCCGGGCTTGTGAGGCGTCTTAATTTCCTTCGATTTGTCCTTAGCGCCTCGTGTGCTATTTGTCTTCCTGGAAGACGAATCGACACGTTTTTCTTGTTTCTTCAGCGCCGTCTCCGCGGTAAGGGATACGGAGGCCTTCTAAAGCTGGGGTTGAGGTGGAGTCATCGAGGCACGGTCGTATGGAGATTGCGGCACTACAGGATCCATGGTGATGTCCCTCTTAGGCACTGGACAAAAGTGTGCAAGGTATCCCCTAGTGTTATGATGTCTTCGTTCGGGCGCTTCTCCAGCGGGACGACCATAAAAGTATCATGTACCATGTCCACCTGGACCTTGGTGTAACCCTGAGCCAGCTGGGTACCGTGCACCACTATCCCTTCCTGGCATGGAAACACCACCCCCCCCACCCAGCCTCAACAAAATGAACCCAACCAACCTCACTTGGAGCCTGCAGAGCGTGAGTACTTTCAAAACAATACACAATTAGCTAAGGTGTCCTACAGGTATATCTTTGGAGCATTCCAGAGATGTAGATTACTTGGATGAGGTCGATAGGTAATTGGGCGTCACCAAGTTCAGAAAGTGCAGGCGTGGACAAGACACCACTCCGATGTTGAGATGGATTGGCTCCCAAAATCACGGGGGTGTCTTGCAACCGATTGATGAGTTGATTCATTTATTCCTACAATGGTGATATATGTGCTTGAAATTGTGTAGTAATCTGTGTAGTAAACTCTGCTTTCCACTATTTCTCATGCTCGGCCTTGGATCGCTTCCGACTCATATACGCCTCGGAGTCGTGTGGGAATCCATACTTCTAACGTATGTAAATGCCAAGGCTTCGTGTGAGAACCAAGTGCTCCTTGTTTCCCAGGGTTGTGGATAGTATATCCTTCTCCATGACTGCTTCGAATGAGCCTTGTGAAGATTGAGTACTCAATGTTTGCTGCAAGAGGCTATCATGTTATTTTAGACCCTACAAAGTTTTGGGCTTATTAACTACTAGGTAATATCTTCCCAGCTGTTGGGACACTCCCTCGTCTACCGGGTTTGTGAAAGAGATGGCGTCCGACGACGTGGTTGAGGTCCTCGCTCTTAACCAGCTTCGGACGTGCTCGTCTGTGATCTCGGCAAATAGCGGGGAGACCTCGACTAGATTGTCACATCATCCTCACTCATCCATCCTGGGATTTTACCCACGTACCCAGCAGTGTTGAGTCTGTGGGGGTGAATATTTTGTGCCTAGATAACCTTGTGCGCCACACTTTGTTGCTGAAATTCGTCTGTCATCTTCATCCGCACAAAGGCGTTCCATGTATCCGACGACACAAAACTAAACTTCGTGCAGGGCGTCTGATCCTTGTTCACATACTTCGTGACAAGCTTGCTCTTGGAGGTCTTCCAAGCATGTCCCATCGCGAGGAACGCCTGTCGTCACACTTGTTCGTAGAATTCTGGTGGAACCTCGAACGACGTTGTAATTTCAGTCAACAGCTGCACTTTCTCCACGGTCGTCAGATCCTTCTATTTCTGTGTGGTGATGGGGACCTGTTCCCTTGCAAGTATACCACAGGTGGTCTAGAATGCTTCCGCTGCTTTCTTGGGAAGCAGAGGGACCCCAGAGGTACTGATGGTCGTGATGGTCATTCGACCCACGTGCATTTTTGATATTCCTCTAGCATGTCACTTAGGTACCACTTTCCTCGGAGATGTAGATGCATTCGGCGACGTCGATGACTGCGGCGAAGACGGTGCGGACGCCATCTACACAATATTTCAGTTGACAGGAATATAAACAATGACTGAACAATAATCACAGTGAACATAAGCTACCAACAGAATAGAGCAAAATGAGCAGACAACATCAACATAATGAAACACAGGGATCTGATGAGCATGAATAACATGACACAATATTAGAGAATCCAAAGTGGTGAGCTCGTACCTCCCATAACATTACTAAGCAATATCTCCCAGTGCTAGAGTCAATCAAATCATCACAATTTGATACATCTATTAGCACAATCCAAAGCAGTGAGCTCGTACCTTGATGGGAGGTGTGGACGAAGAGGGAGTCGAGGTCGGGGGAGCGAGGAGTCGTTGAGGCAGGGGCGGCGTCGTCGAGGTCGGGGGTCGCAGAGGGAGGACGCCGGCACGGGAAGGAGGTCGGGGGTCACAGAGGGAGGACATTGTCAGGGGATGACGGCGACGTAGGGGAGGAGTACAACGCGGGGACGATGGTGAGGAGAGTGGAGGCTCGGGGATGACGGCGCGGAGAGAGGAGGCTCGGGAGAAACACGAGAAGTAAGCGCGATGGGGGTGAGTGAGCTCTAAGGAGTAAGGAAACAAATTAACCCTAACGGGGCCCTACTTATAAATGCATATCACAGACGGTTCTTTTAAAGAGTCATCCGTGATAAGCTCTATGGTCATAAGCTTTACTACGATATCCACCTAGTCGTAAGCATATCACAGACGGTTCTACTTTAGGTCTGTCTGCGATAAGCGAGCATATCACAGACGATTATATTTAAGAACCGTGTGTAATAAGAAAGCTACGACCACCACCTGGTCGTAAGCATATCACAGGCGGTTCTATTATATGACCATCTGAGATAACTGAGCATATCATAAACTGTTATATTTAAGAACAGTGTGTGATAAGTATCAGAGACAGTTCTATTATAGAACCGTCTATGATGCTTGTGGGAATTTTTGGACGCATGTGCGGGAGGCGAAATATTTTAGCGCCTTAGGAATCGTATATGCTACATATATCATAGACTATATCTTCCACTAAACCGCCTGTGATAGTTCCTTATATAGCTGAAAAATATTCTGTTTTTCAGCAAGGCTCAGGAAATGCTAGTCATGTCCTCTGAAAATAAGAAAACAACTACAATCACAGATGTAATAATTTCTTAATTGGTGAATCAATTGCAATTGAATAATTCCTTAATTACATGTCAAGTTTCTTAATTACAATGGAATAATTTTTCATATAGGTGTTCACCGTGTGGAATTATTCTACTTGGCTATTTCGTTTGAAAAAATAGCCCTTCACGATGATCGAAGCGCATATAGCTAGCTTCCTTACTGGGTTCTTCCTCGAGCCTAATGTTGTCTCCTAAAGGAGGCAACTCGTCAAATTGATTGTACTCTTCCTCATCCACGACATTCTCAGAATGGTTTGTCTTTGTATCCGATACATTCGAGGTCCACAGTAGTGACGCCGTACTTATCGACCTTCACACCCTGTGGAAGTTTGACCCAATGGCACCGAAATATGAGGATCTTGAAAAGTTCGTAGTCAAACTCCAAAATCTTATCTACAAACCCATAGTAGGAGCTCAACCCAGCGATATTGAACTGCTTGTGAAACGCATCTATGCGGACACCACTGTTTTGGACTATGCTCTTCCTACCCTGAGCAATCGTATAAAATATGTACCCATTTATGTTGTATCCTTGCCATGTCACAATTGTAAATTTTGACCCTTTTTCTAACCATGGCAGCATATCATCACTTGATGATGACCTCCTAGTGAATCACACCTTTAACCCTTCGTTGAACTGGATTCTGTTGGTGTACCATGTATTTGTGCTTGTTGACCGTGAAATGGACTTGAGCGTATGCGTCAAGATCAGGAGTGATTGCTTTCCTTCCGATGGTTTCGATACCTGAGCCATATAGTCGACGCAGAACTCAGTGACCTCTTCGGTTGCATAACCTTCGATGATGCTGCCCTTGGGCCGATATCGATTCCGTACATAGGACTTGAGAATTCCCATATACCTCTCGAACGAGTACATATGACGTAGGAACACATGACTGCATATCTTTATCTTTTTCAGAAGGAGCAATGAGATGGACCATTGAAAGCATCTAGGCCCCTAAAAATTGTATTTTGGTAATTAATGATATTATGTGAATATGGGACTAACATGTTTGTTGAAGTGATTACAAGGCATAGTCCCAAATGACAAAGTGAAACCAAGGAGCTGCATGTGAAAGAATGTTGAAAAGATGGAGTTGATCTCAAAGACAAGGTACAAATAGACTAGGACCCTTTGAATTTTAGGCCTTTGGAGTATGGAGGAAGACCGGATTATAGGATAAATGTCGTACTATTAAGGGAGAGCTTGTCTAGTAGCTTGAAAGCATCTCATTATGCCTTTGGATCAACTTAGGATCATGCATGTTCTTTTGGTTTGGTTTAAAAAGAAAATTCTTTTCTCGAGAACACAATCTAAGTTCCGCATGTGAATCATGGAACTTCACGTAAGTGCTGTCTCAAAAGATCTGCGGTTCGATTTTTCCAGAGCATCCATTTTCGGACTTAGCCGATTTCTCAAGCGCGAAGTTCCGCAATGATACGACGGAAGTTCGATTAATCCGCTGTTCAAATATATGCGGTCGAATTTTTCCGAGAGCATCCGTTTTAGGACTTAACCGATCGAAGTGCGGAAGTTCCGCAATGATATGAGCGAAGTTCGATTAATCGGTTGCTCGAATATGTGCGGTCGGTTTTTTCCAGAGAGCACCCTTTTTGGGACTTAGTCGTTGCGCGAGCGCGGTAGTTCCATTGTGGAAAAGCGATCTTCCGACATCTAAGAACCGAATCTATTTGGCGGAAGTTCCGCACATAAACCAACGGCTAGTTCGAGCATTTAATGCTCATTGAATGACCGTTATGATGCACTCGAGTGAAGGCGGAAGTTCCGCGACTTTGTATCGCTGAAGTTCCGATTTCCGAGTTTTGCCGATTTTACGATAACGGTCATATTTGGTTGTGGGGGTATAAATACACCCCACCACTCAAGAACGCGTTGTTGAGCATTCATTCAATTCATTTAAGCCTTGAGCACTCCTCTCACTCCTCATTTACTCTCTTTGCACACTTTTGTGAGGTAGTGAGCAAGAACAAGAGCATTGCATGATTAGTTGATCCTTTGGCTCTTGATTGCCGCCAAGTGAAAGATCAAGTTCTATTCTCTTGGTGCTTGTCTACACCAAGACGACTTGGCGGAGGTTGCTCGGTGATCTCTTCAAGAAGCTTGTGAAGAGACCCGCTGTCGCTTAGTGATTGGTCGGTGTTCACCAACTCCGAGAGGAGGAAGAACAACCAAGTGATCGAGGGTAGGCTTAATTTGTGGAGCCAGCTTGAGTGGATCAAGCTTCCTCAACGTGGACTAGTGAAGATCGACAAATCTTCGACACCACGGGAAAAACCCCCTTGTCCTTGTGTGGTTAATTCTTGTCTTTACTTATTGCACTTATTTTTGTAGCTCATAGATTGTGATAAATATCTTTGATTAGAGTATCTTGCTAATTTGGGTAATTTGATTAAGAAAATTTAGAAACCTCCTATTCACCCCCCTCTAGTCGGTTATCCTTGATCCTGCAACCATGATATCGAAATATGACAGAGGGAAATACATCTCAAGATGACATAGAGTCGTCACCACCCCGCCCTATAGAGCATATAGTCCTTCGAGATCGATGACCTTCTGAGCAATTAAGTTAAAGAAATAACACAGCCCCATGATTGCCACTCGAACCTTATTTGGTAAAATACTTCTAATTGCAACATAAAGCATTTGTGTCATCGGCACATGACAATTATGAGACTCCATACCAATTAATTTCAAATCTTCCATAGAAACAAGTTTCTTCATGTTGACGAAGTAACCGGACGAAACTTTCACCTCATGTAAGCTCTGGCACAGTTCCTTTATCTCGGCCTTGGATAGAGTGTAGCAAGCTGGGGGAAGGTACGTTTGTCCTTTATCGGTCTCTTTCGGTGCTTACTCAGTCCTTATGTTCATATCAACCAAGTCACACCGTGCGTTGACACTATCCTTTGTTTTATCACGAATATTTATTAAGAGACCAATCAAGCTATCAGATACATTCTTCTCTATGTGCATGACGTCGATGCAGTGACAAACTTCTAAGTGATCCCAATATGGTAAGTCCCAAAAAATTGATTGCTTCTTCGAGATTTTTTTCTTATGGGTCCTCAATGTACGTCCATTTCCAAGCACAATATCGATATCCTTAACCACATCATAGATCTCTTTCCCTCTAAAAGCCCTTGGAGGCGAACCGTCCTCCTTATTTCTGTCAAATTATTTCTTCATCTTGTGGTACGGGTGATATATGGGAATGAACCTACGGTGACGCATGTACACAATTTTGTGCGAGTTGTTCAGCCACACACTCTCGATATCATGTAAGCAGTGTGGACATGCTTTGTCTCTTTTTGTACTGAACCCTGACAGGTTACCAGGGACAGAAAAATCATTGATGGTGCAGAATAACACGGCATGTAAAGTGAAGTTCTCTTATTTGTACGCATTCCATACTTATACCCCTTCGTTCCACAGTGTCATAAGACCTTCTAGCAATGGTGCTAGGTACACATCAATATCGTTCTCAGGTTGCTTTGGCCCTTGGATAAGTAGTGACATCAAAATGTACTCCAGCTTCATACATAGCCGAGGAAGGTTGTACATACATAGATTCGCGGGTCAAGTGCTATGTCGGCTGCTCATGTTTCCGAAAGGATTTTGAAGGACCGAAATGGCAACAGAGGGGGGGGTGAATGGTGCCTTAAAAATTAAGAACTCCCCTTTACTGTATTTAAATAAACCTACAAAGCCCTCTGGAAATCTCAAGTTTGAGTGAAGCAAAATCAGAAAACGAAAACAAGCTTCGGGCTGTTCTGTAGGAAATCGGAAGCTCCGATTCTACCTAGCGTAGTTCCAAGACCGCGTAGTTCCGGTTCAATGGAAGTTCCTCGCGCAGAGTTCGCGTGGACAATCTAAGTTCGATTGTCCCGACCAAGAACAAAGCGCTCGGGTTTTTCCTAAAATCCAAATACTAAATCTTGAATGCTCTTCTCAGGTCAAGTTTCACAGGACATCATCCTAAACAACATCTTGACCTCATGGAGAAGAATCACAAACAAAGATTCATTAATCAAAGCAAAATCGGATTTCTTGAAGAAGGGGCAAGAAAGACCAAAAACCACAATAGATAAGATTCTCAGATTCTTAGCTCATGAAACTTTGAGGATATATTAGCAATATCAAAACGACTCTAGATATCAAGTTTCATGCCATCTCATACGAGGAATCAAAAGATACACCAAAACCCTAGATATTCAACATGAACAGAGAGGGAATAAAAAGAGGCATAAGCAAGGGATCAAAACCACAGAGTTTCATTGATAGGAATCAAAAGATTACAAAGGAAAACACAGAGGAATGATTAAACAATTTCAGTTCATCCTCTCCATCTCAACAAACTCTCAAAAAGCAAAACAAACTCTTTTGCTAAAGCTAACCCTAATTTTCTCTCTCAAAGTCTAACCCTAACACCAGGGGTTCACCTCTATTTATAGCCCTTGGCTAATGGGCCTCCAACCCATTAAGCCCGCTACACCGAACGGAACCGCTCCACTTGTGCCGCTATAAAAGACCGTTTCGCCCCGCGCACCTTCCAAAGCCTCCGCACACCTTTGTGTCCTTGACTCGCAACCACCTCAAGATTCACGCCGTCTTCGACACATCCCGATCGTTCTGACCTCAACGCCACCTGCGCCTAGTCCGATCACCTCGTGTCTCGCCACGACTTCGTCTTGATGTCCTGCAGTCAACACAGACAAAAACACATCGCATAGCATTGCACAATATCATAGCATCAACATTTGTACAAGACTCAAACTCATACAAACTCAAAATCACAAATTATACTTCTACGCGATGCTCGGACACAATCGGAAGTTCAAGACTTACCATTGCGGAAGTTCCGATTTCAACATCCGCACTTGTCGATTATCTAAGTTCCGCTTACTATTGCATGAACTTCCGATTATCTAACGTCCGCACTCTGCATTTTCAATTCGATTTTCGCCTCGGAGGAATACTCACGCCAATTATCGGACAAACCGCGACCCAGTGCGGAAGTTCCGATTACTTCAACCAACACAATTCCTGCATTAATCTAAGTTCCTCTTTTCAACGCAGAGAGTCTGATTATCTAACTTCCGCTACATACAATGCAGTTCCGATTATCCTGCTTCAAAGACGTAAACAAGACAAACAAAGCAGAGAGACTCAACTCTCAACCTATTCAACAAGTTGTCAAATACTCATCACTCACAATGGAGGACCTCTCACATGGTCTCTCAATCTCCCCCTTGATGAGTATATTGACAATCACCGAAAAAGCATAAGATGAGTTTGAGTTTAAAATCAACCACGGTCTAAACAAGTAGTAGAGAAGCTCAAGACCATGTTGACACAAGAGAAAGACTTGAGACGAGATGAAAGGGCAATTTTCGCAAAACTCAAGGCTATTCTCCAGAAGACTTTTTCTCTCCAAAATTCTCCCCCTTTGGCAATAAAATCATCAAGATGTATTAAAGAGAGGAAATGACTATATGATATTCATTTTAAGCATTAGGAGCCATGAAGATTGTCCAAAATGACTATTAGAGTATTACACCCAGCCATAACACATAAGAATGCTATCAAGATCATGACAATTGATGAATAGAATAGCTAAGACAGAAAATCCATAATCTGATTAATGATCCAATTCTTTAGCAAGTCAAAAGAACCAAGATTGTAGTCTAGCAAAGGTATCCAAGGATGATACAAGCCATGTCAAATAATCTAAGTTGAACCAAGAAGACACATATTGAACAGTTTAGAGTGCTACCAGTTGAAGAAAGACTCATTTTATCCAGTACTTGGTCTTTTTAATGATAAGCAATTTTAGCACAAGTTTCTTTTTCTGGAAATATAATTATGGCTTTATCTTAGTGAAGCAAGTCCTGGACTAGGTGCCACCCACAACTGCCTCCTACGCTTCAACCTATTTTTAAATCTTAACCATATGCTAGATCCCAAGCCTTGTGCGACCACTCCAAGCAACAGACTTAAGGAGGTGATCTTAGGTCATCCAAGGCTCCCCCTGAGTTCATGCCTAGTGCAATGGCAAGCCGTCTCATGAGCAACATTTGGTGAGATCAGTTTTTTCACACAAAAGAGATCATTTTGCTTTTGAAGTTTTTAGACCAACGATTAAAGATAAGTCAAGTTTCTTAACAAACTGACATAGCTTACTCTGAAACTCAATAGGGATTCAAGACTCAACTCAGCCTACTTGACATGGCGAGAATCATAAAAGGATAACTCTAACCGACTAGTCTCAAGAGCTATTATGACAAGATTTTAATTCAAGTTTAGCATTTTTAATCACCTTAGCAAGGCAAAGACTAAACTACACATAAAAAGTCATGATAAATCTAGCAGTTTAGCATAAATCATGGCAAGATATAAAACAGTGAAAACAGATCATAAGGTATAATAGACAGGGCTCCATATGATTATATTACAATGCAAGATGAAATGCAGGAAAAACCAGATTCCCTTCAGAATGGGATGCACTCTTTTAACTCAGGTTGAGTTATGACAAATTTAGGAACTAGAATAACCAAGAAAAACTCCCCCTGAACCAAAGGAACAAAAACGAGAATCTGATAAGAGAAACAGAAAAGGCAGTCCTTAGAGCATAGAAAAGTTATAGAGAATACTATTGCTCAGACAGGTTCTTATCTACCCCATATGATTCTAGGACTATCAGCTGATCAACTCACACACTAAGGAGCAAACACTGTCCCTGTCTACCCAAGGGTGGTCCGACCCTTGCTAGAACCTATAAGAAGTGAGTAAGCTCTACTTAGAGAGAGAAGAGACATCTAATAAGCAGCATCCTAGAAGCACAAGATAAGAATTAGCAGTCAAAGTAACTTGGCAAGAGAACCACTCTAACCTATGCTGGAAGGACTTCGACCCAAATCACTCAAAAGAAATGCAACCAGAAAGGAGTAAGCATAAATTAAAATATAATACAGTAGTAAAACATAAGCTCCCCCTCACATCAGTCCGTAAGGACAAACCACCCCAAGCTCTCCCCGCAGAGCTGAAAATCGAGAGTCAGCCTGTAGGCTTGGTGAAGATATCACCAACCGATGCTCACTCTCCACAAACTGGAGCACAATGTCACCCTTCTCTACATGGTCTCGAAGAAAGTGATATCTGATATCAATATGCTTGGTCCGAGAATGTTGCACTGGGTTCTTGGCAATGCAAATCACAGACGTGTTATCACAAAAGAGTGGAACACAGTCGATCACTAACCCAAAGTCCTGCAGGGTCGAGACCATCCAAAGCACTTGGCTACAAAGAATCGCTACAGCGAACGCTCGGCCTCTCGCAGATGGATCAGGCAACACCGGATCGCTTCCTTGACGACCAGGAGACAAGAGAAGTGCCAATGAATTGGCAAGTGCCAAAGGTGCTATTCCTATCTATCCTACAGCCAGCGAAGTCTGCATCGGAGAAGACTCTAAGAGATAGACAAGAAGAGGAAGAGTACCAGATCCCATAGTCAATGGTAGCTCGAAGGTACCGAAAGATGCGCTTCACCGCCTGACGATGATATATGCGAGGAGAAGCCTGAAACCGAACACAAAGACACACAGAGAAGTGTATGTGTAGGACCGTAAAGGCGACTAGGGGGGGGGGATGAATAGGCGCTTTCTCAACTTTCTCGCCTAAATCAAATACAACACGAACTTTACTCCTTTAGCTATGAAAGCTAAGAAGATCAATGAAGCACATTGGAAGCCTTGTGTTGGATTTGATAAACCTCAACCACACGACACAAATGGAGAAAAGAACTCACTTGCTCAATCGGTATCGGCGGTCGACCAGCTTTACACAGCGGTCGACCAACAATCAATCAATGGCCGGACCGGCCATTAATCAAGCGCTCGGACCGTTGGACATCGAGACGACCCTGAGACTTAGCGGTTCAAAGCGGCGGTCGGACCATTGCACACAACCGGTCGACCGTTCACCCAAGATCGAAAATCAAGTCCAACTCCAAAACGAAATTTGATCCAACTTTTGATTCAACCAATGAAACTTGACCAAATTTCGAGCACACCTCCCTAATGATATTAGAGACCTATTTCTAGCGACGATCCTTCAGATCCACTCCGCAGAATCGATCTATCAAGGTTTTACAAAAGAAGTGCATAAACCCAAGAAATATGAAGATCTTGATTCAAGACTTGCTTGTGGGGGTTGATGATCTAGATGACTCTAGGAGTATTCCCACACATCAAAGCAAGATAAAATAGGCCAAGGGACCAAGCATAAACCTTTGAATCAAGGAAGCACCAAAATCATCCAAAAGAGAGAAGAACACAAAGGGGACAATTGATCTTTCAATTAAGCATCACAATATTGTTTGATCACACTAGATGCTTACAAAGCCTCTCCACAAAGGAGGACAAGAGCTCACACAATGAGCACACTCTCAATCTCTCCAAACCCTAGTTCTCCTCTCCTCTCCTCCAAACCCTAGAAAAAGGAAGAAGGGGCCAAATGAATGCTTAAGAGGGTTTTCCATCTCCCTTTCTATTTATACTAGAGACCTAGGTTTCACTTTTGGGACCCAAAACACATGGGACCCACACACACATAATGTTGAAGCAATCGCACGCTTCACCACGTGTAGGTTGATCACGTTCTCATCACGTCGCCAAGCCTCTCTTGTCCGAATCCCATCGGAACCTCCCAGAGACTCGCACCGATATCCGCACCACCTGATCCAACCAGCTGTACCGAACTACCCGTTCGATCCATCTTGCCCATTCTGCACCATGCTCGAGTCACACGACCTCACCCGGATCCATGATCGCTCGACCTCGCCTCCAAGCGTAGTCCCGATCCACCTCACCGCTGACGCCGCAGACACGCAAGCCACCGCACAAAGAATAGACAAACAAACTGCTTCCGGAACAAGTTCTTCACAACTTGACCCACGTTAGCTCCGCAATGCAATATGCAACAATAAAGCATTGAACTCCATACATAAAACACATTCAAATCAACTCAATGCAAACTTGGCTAACCTCCAAGTCATCGGCGGTCCGATCGCCACAAGGCTTAGGCCGTCCGACCGATTTAAGGCAGTTGACCGATCCCACAACAGCGGTCGACCGCCTAAAAGACTTAGCTAATTTCAGCCGTGAAAATCCAAACCTTCGGAATTTTCAACTCAATAGAATCTTTGATCGAGCTCCAAAATGATGTGACCACATCCAGAGACTCCTCACTTGCCTACACAACCTATTTTTAGCTCAGCCCAAAACCACTTTTCAATTTACTCGGCGGACCAGCCAAAGATGGCGGTCGGACCTCTCCACGGCGGTCTGATCACCGACACAACCTGGCCGATCGGCTCGTGGTCCGACGGCTTTGGAGCAAACCCAAATGCGAGATTTTGTAAACCAACAACGCCATTGCCAATTGACTCATCATCTCGAGATCGTGCACATATCCTCACGATATCCACAAGATGTCCGATCTCGAGGCCGTGAGGTACAAGAGAGAGCCAATCATGCTCCTGAACTCCTTTTGGTCAACAGGTTCGCCGTCTTCATCTCGATCCAGAGCAAGTGTAGATGCTATCGGAGTTGATACCGGCTTTCCATCATTCATGTCGAGCGCTTCAGAGGTCTCGAGTGTACTTGCCTTGGTGAAGAAAAGTACCTTCCGAGTCTGCTTGATTTGGAAGCCAAGGAACAAGCTCAACTCGCCCATCATGCTCATCTCAAATTCGAGCTCATAACATCGTAAAACCGAGAAACGAGTATGTGAGAGCCACCAAAGATGATGTCGCCCACATAGATCCGGACGAGCAAAAGATCGCGCCAAGACGGCGGATGAACAAGGTCTTGTCTATTTTACCCATTTCAAAACCATGACTCACAGAGATAGGACTTAAGCCTTTCATACCAAGCTGCGGAGCCCGCTGAGTCCATACAAAGCTTTGGAAAGCCTATAGACATGGTTAGGGTATTTGGGGTTTGAAACTCGAGGTCGTCTCGACATA
Source organism: Hsuehochloa calcarea (assembly GCA_036346395.1). NCBI lineage: Eukaryota > Viridiplantae > Streptophyta > Magnoliopsida > Poales > Poaceae > Hsuehochloa > Hsuehochloa calcarea. Next base: position 13,513,975 of record CM070596.1, on the reverse strand, counting down.
GACTTCTTCCTCAATAAGGCCATTGAGGAAGGCACTTGACATCCATCTGTAAAGCTTGAAACCCTTGGAAGTCGCAAAGCAAGGTGATTCTAATGGCTTCAAGTCTAGCTCTGTGGGCAAAGGTCTCTTCAAATCTAGACCTCAACTTGGGAGTACCCGAGCTACCAAATTTAGCCTTGTTTCAATGACTAACCCATCTTCACTTTGCTTGTTCTTGAACACCCATTTGGTCCCAATGATATTGTGACTTGAGGGGCTCAACAAGGGACCTGACCTTGTTTCTTTCAAAGTTTTTCAACTCCTCATGCATGGCGCTTATTCAAGACTCGCTGATAGAGCATGACAAACGCCTTTGGGCTCAAATGAGGCGATTTAAAGCGAATGGAGACAGAAGAGAGACAAACCAGCCTTTGGAACGTGTGACACGCTCAAAGAGGTCTCCAATGATCCGCTCAAGGATGGTCCTTTGAATGTGTCTAGGAGGTCCAGGTGAGATGAAGAAGTGGCCTCTACCTCATTAGCGCATGAGATAGAACAGAGCCACTAGCTTCAAAAGAAGCAGAGGTGGTCGATCTCCTCGAGGTGTGGAAGAAGGCACCTCAAGAGGAGGAGGAAGAATTGACTGTAGACAACCTCATCTCTCGTCTTCCTCATCGCCCACAAAGATGGACTCGGATCGCTCTAGAGAACTCCGAGATATCAGCCTAGTCCCCTGGTGGCCTCATCGAAGGTCACCTCACTGTGTTTCTACCATTTTGCTAGACTCAGCCTGCACTCTATAGGCACGAGAAGAAGTCGAGTAACCCAGAAGATCCCATCACAAGATCGTGACTCAACTTATCTAGGTTCCTGCACTTCGTAATAAAACACTTGCATCCAAACACACGAAAATGCGAGACGCTGGTTTTCGCCATATCTCAACTCATAAGAAGTGCGATGCAAGAGTGCCCGAGAAAGACTCTGTTAGAAACATGACAAGCAAGAGTAATAGCCTCATTAAAACTTCCTAGGTGTAGAGTACTCATCAAGCATCGTCCCGCCATCTCGACTAAGGTACGGTTCTTCCTCTCCACAACGCCATTCTGTTGAGGGACGATGGAGACGAGAACTTGTGCTCTACACTGTCTCACCACGTAAACTCTCAAAGTAGAATTTTGAACTCGGTGCCATTATCACCGCGAATTGCTCGAATGCACGGGAGCTCAACGAAAGCCTACTAAAAGACCACAAAAGAGTAAACGCCTCATCCTTCGAGGCTAAGAAAAACACCCAAGAGTACCTCGAGAAGTCATCGACCACAACAAGAATATACAACTTCCCTCCCGCCGATCAAGACTGAGCCGACCAATCAGATCCATATGGAGCGCTTGTCCCGTGCATCGGCCATTGTCACTTGGATCGGAGAGTGAGAAGCGGCAACCATCTTGCCGTGCCGGCATGAAGAGCAAACTAGATCCTTGACCATCTTGAGTTTTGGCAAACCACGAATGAGATCATGGCCGCTAACTCGTGTCAAATGATCAAAGCCTATATGACCTAGTCTCCTATGCCGTAAGGTCAAATCACGGATTCGTAGCAATTAAACACCGGAGAGGATCACCGTAAGACTCGTAAAAAATCAAGACGAAAGATCCTCCCATATCGAAATCCCGCAAACTAGACTACCCAAGAATCAAGAATTTTGTAATTGTTTTTCTTAAAGCTCACTCGTAACCCGTTCATCGGTAAGCTGAGAGACTGAAAGCAGATTATACTGCAGCTTACTTACTAAGGCAACATCTTTCAAAATAAAAGAATCATTAATGCTCATAGTACCTTTAGCGATGACGCGCCCAAATGAAGCATCTCCGAAGGTGATCATCTCATCACCCGAGCACGGCTAGGGAAGAAAACCAACGAGTCTCTCCGGTCATATGACGAGAACACCCGAGTCTACAATCTGCACCTTTCCTTCCGGCCCGGTGAACCCGAAGTCAAACAGAGAGTAAAGTCTCGATCGGGTGAATCAACAGAGGCCTATGTTTTCAATCGTGGACTTTCCATAGGTTTTCTCGAAGTTCGCTGCTCAATTGGTTTTCCCCGAGTTCTGTGTTCCTTGCGAGTGGTAAGTGATTTTTCAGCTGGTGAAGATCGCTTCTATTTGCCTCTTCTTTCAAGAAGGAATCAACCCATTCATTCCACGGGTCTTCCAAATGTTTTCTAAGTGTTGTTATGGGCTTGATGTTAATACCTTTATTAAACCGACGCTTTGGTGACATCGCTCAAATAAGGATATTTCAAGTTTAGCTTGCGTACCTTGGAGCTCGTGGAATCAACCGTAATCAAATTATTTTGGGTAACTTGAGGAATTGGATTAACCTATTGCTTCTAAAGATTTCGTGATTTAGTCCGAAAGGCTCTTTAGTTTGAGTTCGCAGTGAGGTTGCAATCAAAGAAGATTTTCGTTGATCTCTTCGAGACGGTTAATCCGCTTGCTTTCCGTGAAATCTCGTAAAGGGAAATGTTTCGAGTTTTGTGGTTGAGACCATTTGGATCTCGTGTTTCCCAAGTAGATGAACCGCTTTGAGCAAGTTGACTGTTGAAGGATCTTATCGATTCTTAATTAAATCTTGTGGTTATTTGAAGGCCCCTAAATTTGTTGCTCTTTCCGCCATAAGATGGCGAATTTCAAACGTAATATCTTTCTTTCGTGGTTACCGTTATTTGCTATTCTCTTTGAGGGATGTGTGCCTCCAATTATGAATTCATTTTGCTTTCCAAGATCACCTTTATCAAAATATTTCTTTTGGTTTCGTCGCCGTGATGAGCAACGCCTTTCCGTGTGAATAAACTTATCTTTGTTCGCTTCTTCCTTTGAGAAAGGATCACAGCTTTGGGTTGCAAAGTGTTTGCAAAGGGTAAGTTTGGCAACCGCTTGGTGGTAGATGAGTAATCGAAGGTGATATTTTGCTACCAAGTTATTAGAGGAGTAGTAGAATATAGAATGGTTTTGATCTCAGATTCTTGGGGAAAATTAATTCACATGGAATGTTTGGGTTTCAAGTAAGTTTGAAAAGTGTTACGACCGAGTAGAGCCTATGGTATAGTGAAACTTCGTAACTTCACTCATGATTGAATGGTCGGTGATTATCGAAGGTATGGAAACCTTGATTATTTCTATAGAGCAACGAATTGGATAATGATGCGAGATTAGGTGGAAATTTCTAAGTATGCAAATGAGTGAGTATGTTAGAATTGGAGAAAATGTTGAGAGTCAATGCTGATTTCCTATATGTTATAATTAAAATTTGTGGTAGAGATCTTGGAGGTTAAACTGGTTTGCATTGTTATGTTAGACCTTGGTCACTCAATGAGTGTGTATAGAAAAGTGGAATAATTGAGTCTCCCGATCAAGGGAAAGATCAATGATAGAATTTTTTTTTATGTAGTACATGAGCGTGTGTACTGAGGATTCTGAGTTGTTCTTGAAGATTAGAGGTAATGTGATTTTGTGAGATCTATTTTGTGGCGCTTTGGGTGCCTTCAATCAAATTAATGTTGATTAGTAGAATGAGTTACCTAGAGTATTCTGTGGATTCAATCAACCTCTCCACAATGGTGTGGATGATGTACACGCTTGAATGTAATTTGAGAAGGTTTAACTAAGAGATTTAAGCTCGTGATATGCGATGAGTTCAATTTCAAGGTTCAAAAGAAGTTTTATTCCTAAAAGAGGAACTAAGAAGAATGATGTTTTCTTGGTTAGTGAAGCCGCTTTCTTTAGTCACGCTTGATCTTTGTGTTATTGATTGATGACTTCCACGCTTTGGGTTGCGCTGCTTTGGCATGAGTGATTCTTTCCAGCCTGACTGAGTCAAAGAAATATTTGATTTGGGCATTCGCGTGAATTTCTCCTTTGGTTTCGTGGTGTTCTTTCAAATTTCTTAATTGGAAGTGGAAATTGCTTTCATGATGAATTGTCAAATTTAGAATTTAAACTTTGGTGGAGGGTTAGTATTTTGTGGACGCGATAAGGACTCTCTATTTTCGCTGGATTATCTACGCTTCGTAAGGTTGCGTAAATTGGGAAGTTAGCATATCGCATTGACCGCCCTGGATCCATATGCGAAGCACGAACGCCTGCTATGCTCGGGGCTAAGTGAACAATGAGCCATTCAAAGTTTGAGATTTAGTTAAAGATGTTGACCAACGTAAGGTCTTACCTTCGATCCTCTTCTAATAAGTCAACCTGTAAAGTTCAGCCGAGCATTAGGTCACCGTCGCTTTACATATTTGTGTTGAGGTTCCTCCCGTCCGAGAGAGAGGACACTTGAGAGCTAGAGTCTCGTGATGTGCGAGCAAGATCCAGATCTGCTCGATTCGTGCACGTGTTTAAGATGATTAATTTTTCCCACCACATTTCCTTTCTAGTAGATCGCTGCAAAGATTCGAGGTCGAACTCGCTATGGGGTAGAATATAATACCTCGAATCAAATCGATGGAATTGAGAAGAAGTTGGGGAGGAAAATGCACTTTGAAAGAATAGAAATTCCATTATTTGAGGCGATTTTCAGCTATATCGCGGCAACCTGGGCCTTGGGCCAAAACCCAAGAGGCCCAAGAGGGGGGCCCGCCAATGGGGGTGTCCTCCCCTAACCCTAGCCGCCCCACCCTCTCCCTCCACTCCTCCCTCTCCAACCGCCGCCACCCTCCTCCGCAGTGCAGCAATTTTGTTCGTCAGATTTGGGTAAGTTCCGTACGTTTTCTGATCTTCTCACCTCTTAGAAAGTTGTAGCCCTTGATCTTAGCGTTCTTTTGGCACTGAGATCATATGATTTGGAGTTAGGGTTTAGGAGATATGGTAGTTTTACCGCGACTGTTCAAGAGAGCTGATGTGATTTGGTAGATTTTCTTGTCGGGCCATTATGATTTACTTAGAGGCCGAATCTGGTATTTTCGTCTTCTAGAGTTTTGTTCCTGATATCGTTATCTTTCTTTTGGCACCGAGATCACTTGATTCCGCCTTATGGTTTAGGAGATATGAATTTTTAACCGCACACTGTCCTGTCTGCCTGAGAATTTGGAACTGTCGGTTTTCCCCTCGGTTTTGTTCAAATTAGGGGCCGAATCAGAACCTTCACCCAACTAAGTTATTGTAGATTTCGAAATTATCTTTCCAAGTTGATAAGGATCATTCTCATTGGATCAATAGGCTAAAAGTTACGCCGTTTGCTTTATTACTGATCTGTATTCTGAACAGACGTAGATGGGTTGTGTTTAGCTGTTAATTAGCCCTCTGTTTTGGCCGAATCAGGGGATTCCGCCAACTAATGTTTTGTAGCCTGATCTGTTAAGTTTCAGTGAGCACTGGTTTCAGGTCTTTTAGAGTTACAGATAATTAATGGTGAATTTTCTCGCATAATAGCCTCGTAGATCGATAATCTGACTTTTGGCGAGAGGTCAAAACGAACATTTGGGCGTGTGGGTTGATTAGAGGGTATCGAGAACTCGTGGTAACTATGTTATACCCTATTATCCTTATTCTGTGACAATGATTATATAGGCGGTGAGGCGGTGAGTGGAAGGACACCTTCGTTGCTTCCCAATACGCACACAGACGGAAGGCAAGTGCAATGTTTAACTTGTGTGAATTTGATGAATGCATGATAATTTGGTAACTTATGAGTATTCCTGTGATTTGAGCATGATGTGGTAGATTTCAATACCTTCTTCTGTGATAAATTGAGATGAAGTTCAAGTTATGCATTTCATTCCATGCACACATATTTCTTTGCCGCCCACGGAGTGGAAACTTGATTAAGTCCCATTAATTCCAATATGGGCATGTGAGACCCACCATTCCAATGTGGGCAACGTTGACCACCATTCCAATGTGGCAACTTCGACACCCGTATGAAACGCTCTTCATACGGTGATTGATCCCCGCATTTTCATGGCACGGGCTTAAGTGAACACCGACGGTGTGTCACTATTTATACCAGATAAACGCGTGAAAAGTCCGCTCTCCTTCAATGCATTCTTTCATTCCATCCATTCATGTATTCATTCCATTCAATCGTATATGTGTTCCAAGATTTGTTCGTAATTACACGGGTTTGTGTTGTCCACTCTATGTTTGATTATTCTTGTATGCACTTGCCGAGTCTTCGACTCACCCTTGCTTTGTATGTTTAAATTAGGTAATTGAGGAGAAGACAAGATGATTTGGTGGGGTAGTTCGCACACCGCACTTCACTTTTATCCAACCGTAATAATAATTATTACCTTCACCAAGCCAACTTATTAATTAAATTTCCAGATTTGTAATAATCCAACTTTGGTATTGCTTGACTGCTCGTGGTATTATAATTGTTTATCCATTCTTTCCATGAATCGTGATCGCTATTGTCATTCTTTAGAAATTATTATTGATTGAATCTGTATAATCCAGCTGTAATGCTATCCTTAGTAGTTTGATAATTTTGCGTGACATCTTGGCTTCCGAATAGCCAGGGTGTTACAGGTAATTTATCCCTATGGGTTGGTTTGAGGGGGAGTTTGTTCTTTTCTGATCTTTCCTTGTTCTTTTGATCTTTTATTGTTCTTTTTCTGAACTTAGTGATATTTTTGAACTTTTTAGGTTTTTAGGCTTTTTATTGCATCTCATTGTATCATATTGCATTCATATGAAAAATACAACAAGTGGTATGAAAAATCCAAAAAGATGCATTGTAATATAAGATTTTCTGGCTTATTTTTAAAATTGATGAAGCTTTGCCTATTACCCTTTGGAGCTCTAGTACTTCAATTCGTGCTCAATGTCATGTTCAGTTCTTTGACTTGCTAGAATTATCATGCTTTTACATGTGTAGCTAAGTCTTTGCTATATGAGCTAGAACTTTAAAACAACTCAACTAAGAAATTGCAATTTGTGGATGTTTTAGCGAAGTTGCTAATTAGTGCTCCTTTTGTGACATTGGCCCCGCTGTAATTGCTTCGTTAGCTCTTTGATCTAAAATTGACCATTACTTGAGCTTGTGTGTTCTTGAGATTCTAAACCGCTTATGAGAAAAATGAAAATCAAGATTGTCTTATGCTTAAATTGTGCCAAACTATTCTTACTTAGACCGCTTGTCAAATGACATGAACTTGGAGATAGTTTGATGAACCTGACGATCTCATGGGGATCGCTTGTCGAAATGACATGAACCTCAAGATTTGTCGCCTGTAGAAGCTTAGAAAGAGTTTGTGGATGGCTCCTAGTCCAGATCTTCTTTACTAAGATATACCTTTAATCAACTTCGGTCAAGCTTAGGATGAGTTTGTGGATGGCTCCTAGTCCGTGATCTTGTCACTAAGTTAGATCATTAGTAAACTTCAATATTCAATGCATATGAGAAAAATGTTGACAAATGGGCTACATAAAATATTGAGCAAAATGATTCAATACAGGACCTGATTGACTCTTAATGTGGTCTTTGTTAGATTTTTGATCTCACTTTGACATTTTGACATGGCCAACTTCACTTTAGGATCCCTGTTGATGAACTTGCTGAATTTGAAGCGTTGTTTAAATTGATCAAATCTACTGCTTTACTTTTGAGCCTTTGTGCTTAGCTTTGATATACATGTCTTACCATGATCTTGCTAGCGTTGTCAGGCTTGATATGCTATTTGTGCCATATTGGAAATACTGGCTAGTTCTTTTGGGTAATCTCCAAAGTTTCTTGTAATCAAAAATTGATAAATACAAAAATAAAGCCACTCCATTGCACTTCATGCATACTTCTCTTTATGTTTCTTGTGTTTCTGCTTCTTTATTTATTCTATATTTGTTATCTCTGGATGAGAGGAAGGCGTGATTCCTTGATGAATCCATTGTCAAAGGAGGAGAAGATGTGTTAATGAGAAAATATTTCATTGTTGGGGGAGAAGATTATACAAAGGGGGAGAAACTAAAAATTTGAAAATTTCTGAAATTTGAGGATCATAGTGAGGGGGAGTTCTTGAGTTGCAATCCTATTGTCTCATTGAATATTCTGAACTTGAATTGCATTCTTTTATCCTCACAATGATCATAGGTCAATTGAACAATTGTTCGTTCATATGGACCTCATGTGAGAACTTTGACACTTTTCTGGAAATCAAAGTTTTTATGCTTTCTTTTGCCTTGTCTCACATGCCTATACTATTCTGATGTCAGCTTGGTCATTTACATTGCTTTTTCTTGCTTATGGACCAAGTTGTGCCTTTGTGCGAAAACTGCGAGTAAACTCGTTTTCAAACCTCTTACTTACATTTTCTGGATAATTGCCAATGTGTTCATCAAGGGGGAGATTGTGGATATCATGGGGATATGTTCCAGATCTTAGGATGATGTGACAATTGGCAATGGTGTTTACGGTTTGTCGTTTCACGAGATTTCGACAAAGCTACAGGCATTCTGGATAGGGGCGGTCTGGACCGTCCTGACGGCGGTCCGATCGGTCCCAAATCGGTCGGATCGCCCATGGGGGCTGTCTGATCGGCGGTGACCTAAAAGTGGTCAAAACGAATGGGCCAAAAATAGGTGTTGTAGGCAAGTGAGGGGATCCCAATGCACTTGGTCTCATAATTTTTGGAGTCTCCTGTAAGAAGTTCTATTCGTTTTTAATTTCTAGAAGGTTTCGGAATTTCAGGGCATAAATTTCGGCTAAGTCCCCAGGGGCGGTACGACCGGCCACAGGAGCGGTCCGATCGGTTATAGCGGTCCGACCGCTCATATGGAGCGGCCGACGGGTTTTATTTGAACGTCGGCCAACTCGATGTATGATGTTGTTTTGTTAGGTCAAAGTCATTGGTTTCATAGCATATGATTTGCATGATGCATGTTTTGACTAACATGGGTCAAGTTGTGAAGAACTTGTTCCCGAATACATGTTTGCTTGTCTATGGTTGTGCAGGTTGCTTGGTGGTCAACGACGGTCAACGGCGAGGAGGATCGGGACTAGACTTGGAGAGTTGAGGTTCAAAACGATCGACGATGCCGGGTGAGGTCAATGACTCAAGCGTGACGCAAGATGGACAAGGGTGACCTATTGGCAAATCCATGACGCATGGTGAAGCGGTTTAGGTCAAAAGGTTAAAGACGGCGCTTTGCGAAGTGTGCGTGTGTGACCCGTTTGTGAGTGGGCCTTAACGGGAGCCCAATTGAGTCAAACCCTAGAGATTTCTAGGCCTCCACTATAAATAGGAGGAGGTGGGGGCTGCTCCCTCTCTCTCGCTATTTTCACCTCTTTTGTTGCTTGCAAAACCCTAATTGGCTTAGGGGGAGTTGAGGTGGAGGCTAGGGCTTTTCTTGGTTTGAGGAGAATTTCGTGATCTTGGATTGACCACTGATCCATGACGGTGTGGGTGTAATCCAGCAACGATCACGTTTTTAATCTATGCAAGGTTTGCTTGAGATAAGTCTATTTTCGTTCTTGCTTTCAATTTCGTGATTTTAAGGCTTTCCTTGATCCGCGAGTTTGTGATTGATTCTTTCACGTAAATTAGCTTGCTGTGATATGTGTGAATCTATCTAGAATCATCTTGATCATCAATCACTCACGAACAAGCTTTAGGATCAAGTTTTCGCTTTGCCCGCTTTTAGACCCTCTCGTTATTCAATTGGCAATTGCTCGTGATCTATCCAAGAATTATCATAATATTGATTGAATAGGTCCTCAATAGCATATAGAAGGTGTGTGCAAAGTTTCATAAAGATTGGAGTTGAGAATCAAAAGTTTCACCTAATTGCAACTTCGCCATCGGCCGATTTTATCGCTTCAGATCTGCTCGAGTCGGTTTGGCCGATCGCTCGTCATCACCGGTCGACCGATTTTGAGCGGTCCACCGCCAAGACAACAACGGTCAAACCGCCAAGCAATCGGTCCAACCTACCGGGTCCAGAGGTCGACCGCCTGTGCTTTTGAGATTTTGTAATCTTAGTTGATTTTGTTATTTTGCTTAGGGATTTAATTGATTCAATACTAGTCTTCCACAGATCGTATATTGATCTTCATAGCTTCCTAATAGCTATTGGAGTGAAATCTTGTTGAATTCATTATTTGGGAAAAAGTGAGCGTGCTCCTATTCACCCCCCCTCTAGTCGCCTTTTCGGTCCAACACTTTATCTCAGCCTTGGATAGAGTGTAGCAAGCTGAGGGAAGGTACATTCATCCTTTATCGGTCTCTTTCGGTGCTTACTCAGTCCTTATGTTCATATCAACCAAGTCACGCCGTGCGTTGACACCATCCTTTGTTTTATCATGAATATTTATTAAGAGACCAATCAAGCTATCAGATACATTCTTCTCCATGTGCATGACATCGATGCAGTGACAAACTTCTAAGTGATCCCAATAAGGTAAGTCCCAAAAAATTGATCGCTTCTTCGAGATGTTTTTCTCATGGGTCCTCAATGTACGTCCATTTCCAAGCACAATATCGATATCCTTAACCACATCATAGATCTCTTTCCCTCTAAAAGCTCTTGGAGGTGAACCGTCCTCCTTATTTCTGTCAAATTATTTTCTTCATCTTGTGGTACGGGTGATACATGGGAATGAACCTACGGTGACGTATGTACACAGTTTTGTGCGAGTTGTTCAGCCACACACTCTCGATATCATGTAAGCAGTGTGGACATGCTTTGTCTCTTTTTGTACTGAACCCTGACAGGTTACCAGGGACAGAAAAATCATTGATGGTGCAGAACAACACGGCATGTAAAGTGAATTTCTCTTATTTATACGCATTCCACACTTATACCCCTTCGTTCCACAGTGTCATAAGACCTTCTAGCAATAGTGCTAGGTACACATCAATATCGTTCTCAGGTTGCTTCGACCCTTGGATAAGTAGTGACATCAAAATGTACTCCAGCTTCATACACAGCCAAGGAGGAAGGTTGTACATACATAGATTCGCGGGTCAGGTGCTATGTCGGCTGCTCATGTTTCCGAAAGGATTCATTCCATCTGTACTCAACCAAAACCTTATATTCCTCAGTTCCATACTGAAATCTTCGAAGCTCCTATCAAAGTTTCTCCACTGGGCAGAATTAGCAGGGTGTCTTATATTTCCATCTTTCTTATGCTCCTCCGAGTGCCAACGCAGCAATCTTGCCTCCTTTCAGTTCGCAAATAAATGCTTCAGACGGGAAATTATAAGCAGATATCACAACACCTTAGTAAGGGATCCTTGCTTCACCTCGATGCCCTCACCGTCGCCGGAGTGATTCTTACGCTTGTATAGGGATGCTTTGCACACCGGACATATATGCATGTCTGCATACTCTTTACGGTAGAGGATACAATCGTTCGAGCATGTAGGTATTCTTTCTACTTATATTCTCAATGGACAAAGAACCTTCTTGGCTTGGTAGATGGTTCTGGGCAACACGTTCCCCTCTGGAAGGATGTCTGCTAGGAGACCTAGTAACGCCGTGAAACTCTTATCGGACCAACTATTGCTTGCCTTCAATTTCAGCAGTTCAAGCATGGATGACAACCTTGTGTATTTCGTCTTGCAGCCCGGGAATAAAGGTTTCGCCGAGTCCTGCATTAAGCCCTCAAATTTACCAAACTCTCTCTCTCACTATAGTCCATTTCTGCATCGTATAGCATCTGATCCATATTGTCGTTGTTGCGGCCTACCCTCATCAAAAGCACAGTCCACACCCGCATATCGTTGTCTCCCTCAACGATGTTACTACCTTTCGGTATAATCTGCTCTTCACCGTGATTGGTCCAACATGTATACTCCCTTTTGAAATCCCTTCGAATCAAGTGCCTTTCAATCAGTGCCAGGTTGGTAAACATCTTCAGATTATCGTAATCAATGCATGGACAATACATAAATTTTATTCCCTTCTTCAACATATCCTGCTCGGTAGTTGTTCTAAAAGCAGACACGCCATCAAAGTACTTTTCACTCACATGGTTCTCAACGTATATCCAGCATCGGTCCATCTGCGCTACGCATGTAACAAATTAGATTAATACATGCAGCTACATATTCTTCCTATTGGCCAAGCATACTACAAATTGAATAGCGATTAACCCAGGAGAAATCTAAAGGATTACAGATCATTACCCTTGGAGCTCACCACGAAGATCCCAAATATCCCACGAGATCTCTTCCTATTGACTAACCTCTCTTTCTTCCTCCTTTCATTCTCCTCCCTTCCTCCTTCATTTGACAGTCAAAACTGAGGTCCACCATGATGTAAACTGTATTATTTTACACGATACAGGACAAGTCAATGTATATATACATGATGCTCATTATTCTATTATAAATCTTAATTGCTAATAACCTCCTTGGATGACAAAACTAGCTATTATCGATCTCTCTATATTATAATGCATATAATTAGAAGCAAATATTAACCTATCACCAAGAATAAATAGATCTACAAGCACACTTGCAAATGTACGGTATTTAATTATTTCACCAGACGCCCCAGAGCTGGCCGCTTCCTTCAAAGCAGCCGCATATCAGAGACAGATCTCACTATAAACAGATATGTCTGGAGTCGGGACGACCAGATATTTAATTGCGTATATCACAGACCGTTCTTAAAAAGAACCGTATGTGATACGCATCACAGACGGTTTTAAATAACTACCGTCTGTGATAATCGTAGGCCTCACAGACGGTTCTTGTTAAGAACCATCTGTGATAATTATCACAGACGGTTCTTAACAATAACCGTCTGTGATATGTGCCATTAAATATCTGATCGTCCCCTCATATATAGATCTATCTATAGTGAGAAATATCTATGATATATGTGCGGCTGCTTTGAAGGAGGCGGTCGGCTCTAGGGCGCGTTTGGTGAAAGAAATACTGTAGATTTCCAAGTATGCTTGTAGATATGCTATTTGTTCTTGGTGATCTAAGGTTAGTATTTCTTTGTCTCTGATGCGGCTGCTTTGAAGGAGACAGTAAGTACACCTAAGAAAGAAACTAAGCCCACCACGAAGCATGATCTTTTTTGGAGGGTCGTCCACGCAGCATGAGGAGGATGAGACAGCAGCCACGACCAACTTCATCGAGCTTGCAAGTTCAAGAAGCATGGCTGCCAAGAGAGCGCATGAAGAGGCTATTTCGTTAGCATTCCTCCAGACACAACTGCAGCCCTGGGATGTGCCACGCAACATATAGAATCCTCCTCCTCGTGCTGCTTGGGCACATCCAAGGCCTGCAGTTGTGTTTGGAAGAATGTTAGTGAAATAGGCTCTTTATGCACTCTCCTAGCAGCCATGCTTCTTGAACTTGCAGGCTCGATGAGGTTGCTCATGGCTGTTATCTCATCCTCCTCATGCTGCGTGGATGACCCCTGAAAAATGCTTATCAGAAATAATTTTTGTTAATAACCGTCTGTGATACACATCACAGACGGTTCCAATTACAAACCGTCTGTGATAAATAAACATCACAGATGGTTTTTGTTAATAACCGTCTGTAATACATATCACAGACGGTTTATCCCATTAAACCGCCTGTGATAATTCTATAGCCAAAAAATATTCGCACGTCAGCATAAGTAGGGCCAATCCTGGAATTTTCTATTTATTTGCCCCCTTCTTCCCGCTGTAGTGGAGCGCAGGAGGTCGTGGTCGTGGAGCGCAGGAGATCCTGGTCGTGAAGTACTGGTTTCCTGTAGTTGTATACAAAATAGACTGTTCATATCACCGACGGTTCCAACAACAAACCGTTTGTGATACAAAATTATATTTAAAACCCGTCTGTGATATTTATTAATATCACAGATGGTTCATGTTGAAAATCGTCTGTGAAATATCACAGACGGTTTGCAACATGAACCGTCTGTGATATTACATCTTCACAGATGGTTTTTACTGCAGCTAGTAACACAGATGTGCGCTAAACCAAAACAGTCTGTGATTGTATTTAATATTGACGGTTCTGGGGAACCGTCTGTGATGAAGCGTCCAAGATAGTCCCTTTTGTAGTAGTGTTAACACTAACACTATTGCTCCAGAAAGGTGTAATGACTACTATTCCAGAAAGGTCCATGAATGATTGTATATATTTGTCGATGGTTTAGTATCAATCTTATGAATGAATGCTGGGGGCTGTCCTGGAGCAAAACCACACAGAAAGAGACATGGGAATTTTATACCGGTTCAGGCATTCTCTTAAGAGAATAATAACCTTACTCTTGTGTGTTGTTGTATTGATTGTGTTTACATAAGAGAAGTCACCAATGACTAAGACTAATGACTCCTATCTCTTTTTTGCTTCATCACCTCTCTCCTTTGTCCACCGACTTACTCCTTATATAGCGTATGAAGGGATGACAATTATTCCCGCCAAGAGACACCTTGTTGTTTGATGTAATACACACGTTTAAGGGTAGTTATTATCGAGACGCATCCCCCCACGTCGCTTGTGGTTATGTCAGAGGAAGAGGTTTTAATACATGCAATTATCTTAGGAATAACGACACATATTAACTACTATGTGTATTAAACATAGCACACAAATGTCCCTAGTCAATTGAGCCCATATGCATGTAAGCTTTGTCGACCATAGGGTGATCGTAGATGACGGATGGTAGTAAGACTTACGGACATGAGGTAATCGTAGTAGGAGTTACGATTAATGGGTGGTCGTAGAAGAACTTACGACCATATAGGTTTGGTTTTAGTAAGACTTACAACCAAAAGGTGGTCGTAGAAGAACTTACAACCATATAGGGGTGGTCGTAAAATAGCTTACGACCACTGGGTGTGTATGATCTCCCTCATTGTTAATATTGAGGGGTGTCTTCGAAGGTTATATAAAATACATTATTATTTATAAACGTTATAGATAAATAACTTAATTAATTGAGGATTATTAGATCCTCGTCATCTAGCCGCCCACTAACTTCAAGTGAAAGTAACTTACTTGGAAAAGAGATCGTATGATAGTGGTTGAAAGCAATGTCTTTCCGACTGGTATCTTGTTTGACTAGAAATTGACTTGGTTAAATAGACAATTTTACTTGAGTTGTAAAAATAAAACTCCTTTTCCTGAATAGACATAAAAAATAATGCCAACCGTCTCTTGCAAAATCTGTCTGTTGGGAGTGGTTCCTGAAGGGATTTGCATCTATTAGCATCCCATGATCTTTTAGTCAACCCGATGGCTATAAGTATTCACCAGGGAGTAACTTTGGGTTTTTACTTTCTCCATTTGCTTCAACTATTCCTGAGCCCTTGTTCTCTTCGCCGACAACCAAGTTCGCAATTTCTCTCCAAATTTCCAAATCCAAAACAAATTTTTTGAATCCGACATAAACTTCTAAAGAGATGGATGGAGTCGTGTCGAAGTGGGAGAAATCAGAGATGGATGTCATGAAGATGATAGCTCTGGTTGCCACAGAGAAGATTCTAAGGCGCACCCTCGTGAAATGGACTAACACTAAGGGGCAGCATTGACCATCAGAGGACAGTTGAAGAATTCTTGTCTTTCAAGCGTACTGCGACTGCGATCTTTCGACTGCCTTGCTACCCATTCCTACCTATCGTGCTCGAGCATTTTGAGGTAGAGTTGGTGAACTTGGTTCCCAACTCTATCACAATGCTGAGCGTATTCGTGTACTTGTGTGAGGCCTATCTAGGAATCGCTCTAGGTTTAGACCTCTTCAAGTACCACTATGGGATGGGTAAGCACCTGTCGATTGCCGGCAGAGTGGTTTTCAACTCCATGACGGGATGTCGAAAGAGTATATCCTCATGTTCACCAGGTAGTCGTGGTCGGGATGGAGGAATAAGTGGTTCTACTGGACCCTAACCAAAGGAGACAGTCTCTACTTTGAAGGCAAGCCTACGGATAAGAAGTCTTGGGACTCAGGTTCAGAGAGATTTGATCGCTTAGCCCCCTTTATCCGAGCAATCAAAGACTTGAGAGAAGGATGACTAACCAGATGACATGTGGTGAAGGATTTCATCACATGATGTGTCAGCCTCTTGAAAGATCGAGCACATCCTATGTGGGAGTACTCAGGGGTTAATGATCTGACGAGGGACTACAAGGAAGGTAATGATATAACCAATATGCTTTTATCAATTCGTGATTTAAGCACATATGTTAATCATATTCTTCCGCTCGTAGACTTGCAAGCGAAAGAGGTTGACGCTCATATCAAACTCATCTGTGAGAAGACCTCTACGACCAAAGAGGGAGCTCCTCATATTCTAGTAGTCATATCCAAAGAGGAGGGAATAAGACGTCTAAAGGTAACCAATATTTGAATTGGTTTCATCTTTAGGGAGTAGTGTTTGTAGTTTCGACTACTTGTTGATTCTTGTTTTGTGATCTTTTGGAGCAAGTTAGCGTTCTCAATTCTCAGGATGTCTCTGAGATGGACTTGGGGTCTGCTGAGGAGAACTCAGAGGAAGACAAAGTTCCTTTGAGCGAGAGACGTCGTTTTGAGAAGGTGGTTGACAAGAAAAAAGGATATCGGGAGTTCGAGTGCAACTTCCCGACCGACCACCGCCATCGGTCATTTCCTAGCAGATTTAACTGCTAAGGGCACACAGGAGGTGGTCGTAGACCTCAAGAATAAGGTGCCTAAGGCCAAGATACCCTTCTATTATGATGATAAGACATTCTTAGTTTCTCATTCTCCTACTTTTGTTAAGCGAATCGAAAAGGAAAACTGGAGAAGTTACATTTTTTGTGAAGGCTACTGCCTGTCCAGCAGAACCAGTGGTTGAAAGAAATGACAACCTCTAGGTGGCCGAAGCTAGTCTCAACCACCCCCCTCAATGTACGACCAGTTGGGGTCGTACATGACATGGTCGTTCAAGGCGGCGATGTGGGGAGTCTTTCAGGGGTTGAGACTGTAGAGCAAATGAGAACGGCCGAAGAGGAGGAAAAGAAGGAGATCAAATCTTCTCTCGAAAAAGTTTCTTCAGGCTTCAAGATCACATCTAGCACTATTGCTGAAAAGGTCACCTAAAATTTCTCATCTTCGTAAATTTTGGTTACAAGGTTTATATATCTATACCACCACCACCACAACGAACTGTAATAGGTCCTCTCTGAAAGACTGGGATATATATTGGTTATGCGACAACATATATAATCAGATATTTTGACCATATGATAGGAGATTTGCATACTGCCCGATTCGCTGATAGTATATTTGATGAGGATAGTTTCCCGTCATTAGGGGAGAAAATCAACCCTTTGGTAAAAAATGTTAGGAAATAATGTTGCAAGCCATGGGAATCCACGCACATGATCCGCGCACTAGTGAAGCAAATAGAGAAGTCCAAAAGATCATTGATTTGCAAGCATTAATAAATCAACTGCCTAACCACTTTAGTGATTTGAAGAGCATGACCAAGTCGCATGTGCCTGCACACAATACACCGAAGAGGGTTGAAATACCGAAGAAAGTTTAAGGTACCCCTAATCCTGTCCAGATGCATCAAAATAAAAGGACGAGAACTCCGACCACTCGAATCCCAAGTAGCCGGGGATACATAGTGAAAAAGGATAAGGACTTAACATAGCTGATCACCGAAGTTCCCCAGAACTAGTAGGGGACCTAGTTGAAACCTGGTACCAGTACAGAACCTTTAGGAAAAGACATACCAGATTTGAACATCCTAATGGGAGGAGAAAGCAACAAGAATGTATGCGCACACATCGGCGAAAAACTAAAGGGCTTGCCCCCGCAATTGGAAGTAGCGGTGAGCACGTAGAACCATTAGAAGAATTGCCCCATGATAAAATGGTTATAAACTATGTGACCACGCGAGAGCCTACGAATAGGACAACAGCCAATGTCAATATTTATTTTGCAAAGAAAATTACCACAATCATCGATCTTAATACAGAGCCTGCATCGCTCATTGAATGTAAGAAAAGATCAGAATGTGAAGATTGGAAGAAGACAATAGAAACTGAATTATTATCTTTGAATAAAAGACAAGTGTAGAGAAGTGTTTGGGTCTGTAAGCCGCACGCCTCCTCATGTGTACCCCGTAGGGTATAAGTGGGTATTTGTTCGAAAGAGAAATGAAAATAAGAAAGTTTTAAGATATAAAGCAAGACTCGTTGCACAAGGTTTCACTCAACGTCCAAGAGTTGATTATGAAAAAATCTATTCCCGGTCATGGACGAAGTTACCTTTAGATATTTAATCTCAATGACAGTGAACTTGAATTTAGAAATGAAATTAATGGATGTGGTAACTCCATACCTTTATGAAAACTTGGATTCAGATATTTATATTAAGGTACCTGATGGTATCCCTGTCCCGAAACAAGACAGAGCAAATAGAAATCTATACAGTGTGAAACTCATAAAATCACTATACGGACTTAAGCAATCAGGTAGGATGTGATATAATAGCTTGAGCGACTATCCATGCAAGAAAGACTACACAAACAATGAGGATTGTCCCTGTGTATTTATACGATAATCCCAGAATAGATTTTGTATAATCTCAGTGTATGTAGATGATCTGAATATCGTCGAAACCCTGGAAGATATTAAGAAAGCAAGCTCTTACCTGGAGTCGGAGTTTGAAATGAAAGATTTGGGTAAAATAAAATATTGCCTAGGCTTGCAGCTTGAGCATATCCCTGAAAGGATATTAATATATCAATCAGCCTACACTCAAAAGGAGTTAGAAAGGTTCGACTTTGAAAAGTCATACTCTTCGAAAGTGCCGATGGTCGAAAGATCCTTGCAGCAAGACAAGGATCCGTACAAACCTAGAGAAGAGGGGAGGAAGTCCTGAGATCGGAATTCCCGTACTTGTGTGCAATATAAGCACTCCTGTATTTAGAAAACTATACTAGAACAGACATTGCATTTGCTGTAAACCTATTAGCAATGTATAGTGCAGAACCTACAAAAAGCATTGGCAGGGAATAAAGAACATCTTCCAATACCTCCAAGGAAGCAAAGACCTTGGTCTGTTCTACAGAAAGAATCAAGACCTGACTTTGACTGACTATGCAGATGCCGGGTACCTGTCGAACCCGCATACAGCCAAGTCAAAAATGGGCTACGTATTCCTGTGTGGTGGAACTGCAATTTCATAAAAATCGTCTAAGAAAAGTCTTGTATCAACTTCAACGAACCACCCGAAAATTTTAGTACTGTACGTACAAAGCCTCATGAGAATGTGCTTGGCTTCGGCGGATGATTCACCACATCTAGCAGTCGTGTGGATTGAATATCGTGCAAACTCCTCGCTATTATATATGATGATAATGCAGCTTGTGTTGCACAAGTGCAGATGTCTTATGTGAAGAGTCATCTCACAAAGCATATCAACCCCAAGTTCTTCTATGCTTATGAATTGCAAAAGATGGATGAAATTAAAGTACTGCATACTAAGTCATGTGAAAATCTTGTTGATTTATTCACTAAGTCACTTCCAGCATCTAGTTTTGAAAGGTGCATACGTGGAATTGGAATGATAAGACTTAGAGAAGTGCAGAACTTAGGGGGAGAATCTTCACGAATTCATTATTAAAATTTGATCACGAAGATCGATTACCTAAAGAATAAATCTTGAGATTAAATGAAATTGGGTGGATTATACTCTTTTTGCCTTGATGAGTTTTTTGAAGTTTCTCGGCTAAGGTTTTTAATGAGTTAATTCGTGCAACGCAACAGAACATGTATCATATACTCTTTCTCTAAATTTTTCCCACTAGGCTTTTGTGGAGTTTTTGACGAGACATGAACATATCACATGAGTGCTCAAGGGGTAGTGTTGGGAAACCTGGGCCTGGGCTGGCCGGTCTTGGCCCATGGTGGGCTCCTCATCTAGTTTAGTCTATATATAAGGGGTACCAATCGTTATGTATAACTTGATGAAAAAAGGAATAAAGAAGAGAGAAGAAGTTCCCCATCCCTATGTCAATTTTATTATTGTACTTGTATTCTTGTGTGCGAATCTACGAGGTGATCGATTGGATTGAACTCACTAGCAACGGTTCCTCAACAAAAATCACTCTTGTCGGTAAGAAGGCAAAGTTTTGTGGGGCGAGTAAGTGCCAAGCGGTTAGTAATTCTTATGACACCTAGGATCTTCCAAGGCACCGTCTGAAACATGCTAAATTTGTAGGTATCTCATATGAATTATATTGCCTCCTGTTGTCCTGCGAAATTGAAGCATTCCAAATGCGCCCTAAGTTGGTAAAAAAGATAAGTCTTACGAGAAGCAAATATATTTCCCCCATAGGGCCAGAGATAAACTAATTTACCTTGGAGCAAACAACATGAACCACGGGTGCTTGCTGCTTTTTTTTTTTTTTGCCAACAATTCAAAGGAGGAACACTTGTAACTTGTAAGTCACCATGAGCAGGCCCATGCCTCCTGCAGGAACCATTCATGAGAACATGTAGAGACGAAAGGTAGCAGGGTTGGTTTCACTGCCCTTGACTGTGCCTTTCAGAAAGAAAGGAAAAGATGACTGAGATCGAGCCGACTGGCTGTACCACCCTACCAGACCACAATAAAGAAGCTAATCTCACACTTAATTAGCGTAATCAACTCCGCAGACAGCGTCGATCTCTAGCTTGCCTAACAGAAAGCACCTTCTTGCTATTATAATCTATCTTATCCTTCCTAATCCACGGGGATAAACCTCTCCTTTTCTTAACCCCGCCGATAGACAGAGAGTCTCATGAGATAAGATGCTTATCTCAAGCCATAAGTTTATCCACGTCGTTTTCACATGCTCCCTAAAATTGCTTCCTCACAGTAACCAACTTACCAACAGTACATGTTTCTATTTAATTCTTGCTCCCTGTGAACAAGTAAATACAAACACATAAACACGCGGTTGCACACTTGGAGCAACGTAGAAATGCATATAATTCATTATTATCTTTCTTTCGAAAAGTCATATAATTCATAATTCATATGTGATAAGAAGACACGAAAAGGAATATATCTATCTATGGCGTGTTTACCACTGGCAGTCTAGAAGACCACATGGAGGAACTAAAGGATAGCTTCGGCTTACCTTTCGGCGCCGAGTCGATGAGGCCTATCTGAATAAACAAGACGCCTATCTGCCCACGGGAACGGCTCTTTTTTTCTTCTTTGTTTCCTCCTTGCGTCTATACATACACGCAATTGGGTAGTTGCCTTTGCCTTCCAAGTTCTGAACACCCAGAAGATAGCCATTGCTCCTGGAATGGCAGAAGCTTGCAAGGTGGTATCTCTTGGGGCTCCTCTGTGCGATGAGGAGGCGGCCTGCGTTGGACGAGGTGATGATCACTCTGAAGCTGCTTGCATTTGCATCTCGGGCGGCGCGTCCAGCGGGTCGTTGTGCTCATCGGCATCGGATATGAGTGATGATGCAACTTCTTCCCCACCTGATCATTCTTCTGTGCCGTCTTCAGCGTCGTCGAGCACCTTGCAGCTGGATTCCGAGGGTTCGCTCTACGAGTTGTCTTCGCTGTTAGCCCAGCTTCCTGTCAGGTATATGTGCATATTTTGCTCCCCTGAAGAAGTATTCGGTTATGTAGAGAAAAATTCCACACCATGCTTATTTGTATTTCAAATTTTGGTGGATACTGGCACTTTAACAACGTGTAGTTTGTAGTTTGCATTTTTCCAATTTGTACGAACGAACCAAAACCTGTCACCTGGCTTCAAAAACTTGCGTGTTAAATAGTACCCGGCACATACTATTTGCAAAATAAACAGATAACTTTTACATTCAAGGTAATTGTGGAAATCTAGATAACTGAAAATTACAAATGCTCGAATATAATGTGTGATTTATTCTATTATTCTCTTGTGCTACTTTAGTAGTTAGTTCATTTTCCCTACTAGACAGTGAAATGTTTGTCATGAACATCTTTTCAAATCCCTTGGGGTAATTTTAAAATGGTACTCCTAGGTGATAACTTGTAGAGGTTCCACTTTGCACAAGATCTATGACAAACATGCAAGTATGTAAGTATGCAACTATGAGTTCAATATGAACATTTTTGTCAAAAGATAAATAGAATAACTGAACAACACAATGGTCATGATTCTAAAGGATCACATTTTCCATATTACTTTCACAAAATTCACTTCAGTTGCAAAGCATTAAAGAAATGATCTCTAACAAGTAAATCTAGCTAACTTCTACAGGAGAGGGCTGTCCAAGTACTACCAAGGGAAGTCCCAATCATTCACATCAATATCTGATGCTACATGTGTTCAGGACCTTGCAAAGCAAATTACTTGCAATAAGAGGACGAAGACATGCAAAAGCTATGCAGCAGGATTAGACATGAACCAGCGGTCAAATCACTTACCAAGGCCATGCAACAAGATGATAGCAAAGAGGCCCTCAAAAGGTTCATTTGCTTGTCTATGGTCTAGAACAAGCAACACCAGCCTCCTGTACAGCAGTGCTAAACTACCTGCACACCATAACAAGAAAGATGTACAAATGCATATGAATACTTAACAACATGAAACCCTGGAACATATAAGAATTAAGGTGTCAGGTGTCGGACCTGGATTTTCTAATCCCGAATCCTCTGCGAATACATTGTGCTATTCTCTGGACCAGTAGATAGCACTCACAGATACATTATTGAATCATTTCATACATAGCGTAAAACCATACCATTCATTAATTTACACATCAGAGTTTACATAGACCGCTTTGAGCCAAGTTTTACAATAAGAGCCGAACAGGCTAAACAATTACATCACAAAGTAGTGGAAGCGACAACGAAAACAAAAAGAGTGAGGGCACATTTCTCCACAGGCAAGCGCTATATTACCCGAAAACTCGATAATATAGGATGCACATAAGTACCGGCAGAGTCGGCTAAATTGAGACGAGACTAGAATGGCTAAAGGTTAAACTAAGCTTTAAAAACTCCTAGGTCTTCAGACATCTGGTTCCTCGTAGTGGTCGATAACTCCAAGATTTCCTGCTTCTGAGAGTTTGGGGGAAAGAGCGAGGATGAGCACAAACTTCTGTGCTCACGAGCCAACACACAAGATGCAATATATGCATGCAAGGCTTAACAAGGGTGGCTCGAGTTCTTTTATTTGCTTGAAGAAACCTTTTCAATTATCATAATACAAATTTCCCGTGACTTAGCATTTTGAACAAATTATATTTTATTAAAGATAGTAAGTGCAATATTAAATAACAGCGGAGGTTACCTCCACCTCATGCTTAATTTTGATAGTGGTTACATTCACCGATTATCAGCACTGGGTAAGACTACCTAGGAAAAATCCAAAACAAGGGCTAGATGAGTCCATCACATTTTTTAATCCACCCATAAAGGTTTTTGAAACAGAACTAACTCAAGTTAAGTTCCAATGTCCGCCTTTGACCATAGGCGCGACTGTTTAAACTGTTTAGACTCTGCAGAAGTTGTACACTGTACCCACAAGAGATAATCATACTCGTTACCCCACATGATTCCTTAGTCATGTAGTTGAGCGATTGTCACAGTAACTTTTCAAACTACATTGCCTCTTCCGTCATCTCACCCCTATGAGCTACCCCCATAAGTTGTGCAGGATGTTTACCACAACGACTAGCGCAGCTGGCAACTTCACACTCCCTCGGTGTCCCTCTCAAGCATACATACATCATGCCGCTTGCACGCTTCCAAACACCAGCTGTGGGATGACATCCAGGGTTCAATAATTTTACTTAGCCAAGTTGCACTTTGCAGACCTGCGGTTGTACTTGTTTTACACAGGAGGTCACGACAAGATTAAGTTTTTAATCCATCTGGACGATTCATACCACATTCCACACATTCTCGTGCTACATCCGCACCCACCACTCTTTCCATCTGCCCAGATGTGGTACTAGTAAGTTGTTTAGGGTTTTAGGGAGAAAAACCAATTAACACAACATGCCAGTCATTTACATCCAATGACTACTCAAAACCACTTTCATGATTAAAAGATGATAAACAATATATTTATTGTCCCAGTACTTAAGCAAGTCTAGCATGTTGCTTAAGTACAACATATGCTAGTATTTACCACATAATTACTAAGGTGACATAGAATGAGCGATTCAATTTATCAAAGAATGGATAATACTTAATAAATCATCAAATATGTGTTTAACCACCTTAAGCTTTAACATACATTTGATTACAGAATTAAAGCATGCAACTTTGATATTTTAAATAAATATAATTTGCATAAAAATATAGGCTCAAAATGATCAAAGTATTGACTCGTCTGGGTCAGGTTATCGCGGCCTTGATCTTACTCAGGGCCTTCTCTGTCAGGGATCTTGAATTCTGGGTCTACGTCTTTATCAGATTCTTGATCCTGCTCGAGTCACTGCTTCTTTAGAACCCCGACTCCTAATTACGCGATAGCAAGCGAGAAAATCAATTAAGTCCAAAGAACTTAAAAAGACCAAATATAATCCAAGAGCTTTAAATAAGTTTTGCGATTAATGAGCTTAAGAGAAAAGGTTTAGCGAGGCAGGATGTTTGACAAAGTCAAACGACCAGCGGAGTAAAAGAGGCAAAGGCGGGGAAACTCTGCCAGGGGAAAACAAGGGGAAACAAGGTCGAAGGAACTTCCGCAGGGATACTCCACTTCGGATTTGGAAGATGGCAAGATATTACCAATCGGGTAATGACACAGCTTGACCTAATTTTAAAGACAAGAGCTTCTTTAAAATAAGGGATACCAATAGCTGAGGGTTAACCAAAAGAGATTTGGGTGTGTGTGAAGGGCAATATTAAAATTGATGATCACAGAGGGAGTATAAGAATTACCGCAGTTCTTTCCTACAATTGCTTGGAAATGGTGGTAAAATTAATTATTATTAAATACCACCGGTGGTTTAAAAACCAGAGAGAAGGATAGAAGGATAGATATTGATCGGCAAGATTAGGGTACTGGATATTTTTGCCAGGCTTAAAAGATAGTAAAACATTTTGGCTTTGATGACTTTGGATTGGGCGTAAAAAGGATGCGCTAAAACGATATTTGGACCACGGAACAAATGACAGGATTACATGATTAATATACAAGTTTTCAAAGCAAGATATTAAGATCAACGACTTAATCCCGAATAGCTTCTCAAATATTTTTTGCAAACTGCAAATTAATTTCTTAAACCACGAAGCCTTTTACACAAAA
Organism: Hsuehochloa calcarea; assembly: GCA_036346395.1. Taxonomy (NCBI): domain Eukaryota; kingdom Viridiplantae; phylum Streptophyta; class Magnoliopsida; order Poales; family Poaceae; genus Hsuehochloa; species Hsuehochloa calcarea. The sequence continues at coordinate 13,488,831 of CM070596.1, read as the reverse complement.
GCGGGAAAATTGAATAATTTAGTTTTAACAAACATTTGACATGATTGCAGAGGCGATTACGAAGGTTATTTTTATAACTTCGATTTCCCGAGATTTTATAAATTACGCTCTTAATCGATAGCTCTCAAATATTGGCAAAATGGATAATTCCTCTAACTCTTGTCAATTGGCACATTAACAATTAACAACGGTTAACTAAATCATCGCAAGTTCACAGTACAATCATAGAGAATAATTATTTGGAATATTTTCACCAAATGGAAAGCTACTAAACGGCCAAGGTTAAAACAAAATAATACAAGATCACCATACAAACTTCAATACACCATTTTCTTTACCAAACTCAACTTCGGCTACTGATGCTCCAAGACCACACTGCATAGGGTTAACAAAAATATAGCAAGATCAATACACCAATTTTTGATACACAGATTAATCACTCAAATGTAGATTTCTCAACCCACTGCTGATGCTCTGTCATCCAATGCACGGGGGGGTGGCCCACTGCCAGAGAGAGACAGAGGGAGAAGGGGGGAGTGTGGGCCGGATTGACTGGAGGGAGGAGGTCGGACTGACCGGGGGGAAGGAGAAAGAGAAAGAGAGGGGGCACACGGGCCAGCTAGGCGAAGCGGCCTGGGGGAGGAGAGCCTGGGCACCGGGGTGGTTGGGAATGCTCACCGCGAGGTCGGCCGAGGCGGGGGAGCGGCGGAGACGGCCGGCGTCGGGAGTGGAGGCGACGTGGGAGAGGCGCACGGGGGCGGCGATCCATGATGGCGGGAAGCCGATTTGTCAGGCGAGGAGCAAGGAGCCGTCGGCGTGGTGCTCCAGGCGCTAGCGCTTAGACTGAGGCGACGAGGGGGAGGCTCGGCCGGAGGGGGAGGAGAACCAAAGTTTGAGCGATGGCACTTGGAGGATATTACCAGGGAGAGGGCGTGCGGCGGGGAAGAGGCAGAGGGGCACCTGGGCTACTTATAGCTAGGGGAGACGGGGTGGTGGAGGAGCGCACCATCCCGAGGTGGCCATGGCGGCAGTTGGGTGAGGACGATGGGACAAGGTGACGGTAGTCGCTGGTGGGGGCAGGGAAGCACGGCTTGGACCGGGCGGAGGGAGGAGCGGGCGAGAGGGGACGACGCCTATGGGACCGGGCGAAGGCGGGATGTCGAAGTCGCTGGGCGCAGTGGAGCAGGTGGTGGAGGTGACGCTGGTGGGGGCGGCGCAGTAGGGAGTGGGTGCGGAGGTGGGGACGGGCGCAGAGGGGCTGACGGCATCGGAGGGGACGAGGAGGTGGGCTGGGCTAAAGGCCGAGCGGGGGAAAGGAGAGAAGAAGCCGGGCCGGGTGGAGAAGAAAAGGAGGAGGGGAAGAAAGAAATGGTGGCGGGGTCGGGAAGAAAAGACCGGCAGGAAGAATAAGAGAGAAGGGGGAAGTGGGCCGGTCTGACCGGGCGAGGCGGCCAGTCTGACGAGGGGGGGGGGAGAAAAAGAAAAGCGGACAGGGAGAAAAACTGGGAAATGGGCCGGGCCTAAAAAAAAAGGGGAGGTAAAAACTGGAGTAGGGTCCAAAATTTGAAAATGGAGAATTCATCTTAATTTTTTGAATTCAGAATTTGAAGGGAGGTTTGAAACACAAACCCAAGCTTAGAAGGAGAGCTGAGAATTTTTGAAAATAACGCAAATTTTAAAAAATGAGTGAAAATAGGCTATCGAGACAAATATAAATTTTCGTTCGAAAACGGAACGTTACATCATGCCTCCACATTCCACTAACGTCCAGTACTTATTGTTTATTTTTCACATGGAAATTCAAACTACTTTTCCTTCTAGGATCAACCTGACTTCTCGTATGCTTGATTTCATTTTGGTCCATATGAAGGTTAATGTCACGACCTAACGACCGTCATCGGATAGTCATGAGTAGTGGGTGGCTTTGGGCCTGGTTTCCAGCAAGGCACTATGACGAAGATAGATAGCTAGGGCACGGGAACAGCAAGGCGCAAGGGAAAGGGCGCAGAGCAAGGGTTCGGCAGAGAGGAGATAAATTGAGAGAGGGTGATTGGAGATAGCTTTTCTCATTGCCTTCATTGATAAACATAACATCTTTATATATTGGATGCTGCCCCTAACAAGAACTCTAATACAATCATTTACCGAAACCAATCTCTTCCTAATTCCTAAGTGTCCTGAAGGGACTTATCTAATTACTTGCTAAATCTGGAAGGGATTCCTATCTTATCTCTAATAGCAAATCCAGAAGGGATTCCTAAGTATCCTCTTGCTGTTCGGCTGCATCAGGAGAATTCGGATCGGTCTAACTAGTCCTTGCACTGGCCTTGTTGGAGCCCCAAGTCGCTGGACCCGAGACCCTTTGTGTATTCTGAACAAGCCACATGATCAGTAGCTAGCTCACACAGTTGTAACATCGATGAAATCATATCCATACAACAAAATAGCTAATGAAGCTGACAAAGTAATATTACTTAGTAGCAAAAAGACCTTATGGTCAAGGTTTATAGAGTTTACCATGCAGGCTAAAGATAACAGAGTAAATTTGCAGCGAAAACAAAAATATCTCATGGTAGCCATCCGACATGCCCACAAGAAATCGAGTGGAGGACGCGACCTAGTTCGCGTAGTCTTCGAAGTAATCTTCCTCGTAGAACTTGGTGCTCACTGGTTCTTCTTCGCCGACTGATCAACAAATGGTGTATAACCATGAGTACAGGAAGTACTCAGCAAGTTATAGGGAAATGAAGGCAAATAGTATTTATGCAAGGCTTGACAAGGATAGCTTTATGGCTATTTTGCAGAAAACAGTATTGACAATAAACATAGTAAATAGATTGCAAAGCACAATTTAAAAGATTAAGTACATAAGTAAACAAGTTATTTTGAAACAACTAGTGAACACCCGTTCACTTCCCAACTATTCCAACATTTTTAATAAGATCTACCCCTCGTGTGAAATCACTAGGCATTGTCTATAACCGAGGACATGGCTATTCGAATAGTTTTACACTCTACAGAGGTTGTATAGCTTGATTCACAAGAGATAATCATCTTGATAAAACACACATTTCCTTAGACATGTGAATCAAGGAGAGACTATCACAAGGCTTTTACAAAGCTCTGTTTTGACTCGGTTCTGCTCGCTAAGGTTTCAGCAATCTGGACCCCCTCTTGCACCGCTCATCAACCCTTAACAGAACCGAACTAAAATATTTCTAATTAGTTGGCCAGGTCCACCCCATCCTGGACATGTGGTTGTACGGTATGGTCCAGATCAATGGCGCACAAAGTTAAGTCCTTAGTGACTACTCAGGCGAGGCAACCACATCAAAAATTCTCCCCCTTTACTACATGATCATTTGCGTGAGTATGAAATCATTTTCAGTTCAACCCGACAAAATGGCAACCCTTGCTATGACATAATAAATTTTAACAAAAGTGGCCGTGCCACAGGTCGGACCGGCCAATTATCGGTCGCACCGATTGGACTGGTTGAGACCGATTGGACCGGTTGGGTCCGCTGCTAGGTTGCATGATCTTCTACTATAATACTTACCTCAAGATGACATCTCTCTCGTCCTTTTGAAATAGCTCGTCCTCGTGAAAAGTATGATAACAATTGCGGAACTCCTCCACGGGCTCCCATGATGCGTCTATGGACTGCAGACCATCCCATTGGACCAACGCTTCCCACTTGTCGTGGCTAAGATGTGCATGAACTACGATTGAAGGATGAGGATAGACTAGACCATGTTGTATTTCAGGAAGCTGAGGTGGTGATACTGGATGTTCCCCGTGGAATGGTTTGAGTTGACTGACATGGAAAACATCATGAAGAGAAGAGCATAGGGGCAACTGCAAACGATAAGACACTGTGCCGATGCGGTCAAACACCTGATGTGGTCCATAAAAACAAGGCGCGAGCTTATTGTTAATATGAACAACTAGAGATGTTGCATGCTGATGCAAGACATGAAGCCACACTCAATCGCCTACTTGAAACTACAACTCCTTGTGTTTGTCATCATAATATTTCTTGTAGAGTTGTTGTGCCTGAAGAAGAAGATCATGTACATCAGAGAGAAGTGCATCTCGAGTATAAAGTAATTGTTCTACAACAGCAACCTTGCTACTACCCGAATCGAAAGAGCGCAAAGACGGAGGTTCTTTCCCATATGCCACTTTGAATGTCTTTAAGCGAGGTATGGAATGAGTTATTGTAACAAATTTCTGCCCAAGGAAGCCATTGAAGTCACCGACGTGGTCGGTTGCCAGTAAGACACTGAAGATACATAGCAATGACCGTATTAACTACTCTGCTTGACCGTCGGACTGGGGATGAATGGCTAAACTCATATGAAGCTGGACTGCCATCATGTGAAACAACACTTGCCAAAAAGTGCTTGTAAAAATAGGTTCGCGGATGCTAACAATAGATGTCGGCATACCAGGTAGTTGAACTATCTCATCAAATAATGCTCATGCTACTAATCCTGCTATGTATGGATGGCCCAAAGGAATAGAATGAGCATACTTTGAAAAACGGTAGACGATGGAAAGAATCACAGACTTGTTGTGTACCTTTGGTAATCCTTCTACAAAATCCATTGAGATGTCCACCCGAACTTAACAAGGAACTTCCAATGGCTGCAAGAGATCCGCTGGATGTAATTGTTCCATTTTATTTATTTGGCACACCTCACATGCGCGCACAAAGTACCTGACCACCGTACGCATACGAGAAAAATGAAAAATCATCTTTCAATCGATGTAGCATCTTCTGAACCCCCTCATGGTAGGTTGTATGAGCTGCAACTAATATCTCAATAAGGCGTGGAGAAGACGGAGCTATATATATATGTGGCCATCATAAAATAACATGCCATCATGCCACTCTAAGGAACCTCCAATATCCCAGCATCTAACTGATCCTTAAGAGCGATCAAAGCCAGATCGCTAGACACATCCCGCTGGAGATCATTGAACAAAGAGAATGTTGACATAGAAAGAACGAACACTATACCAATTTTAGAATCTCACCGAGATAAGGTGTCAGCCACTATATTCTATTAGTTCGGCCGGTACTCCACACGAAAATCAAACCCCATGAGCTTGCTCACCCAAGCATGTTGTGGAGTAGTAGAAAGCCGCTTATCGAGCAAAACTTTTAGACTATAATGATCTATACATACCCAGAAAAGAACATTCCCACAAGTACGGTCTCCAATGACGCACGACTTTCACCAATCCAACAAGTTCACGTTCGTATGCTGCCAGTTTGGCATGTCGTAGAGCAACCAGCTTGCTAAAAAAATGCTATTAGACGGCACCTTGATGTAAGACAACACCAAAACCAGATCCCGATGCATCACATTCCACCACAAATCTATGACAAAATCGGGAAGTTGGAGAACTGGAGCGGATGTAATGGCCTATTGAAGTGTACGGAATGCATGATTGGTGACCTATAGAATGCCTCCCGCTTAAGGAGCCGAGTGAGTGGTGCAGCAAGCACAACACAGCCTCGTATGAAATGCCGATAGTACCCAGCTAGTCCCAAAAATCCACGCAAAGGGAAGCGGCCAATCCAAAATAGCTTGTACTTTCTATGTATCCATGACAACGCCGTCTTTGGAAATAACATGGCCTAAATAACTAGGTAAAACCCTGAAAAAATATTTGCTCCATTTGAGAAACAGTTGGAGAACAACATTCATCAGTGCTTGGAAAGTTGTCGGTGCGTTGGTCAAGCCGAACGACATTACTAGAAATTCAAATAGACCCTGATGTGTGCAAAACACTCTTTTCTCCACATCCGATGGGTGCATGCGCACTTGATGGTAGTCAAACCTAAGGTCTAGTTTGGTGAAAAATTTGGATCCTCATAGCTCATCTAGTAACTCTTCCACGATGGGAATCGGAAATTTATCCTTCACTGTTTGCGCATTCAATGCCTAGTAGTCGGACACAAAATCTCAAAGATCCATCTTGTTTCTTGACCAAGAGTACAAGGGCTGATAATGTGGATGAGCTACGGTGAATGATGCCCTAGCCGAGCATATCATCGTATTGGCACCCCAGTTCGTCCTTTTGATGCTGAGCATAATGATAAGGACGAACTGCAACAGGTTTTGTCGCTGGAATAAGATGGATGTGATGATCTTGTACGCGGGCGGGTTGAAGGACACGAGGTTCACCAAAAATATTGTCAAATTCTATAAGAATTTTAGTCATCACCTCCTGACCGGTACACCCCAATGAGCATGGTGGGTGGTGCAGTGCCGCCAATCCATGCCAAGTAATGCACCACCTGTCACGTGTGAACAACATCGTGAGTCGCTCAAAGTCCCAAAGGACCGGCCCTAGAGTAAGAAGCCACTTGACGATGAGCACAATGTCGAACCCATCTAGTTGAATTGCATGGCAGTCGATGGTGAAGTCTTCATTGCCGATGCGGAGGTGTAGCGCTAGACATCGACTACTACTGTGAGACGATTGCCATTCGCCACTAGCATGCTCATGCCTATGCACGATTGGATGGATACGTCTGCCTTGGCTACTGCTTCGTTGGCGATGAAATAATGAGTCGAGCCACTATTCAGTAGTGCCTTGAGTTCGGTATCGCACACCTTCACCATCAACTGCATCATGTCGCTCGTATGGGGACGTACGCCAGCCAATGCGTACAATGAGATCTCTGGGTTGATGATCTCCATGTCTTGAACCACCTCATCCTCCATGTCGGTTGATAGTACCCAAAGATAGAATAGTCGCTTGCATATATGTTTTGGTGAATTTTTTTTGTCACAATTGTAGCATAACCTGGCTTCCATGTAGTTGTGCAACTCATCTGGAGTCAGTACTCGGTGTGTAAGACGTTCTGGACGTGTGCTGGTGGATGTCTGAGCAGTAGGCACTAGAGATGATGGGGCTGGCTGTTGCGCTGCTCCTATAGCTAGAGTCATTGTGGAGATGGTTGTGTGGCCACGCCATGGCCAAGATCCTCCTAAGACTGGTTGCGCGGCCAGCTTTGCACGGAGTTCGTAGGCCTATGCTAAGCTCAGAGTGACCTCCAGATTGGTTGGTGCTTGTAACTCGACGTCAATTCGAAATGTCCCTTGTAAGCTTGTGGTGAAGAGTGCATTTGTTGCTCCTAGACAAGGAACCTGCACGACTAAGGAGAGCCAGGAATTGATCTTGATACTCCTATACCATTCCTGTCAGTTTGAGATTGACCAACTCCCCCAATGGGTTATGACGCAATGGCAGTCCGAAGCGAAGATGTACCTTCTTGCTAAAACGCCTCCATGGAATGGTCCTCATCTCGTGCTCAATCCTGTTGTACCACAATTGGGTCGTACCCGTTATGTGATATGCCGCCAACCAGACCTTCTCTTCTTCCATGGTTCGTTGTCTGCGGAAGAATTGCTCTCAACCATTGATCCATGGTAACAGATCCTCCTTCCCATCAAAGGTTGGAAATTCAAGCCTATGATAGCGTGGAGCTCCCCTACCATCGCCACTGCCATGTCCGCCGCTTGTCGTCATCTCACTTATCAGCCACAGTGGTTTGGTGTGTTCTGGCAAGATGCCATTGTCCGGCCATTCACCTGATGTCGCACCTTTGCCGGTTTCCAATCGGCCGATCGCCATATGACCCGTCTTATGTTGGACGTCGAGATCATTGAGCTTGTCCTTGATCTCATCCAACATCTCAAGCTTCTTCATGATTGACGCCAATTGCATAGCCATGGTCTCATTGTTAGTGATGCTGTTGGCCATGGCTCCTTGCACAACGGATGGCTCTGACACCAAATTGTCACGACCTAACGATCGTATCGGGTGGTCATGAGTAGTGGGTGGCTTTGGGCCTAGTTTCTGGTGAGGCGCCGTGACAAAGATAAATAGCTAGGGCACGAGAACAACAAGGCGCAAAGGAAAGGGCACAGAGCAAGGGTTCGGCAGAGAGGAGATAAATTGAGAGAGGGAGACTGGAGATAGCTTTTATGATTGCTTTCATTGATAAACATAGCATCCTTATATAGTGGATGCTGCCCCTAACATGAACTCTAATACAATCCTTTACCGAAACCAATCACTTCCTAATTCCTAAGTATCCTCTGTTAAATTCTTGCCCATGAATCTACACCTCAATATGGTAGGAAATGCAGTTCCCTCTGTTAAATTCTTGCCCGTGAATCGTAATAAACAAAACTCAATATGGTAGGAAATGCAGTTCCCTCTGTTAAATTCTTGCCCATGAAACTACACCTCACTATTCTTTTCGTATAAATACATATCCATAGGATAGGGGAACCATTAATTGAGCAACAATCAGCAATGCTTTTCAAAGCACAACTATACAGGTGTTCTATGGAAAATAAATATTGGTAAGAAGTTGACATGCTTGCTCAGAAGGAAGGGACACAGGAATAGTTTTGCACACGGTTGTCACGAGTTGCAAAATGTGCTTTCACTTGGTATTTGTCTTCATGATATCATGGATATGTTCACCTGATTTTCTTATCAGTTCACCTCCACGAATGAGATCTGTTAACAACAAAAGCAAGGAGTTTATGTTATTTAAATTTAAACAAAGTCAGGTTCTCACAGAATACAATGTAACTAATACAGTTACATAGTTTTAAATTTTAAACCCGCATTACCTGAAGGAAATATCAAACTTGCCGTTCCAACACCCACGTCCCTTTTCCACAATATTTTTTTAAAAAAAAAGCACACCCACGTCCCTAAACCCCGCCTTGTCCCCATCGCCGCCCCTCCTCGCCAATCCCCGTTGCCGCCCCACTGCTCCGCCCAGTCGCCTCCGCGCAAAGGCACTCATGGCCAACCTCGCACTCCGCGCATGCGCTCAAGCCTCTCTCCTCTCCTCGCCCTCGCCTTCGCCGGCTATAAAAGACGGGTCTTCTCTCCTCTCCTTCCTCCTCCTCCGCTCGTCTCTGACGCTGCCGCCACCCTTGTCTCCGACGTCGTTGCTTCGCCTCCCGAGCCGTCGCTGGTGCTTCGCCTCCGGCCTCGCTTTCTCCCTCTCCTCGAAGCTGTCACCGCCTCGGTCGCCGTCGCCTCCTCCGCCCCGCCTCCTTCTCCGGCTCCGGCCCCCGCTCCGGCACCACCTCTCTCTCTCCCTCCTCCCAGCTCCTGCCGCCGTGCACCCCGCCCTCTCTCCTCCTCTCCCACCTCGGTTTCGCCTTATTAACACCGGCGAGGTGACAGGTGGGCCCGCTCCCGTCTTTGTGTCTCGGCAGTGGGCCGTCGGCCTTGTTTTGTAGACCGGTGAACCGTGTACCCGGCCAAGATGCGTGTCGCCTCCAGTCCACACAATAGTGCTGTGGACTGTGCACCTATGTGCATGGACCCGGTCCACGAGAACCGTGCTGTGGACCAAGCCCCGGGCGCATGCCACGTGTCAGCATGAGAAAATTCGGCTTTTCTAATTTTTTTTTCAATTAAAATTTTTATTGAAAAGCTTAAAAAATTCATATATTTTCCATTATAATTCTAAAAATTATGAAACATGTTTCTAAAATTTTCTAAAATCAAGATCTTGCTATTGGCACTGGTCTTGTTCAATTTGGAGTTGTAGGACCGTAAAGGCGACTAGGAGGGGTGAATAGGCGCTTTCTCAAATTTCTCGCCTTATTCAAATTCAACACGAACTTTACTCCTTTAGCTATGAAAGCTAAGAAGATCAGTAAGCGCACAGAGGAAGCCTTGTGCTGAATTCGATAACCCCCTTAACCACAAGACACAAATGTGGAGAATTGATCTCACAGTGCAGTGCGAGCCTGCCGATCGGCCTACTACCAAAGGCGGTCCGTGATTTAAATCGGTTCGAGGCCGTTAACAGTGATCGAATCTTTGGCGGTCGATCACAGTATATCAATCGGTCCGACCGATTTAGTCCAGAACCTAAACACAATGCCCAAATTCAAAACGAAATTTGGTCCAACTTTTGATTCAACCAATGAAACTTGACCAAATTTGGAGCACGCCTCCCTAAGGATATTAGAGACCTATTTCTAGCGACGATCGTTCAGATCCACTTTGTAGAAACGATCTCTTAAGGTTTAACCAAAGAAGTGCACAAACCCTAGAAATATAAAAAACTTGATTCAAGACTTGCTTGTGGGGGTTGATGATCTAGATGATTCTAGGAGTATTCCCACACATCAAAGCAAGATAAAATAGGTCAAGAGACCAAGCATAAATACTTGAATCAAGGAAGCACCAAACTCATCAAAAAGAGAGAAGAACACAAATGAGACAATCGATCTCTAAAGCAAGCATCACAAGATTGATTGATCCCACAAGATGCTTACAAAGCCACTCCCTCAAGGAGGACAAGAGCTTAACAAAGAGCACACACACAACCTTCCTCTCCTCTCCTCTCTTCTCCAAACCCTAACCCTAGAAAAAGATTTGGAGAGACAAAATGAATGCTTGGGGGTTTTACATCTCCCCCTTTCTATTTATAGGAGAGGCAAGGGTTTCACACATGGGACCCACTCACACATATCTGTTGAAGCAATCGACTGCTTCACCACATGTAGGTTGATCAGCGGCTCTCATCACGTCGGCAAATCTCTCCCGTCCGAATCCCATCGGAATCTCCTAGAGACTTGCACCGACTTCCGCACCGCCTGATCCAACCAGCTGCACCGAACTACCCGTTCGATCCATCTTGCCCATTCTGCACCATGCTTGAGTCACACGACCTCACCCGGCATCCATGATCGTTCTGGACCTCAGCTCTCCAAGCGTAGTCCCGATCCACCTCACCGTTGATGTCGTTGACCTACAAGCCACCTGCACAGCAATAGACAAATAAATCGTCTCCGGGAACAAGTTCTTCACAACTTGACCCACGTTAGTTCCACAATGCAATATGCAACAATAAAGCATTGAAGTTCATACAATAAACACAATCAAAACACATCAATGCCAACAAGGCTAACCTCCAAGTGATCGGCGGTCTGACCGCCCCACAAAGCCGGTCTGACCGATTTCAGGCCGGTCGGACCAATTCCATAACGGTGGTCGGACCGCCCGAAATGACTTAGCCAAATTTTCAACTCAAAAATCCGAAACCTTCTGGAATTTTCAAATGAATAGAACTTTTGACTGGGAGCTCCAAAAAATGTGTGACCACATCCAGGAGACTCCCCCCACTTGCCTACACAACCTATTTTTGGCTTAGCTTCAAAATCCACTTTGAAACAAATCCGGTCAGACCTCTCCAGGCGGTCGACCTCCTCCTGATCGATCGACCGCCGACGTCACCGGCCGACCGCTTTGTGGTCCGACAGATCAAGCAAACCAAAGCGAGATTTTGCAAACCAACAAAGCCATTGCCAATTGAATCTTAAGATCATGCACATATCCTCACGATATCCACAGGAGTTCACTTATTATAAGTTTGGTATTTATTTGATCTATCTGTTGTTGTGCCTTTTTTCGGTACTTTCGTCCGATTAGGGTTCGAAGGCGCAGGAGACCTCCACTTAGACCAAGCTCAAGAGTACCAAGACCCTGCTGCCTTTAACCAAGTTGAGTCAATACTTTGATCATTTTGAGCTTACATTTTATGCAAATTATGTTTATTTAAAATATCAAAGTTGCATGCTTTAATTCTATAATCAAATGTATGCTAAAGCTTAAGGTAATTAAATACACATTTGATGATTAATTAATTATTACCCATCCTTTGATGAATTGAATCCATCATTCCATATCACTATAGTAATTATGTGGTAAATACTATCATAGGTTGTATTTAAGCGACATGTTAATCTTGCTTAAGTACCGGACAATAAATGTCCCGATCATCATCTTTTAATCATGAATGTGGTTTTGGGTAGTCATTGGATGTAAATGACTGGCGTGTTGTGTTAATTGGTTTTCCTCCCCAAAACCCTAAAATACTTGCTAGTACCACATCTGGACGGATGAAAAGAGTGTTGGGTGCGGATGTAGCACGAGAATGGGTGGAAAGTAGTATGAACCGTCCAGATGAGTTAATGACTTAATCTTGTCATGACCTCCTGTGTAAAACAAGTACAACTGCAAGTCTGCAAAGTGCAACTTGGCTTAGTAAAATTATTGAACCCTGAATGTCATCCCACAACTGGTGTTTGGAAGTATGCAAGCAGCAGGATATACGCTGGCTTGAAAGCGACACCGGGGAGGGTGAAGTTGCCAGCTGCGCTAGTCGTTGTGGCTGGGGCCAGCTGCGCTAGTCGTTGTGGTGAACATCCCGCACAACTTATGAAATTGGCCATATGGGTGAGATGACGGAAGGGGCAAGATAGTTTGAAATGTTACTGTGATGATCGCTCAAGTACATTACTAAGGAATCATGTGGGGTAACGAGTATGATTATCTCTTGTGGGTACAGTGTACAACCTCTGCAGAGTCTAAACTATTTAAACAGCCGCGCCTACGATCATAGGCAGACATGGGATCTTAACTGGAGTTAGTTCTATTTTAAAAACCTTTGTGGGTGGATTACAACTAGGACGACTCACCTAGCCTGAGGTTGGATTTTTCTTGTGCCGTCGAGCTCAGTAGAGTGAAGGAGCGGAGGTAGCTCCAACAAAATGATGCATGCGTAGAGTTCCGATGGAGGGAACCTCTACTATTATTTAATATTGCACTTACTCTCTTTAATAAAATGCAATTTGTTTAAAATGATAAGTCATAGGAGTTTGTATTTATGATAATTGAAAATGTTGCTTTAGCAAACAAAAGAACCTGAGCCATCCTTGTTAAGCCTTGCATGTATACTTTTGCATACTGTGTGTTGCTCGCGAGCACGGTGGTTGTGCTCACTCTCGCTCTCCCCCCAAACCCTCCAGATGATATGGAGCAAGGAGACTACGTGTACTACGAGGATACCGAAGTCGATGGCCAAGGGAACCCTGAAGAATAGTCTAGATTTTGTAGTCTAAGGTCTCGCCCCAGTCTAGTAGACTCGTCGGTACTTCCGTACAACCGATATTATCCTATCTTTGGCTAATATTAGTTGTACGTAGGTTGCCCCAGTCGCCTGCCTGTGGGGAGATGAGCCCTATCCCCTCTTTTGCTTCCGCTGTAGCTTCGTGCTTTTGTGTATTGTAATCAATTTGATCTGGTGTCCCTTATGTAAAACTCGATCCGACGTGGTCTATGTCACTCTGATGTCTGTTTGTATTTGAATGACTTAATTCACGCCATGTATGAAATGATTCAGCAATGAGCATGTGAGTGCTACCTACTGATTCAGGGAGTAGCACAGTATTTTTCACAGAGGATTCGAGATTAGAAAATCTGGATACGACAGTAACTGAGTCGGTCTTTGATGGCGCGCTGGCCAGGAGCTTCACCTCGCGCCCGCCCATAGGTGATGCCCCACATGACAGATATTGTCTGTACTCATGAAGGCTACTCCCGAAAGGCTTCTCAAAATGGCAATTAGTGCCTTGGATGACTAGCATCTACAATGTGCAGAAATTCAACTACTACCCTGAACATTTTGCTAGATTGTTCATGTTATGATCTCAACAAGAGCTGTTGATTTATCACTTCACGTTATTTGTTATCCTAGTGCTGTAAAAGCATAACAATTTGAACTACTCCCATCGGTCATAGTCACAAATACATATCGTTTTGGACATCAATACGGTCCTCAAAACGCAACTTTGATCACTAATTTATATTGTCATATATTTATAAAACTTAATAAAATTATAATATTATGAAAGTACTTTTCGAGACAAATCTATACATATAAATTTTTATGTATTTAATCTAAATATTTTAAAATATATCGATAGTAAAAATTTTGAAAGTTTGATTGCACGCATCCCAAAACGATATGTATTTGTCACGGGAGGGAGTACTATACACTACAACATTATGCATAAAGAAAAAAGCTTGCCATCCTTAACAATATATCAAATTCGTGCTTGCCAATGTTACAGTAAGAAACCTGAATAGATGAATATTCCAAGAGGTCCTCAACTGAAGGCATCACTTTTACCTATGATGAAAATTCAATATTATCTCAACTGCCCAACATAGTAAAAAAGAAAAAGAAAAAGAGAGGAGAAGTTTATCTAGCAAAAACCCGAAGATCAGGCCTTGGTCTCATGGTGCAGAGTGTGCAACAAGTCAACAAAAGGGTGTTCACACAAGGTCAAACATCGATCCTCATGGTATGCAACAAGAGGAGTTTTATGCTTCAAAGAGTACAAATATGCCTGCAAATTGAACAAAAGAAACTTAAGCAAAACATCTGACAATCTTATACATACCTAAAAGAGATACATAATTCTTAACAAAGGGAAAACATTGATACAAAAAAGGGCTCATGCTCATAGAGGGCACATATCATGTCTACCATCCAACATCTATGATAAAGAACAGACAAGCCTCAACAAACTCAATTAATCTCAACAAAATGCCCAGTCGCCCACTAAATCCTCCTAATAAAGGAATAGTAGGCGAAGCATTAAAATTTCAATGGAAGAAGAGAAGATCTAACAAAACATACGAGTACAATACTACAATTCCCACAAAAGTACAACTACTAGTGGAAATAATTAGCTGACATGATTGTAAGTCACTACCTCCTTGCAGATATTCACATCCAAGTTTGCTCTATAAATCTCTTGGCCGTGCCTCCCATAAACAAGTGAACCTGTGATATCCCAAGCGCGCTACGGATAGCTAATGATCAGAGCGATCGCAATGAACAGACAGGAAGAACGAGGAGAGAATCAGGAAGAAGAAGTTGGGGAAAGCAACATTGTCATTTCTTTTGTCATAGTTTGTCGTTACACATGAGAGACCCTTTTAAATAGCCTTAACTTACATTGCGGGCGGGTCCTTTGGGCTATGTACCCAACACACGCACACAGCTGCTGAGTGCAGACAACTCATCACAACACACATGCTTGAGCCCACTGTCATGAAGGGATTGCAGCAATACTACGATAGCACAAACAAAAAAATATCGCACAACCAAGGAACCACCGCTAGTAATAGATCACGAGATTACCGCTAGACGTGTCGACTCGTAGCGGAACTAGAGTCGTTGTAGCGAGTTGATGCAGTCGTAGTCATACTCACGACACGTCTCCTCCATCGAGTGGTCGTACTCGCCGCGCGTCTGCTCCTCCGAGTGGTCGTACTCACCACGCGACTGCTCATCCGACTCGGTGATCGTCACGAGTTGTGGATCATCCTAGTGCTGATGCTTCGCAACAACACCTTCGAGGTATCCACACGTACGAGGTAGGATCACTACGTCGCTGGAGTGCTAGCAGCGGCAGTGTGGTTGAGAAGGCATGCCTATTACGGTTTTGGGAATTCTTCCAAAGATCATCCTCTCTCCCACCCTATGCCACCGCCCCTCTTTATATAGGCACCCAAGATGGGTCTCGACCTTGAAGCCCATTAGGAACTCGAGGCCTATATGAATTTGGATCACCATCCAAATCAAATACTAACCCTTTAAGTGTGTGACCCTACATGTTCATGTGTAATCGGTTATGACTCGGAAACTCTTTTCCGACCACCAGTCGTTAGCAGTACCTAGCAGCACATAACAATTCCCAAATACACATAGAATATATCGGACGAACCTTGATGTAATATAATCTATGACCAAGTCCTCATCACTTACGATCAGTTTGTATCTCCATACGACCAGATCGTATTTGGTCACGACCAGTTCGTAACTCCTTACGACCAGGTTCTTACCATTCTGTGATTACGTTCGATCAATCTACGACCAGCTCGTATCTCCATACGACTAGTCCGTAACTGATCGAACTAAGCGACCTACTCATGCCTTCTCCCTTTGCCTCACGATGTCTGGTTGAACTCCAGGTGAGATGTAGTGTCATCCTTGGACTGTTCAATACTTTCTCAATCGATTGTCGGATAACTTCATGTGATCGACACTTCGACCACTAGTGGCATGGCCATGCACTTTCTTTATCCGATCACCGCGAGGGGCCCAGAGACATCTCTCCTGTTATGTTTGGAGGGTCAAATCCCATCTCAACCAGTCACATCCATCCGCATGTTTCATAGCATACCCGAAAGCTACCTTTATAACTACCCAGTTACGAGTAGCGTTTGGCAACCCCTAAGAGTGCTATTACACATGTAGGGAACCATGTTGATCTCAGGTCTAAGGATTATACATCATCATTACTAGAGACCAACTAATGCACATAGATTCATAACAATATCAATAGTGTCTCAATGATGGGTTTATCCAACCCTATGTTCTCTAACATGTGCTTACATTATTGATTCGATATCCCTATATCCATGACTAGTGAAACAAGGTCATCAATCAATACATGTGCTAGTCATAGAGTCACTGGTGTTCTGACCAGTGACCTCCGACCAGGGATATATTTAGAATGACATCATATAAGTTAAAGAGCTCCACCAACAAGTCACATACTTATTGATGTATAACAAATGATTCATTCAAGGAACACGATAACATATTATCAAAATCATGAACATAATAAAATATCATCATCTCTATGATTGCCTCTAGGGTATATTTCCAACATGTCAGTCGCTAGGGGCTTCTCCTTGACTGTCTTCTTCTTTAGCGCATTTGCGCTTGTGTCCATCGCCATGGATGACCCTGATGATGGCGTTGTGACACTCACCCCCCTTGAGTAAGCGCTAGATCCCAGATGCTTGCATTTGGAAAACAAACCTGAAGAACTGAGTAGTCTTCCCAGGTAATGCAATCCTTCGATAATCGTGACCACTGCACCAGAATCTGCTATGTTGCCGAGCTTCCCTTCTTTACCAATCGTCGATCCAGTATCGCCATTGGTTCCGGGTTCCTCAGTCAGGTTCACCATTGTTGACAAATCAGTGAACACCATAGAGTAATTCGGGGTGAACGGCTTCAGGTGGGAGACATGGAAGACTAGATGAACAAACAATCTTGCAGCAATTTCAATCTATAAGCCACCGCGCCTATGTGGTCCAAAACAGAAAATAGACCAAAATACTTGCATGCAAGCTTCAGAAGTGAGCGGTTGACCACTGAATTATGGGCATACGGCTGTAATTTCAAAAGTACATGTTCATCGACCTGAAATTGTTGGTCATGCCGTTGTCGGTCAGACTGAATTTTCATTTTGTTTTGCGCTCGAGCCAACCATGTCTTCAGCATTTCAGCATACAACTCTTGATCCTTGGCAACTTCCTCAGCTTCAGTGAATGTCCGCACCGATAGATTAGGCATGGCACCAAAATTGGATTCCGCTCCGTATAATGCTTTGAAAGGTGAGCAACCTAACGAAGAATGAAAACTCGAGTTATACCAGAACTCTGCCATTGCTAGCCATGACTTCCACTTCTTAGAATAGTTATGAACAACACAACAAAGATACATTTCAAGACATGGATGCACCCTTTACGTTTGCTCGTCGGTCTGTGGATAATAAGTTGTGTTGTAATGCATTTTGGTGCCCATAATTGAAACAACTCGTGCCAAAATGTACTTGTGAAGACTCTGTCTCGATCAGACACAATTGAGCGTGGCACGCCATTTAATTTCACCACATTGTCAAGGAATACCTTAGTTACCTGAGTTGTTGTAAAGGGGTGTCGAAGTGGAAGAAAATGGGGGTATTTGGTTAACCGATCAAAAATTATGAATATCACATCAACACATCATACATTTCTGATTTAGGTAGTCCCTCTATGAAATCCATGGTAAGATCTTGCCAACCTCCTTCTGGAACTAGTAGTCACTGCAAAGTACCAGCTGGGCAAGTGTTCTCGTGTTTGGCTTGTCGACAAATCTGACATTGTCTGGTAAATTCTTCCACCCCACTCTTGAGTCCATCCAATAAAATAATTTCTTGATGCGATGGTAAGTGGCCAGAATACCTGATTGCCCCCCTATTGTCATTTCATGGAAATTATTGATCAATTTTGTGCGTAGAGCCATATGTGCACCAATCCAGATTCTATCATGATATTTGATTAGTCCATGCTCAAATGCATATCCTCTACTCTTTGGACTAAGTACTACTAGTGAAGTGAGCAATTCATGTGCATCATAATCTATTTCATACGAGTTCAGTACTTCATGTACCCAGTCAGGCCAACAAGATGAGATAGCTTGTATCTGGAGCAAATGACTGACACTCATTTGTATTGGAATTTGAATTGTAATACAACCAACTTCGACATTGCTTTTTGTTGCAGTTCAGTGCCCAATTGTTGATCATCCAGATTGCATAGACTTTTATGATTGGTTAAAATAATGAAAGGACCATGTTGCAAATAGGACCGCCATCGGTTTACTGCCATGATCACCACTAGAAATTCTTTTTCATATATCGAGTCTTTGATTCTGTGGACCCAAAGCTTTATTGAGGTATGCGATTGGGTGTCCCTATTGCATCAATACCGCTCCGATGCCGGTGGCATAGGCATCGGTCTTCTTGAGAAGGGAATGTAAAATACGATAGTGACAATACTGGAGTATTCACCATCGCTTGTTTTAGAGTATTGAAAGTTGCTCCTGCTTTTTCATTCCATTCAAAGCTTTTCTTCTTTAGAAGATAGGTCAATGGCTTAGCAATGAGTCCATAATTTCTGACAAACTTGCGATAATACCCTTTGAGAGCAAGAAAACCTCATAACTCTGTGGTTTTCATTAGTTGAGGCCATTTATCCATTGCACTTGTGTTTTCAGGACCGGTTGCCACCCCTTTATGAGAAATAACATGACCCAAGTACTCCATCATCTGTTTGGCAAATGAGCATTTGGATATTTTGGCAAATAGTTTATTCTTGCGTAACACCTCCATCGCTGTTTTTAGATGCTCGAGATGGTCTTCTAATGTGTGACTGTACACTATAATGTCATCCAAGAATACAATCATGAATTTGCGAATATATAGCATGAAAATCATGTGCACCAGGCACTGGAATGTCGCATGCACGTTTGTCAAGCCGAATGGCATGACCCAAAACTGGAATTGGCCTTGGTGAGTTTTAAATGTTGTCTTCTCTTCGTCTGCTTCTCTCATACGAATTGTATGAGATCCCGAACGAAGATCCAACTTGGAGAAGAATTGTGTACCTGCCAGTTCATCTAAGAGGTCATGGTAATGGAAACTTGTTCTTCGTTGTGTTCTTGTTGATGCGACGGTAGTCCACGTAGAAACACCAGCTTCCATCTTTCTTCTAGACAAGAAGAACTGGCGACACATAAGGACTCATGCTCGATGTGATCATTCCCGATTCCAACATCTCTGTTACCTGCCTTTCAATCTCATCTTTTTGTAGTGGTGAATAGCAATAGGGTCGAGAGTTAACTGGTGGCGCGTTGGACTCCAACGTGATAGTGTAATTGTATTGCCGATGAGGAGGTAAGTTATTTGGCTCAACGAAGATGTCTACGTATTGGTGTATCAATGATTGAACTACTACTGGCATAGGTATATATTGTTCTTGATAGTACTGAGACTGTTGCTCCACCACTTCAATGCACCATATCTCATTGCCGATACACCACTTCTGTAATTGCTCGCAACGAAAATTCTTGCAGTGTTGTTTGATGGTTGGCATGTACCCCTTGAATGAAGACATGTTTTCCCTCATACTCAAACGACAATGTATTGTTCAACCAGTAACAATTCTGTTGGGATACGGGTATGCTACACTAGCTGACAATTAAAAATTCTACCACGTAAACTAGGATGCCACTACAAGCTAGAGATCACAGATCGTTACCACCAAGCACGCAATGCAGCGGAAGAAGAGTTTGAGCAGCCTAGTCCAATGAAGAGTGCGTTGATGTAGTGGTCGTAGTCAATCGTTCGACGTAGTCGATCGTTCAACGTAGTCGATCGTCCTTGTAGTAGATCATCCTCACAGTTGATCGTCCAACGTAGTCGTCGCCGATTTTCTCCTCCAGCAACCGATTGCTTTCCTTGCAAAGTCGCGAATCGTCCTCGAGCGCAACAGCAACCGCAGTAGTACGTCTATGGTATCTACATGTCCAGGGCAGAAACACCGTACACCAATGTGCTAGCACCAAGTCACACGAGAAGGCTATCTCAAGAAGATGGCGGCTAGGGTTTTGTGGAACAACTCACGTATCCTCGTCTCCACCTCTTTCCCCCTAATAGCCTCAAGCATCTCCTTGTATAGTGCCTGTGACGGATCCTATCCAAACACTTTTGACGAATCGTATCCATACTGGTTTGTTCCAACCCATTAAATGTGTGAGGTTGTAGATTCATGTGTAGTTTGGTTGTGACTTAGAAACCTTTTCTGACCACGAGTCATAAGTTGTACCTAGCAGGACATAACGATTCTTGAATACACACAAATTATATCAGACGAAACTTAATGCAATATGATCTACGACAAGGTCCTATTTTGTCTCGACCAGTTCGTAACTCCCTACGACCAGATTTCGACCAGCCTATGACCAGCTCATATTTGGTCTCGACCAGCTCGTAACTCCTTACGACCAGATTTTGATCACTTGGTGATCATGTTCGACCAGCCTACGACTAGCTCATATCTGATCAAATTGAACGACCAGCTTGTGTATTCTTCCTTTGCCTCACGATATCTAGTTGAACTACAGGTGAAATATTATATCATCCATGGACTATTCAATACTTTCTAGATCGAGTGCCAGATAACTTCCTGTGGTCGAACCCTTCGACCACTAGTGGTATGGCCATGTACTTTCTTTATCCGACCACATCGAGGGGCCCAGTGACATCTCTCCTGTTATGTTATGAGGGGCAAATCCTGTATCCGACCAGTAACATTCCTCCGCATGTTTCTTAGCATACTCGAAAGCTACCTTTATGACTACCCAGTTACGGAGAAGCCTTTGGTAACCCCAAAGTGTACTCTTGTACATGTAGAAAACCATGCTAATCTCAGGTCTAAGGATTATACATCATCATTGCTTGAGACTAACTGATGACACATGAAATCGTAATAATCTCAGTAGTTTCTCATGGTGGGTCAATCGAACACTTTGTTATCTAACATGTGTTCACATTATTGATTCGATATCCCTAGATCCATGACCGGTGAAACATGGTCTTTAATCAATACATGTGCTGGTCGATAGGATCACTAGTGTTCTGACCAGTGACATTCGACCAGGGATACATTTAGAACGACATCATAAATATAGACGCGATACAATCATCTCTATGATTGCCTCTAGGGCATATCACC
This sequence comes from Hsuehochloa calcarea, assembly GCA_036346395.1. Classification (NCBI taxonomy): domain Eukaryota; kingdom Viridiplantae; phylum Streptophyta; class Magnoliopsida; order Poales; family Poaceae; genus Hsuehochloa; species Hsuehochloa calcarea. The sequence continues at coordinate 13,467,558 of CM070596.1, read as the reverse complement.
AACAATCTCCCACTTACACTAGTGTCAATCATATAGGTATCTTACACTCATTGCTCTTGTGTGCGCCTCATGCTTAGGTTGCGAGAGAGGCCTTGTCAACGGATTAGCAATATTCAAATCCGTATGCACTTTGCATATCTTCACATCACCTCTTTCAATGATCTCACGCATAATGTGATATCGTCGAAGTATGTGTTTGTACTTTTAATGCGATCTAGGCTCCTTAGCTTGTGCAATGGCTCCGCTATTATCACAATAGAGATCCATTGAATGGAAGCACTCAAAACCACACTTAGTTCATTAATGAACTTTCTAATCCATACAACTTCGGCCATGTTTGGTACAACTTCCACTCCCAGCTTCTCAATCGATTCTCGTGGAGTCGTACCAAACACCTTGATTCTCAAAACCACTAGATTCTACTTCTCGCGAGGAGCTGTCTCGAAAATAAACTAGCAACGAGAAGCAGCCTCCCAGCAGATTCTCGTGAGAATCCAACCTTCATAAATGAAAAATACCCTTTGAAGTTGAAGGTTTTTACCCGCAAATGCCACTGAGTTACACAAATACAATTGAAATATTACACCCAAGGCTGACATAGTCTATTTGCCTCTAATCCTCCCTTATATGGTTTTTGGAGACAACCTACCAGCCAAACGGTTCCAACAAACAGCTCTAGATTCTCAAAGAAGTGGATTCTCAAATAATCAAGAGCAGAATCTAAAAAATAAGAATCTGGAGCTGTACCAAATAGGGCCATCTTTTGTAGCTTCCGAAGCCGCAATGTACTCGGTCTTTGTTGTAGAATCGGCAACCGTTCCTTGCTTGGAACTCTTCTAGCTCACTGCTCCTCCATTAAGACAAAACACAAACCCTGATTATGATCTAAAATCATCCTGGTCAGTTTAGAAGCTAGTATCAGTGTAACCATTTACGACCAGCTCTTCCTCACCACTATACACAAGGAATGCATCCTTAGTTCTTCTCAAGTACTTAAGGATATTCATGACTGCTATCCAAGTGACCTTCACTTGGATCCGACTAATATCTGCTCGTAACACTTAAAGCATACGACACATCTGGTCGTGTACATAGCATATCATACATGATAGATCCAATAGCCGAAGCATATGGAATTCTACTCATTTTGTCTCGCTCATCAGTGGTCGTAGGACACTGACTCTTTCTAAGATTAATACTATGTGTCATGGGCAAGAAACCTCTCTTGGAATCTTGCATGCTGAACCGTTTCAACACCTTGTCTATGTACATATCCTGGCTTAATCCAATTAGCCTTTTAGATCTATCTCTATAGATTCTTATACCAAGAATATATGCTACATCTCCTAAATCTTATATGGAGAAACTATTTCTTAATGAAGTTTTAACAGATTCAAGCATTGTAATATCATTTCGATCCAGTAGTATGTTATCTACGTATAAGATCAGAAACACAAGCTTACTCCCACTAATCTTCTTGTAAACACAAGGTTCTTCTTCGTTCTTAATGAAGTCAAACCCTTTGACCACTTCATCAAAACGAATGTTCTAACTCCGAGATGCTTACTTCAATTCATAAATGGATTTCTTAAGCTTGTATACCTTTATAGCTTCCTTTGAATCGAGAAAACCCTCAGACTGTGTCATGTACACATCCCTACTTAGGTTTCCATTTAGAAAAGCCGTTTTGACATCCATCTGATATATCTCATAATCGAAATATGCAACAACAGCTAGAATGATTTGGATAGACTTAAGCATCGGGATAGGTGAGAAGGTTTCATCATAATCAACACCTTGAATTTGTTTGAAACCCTTCGCGGCCAGTCGTGCCTTATGAATGTGAATATTTCCATCTATATCTATCTTTTTCTTAAAAATCCACTCGCACTCTATGGTCGTGACACCATCAGGTGCATTAACCAAGTTCCAAACTTGATTGTCATACATGGATTTTATCTTGGGTCTCATGACTTCAAGCCATAACTCAGAGTCTTGGCCCATTATCACTTCTGTATAAGTCTTAGGCTCATCTTTATTCAATAATAAAACATCATGCCCACTTTGAGCTTCTTAAGCTTTGCCTTGAAATTCTCGATCTTATTTTGAGTTTTTTCTTTCCCTTTGACTTACTCTTCTTCTTGAAGCTAATAGTCTTTTGAACCATCATCACAAGATTAGAGCTTTTCTTGATACTCTCCTCAGCACCCTTAAGCATGCCATGCAACTTTGTCATTGATTTCTCCACGCCATTCACATGAAAATTCAATATGACAGGCTCAAAGCTCGCAATGAGCGATTGGAGAATCACATCGGTAGTCAACTCTTTGCTAAGGGGAAAACATGTGACTAATCATTTTGATCACATGAGGACTGACCGGGTTACCTTCTGACAGTCTACAAGAAAATAATGCCTTAGAGGTGTTAAACCTCTCTGCCCTTGTTTGATTCTAAAACAAACCCTTCAGATCTACAATCATATTGTAAGCGTTTGTGGTCTCATATTACTTTTGAAGCTCATAGTTCATGGTCGTAAGCATTAGGTAGTGCACATCGACTGCGTCATTGCAATGCTTCTCGTAAGCATTATGATCAACACGGGGAGTATCAGCACTCGGTTCCTCGGGATAGGGATCCTCTAGAATATATTCCTTATTTTTGTATTTGAGAACAACTCTCAAATTATGAAAGTAGTTAATGAAGTTTGTACCATTCAGTTTTTCTTTCTCAAGAATAGATCGCAAGTTAAAAGTAGGTGTAGAAGAAGTAGTAGGTGCCATCATCTATAACAGAAATATATGCAAAGATTCATCACTATGTTTATGTAAGATCTTCTATTAGACACTTATGTTGGTGGTCGTGTTCGACCAGTCTACGACCAGGTCGTATCTCCATACGACTAGTCTGGACCTGGTCGTATCATCATACGACTAGTCTGTATCTGGTCGTATCACTATACGACTAGTCCATATCTGGTCGAACTTGATCATCAACAGTCAATAATAGATAATCTCACTATATATTCTAAACCATGTTTCCTTCAAACATCATATAGTGAGTTCAAGATCCATAAAATCATTAAGCCCTAGTGAGCTATGGTATCACTGCTAGAAACCTAGTAATTTTAGGTAGGCAACCTCTTGCCAATTATGACTCTTGTCTATTGGGCGACATCTCTATACCCCAGCAACCAACAGTACCATGCCCCAATGTCCAAAACTATTTTGATAGCCTTGTTAAGTTAAATCAATACTATGCACCCACCCCATCTTATTAAGATAGTTAATGGCACCCTACTATGGTAGACCCACCAATTAACGATCAAAATCGTGATGATCGCAACATTTGGAAAGACATCAAATTAACTTAATTTTCTTGAGAGATACTATTCTACCATGCTAAAACATCTGTGGATATCATGGGGATATACTCCAGATATTAGGATGATGTGACAATTGGCAATGGCACTAATGGTTTGTCGTTTCACGTGATTTCGGCAAAGTTCAGCGCTGTCAGGCCATAACCGGTCTGACCGGCCAGGGTGGCGGTCAGACCGGTCCATGCGGCGGTCGGACCGGCCAACTTCAGAAGTGAGATTTTGAGCTGGGCCAAAAATAGAATGTGTAGGCAAGAGAGGAAATTCTATTGCACTTAGTCTCATAATTTTTGGAGTCTCTAGTCAAAAGTCCTATTCAATTGATAATTCCAGTAGGTTTCGGTTTTCCAGAGAGAAAAATCGGCTAAGTCATTACTGGCGGTCTGACCGGCCAATAGGTGGCGGTCGGACCCAGACTGAATGCAAGGGCGGATCGGCCGGCCTAAAGGCGATCGACGGTGATTTCGTTGTTAGGTCAAAGTCATGAGTTTCAGGGCATATATGTTGCATGATGCATGTTTTGACTAACATGGGTCAAGTTGTAAAGAACTTGTTCCCAAATTCGGTTTACTTGTCTATTGTTGTGCAGGTTGCTTGGTGGTCAACGACGGTCAACGGCGAGGATGATCGGGACTAGGCTTGGAGAGTGAGGTCGAGCGATCGGCGATGCTGGGATGAGGTCAATGAACTCAAGCGTGACGCAAGATGGACAAGGGTGACCTATTAGCTAATCCGTGGTGCAAGATAGCGCAAGCTGTAGCTAATTAGGTCAAGAGGAGTTAAAGTCGGTGCATTAAAATGTGTGCGTGTGTGACCCGTTTGTTTTGGGCCTTAACGGGAGCCCAATTGAGTAAAACTTCGAGAAGGTCTAAGCCTCCACTATAAATAGGGGAGGGAGGTGGCTGCACCTCCGCTTTGTCTCTTTTGCTATTTGAAACCCTAATTTTCTTAGGGAGAGCTTTTGTGGAGTCTAGGGTTCTAGCTCTTCGCCTCTTTTGCTATTTGAAACCCTAATTTTCCTAGGGAGAGCTTTTGTGGAGTCAAGGGTTCTAGAGATTTTGATGTGATTTTCGTGCTCTTGGATTGAGCATTGTCCTCCATTGATGGAGAGGCTATAAGCCCATATCATATCTGTGGATATCGTGAGGATATGTGAACGATCTCAGGATGATGAGTCAATTGGCAATGGCTTTGTTGGTTTGCAAAATCACGCGTTTTCGGGTTTGCTCAATTTGTCGGACCACAGTGATCGGCCGGTTGTGTCGAAGTGATCGGACCCTTGATGGAGTGTCCGGCCGCCGTGATGGCCGGTCCGACCGATATTTTGAAAAGTGGTTTTTGGAGCTAAGCCAAAATAGGTTGTGTAGGCAAGTGAGGGGAGTCTCCTGGATGTGGTCACATCGTTTTTGGAGCTCCCAGTCAAAAGTTCTATTCAGTTGAAGTTTCCAGAAGGTTTCGGATTTTCAGCGAAAATTTGGCTAAGTCTTTTAGGCGGTCCGACCGCTGTTGTGAATCGGTCCGACCAGGCACGGGATCGGTCGGGATCGCCTTGTCAGGCGGTCGGACATGCCGATGACTGGAGGTTAGCCAAGTTGGCATTGAGTTGATTTGAATGTGTTTTATGGATGGACTTCAATGCTTTATTGTTGTATATTGCATTGTGGAACTAACGTGGGTCAAGTTGTGAAGAACTTGTTCCCGGAAATGATTTGTTTGTCTATTGTTGTGCAGGTGGCTTGCAGATCAACGACGTCAACGGTAAGGTGGATCGGGACTACGCTTGGAGAGCTGAGGTCCAGAACGATCATGGATGCCGGGTGAGGTCGTGTGACTCAAGCATGGTGCAGAACGGGCAAGATGGATCGAACGGGTAGTTCGGTACAGCTGGTTAGATCAGGCGGTGCGGAAGTCGGAGCGAGTCTCTGGGAGATTAGATGGGATTGGACGGGGACGGGCTTGGCGGACGTGATGAGAACATTGATCAACCTACACGTGGTGAAGTAGGCGATTGCTTCAATAGTTATGTGTGTGTGGGTCCCATGTGTGATTGGGTCCCAAAATAGAAACCCTAGGTCTCTAGTATAAATAGAGAGGGGGAGATGAAAACCCCCTCAAGCATTCATTTAGCCCCCTTGTTCATTTTCTAGGGTTTGGAGGAGAGGAGAGGAGAAGCTAGGGTTTGGAGAGATTGTGAGTGTGCTCCTTGTGTGAGCTCTTGTCCTCCTTTGTGGAGAGGCTTTGTAAGTATCTAGTGTGATCAAACAATCTTGTGATGCTTAATTGAAAGATCAATTGTCCCCTTTGTGTTCTTCTCTCTTTTGGATGATTTTGGTGCTTCCTTGATTCAAAGGTTTATGCTTGGTCTCTTGACCTATTTTATCTTGCTTTGATGTGTGGGAATACTCCTAGAGTCATCTAGATCATCAACCCCCACAAGCAAGTCTTGAATCAAGATTTTCATATTTCTAGGGTTTGTGCACTTCTTTTGTAAAACCTTGAGAGATCGATTCTGCGGAGTGGATCTGAAGGATCGTCGCTAGAAATAGGTCTCTAATATCATTAGGGAGGTGTGCTCGAAATTTGCTCAAGTTTCATTGGTTGAATCAAAAGTTGGATCAAATTTCGTTTTGGAGTTGGGCTTGATTTTGAGATTGGTGAACGGGTCGACCGGTTGTACAGCAATGATCCGACCGCCCGCGCTTTTCGTGATCGCTAATCTCTGCGGTCGACAGATATCCAGCGGTCCGACCTCCGATTAATAGCCGGTCCGATCAATGATTGATTATTGTCGGTCGACCGCGATACCGATTCGTAAACAGTGAGTTCTTTTCTCCATTTGTGTCGTGTGGTTGAGGGGTTTATCAAATCTAACACAAGGCTTCCACTGTGCGCTTACTGATCTTCTTAGCTTTCATAGCTAAAGGAGTAAAGTTCGTGTTGTATTTGATTTAGGCGAGAAAGTTGAGAAAGCGCCTATTCACCCCCCTAGTCGCCTTTACGGTCCTACAATATCAATCAATCAAAGAAAAGTTTGATCATGTCTTGTCCCATTGCGTTCTTTCTCTATATTTGATGATTTTGAGTCTTTCTTTGATCCACGAGTTTTTGTTTGAATTCTTCATGTGATCTAGCTTGCTGTGATGTGTGGGAATATATCTAGGATCATCTTGATCATCAATCACCCACGAGCATGATTTTGGATCTTGTTTTCGTTTTGACCCGATTTTGAACCCTTCTTCAATCAAACGGAAAAGGATCGCTATTCTTCCAAGAATTATCACAATCTTCGATTGGAATAGGTTCCTGATTTCATAGAGAAGGTGTGTTCCAAGTTTCATCAAGTTTGAAGTTGTAGATCAAAAGTTTTATCTATTTGCAACTTCGTCATCGGCCGATACGCTCATTCTTCAAAGCCGGTGTCGGACCGCCCAAGGCCACCGGTCGACCGCCATTGACCAATCGGTCGGACCGCGAAACCTTCTTGTGCTTTAGTCTTTGTTGATTTTTTTCGTTTTGCTTAGGGGTTTAAATTGGATTCAATATTAGTCTTCTGCTGTACTGATATATTGATCTTCATAACTTCCATAGCTACTGCAGTGAAATTTGTGTTGAATCTATTATTTGTGAAAAAATAAGTATGCTCCTATTCACCCCCCTCTAGTCGCCTTTTCGGTCCAACACGAAGTTTATAAGTCTCAAGTTATCATCTTACGATAATACCGTATGGTATAGATGAACTAGAAGAAGTATACATGCAAGCAGGGGCGGAGGCAGCGTCGGCCCAAGCCTCAGGCCGACCAGTGTATTTGGACCCAATGTGATATCTCAAGTGGCATTTTATGTTTCTTATTTTGATTTTGAACCGTTGTTTTTCGCTGGGCCTCGGACCATTGCGGGAGGCTCGAGGCCCAGCTCCACCCTTGCATGCAAGTCTTTGCCCAAAAAAAGCAACAGAAGAAAACTAGTGGCCCACATGTCGTAGAGTTATCGGGGGCCCATGCGGGTAGCAGAGATGGGGAGTAGGGGAATGACCCCGTTCCTGCTTCACCCGATGGGGAATTGTATTTGCATATTAGCATCCCCATAGGGGAAGAAATAGCCCCAACCCCGGGCCTAATGGTGTGAATTCCCCATCGGGGAACGGGGAATGGGGCCCCATTGCCATCCCTAGGAGGGACCACCATGAACCGAAGGCTACGCGAGGAAGAAGGAAAAGTCCTTGCAGTCCCTACAAGTGTTGGGTCTTTTTAGGGGTAGAACTGTAATCTCGGGTGCCCTGGTCGGAAGGCTATAAATAGCCGCCTCCCCCATGTAATAAGAACTTTTTTTCAAGACAATTAATATACATTTACTTCTCTTGGCATCGGTCCCCTTTTCCAATGACCCCCTGGTTCCCCCTCGTAGTCACTGGGGGTCCCTTTTTTATACTGCATGGCCCTTTTGCTACGACAATATTCTTTGCATTTTGTAGCTAATATGCCTATATTATAATATATTATCCTACTATCCTTTTTGTTGTGTTGCAACCTATCGTTATGTCACTGATTCTTGAAGTGTTATCTGCATGTATTTTTAGTGACCGTGTGTTTTGTATTTTGATGTGTGCAATATGGGTACAAGAAAGTCAAAAGGCAACGAATCATGCTTACTTTGCATCTGATTTACTATAGTAACTAGAAACTGAAATGTTTCACATGAAATGATGTTTATATCTTTTACTGCTTACACCGAATCATTTCCTAATCTACGGGTAAACAATATATTTGTTACCCACGTATGCACTCATGCATTAGCTCAATTAAGATTGCTGAGCAGTTTGCTTCGACCATTGTTCTATGATCAATTCGTCCCAAATTGTTGCCTCCTTTCACATGATAGGTAAATGGTTTCTTTGACTTTCAATTTTCGAGTTTTTTTATACTGTATACTTTACGTACTTAGTGCCAATGCTGCAGTTAGTTCATACCATGTATCGCCTATATACCAATTCTTGTTGGCTTCATATCATTCAAAATAAGTTGTATACTTTACCTACTTATTGGCTTCAAATTCATATATTGCCATTATTAGCCGACCCTCTTACTTATATCACCATGTATTACCAAATAATCCATCGAGCACTTAATTGCCAACCACATGTATCACACTTATATACCAATTTATCTGTTTTCGACTTCATATTATTTAAAATAAATTGATTTCTAATCCATCTAATAAGAACAACGAACTTTTGTTAGTCCTACTCCTCATCTTTCCTACGCTGCATATGGAATTACATTGTGCCATATTAAACACCCTACAGGCCACGCCAAACATCCTATTTTCCACAACTGAGTGTGGCGCAGCGCGCCTGACCACATAGGGTGTGTTTGGTTCCCTACATATCCCTAGCTTGGCTTGTATGAGTCATCCAGGCTGAACCTAGCCAGGCCGAGTGGATGCAATATGAGTTGTTTGGTTGCCTGTTTCTGTTGGGCCAAGCTGTGCAGAGATGTTGTTTGGTTGGCTGCATCAGGAAAGTGGATGCTTGACTGGATGCAATGTTGGGTTATTTGGTTGCCTGCATGTGGCAGTATGTGCTCACTTCTTCTAGTGGGTGGTACGAATACCCCCTTAGTAGAATGTTTTAGTAGGATGAAAGAATGGCTACGGACGTCATGCTTAAGTTAAACATCTCATCATCACCACAGTTGGGGTAAGATATGAAGATAAAATTAGGTTATCATTGTTGGGGCTTACAAATACAATGCTGGATAGGGTAATTTTTCAGATTAGTCACGTACGCCACTAACTTCCATTTCAATACTAGAATTTTCATACCAAAGAAAATCAAAATTTGTAGACTTGAATTCTAAAACTTGTAGACTTGAATTCCAATGGAGTGAAATTCTCTCTAACTCGTTTACATTCAAAATTACATTGTAGTTCCATATACAAACATTGTTAGATACAAACATCTAGAATTCTAGAATTCATAGTAGTCTAAGCTCCAGATACAAACATTGTCAAATGAATTCTACATGTAGTAGAGAAATCCAGAAGTCCAGATATCCAAAAGTCTTCGCACTTGGGTAATGCCAGAACCAAGGAATGCCAAGGTTGACAAGCAGTTTAGATATCCAGAAGCCTTACAAAATGCAGTACAGTGAACTGAAAGACCAAACTGAATCACACTGAACTAAAAACCATAGATAACCAAACAGTGCGAAAAATGCATGCACAGATGCGAGCCAGGCTTATGCAGGGAACCAAACACACCCAGAAAACAACAAGTAATCTACAAGCTCAAGACCAATTTATATCCAATTGTCGTATTCAATCTCAATTTGACATCAATTCTTCATCGAGCATGTACTGAGCCCACAAACAATACAATTCTTCAGTAATCTCAACAAATAGCAGAAATAGCATAAATGTCAGCAAAACAATACAATTCTTCACCAAATAAAAGTGTTCATATAACATCAAGAAACATAAATGTATAACAGCTGAAATCCAGAATATATAACAGCTGATACCAGCAGATAGCAGAAATGTATAACAACAGAAGTGTTCATATAACAACAGATAGAAGATACCATAACTCCAGAATATATAACAGCTGAAATCGACATATTCATATTTGGGGTTTTGGCCTAAAGCAGTGATGGGAGTATAGCTCAATGTACTTACAAAATTGGAGGGGTTTTAAAGTACCACCTTAGGGATGTTCGTCATCCACAAATAGTTAGTTAGTTAGTTAGGATCAGTTAGAGGTGTGCGCGGCCGGGTAAGAAATGACCTACATCTCACATCTAGGCTCACTCATTTGGATAAAAAAAACCAGGCTTAGAGCCTTGTGGTTAGTCAGGTAGGTAAGAACAGCCAACGATGTCTCCTCTTCAAAGCCTTGGAGATCTATGATAGCCTTGTAACACTCGACATGCACGGTGTACTTGATGGCACTGACCATCTCATGAACAACATCTTGTTCATGATCACAACTTCCTCCTCAGACACAAGGGGAGTTCTCTTCCTCTTCTCACCTGAGTTCGAGCCATCTTTGCCACTAAATTCAGCACCAACAACAGCACTAGCACCTCCAGATCAGCAGCACCATAAGCACTGAAGGATCGCGGGAAGGCTACGATAGCACAAAATAAAAATTTACCGTGCAATCAAGAAACCTCCGCTAGTAATAGATCACGAGATTACCACTAGACGCGCCAACTTGTAGCGAAAGTAGAGTCGATGTAGCAAGTTGATGCGGTCGTAGTTATACTCGCCGCGCATCTTCTCCTCTGAATAGTTGTACTCGCCGCGCGTCTTCTCTTACGAGTAGTCGTACTCGCCGTGTGTCTCCTCCTCTTGCTCTTGTGATCGTGACGAGTTGCGGATCGTCCTAGTGCTGATGCTTCGCAACAACACCTCCAAGGTATCCACACATACGGGGCAGGGGCACCACGCACTGGAGTGCTAGCACCAGCGACGTAGTTGAGGAAGGCGTGGCTATTAGGGGTTTCGAGAGTTCTTTCAAAGATCATCACACCCCTTGCCACTGCCCCTCTATTTATAGGCATCCATAATGGGCCTCGTACTTGAGGCCTATTACGAACTCGTGGCCTATAAGAATTCGGATCACCATCCAAACCAAATCCCAGCCCTTTAAGTATGCGACCCTATAGGTTCATGTGTAATCGATTGTGACTCGGAAACTCTTTTTCGACCACTAGTCGTTAACGGTACCTAGCAGCACATAACGATTCCCAAACACACATAGAATATATCGGATGAACCTTAATGCAATATGATCTACGACCAAGTCCACATTACTAACGACCAGCTCGTATCTCTATACGACTAGTTCATATTTGGTCTCGACCAATTCGTAACTCCTTACGACCAGGTTTCGACGACTTAGTGACCATGTTCGACCAGCCTACGACCAGCTCGTATCTCCATACGACTAGTCCATATTTGATCGAACTGAAAGATCTTCTCGTGTATTCTCCCTTTTCCTCACGATGTCTGGTTGAACTCCAGGTGAGATGTTGTATCATTCATGGACTGTTCAATACTTTCTCAATCAAATGTCGAATAACTTCATATGGTCGACACTTCGACCACTAGTAGCATGGCTATGCACTTTCTTTATCCGACCACAACAAGGGGCCCAGAGACATCTCTCCTGTTATGTTAGGAGGGACAAATCACATATTCGACCAGTCACATCCCTCCGTATATTTCATAGCATACCTGAAAGCTACCTTTATAACTACCCAGTTACGAGTAGCGTTTGGCAAACCCTAAGAGTGCTACTACATATGTAGGAAACCATGCTGATATCAGGTCTAAGGATTATACATCATCATTGCTTGAGACCAACTCATGATATATAGAATCATAACAATCTCAACAGTGTCTCAAGGTGGGTCTTTTTCAATACCATGTTCTCTAACATGTGTCCATATTATTGGTTTGATATACCCCTAAGAGTGCTACTACATATGTAGGAAACCATGCTGATCTCAGGTCTAAGGATTATACATCATCATTGCTTGAGACCAACTCATGATATATAGAATCATAACAATCTCAATAGTGTCTCAAGGTGGGTCTTTTTCAACACCATGTTCTCTAACATGTGTCCATATTATTAGTTTGATATCTCCATATCTATGACTTGTGAAATATAGTCATCAACCAATACATATGCTAGTCTATTCATATGTGTCCTCATATGTTGCCGACCAGAGAACGTTTAAGAATAATCATCACAGAATTATAGAGTTTCACAATCAAGTCACGTACTTGATAATAAATATTATTGATATTATTCTAGGAACAAGATAACATATTATCCAATGTTATGAACATAATAAAATATAATCATCTTTATGATTGCCTCTATGACATATTTCCAACAAGCACCTCCCGGACGGTTGTGGAAGCCGAGCTGATATCGGTCGGACCGGCCTTGTGGGCTGATCGGGCCCGATGACTTGGAGGTGAGCCAAGTTTGCATTGATGTGTTTTGATTGTGATTAATGTTTGGTTATCAATGCTTTATTGATGTATATTGCATTGCGGAACTAATGTGGGTCAAGTTGTGAAGAACTTGTTCCCGTAAACGGTTTGTTTGTCTATTGTTTGCGGTGGCTTGCAGTCAACGAGCGTCAGCGGTGGGTGGATCGGGACTACGCTTGGAGAGCCGAGGTCCGTAACGGTCATGGATACGGGTGGTCGTGTGACTCAAGCATGGTGCGAGATGGGCAATCATGAACAACATCTTGTTCATGATCACAACTTCCTTCTCAGACACAAGGGGAGTTCTCTTCCTCTTCTCACCTGAGTTCGAGCCATCTTTGCCACTAAATTCAGCACCAACAACAAAGACTAGCACCTCCGCATCAGCGAAGCACCATAAGTACGATAGCACAAATTTTTTTTTACCATGCAACCAAGAAACCTCCGCTAGTAATAGATCACGAGATTACCACTAGACGCGCCAACTTGTAGCGAAAGTAGAGTCGATGTAGCAAGTTGATGCGGTCGTAGTCATACTCGCCGCGCATCTTCTCATCTGAATAGTCGTACTCGCTGCGCGTCTTCTCTTACGAGTAGTCGTACTCGCCGTGTGTCTCCTCTTGCTCCTGTGATCGTGACGAGTTGCGGATCGTCCTAGTACTGATGCTTCACAACAACACCTTCAAGGTATCCACACATATGGGGCAGGGGCACCACGCACTGGAGTGCTAGCACCAGCGACGTAGTTGAGGAAGGCGTGGCTATTAGGGTTTTGAGAGTTCTTTCAAAGATCATCACACCCCTTGCCACTGCCCCTCTATTTATAGGCATCCATATTGAGCCTCGTACTTGAGGCCTATTACGAACTCGTGGCCTATAAGAATTCGGATCACCATCCAAACCAAATCCCAGCCCTTTAAGTATGCGACCCTATAGGTTCATGTGTAATCGATTGTGACTCGGAAACTCTTTTCCGACCACTAGTCGTTAACGGTACCTAGCAGCACATAACGATTCCCAAACACACATAGAATATATCGGACGAACCTTTATGCAATATGATCTACGACCAGATCCACATCACTAACGACCAGCTCGTATCTCTATACGACTAGTTCACAATTCGTAACTCCTTACGACCAGGTTTCGACGACTTAGTGACCATGTTCGACCAGCCTACGACCAGCTCGTATCTCCATACGACTAGTCCGTATTTGATCGAACTGAAAGACCTTCTCGTGTATTCTCCCTTTGCCTCACAATGTCTGGTTGAACTCTAGGTGAGATGTTGTATCATCCATGGACTGTTCAATACTTTCTCAATCAAATATCGAATAACTTCATATGGTCGACACTTCGACCACTAGTGGCATGGCTATGCACTTTCTTTATCCGACCACAACGAGGGGCCCAGAGACATCTCTCCTGTTATGTTAGGAGGGGCAAATCCCATATTCGACCAGTCACATCCCTCCGTATATTTCATAGCATACCTGAAAGCTACCTTTATAACTACCAAGTTACGAGTAGCGTTTGGCAACCCCTAAGAGTGCTACTACATATGTAGGAAACCATGCTGATATCAGGTCTAAGAATTATACATCATCATTGCTTGAGACCAACTCATGATATATAGAATCATAACAATCTCAACAGTGTCTCAAGGTGGGTCTTTTTCAATACCATGTTCTCTAACATGTGTCCATATTATTGGTTTGATATACCCCTAAGAGTGCTACTACATATGTAGGAAACCATGCTGATCTCAGGTCTAAGGATTATACATCATCATTGCTTGAGACCAACTCATGATATATAGAATCATAACAATCTCAATAGTGCCTCAAGGTGGGTCTTTTTCAACACCATGTTCTCTAACATGTGTCCATATTATTAGTTTGATATCTCCATATCTATGACTTATGAAACATAGTCATCAACCAATACATATGCTAGTCTATTCATATGTGTCCTCATATGTTGCCGACCAGAGAACGTTTAAGAATAATCATCACAGAATTATAGAGTTTCACAATCAAGTCACGTACTTGATAATAAATATTATTGATATTATTCTAGGAACAAGATAACATATTATCCAATGTTATGAACATAATGAAATATAATCATCTTTATGATTGCCTCTGTGACATATTTCCAACAAGCACCTCCCAGACCAGCTGTGGATATCGTGAGGATATGTGCACGATCTCAGGATGATGAGTCAATTAGCAATGGCTTTGTTGGTTTGCAAAATCTCGCATTTTTGGGGTTTGCTTCTTCTTTGTCGGATCACAAAGTGGTCGGCCGGCGTTGTGGAAATGATCGGCACGCGAGTGGGACTGATCGGACCGGCGATGGTGGCTTGATCGGACGGCACCGACCTAAAATTGGTTTTGGAGCTAATCCAAAAATAGGTTGTGTAGGCAGGTGAGGGGAGTCTCCTGGATGTGGTTGCATCATTTTTGGAGCTCCCAGTCAAAAGTTCTATTGAGTTGAAAATTCCGAAGGTTTGGATTTTCAAATTCGGAAATTTAGCTAAGTCACATTGACCGGTCGGCCGTCGTTGTGGAGCTAGTCCGATCGCTGATATCGGTCGGACCGGCCTTGTGGGTCGATCGGGCCGTGATGACTGGAGGTGAGCCAAGTTTGCATTGATGTGTTTTGATTGTGATTAATGTTTGGTTATCAATGCTTTATTGATGTATATTGCATTGCGGAACTAATGTGGGTCAAGTTGTGAAGAACTTGTTCCCGGAAACGGTTTGTTTGTCTATTCTTGTGCGGTGGCTTGCGTGTCAACAGCGTCAGCGGTGGGTGGATCGGGACTACGCTTGGAGAGCTGAGGTCCAGAACGGTCATGGATACCGGGTGAGGTCGTGTGACTCAAGCATGGTGCAGGATGGGCAAGATGGATCGAACGGGTGGTTCGGTGCAGCTGGTTGGATCAGGCAGTGCGGATATCGGTGCGAGTCTCTGGGAGGTTCCGATGGGATTCGGACAAGAGAGGCTTGGCGACGCGATGAGAACCGCTGATCAACCTACACGTGGTGAAGCAGGTGATTGCTTCAACAGATGTTGTGTGTGGGTCCCATGTGTGAATGGGTCCCAAAAGTGTAACCCTAGTCCTCTCCTATAAATAGAAGGGGGGAGATGTAAAACCCCTTTGAAGCTTCCATTTGGTTTTCCCCTTCCTTTTTCTAGGGTTAGGGTTTGGAGAGGAAGAGAGGGAGAGATTGTGATTGCTCCTTGGTGAGCTCTTGTCCTCCTAGAGGGAGTGGCTTTGTAAGCATCTTGTGAAATCAATCAATCTTGTGATGCTTGCTTGAGAGTTCATTTGTCTCTCTTTTGTGTTCTTCTCTCATTTGGATGGATTTGGTGCTTCCTTGATTCAAGTGGTTAAACTTGGTCTATTGACCCACTTTGTCTTGCTTTGATGAGTCGCCTTTCCACCACTAGTACCTCCAAGCCCACTAGCACCTCCTAACCCACTAGCACTTCCTAGACCATCACCAAATGACACACCTTCAGTAGTTGTTTCAGTTTTGAGACCTTTGTTGAAGGAGGTATCAAAAAGTTCAGAGGGAACCCCTAGAGCTTCATTGGAGGCCATGGCATACCTCCCCATGGCCTGTCCAGAACCAAAGATAGTGGCCATCTGGACATAATTCTCCAGTGGGACATTGAGATAGTCCACATCTTTGGGGGTGGTCCTATAAGATTATGAGTTAGATGTTAGTGTTAGAGATAAGCATGCAAGGATTGGAGGTTAGATGTTAGTGTTGTATTAACAAACCTTAATGTATCCCTTGTAGCGCTTTTCATTGAGCACTATCGTGCAGAGGTTGTCATCCCAAAGTGCCCCACTAATGTCTCTCAGCCTAGTAATCTTCAACCACTTTGCACGCCACATGCAAAGATGGTTGTACACCTGAGTGTGCAAATGTTCATGATGCAAGTGACAAAGTGCAACACCATCACACACGAGAAGACCCCTTATTCTACCACATCTCCCTAGCTAAGTTATCCCTCATCTGAGCACATGCCCTATCATCTTGTGCAATGTCATTGTATCCTTCCTCATCGATAGGGTTCGCATTCCACGTGGACTCTGGTGGGACACACTCATCCATTCCATATTGAAGGATACAATTGTGTAGGATAGCACAAGCAAACACTAACTTGACTTGGGTCTTGAATGGGTGGAAAAGTTTATTGTAAACAATCTTGAATCGGTTCATGAACGTGCCGAAGGCCCTTTCGACCGAGACCCTAAGAGAGGAGTGTCGTAGGTTGAACAACTCCCTCTCATTATGAGAGTAATTCCTTCCACCATACTCTGTCAAGTGGTACCGAGTGGCTCGGTATGGTGGAAGGAAGCCCGGTTGAGTAGCATATCCTGCATCCACAAGGTACTATTTGCCTACCAAATGATAAAGTATCATAAACATTACCAGAATAAGTGTGAGAAAATTTTAACCAACATCAACTTCTACTTAATTATCTAGTATACCTTGGGGGACCCTTAGGCCATCGTCCCTCTCCAATGCATCAACAAGTATGAGAGCATCATGGGCTGATCCTTCCCAACCAGCAAGGACATAAGTAAACTTAAGATTAAAGTCAACAGCATCCATGACATTCTGGGTAGTAGTGTCCTTCCTATCCCTAAAGGCTGCCAATACTTTTGTAGGAACCTTGCGAGCACATGGGTGCCATTAATTGCACCAATGCAGTCCTAACACACATGGAAGCAATTTAGGCCAGCTCAAACCTCTCTACAAGTTGAGTGTGAACTGAAGGTTATAAAAGTATATTTTTACCTTGAAGTAGGGATCGAACCTCCTATTTGTTTGAATTTTAGTGGGGATTTCAGTGGAGGGTGGCCGGATCATCTCGTTGCGCAACTCCCTAATAGCAAAGAGAACCTCCTGAAAGTATCGGCTAATGGTCTCAATGGATTTCCTAAATATTGGCTGCAAAGCCCTAAACCTATGGTTATGGCCAACAACGAGCAGAAACATGGCCACTTGTTCCTCAACACATGTATTAATGCTGTCTTGTAGTAGCTGTCTTGCACGAAACAAATTATAGAGATGGAAAAAGGGGGCCCTCCTCATCCCAAGCTGCCCCAAACAATGTTTGTCATCTGAATTGTAGATCCATTGTGGGTTCGATTGCCGAGCTATGTCCCTTTCTATCATAGGACCATAGGTAATCACATGAGTGGACTATCTAGCTCTAAACTCTTCTAAATATGGCAAGCATGTAAGCACACATGGTAGCAACTAGACCGAGCACCCCTCACAATTAGGAGTTGTAGTTTATGTGCCAAGTCATCCATCTACGAACCAAATACATAACCAATATATCAGTATTCTATGATGGTGGTGTCACAATGCCGTTGCAAATCATAGTTGCATGCAGCAAGATTATATGCATGTATGCCACTGCTGCCACATCCTAAGGATACTCCTCCAGTGGCATACCATCATCGACCAAGGATGCAATGTTCAAAATAATATTGATGCTTCATATTAAACAATATCGTTGCAATCACAATTGCATGCAACAATATTACATGCATGTATGCCACGACTACCACATCCTAAGGATGCCCCCTCCAGTGGCATACCATCATCGACCAAGGATGCAATGCTCAGGAATTTTTTTAAAGATTACTAAGAATGACTAGAGCAGTTCATGGAACTAAAACAAGCGTCGATCATACGGACGACATAGCAAAAACAACAACCATTCCTCATATCTACAACTAACAAGGGTAGAATCAACTAAAAAAGTACAGATCTAAGCATTCAAGCATGCATATATTATTTTCCTTATCATTTTAACTAATCACCATGCAAGAACTGAAATAAGAATGTAAATCTAAGCCTACATAGCAAAAACAACGACTATACCTCAGATTTTGAACTAACAAGGGTGGAATCAACTAAAACAACGACTGCGCCTCACATCTGGAACTAACAATGGTGGAATTAACTAAAAAAATTATAGATCAAGGCATTCCAGCATGCAAGTATAGATCTAAGCAGTTCATGGTCCAATACAAGATTCCATACCCATTGAACAAATCAAATAAACAAAAACCTCTTATTCATCATGAAACTAAGGAGGAAGAAAATCAGTGCCAGCTAGATCTACATGATTCTATGCCCATCGAACATATCAAAGAAACATAAAGAGAAAGAAAATCACAGTACCAACAATCTCCAACAAAAATGCACAACATGGGAGAGGAGGAATATGAGAGGGTCACTAGGGCCTTGCAGCGTCAGGTAGCCTGCTGGATCACCGTCCGTTGGTCTTACCTCCAGAGGTGAGAGTGGTGAGAGCAGCGAAGATGAGTACGGCCTTGTGCCTTGCCTTTGAACAGTGAGCATAAGGGTCAAAGTAAGAGGACACGTGAGCAAATGAGAGGCGGCTGGAGGTGCAGAGAGTAAACCTAGCGCTCAGCAGGTGATGAGCTTGCACGCGCATATACAGCGAGTGAGGAGGGAATTTACATTCCACGGGACTGACTTGCGAGCGAAGGTCACAACAGAGATTTGTATAAGGCCAGGCTCGGAGGAGCCTTTTGCACACGCTGTAGGCGATCAAACACTGTGTTACATTGCATGCACGGATGCGAGCTTGCCGAAGCAGGAACCAAACACGACCGTAGTAAATCACTGGCAATGCATCCCACACTTTGGTGGAAACTAGCAGGCCCACCTGTCAGTGAGTTTTGTAAGCACGGCGCCTTCGCCCTTCGGGTTTAAGCTCCAAACCCGCACCCAAACGGCAAAACCCCCACCCGACGCGTGCTCCGCCCCGGCCAAAAATGCCCCGCCGCCTCGCGACGACCTACTCCGGCCGCATCGCCGCCGCCACGCCGTCCCCCTCCGGCCCCTCCCTCACTGTAACCGTCTCCCCGACCCCTCCCCCGACGCCGCACGACACCCGCGGCTACCCGCTCCCGCGCCGCCACCTCGTCTGCGCCGCCGCCCGCATCCTCCGCTCCCCCGCCGCCCCTCCCCGCTGCTCGACCTCGCCGATTACCTCCGCTCCCTCCGCCTCACCCTCACCGCCTCCGAGGCCTCCGAGATCGTCAAGGCCCTCTCCCGCGAACCCGCCCTCGCGCTCGCCTTCTTCCGCTTCGCCGCCGCCTCCCTCCCGGGCTTCCGCCACGACGCCTTCTCCTACAATCGCATCCTGGCCCTGCTCTTCCGCGCCAGGGCCGAACCAGGCGAGGCGCTGCGGCTTGTCGCGGAGATGGAACGGGACGGCGTGGCCGGCAACATCTCCACGGTGAATTTGTTGGTTGGGATGGGCGGAGGAGGCGTGGAGGTGGCGAGGTGCCTGGAGCTGGTGAAGAAGTGGGGGCTGAAGCTGAATGGTTACACCTACAAGTGCATTGTGCAGGCGCATTTGAGGAGCAGGGAGGTGTGGAAGGGGTTCGAGGTGTATGAGGAGATGCGGAGGAAGGGCTACAAGCTGGATATATTTGCGTATAACATGCTGCTTGATGCGCTTGCCAAGGTTGGAATGGTATGATAACGGGCACACTTCGCATATTTAACGATGGTGTTTGCAATTTTGTGCTAATCTAGGCATTTTTCTGCAAAATGTATTTTGAGCTCTTGGTATGTTTTGCCCTGATTGGTTGACCTAGCATTCTATTCATACCTGCGACATTAGGAATGAGGATGCTTGATAGATAGAACTGTAATTCAACTTTATGTTACCTGAAGTACTTCTATGGGATGAAATTGGTACAACTAGACTGTAAACAGTTGGTACAGATGGCTTTCCCATGTCAGGGATTTTGTTGGTGAAGTAGTTGATGTTGTTTGATGAAGATATCAGTTGAGCATATCAGATTGTGATCACCATAAATGCTTGTTAAGTAAGCGTCGATGCTAGCCATTCTGGTGCTTGGTGGTACCAGTTAACGTTGGACTTAGGAACTTGCATACCTGGATGGAAGGATTGGAACATCTCTAGAAAGCTTGTAGTTTCACTATGATGGTCATGTGAATAACAAAAGGGATGATGACATGGATATAAATATCTCAAGTTGTACATACACGTGCCGAGCTGTCATCAATACTAAGAACATTCTGGAATTGCAAGGATGTACTGCCCCATAATTACAAATGTAAAAACACTTGGTAATCAAACATGTTGTGGTAGACCCCTTTGAATCTTTTTGAATCTACTAACTCAACTCAAAGCATCCAACATGGGCGTAAAGTCCTATGGGATTTCACATACTTACCACCCTTTAAGGAGCATAACTCAACATACCTTCATAGTATTTCAGTCTAAATCATTTGAGCTTGCCAAATACAATATGTTTTTGGGCCTTACATACTAAAATGGCAAGCATTTTCAATTGTTGAACAATGAGGGTTACACCATGCACACCTCATGTTGGATTTTACAAATATCACCTCAAGTTGAATTTTAGAAATATCACCACAAGTTGGGTTTGTAGCACTGAAGTTTGGGCTATCAAAATCCTGATGGAGTTATATCTTTTGCAAAATACTGATCCAAGTTTGTAAATTAATGAATATCATAGGTGATAAAATTTAGTAAACTTGCATATTTGTGAAGTAGTAACTTTGTGTTAGTGGAACGTAAACAAGAAATTGCTTTGTTTGAATTTTAACCCTCACCATTTCATAAGACTTGTGCTGTTTCTAAAAACTTTGCAGCTGATCTTTGTTAGTTAAGCAGGTTGACCAAGCTTTCCAAGTCTTTGAAGATATGAAACAAAAGCATTGTGAGCCAGATGCATACACATATACTATACTAATTAGAATGTCTGGAAAGGCTGGGAATATCTCTAAATTTCTCTCATTTTTTGAGGAAATGGTGTCGAAAGGATGTGTTCTTAACCTGATTGCTTATAATACTATTATTGAGGCTCTTGGTAAGAACAAGATGGTGGACAAGGTAATTTTTGTGCTCTCCAAAATGATTGAGAGTGACTGCCAGCCCAATCAATTCACATATAGCATTACACTGGATATTTTGGCAACAGAAGGGCAACTACACAGATTAAATGAGGTTCTAGATATCTGTAGTAGGTATATGAACAGATCAATTTATTCTTATTTGGTCAAGTCACTCAGCAAATCTGGGCATGTAAGTGAGGCACACAATGTATTCTGTCGTATGTGGAATTCTCATGAAAAAGGAGACAGGGATGCTTTTGTATCAATGCTTGAGGTGTTATGCAATGCAGGAAAAACATTAGAGGCTATTGATCTACTACATATGATGCCTGAAAAAGGGATTGCTGCAGATATTGGCATGTACAATATGGTCTTTTCAGCTCTTGGAAAGCTCAAGCAGGTCTCTTTCATAAGCAATCTCTTTGACAAGATAAAAGCTAATGGAATTGCTCCCGATCTTTTTACCTACAATATTATGATTTCAAGTTATGGTAGAGTTGGCTTAGTTGACAAGGCGTCTGGACTTTTTGAAGAAATGGAGGCTGGCAGTTGTAAACCTGATGTCATCACCTACAATTCTTTGATAAACTGTCTTGGGAAAAATGGAGATCTCGATGAAGCCCACATGCTTTTCAAAGAGATGCAAGAGAGGGGATATGATCCTGATGTCTTTACTTACAGCATATTAATTGAGTGCTTTGGGAAATCCAACAAGGTTGATATGGCATGCAGCTTATTTGATGAGATGATAGCAGAGGGATGCATTCCTAATATTGTAACTTATAACATTTTACTTGATTGTTTGGAGAGACGTGGGAAGACAGCAGAAGCTCATAAACTTTATGAAACTATGAAGCAACAAGGGTTAACTCCTGACTCAATAACTTACTCAATACTTGAGCGATTGGAAACTAGATCTCAACGAACAGTAAGAATACGTAAGCCATATCGGAGTACAGGTTGGGTTGTCAGTCCATTGAGATGATGATGGCTTGGTAAATTTGAGGGATCCACCCTGGTTCTTCAGGTTGTGTGCCTCCTGTGATGTGGAGCTGGGGACTCTGTATACAATGTTGCAACTGTATTGCAGTGCTCCAATGGTACCAAATTATCTCTTCAATCACTAATGACAAAACTTGGGTGTCTTTCTTCCTTAGAATGGTAAATTAAGGATAACTCGATCAGGCATACTGTACCGACCTATATCTCAATTCTGAACAGTTCATGAACTGTGGACTAGATAAGGTACAGTGTATAATTACCAAAGCAATAGTTGTTCAAGAAGTATGGAATCCTCATTTCAATTTCCTACTTCCTACAGACATACAGGCTCATGCAGTTACAAGACTTCCAAAATGACAACTGTAATTCAGACGTCCTCTGTAATAGAGGCAAGCTTTAAGGTTCATCATGTCAGAAAGAAAGATTTCAGTGTACCAGTCTGAGAGGGAAGTATGGCACTATGGCTTCTAAGTTCTAACTTTTGAGGTTGTTGGAAGAAAGGATACTTGTCATGGCAAGTTCTAGTTGACATTAAAAGAGGTAATAATTCTGCTTTGACATCTTATAAATT
The DNA here is from genome assembly GCA_036346395.1 of Hsuehochloa calcarea. Lineage (NCBI taxonomy): Eukaryota > Viridiplantae > Streptophyta > Magnoliopsida > Poales > Poaceae > Hsuehochloa > Hsuehochloa calcarea. Next base: position 13,444,637 of record CM070596.1, on the reverse strand, counting down.
ACCTTGAAGATGTGAGGAAGCTATCTTTGTAGATCTCGGAGATCACATTTGTAGTTACCAGATGACTCATTTATTGAAAGATTCGTTAATATTGTTGCTATCCCACAGTACCACTCATTGCAGTCAATTTGTCTTCAGACTATAATCCTGCTGCTTTCTTCCCTCTTTTTTGAGGGTATAATGTAAAGTATCAAGTATGGATAACATTATATAGCTAACTGTTTCTGCAGTATTTGCTGTAACTTGTAATACATGCTGACACATGTAACTCGAAAAATTGTCTACTTGATTATTTGTAAAAGTTCCATGTCATTGATATTAATCATATTATCAAGATGTATTGCGACATTTGAAACATTTAGGTGGATGTGGAATTAACAATAGTTTATCTTTAGAGGTCCTAACTCCTAACTAAGCAACAGATGCAGAAGTACATAATGTACCAATAGGCTAATAGCTACCTTGTTAGTCCTATCCAGTTCCTTATTATGCTGATCTTACTTGCCCCTGTGATGGTGTCTTTATGAGGTGCTCCGCTACTCTACTGTACAAATTTAATGTCTTCCTCTATAATTGTGTTATATTGCCATACTGGTATTAGTTTTAGGCCACGTAATGTTGAGAATTTCATTCCTAAAGTTCTTACTGGCCCTAATGCTTTTAAAATTGCTGTACTGCTATATATTGATTTTTCTTTGTTTATTTCAATTCTTTTTATTTGTTTAGAAAGCATAGGTATGGGTGATGTATTATAAAAGTTAGTCAGTTACACAATACAGAGTAACCATGTCGCAGCTCTACTAGAGCTACAGTACACAGTCCCAAGCTAAGAATGTAAGGTAGTGTCAAATTGGTACAATAGTAAAATTAGCTATTCTTGTCCTGAATGTGTTTTTAGCGAGATTTGTTGATGTGAAGGTGCTAAGATGACATTGACTGATTGAGACTGTTCTTTTAGAGAGGAATTTTGTGCTCTTTGTTTGTTTGCTTTTTGCTTTGCATTGACCATATATCTAGCTAGAATGACCGAAACATTATACTTAACTTCTAAAACACATTGTGTTTCATTTATGTGACGCTGTGTAGCTAATTAATGTCTAGTGCAATCAGCCTAACAGCATTAAAAATTACATTACTTCCACATGTTTGTGTTAGAATAGGAATCCTTTTTTATTTCCTTATCTGTATATGACATATCTCCTCGTACTCCCTATATATGTTGCTCATTGGGCCCCATGAATATACAACACAATGTTCATAACATGGTATCAGAGTTAGGGCATTAACCTAGCTCCTTCTGCTACATCCCAACACCGCTGCCATCGTCGAATACCGCTCCGCTGAATCAGCCGCCGCTGATCATCGCCGTCGCCGCCACCGCCACCGCGCCACCGGCCATCGCTCGCCGCTCGAGGCCGCCGCCGATGCTACCTCGTCTAGCCGCTTGCTTAGATGTCAGAGCCACTAAGCCGCCGTCGCCGCACCACCTCGTCGCCGCCGCCGCCATGGCGCCCTATGTCGCCATGCACGCGACGCTTGCCTCGCGCGCTTCAACGCCGCCAAACCGGTTGCTCGTTGTTTTGCCGCCGCCGCCTCCGCTGTCGACCGCGTCGCCGCCTTGTCGCCCACAGGATTCGGGTAGATACGGTTTCTTTAGAAACCGAATTGGTTTCGTATAGAAACATATTTTTTGTTTTCCAGCCGTAAAAAAAACAGAACGTCGATCTAACCGCCGCGTCGTCCAGCGCCTCTGTTAGACTTCGTTGCCTTGGTTGCTATGCCGTCCAGCGCCGCCTACCGATGGCTTCTGTTCCATCAGTCGTGATCCTATTATCTGAAACAAAGCTTCATTGGATGAACTACAGGTTGTGGTCTTCACTCATGGAGATCATGCTCGATGGTCTCCTCTTCTGGGGACATGTCACTGGTGCTTGACCTTATCAGCCGTCGCCGGTTCAGCCTCCTCCCAATCAGCCTACTTCTGCACCCACTGCAGAAGATGAGATTGCCAAGGAGGCAGAGGCCGCCGCCGCTGCTGCTGACATTGCTGATGAGGCCTTGCAGTATGCAATAGACGCTTTTAAGCGCTAGTGTGCTGATGAGGCACGTATTCGAGCTATCCCGTTGGTCAGCGTCGACGACTCCATCCAGCCAGACATTGTTGGTCTGCGTGCCACTTGTCAGATCTGGGAGTATTTTCGCGAGCGATACCAGCAGAGCAGCGATGCTCAGTTCTTTTCGCTTTAGCGTGAGTTGGAGATGCTTCGTCAGGAGGACTCCTTCGTCGACGACTTCTTCTGAGCCCTGGTCAGTCTTTGGCGCCAGCTGGATGAGCTGCCTTCTCCGCTCTGCTAGGAGTGTCATAAGGTGTAGAAGGTCGATCATGACTGCCTTCGCCTTTATGACATCGTCTGCCGTCTTCGTCTAGAGTTTGAGCCTGTCAGGGCTCAACTGCTGAGTCGCTCACCACGATCGACAGTCACTGAGGCTCTTTCGACGCTTTGTACTGAGGAGCTTCGCTGCGGGTTAGCAGACAGTTTGTTCTGACTGTGCTTGCTACCCCTTCTTCTACACCGATGATTTCTGCTTCGACTACAGTCCCTCCTCAGGTGTCTGTTTTGCACTAACTGGGGCTTAGTGTAATTATTGCAAGAACTTCGGAAGCGACTACCAAAGTTGTGCGGTGCGAAAAAAGCAGAACAAGGCGTGTGGGAGTAGACGATTTAGGGGGGCTTCCTCGACGGGAGGATGGACCAGCACGTCAGGATTTTCTCAGCGAGGTGACTCTGTTCAGTAGTTTTGTCAAGCTCTGCTTCAGCAACTCTCACAGCTCAACAGGCTCTGCTAGTCTAGCTCAGACGTCTCCTCTAGGTACTTCTTGGGTTTTGGATTCTAGTGCCTCTTTTCACGTGACACCGGACTCTGCATCTATCACTTCAGTAGGACCTGTTTTTCCTATCTCTGTTCAGACAGCTGATGATACTCCTCTTTTTGTCAGTTGTCATGGCACTATTTTGTCCGTAGATTTTTTTGTTCTAGCTGTTTCCTATGTTCCCCAGCTTACTATGCAGCTTCTCTCGGTGGGTTAGCTTATCGATCTCGGCTATATGGTTGGTTTTGACTCACTCCTATTTTGTCCAGGACCGACAGACAGGGATGGTACTTGGGACTGGCCGGTGCCGTAGGGATCGTCAGGGTCTCTACATCCTCGAGTGCCTCCACCTTCCGTCCACTTCAGCTGTTCCTATCACCTCTACGTCTACTTCCACCGCAACTGCTGCCACCACTCCTGGAGTTTTTGCGCAGTGACATCATCGTCTAGGTCACTTGTGTGGGTCTCGCCTTTCTTCATTGGTTCGACAGGGTGTTCTTGGACGTGTTACTATTGACACGACCATGTTTTGTCAGGGTTGTAAGCTAGGCAAGCAACTACAACTTATCATTCTAGTGAGTTCTTATCTTCTCGTCCTTTTGACTTAGTTCATTCAGATGTATGGGGACTTGCGCCTATTATCTCTAAAGGCGGGCATAAATTTTATGTGATATTCATTGATGATTATTCTCGTTTTACATGGATTTTTCCTATGCCTAATCGTGGCCAGTTTCTTGCGATCTATCATAGCTTTGCAACGATGGTTCGTACTCAGTTTGATTCTTCCATCCGTTCTTTTCACTATGATTTTGCTGGCGAGTATTGTTTTGCCGCTTTTAGACAGTTTCTTTCTGAGCAGGGCGCTCTTTACCAGTCTTCTTTCCTGATGCCTATGCTCGAATGGGGTTCCTGAGCGCAAACACCGTCATCTGATTGAGGCCGCCCGCACTCTTCTCCTTGTGTCTCACGTTCCACCACAGTTCTCAGCTGAGGCTGTTTCTACGGCTGCATATCTCATCAATATGCAACCTTCCACTGCTCTTAAGGGTGTCAGAGCGTCTCTACTCTCAAGCCTCCTAGTACTCACCTTCGTGTTTTTGGCTGTATTTGTTTTGTTCTGCTGCAGCCTCGTGAGCGCACCAAACTATCGGCTCAGTCAGTTGAGTGTGTGTTTCTTGGTTATAGTTCTGAGCATAAGGGCTATCGTTGCTATGATCCTTCTGCTCGACGGATCAAGATTTCACGAGACGTTGTCTTTGACGAATCTCGACCTTTCTTCTATCAAGATTCAGCTCCTTGTCCTGTTTCCACCATTGAATCGATTTCATGGTTCTCTTTCTGACTCCTCGCCCATTTCTCCACTATCACAGTCTTACCCTAGTTTGTCTCCAGTGGTTCCATCTGTACCTCTGGTGCTACCTCCTGCAACACCGCTTCTTGTTCCTACAACACCACTATCTCGTTTCTCTAGTATTCATTACTCCAGGTGTCCTCGTCCTTCACCAATCTCCTCTCCTAGTGTCTTGCCGGCACACACATCTGATCCTCTGATGATTCTCCCCGTTATGTCCTTCGTGATCGGGCATCCATTCGACCTCTTATCGTCTTGGATTTGCTCAGATAGCTCAAGCTCTCTCTGTCACTGAGCCTAGTTCTTGTCGTGAGGTCGCTCATTCTGAGTAGCAGCTTGCTGTGGTAGAGAAGCTTGATGCTCTTCGACGTACGAAGACTTGAGATATTGTACCGATACCTGTGCATGCTCGTCCTATCATGTGCAAGTGGGTGTATAAGATTAAGATGCGGTCTGATGGTATTATCGAGCGCTACAAGGCTCGTCTTGTGGTTTGTGGCTTTCAGCAGGAGTACGGTCGTTACTACGATGAGACTTTTGCCCCTGTTGCTCATATGACCACTGTTCACACTCTTGTTGCGGTTGCTTCTGTTTGCTGGTGTTCTATCTCTCAGCTGGATGTTAAGAATGCTTTTCTTAACGGTGTTTTGCATTAGGAGGTCTATATGGAGCCACCACCTGAGTATTCTGTTCCCGATGGGCACATCTGTCGTCTTCGTCATGCTCTTTATGTCCTCAAACAGGCTCCTCGTGCCTGGTTTGCGCGTTTTACTTCAGTGATTACTACTGTCGGTTTCACTATCAGTTCCCACGATCCCGCTCTTTTTGTCTATGTCTCATCTCAGGGTAGGACACTACTTCTTCTGCATGTTGATGATACGCTCATTACTGGTGATGATTCCTTATTCATGACATATGTGAAGAAGCATCTCAGTGAGTAGTTTTTGATGATTGATCTTGGTTCACTTACGTACTTCCTTGGGATTGAGGTCCCTTCCATACCCGAGGACTACTACCTCTCCCAGCAGAAATATATTCAGGATCTTCTTGATAGGTCTGGTCTGACCGACACTCGCATCATTTGAAGCATAGTCGCCTTTGTGCCACTAATGGTGCTCCCATGGAGCTATCCTTGACATCTTGTTGGGAGTTTGGTGTATCTTGTGTGCCACTAATGGTGATCTTCTTGAGGTCATGGAGCTATCTTTACAGCTTCGTGCCACTAATGGTGATCTTCTTGAGGATTCTACTCGATATCGTCATCTTGTTGGGAGTTTGGTGTATCTTGTGAGCACTCGTCCAAATATTGCTTATGTTGTTCGTATCTTGAGTTTGTTCATGGCACGTTCTACCCATCTTCACTACATTCACCTTCTTCGTGTTCTTCGTTACTTGCGTGGGACTATCTCTTGTCGTTTGTTTTTTCCTAGCTCTACCTCACTATAGCTTCAGGCGTACTCCGATGCGACCTGGGCTAGTGATCCTTCTGATCCTCGTTCTCTTTCTACTTACTGTGTTTTTTTTGCTCCCTAATTGCCCGTAAGACAAAGAAGCAGGCTGCAGTTTCCCGTTCGAGTGCAGAGGCTGAGCTGAGAGCTATGACAGCAGTGACATCAAAGGTTACTTGGTTGAGGTGGCTACTTGCAGATTTTGGAGTGTCTGTGATGGAACCTACGACTCTTTTGTCTGACAGTACAAGTGCTATTAGTATTGCCTATGACCCAGTGAAGCATGAGCACACAAAGCACATTGGTGTGGATGCTTCATACACTCGTTCACAGGTACAGGAGGGAGTACTTGCTTTACAGTTTGTGCCCTTAGAGTTACAAATTGCTGACTTCTTCACGAAACCACAGACTAGGGTACAACATTTGTATTGTACTCACTATATATATATATATATATATATATATATATATATATATATATGCCCATTGGGTCTTATGAATATACAACACAATATTCATAACAGTTTGGTCCAATTAAATTGTTGTCTATTACTACCTTTGTTTATTTAATTATTTCCCATTGTCTCGTACATTTTTTTGCTGGCTATGAAAGCTTTTTTTGGTATGGGGAGCAAGCCTAGTAATTGCAGGAATAGTTCTCCTGAAAAATGATAATTGTTTGTGCCCTCGGTTGCCACCTTTGTATTATCATTCCGTGTATTTCCTATGGTCTGACCTCAAGTAGCTGTTATCAGAACAAGTGCAACACTTGTTCACATATCCACTATCCTTTAATCTGACACGTGCTGCAGTGTATCTGTGTATGTTCTTGTGCCTATTGCCATCACTCAGATGGCAATTAGGAGGAATGATACCAAATTCCTTTGCAAGCAATTTCAGCTTGGAAAGAAAGAGTATTCCAAACAATTATGAACCTTCTTGGAGAATTCAATGTATTCTTGTATTCTCACAAGTTGTGACAAGAATTTTCCATTTCAACAGGATAAGATATGGATGACTTTTTGGTGGATATGATCTGTTGCTGTCAACCTTCTTGGACAACATAAGAATATTCTTTCAAATTGTCAGATATGTGGCATCTGCTTAAGTGTGAGGATTTCTTTTTATTTTAACCAACACCTGTTGCTGATAATGTTAACTGTTTTGCTGAACAGCAGTATTTTCCAGACCCTAAAGTTTGAGTGTCTGCTTTGATAAGTAGTAGTTGATCATACCTTAAAGTTCAATTTTTTGTTTTAATTAGGAGTTATAGGACCAATGGTAAACTTTGGAGAAAATTGAGTTTATACCATCAAAAGATGTCCAGTTCAGAAAAATACTATTAAACGTTCTTGGTTCAGTTATATACCACCAAAAGATCGTACCTTTTAGAAAAATACCATTTCGTCACATTCCTTTAGTCGCTTGGGCCATTTCGGTGTTTAGATGGAATAGGATGCCCTGTGCAAGGACTAAAATGCGCTCAATCCAAATCAGTTTACACAGGGACCCTCTCAGGTTCATCTCCTTTCCCGCAACGAATGAACCAGGCCGTGCCGCTCTCTTCGGTCCAGTCTGGCCGCATCAGTTTTGCACTCAGGTTATGACACAAACTTTAGCACATCCACAGCATCAGTTTTGCACCAGAGCATCCTTCGACCTTCAGAGATGCCAAATTTTCACCTTCAAAGATCATATTACTCAGATATGCAGAGCATCCTTCATTTCACTAACAGAGACTATCTCAAGAAAATATTTACACCCAAGGAAAACATCTCGTTTTGCCTGGTTCAGTTACATCTTATCTTCCATAAGACATGAACTAGATTGCAAAGTAACAACTCATTTTGCATAGTATACATGGACACGAATAGCAAACACGGGCTGCATTTCAGAGGACCACGTAACAAGGGTCACACTAAACGGCAACTTCATCCAAATGTGACAGTGATATTTTTCTAAACGGTGCTATCTTTCGGTGGTATATAACTGAATCAGAAACTTTTAGTGGTATTTTTCTAAAATGGACATCTTTTGATTGTATAGACCCAACTTTTCCTAAACTTTGTTATAGCCTGTCTTTTCATGATAGGATCGTTATCATTTTGCAGTTTGCACATGTAAGGTTGTGCAATGTAACGTAGACCAGTTTGAATGTGAACATAACAATAGGTCAGTTGCTTCAAGGTGAGGTCCCTCACTTAAGTTGTGTGGAATCAAGTTTCTTGTTGGAAACAAATGATACCCACACATCGGGAATCTTACAGTTTCAGATTAGTAAGCACTTTGTTACATTGGTGGTGTAGCTTCAATTGAGTTGAGGGCTTCTGTAACCCACATGGCTAATTTTTAGTATCTGTTTAGTGAGAATTGTATGGGAGAAAATGTGGAACCACTAACATGCGTGTTATATTCTCTTCTAGACTCTTGGTGAAGGAAATAGGTGGCAAATCTCTAAGTTCAGATACTTTGTTTTGCAAATCATGTATTCATTTCCTGTTCTTAGTTGAACTTATGTGCCACTTACAGTAGCATTATAGTATATCACTTACTAGTGTGCAGGCATGTTTGTAGGAGCAATACCTATGCTCTGTTGTTTTCCTTGTGACAATTCAATCCTTTTGTTAGCATTACTAATCTGAGAAACTATGCTATACAATACACTGGAGTAGTGAGGTTTTGCACCAAAAAAAGACCATTTCGACCTGTCATTCATTGCTTTATGGGCTAAACAGAGTTCGATAGAACGTGAAATCTACTCTTTCCCCTCAATAACATTAGAAACTGAATGATTTGATTCTCTTCATTTTTTATAATAAAAATGTTGGAATGAACCCTGGATCTATTTCAATGGGCCTAAAGGCCAACATATACAAGTTACATGTGTATGACAATATGTAAAGAACACCCTATACAAGTCACATCTAACACCCTCGAACTCATGTTGGATCAATAAAACTGAGTTTGGAGAGGTAAAAGCTGTACTAAGCTCTAGTCTATGCCTTAGTGAAGAAATCTGCTAACTGAAGTTTTGAAGGCACATACTGAAGAGCAATAACTTGGTTCTGCACCTGCGATCTCATGAATGAAACATCTACTTCAATATGCTTGGTGAGGTCATGTTTCACTGGATCTCGAGCAATGCTGATTGCACTAGTACTGTCTAATAAGATAGTAGTCGGTGCAGAAGCTAAAACATCGAAATCCTCAAGTTGTCACCGAAGCCAAGTGATCTCAGCTGTCGACGCCGCCATGGCTAGCAACTCAGCCTCAGCACTCGAACGGGAAATAACAGTCTGCTTCTTGGTCTTCCAGGCAATCAAAGAGGAGCCAAGGAAAACACAATAGGCAGAAAGAGACCGACGATCAGAAGGATCACTTTCCCGGGCCGCATCAGAGTACGCCTATGCGAAGGGCTGGAACGAGGAAAGAAAAGACGATGACTGATAGTTCCAGGAAGATATCGTAGAACACGAAATTGACTATAGTGGAGTTGAGTGGGCGCAGAAATGAACTGATTCAGATTGTGGATATGGTGAAAAAATGTCAGGTCAAGTGATCCCAAGGTAGAAAAGGATCCCAACAAGATGGCAGTAGCGAGTGAGATCCTCAAGAGGCTCCCCGTGGGCTAAAGGTGAACACTAAGCTCCATAGGAGTGTCCACTGTGCGCTGATCAGTGAGATAAGCGCGGGCAAAGATATCCTGAATGTACTTTTCTTGGGAGAAGTAGTAGACCTCAGGTGTGGAAGCGACATCAATCCCAAGGAAGTAACGAAGAGGACCCAAATCAGACATTAAGAACTGCTCACTAAGACGCTCCTTCACAAAATTAATGCACTGAGAGTTGTCCCTAATAATGATCATATCATTCACATATAGGAGCGTTCGACCCTGAGGAGAGGTGTGTACAAAAAGGGCAGGGTTGTGATCACTGGCAGAGAAGCTGACAGCAGTGATAACAGAGGAGAAACGGTTAAACCAAACACGAGGGGCTTGCTTGAGCCCATAGAGAGAACGACGAAGATAAACCATACCAGCAGGGACAAAATACCCAGGGGGCGTTTGCATGTAGACCTCACGCAGCTCGCTATTGAGAAAGGCATTCTTGACGTCTAGTTGAGAGATGGGCCACTGTCGACAGAGGCCACAGCAAGGAGTGCGAACAGTGGTCATGTTGGCGACAGGAGAGAAGATCCCATCGTAGTCATAACCATGCTCCTGCTAAAAGCCACACATCACAAGACGAGCCTTGTAGCGCTCAAGAGAACCATCCGAGTGGATCTCGATCTTGTACACCTACTTGCACGTGATGGGAGTGACGCGCCCAAGTAAGGGCACAAGATCCCAAGTACCAGTATACTCCAAAGCAACAATTTCAGATATCGCAAGCTGCCACTCAGAGTGAGAAGCAGCATCACGGTAGATCGTAGGCTCAAAAAGAGCAGTGGCTGCGAAGCTGTAGCACTCAAGAGGTCTGACAGTGCGACGATCACAAAGATCGTATATGGGAGAGGCGGAACAGGACCCAGCAAGGACGGAGGAGAGCTGGGAACACGGCTAGCAAAGATGGAGGCTCAACTAGAGGAGTTGGCTGAGGACGGCGAGAGTAGTGCAGGGGAAATGGTAGAATCTCAACAAAAGAGTTGGAAGGAAACTCGAGCGGAGGGGGAACAAGTGGAGCCGGAGGAGAGGGAAGCGAAACAGAAGTGGAAAGCTGAGTGCTAGGAAAAGTCAGAAAGGAGATTGACTCAACAAGAGATTCTGAGCTGACAGTAGAAGGACGAGGGTAGTAAGGTCGGGACTCATCGAAGGTGACGTCCCGAGAGATCCTCATCCGACGAGCAAAATGGTCGTAGCAGCGATTACCCTTATGCTCAAGACTGTAGTCAAGAAAAACATACAACTGACTGAGCAGTCAACTTGATGCGCTCACGAGGTGGAAGGACGAAGTAGACAGCCGAAACAACGAAGATGACTATACTTGAGAGCTCGACTGTAGAGATGCTCGACAGGAGTAGAACCCTGAAAAGCAATGGAAGGCTGCATGTTGATGAGGAAAACAGCAGTGGAGACAGCCTCAGCTCAGAAGTGAGGTGGAACAGTAGAGGCAAGCATGAGAGCATGAGCACCGGGACAATAGTACTGGGGAAGTGTGCCTTGCTCACGAAAAACATGAATGGCCAAATCAAACTGAGTGCGAACCGTGGTGGCAAAACTCTGGTAAATAGAGAGCCTGACTACAAGAGGACATGAAGTAGATCCAAGTATGACGAGAATAATCATCAATAAAGATCACAATATCTATGACTCCTTTTCGAAGTGAAAGGAGCTGGACCCCAAACATCGGAGTGAACAAGATTAAAAGGACGAGTCGAGACAGAATCACTAGAGGGATAAGGGAGCTACAAGCTGTTTGCCAAGCTTGCAACCCATGCAAGGTAAAGAATTGTCACCAGAGATAGACCCAAGAAGACCACGATCCAAACTGTGGTGCCACTGAGTAAAGGAAACAATAGAGGATGTAGCAAAAATAGAGGCAGGTGGAGTGTCTAACTGGCTGGTGGAGACAACGGAAGGAAGGTATAGCCAGTCGAGCTTCCAGAGACGTTGCGAATCACGGCACTGAGGGCCAGCACCAAACAGAGTCCCCGTGTGGTGGTTCTGTACACAACAAGAGTCGGACTCAAGAATAACACAACAGTCGTGATCAATGATCTGACTGGCCGACATAAGTTGCATAGTAAGCTTAGGAACATGAGAGACGACAGGAACATGAAAGGAAGAAGTGGAAGGGATGCCTCGACCTGCAACAGGAAAAGAGGTACCATCTGTAGTCTGACCAGTTTGTCACATCCCCAAATTAATAAAGAGGATTACTATGCATCTCCTTAGCATGCATCATATTTTCATGCATTTACATTATACATTGCACTAGGAAAATTTTATCCAAATGTATAAACATACACTTACGAAAACAAACACTAAAGAAAACAGTAACATAAACATATGAACATCCCCTGGAATAAATTTATTCAAATACTATATTAATTATCATGAATTAATATAATTGTTCCAAAATTTTTGGAACCCAATATGAACCACATAAAATTCAAACTCAATTAATCACCTATGTTTTTGAGAATTTAAAATATACCAAATAAATCTTGAACAGTGGGTTTTCCCAATTTTTATGGGTACTGGGTCATCCCAGGAGCCTCTCTAAATTATTTCACATTTTTAGGAATTTATTTGCCATAATTTAAGGTCTAGTCAAACTAGAAGATCCAATTTAAAATATCAGTCAAAGACCACACTGTTCCTTGGGCCTAAGCCGGACGCACAGTACCCGGCCGAGCCCGACGCAGCCGCCTGTTCCGGCCGAACCCACTCGAACGCTGACCCTCCGATCTAGATCCATCGGCTGATCTCATCGCGCGCGCGCTCCGTTCTTTCCCCTCTCACTCTCTGTCGCTGGGCCCGCACGTCAGACTCGTCTTCCTCCGCTGTCACTCGCACTCAGACGCTGTACGCCACGCGCCCGCTTAGCTCTGATGCATGCCGTCACCGCCGTGACTACACCGTCCAAACTGCCCAGTCCCCGAGCTTCCCTAGCTAACACCGCCTCTCCTCCGTCCAGTTGCCGCCTTTAACCTGCCTCCCTGCACCTGTTTCTCCCTCACTTCTCCGGCTACCGAGGAGAGGGAAGCTAGCGTGAGCTCTGTTCTTCGATAAGCCCCTCGTCTCTGGGTCTCCGGTTCCATTTTGCTAAGCCCCGACCTCGGTTTTACTTGTAGCTACCAGGACACCAGCGCGTCTTTCTCGGCTCCGGAGCGCGCACTGAAGACCTACCTCGGGCTAGCCTCGTCTTCGGTGAGTATTAACTTAAGACTTGCGCATCACATCAAGCCCCCATGCATGGTATTGAGAACCCCTCGACCATTTTTGTCAATGTGTCTCAGGAGCAGTGGCATTGTGAGATTATCTCTTTTCGGCTGAAGGGCGTTGGTCTTCGTCTTCCACTCCGGCTGGTGAGGCAATTTCGAATTCTCTCGAGTTACACCATCTGAGTACCACCCTTTAGCTTTTCCATCAGCTGTTTGTCCCTCAATGTGCTCAGGACGACCTCTCCTCGCAAGCAGTGGCGCCGCAGTGGACCTCCTCGTCGCCAAGTTGACTCCAGCCGTCACCCCTTCTCTCCGGCCCTCAGGTAGTTTCCTCTGACTCTATTGATGCTTGGGCGCCCGCTAGTTGAACGCTGTTGAGCTTCAGTTCGCAAGGGCAACATTGCCGTGTCGCCGCCTCCCTCCGGCTCGCCGCCGATGTAGGTCAGCTCAGCCGTCGAGGAGACCGCCTGTAGGTGCGCACGACTATTATGCACACACCCGTACCTTTGGATCACGCCGCCGTGGTCGGGATCGCCGACAATCCCCTGGCGAGGCGAGCTCGGTTGTTGTCGGACGCGTCCGACAACTGTAGCAACGTCATTTACTGCCAATCATTGAATTAGCAGTTAAGTGTTGTCTTAAGATGGTTATTGTGTTTGACGCGTGGGTCCCGTGCACAGAAATCGGAATGGTTAAACTGCGGCTGACAGGTGGGCCTAGCCACTTAAACGCACGTTCACTGTGCTGTGAACCGGCCGTGGACTCGCGGTCCACGCCTTTGGCTGATGAGACCTCGCCATCGCGGCAGGATGGCCCCACTTGTCAGTCGGGAAAATAAAATCCCCGTGGGTAAATAAGAAATGGCACTGGCTGGCCCCACCGGTCAGTGGCAGTGGCTAGGTGAAGCCTCGGTGAGAAAAGTGTTAATCAATTAACGAAAATCAGGATGTAATTATTTGTAAACTGAAAAATATAATTAACTTCAAAAATGCCTAACTAATTCATTTTTACTCCAAATTGGGTGAAACCAGTGCTGGTAATTTTCATTTTTGATGAACTTTATTTCAAAATAAGTTGCACATTTTTTTTCTGTAGCAGAGAATATAGTTTTGGAAAATGAGCATTTAATTGACTATCTTTACAATAGAAAAATTGTTATAACTTTGAAAATTCATAATTTTTGCATAGAAGCTCCTTATGAGGTGAATCAATTTGCAGTGGACTCATAATAATGTGCTCTATTTATCTATGTAATCATTGGTCTCATCACTACTCTACAAATTTTGGCCAAAACTCCAAATTAAATAAAATGCATTTTTGGGACATACAAAATTCAAACGGCCATAACTTTCACATACTAAATGCAAATGGAATAATTCTTGCATCTAAATTCAACATCTAACCACTGTAGAAATCTCACACATTTTTGAGCATGTTGTATTTTGTGCCTTTTCTCGATGATTATTCGGTATTACCTTTATATATAGATCACGAAGCGATTCTTATTGATTCTTACGCCACTGAGAGTGAGCAACTAAGCTTCCAGCAAGGCAAGCATCATTTGAACTTTCTTTTGCATTATATTGATCCCAGTTTTAATACATTAGTATTTGAAATGCAACGATATTGCTTGCATGCTATTTTCGGTATATCGTTATGTTCTGAGTAGATTAGTTATATCCTATACTTACTGGTTGTCCTTGATATTTCCCATATACATATGCCTAAGGTAGATGCTTGTGATGATGAGATTGCTGTGTGATGAATGCTTAGCCGTTGCGGGTTTAGATAACGCAGTAGATAAATTGACGGGATTAGCTCGTCAGTTGTGGGAGACACAATAATTTTTATTCTTTTATAAATTCTTGTCCAGATTGTTACATCTGGTTATTGAGTTCAGAATTTGTTATTGTTAAATGGTTTTGGGTCTGGACAAGTGGTTGTAGTGTGGGTGCTGTTATGCACGAGATCCGGATTTGTGGTTGTCTTGTCCGGACCATTAAGGACCGAGCCATGGGCTTTCATTCCAAGTACCGAGCGTACTAGCACACGCGGGATATGGGTACCGTACGGTTAAGTAAGGTGAGAGTTTTATTGTGTTAAGTCCCATGGTGGTGTGAGGACTTTTGTGTTTGATCATTTGTTCGGAGGAGCCGATGTAATTTTCTATAGTGTGCATGGGAGCACCAATTTCGGTTATTTACATTACATCGGTATTATTCCAATGCAACTTGTGAGCCCGCTTAGCAAGTGCTATTCGTAGCTTGTACTAAGTTTGGGAACAACTCATGAGGGGGACTTAGCTCAATAGGGCTTTCTTGCTAAAAATGATCGTATCTCGATTCTCCCCGGCCGGCATACCTAAGGAAGTGTGCTATTTTCGGAGGCATCTGGAGGCTTACGGGCTAGTCGAGTCGTGTGGGTAAAGTAGTACCCCTCTGCAGAGATAATCTATTCGAATAGCCGTGTCCACGGTTATGGACAGCACTTGGTTTGGCATGCGTCATCGTTAGTCTCAAAAGTTAAAAGTTGACATGGTTATAACTTGGTTACGACACGAATGGGATGTTCGTGTGTTTTAGTTTATCAAAGTGGACAACCACTTTAATATTGATTGATCCATATTATTACATATGTCTTGTGAAACTTTCTATTGAAAGAATGCTTTTTAACTTTGCTTTTGAAAACTAGATGGTCTAGGAATGTAAGATGTTGCGTTTTCTGCAAAACTAGAACCACTAATTCTACGCCTTTGATTGCCCAATATGCATAACTAATTTTTCTTTGTGTAAGACTTGCGAGTACCATTTTGTACTCAGCCAGGTGTTTGTTGGCTTTTTCAGGTGAGGACGATTTCGAGCCCGATGAGCTCGTTAGTGTCGATTTAGGCAACACTCACGAGTAGTGTTATTATTTAACCCCCAGTCGGTTGCCTTGGGTTATGGGGCATACCTTGCTGGACCTTTTGGTTTATTTATCTTGCTTCCGCTGTTATTTATCACTCTTATTTGAATTTGGCCGGTCGGCCATTATGTAATAGTTGTAGACTTAACTATTATGTTGTATGTCTTTTGGATTGTTATTGTATGATGTTGTATGGATGTGATCAACGTTGAATGAGAGTATGAGCGTGTTGATTGCTGATCCTGGGAGCCAACACGATCTCATACTCGCAGTTATGAATCCCACTTTTAACTTGTCTAAGTATTGGCTTTGACCGTTTGGAGAACCGATAATCATGTAGTGTTTGCAGAGGAGCAGCGCGTATGATCACCGGGGCTCAAGTTTCGGTCGGGCTCCTCACTTGGATGGAGTTAAGGTGGAATTCATTTACTTGAGGACCAGAGTTATTTCCTTAAGACTGACTGTAGGTTAGAAATAGCATGGGCATTAGTGTTAGTAAGCCTCTTGGGTCAAAATACTTTAGATTATCAAATTATTTCCTAAAGATAAGTAAGAATATCTTTTATTCCTTATCCATCTTAGTTTCATTCCTCACCTTACTCTCATTTGATTTGCAAAACTAACTTACCTTGGCTATTCTTGTCCTTAGATGAGTCATCAGTATCTGGTCAGAGAGACTCAAGCTGAAGATATGGATGGGTACCCGGCACTTCTCCGAGATATGATGTGGAGGGCGAACTTCACGTACCAACCCGTATACTTCATCTACCGTCGAGATCTAGGACCAGGAATGGAAGACTACTGGGCTGTGATTCATCTCGTTGCAAGACAAGTTACAGGGAGTATTCCGTACCGTTTCCAGGCTCGTGGTACTTCCGAGGCCATGGCTTTGGAAGGGGTGGCTCGTATGGCCATGAGTCGTCTTCGTTACGACTTGACGGAGTTGTCTCAGCCACCAAACGACCACTTCCCTATGCAAGCACATGGCATGGAGGTGAGCACCTTCGCCGGGATTCAGTACGGGGAGGATCCCCATGTTCGGCAACTCGCAAGGTTGGTTCGCATCACGGACCAAATGCGTCGATGCGTCATACATGAGCTTTGGGTGGCGGCTTGCTCGTTTCAGACCCCAAATTTGAAACTTGGGACCTACTGTTAATTTGTGTCATTCCCTGGATCAGTAGATAGCACACACAGTTACATTGTTGGCTTAAACACATATCACGAAAATACATAGTTATTGCATAATATTAAACAAAACGTAAATATATGTTTCAGCTTTTGGCTTGCAGAATGGTCGGATAGGACAAATACTTTCAAAGAACAGCAGCGGAAGAAGAATCAAAGTATAACATGTGGAATACTCACGATATGCCCACTGGCAATCGACTGTGGGCTCGCGACCTAGTTCTTGGCCTTCTTGATCTTCAGTCTTGATCAATACTCATAATTGTCCCTATAGTCTTCTTTTGTGCGTACTGACTAAAAGAAAGTAAATAACGAGTATGAGTACACAACCGTACTCGCGAGCAAATACACAATGCAATTATCATACATGTAGGGCTAATCAAAGGGAAGACTCTTAGTTTTTTTTTAATTTTGCGCAAAGCCACTTATTGAATTAGATTATGTAATAGCAAATCCTTAGACTTAGCATTTTTAACATGTTTTATCAATTGAGTTTTTATTTGTAAGGTACTAGTGGAGATCCCATCTTCTATACCATTGAGTGGCTTCATCCACCCAATGCTCGGGCTATTCCGTATTTACCACTGGTCTCCGACCAGGCTTTCTTAAATCCCTAGGGTCTCACCCCATCTTTCCATTATACACCCACAAACAAAGGATTTTATAAAAACAAAAGCTAGTTCAAGCGAGTTCCCGGCACTGCTTTTGACCGTGAGCACGGCTATCTAGATAGTTTTTTACTTTACGGAGTTTATACACTTTACCCACAAGAGATATTCAACTTATAATGTCTCATACACACTTTCGATGGTGTGCGACTAAGTTAATTATCACAAGGCCTTTATAATGTCCTCCCCAATGCAACCCCACACCGCTAGGCATCACCCCTTGGCCATGCCCGTGAGGGTCTCCATTTGCGCCGTATAGCTTTTCTGTGACTACTACCCATATACGCACTACACATCCATCAATGGCGAGGTTGCAAGGATGCGAACAAATTAATTAGTCAGGTCGTACCTATTATATACTTGTGGTTGCACTGTTTTTACATGAGAGGTTATCACCAGAACTCGGTCCTTTATTGACTTGGACGGTGCATCCACATACCCCACTGACGTGCATCACCAGCACCAGCCACTCTTTCCATCCGGCCAAGTCGAAATCAGTTTTTCAGGTTTTGGTTTGTTTTGAAAATAACCTTTAGTCCAATATACCAGCCAGGCTCCCAGCCTCGACTGGCCAAATCCAGTTATCATGTTTGGAAGGATTGGTGTCGGGTAATTTAATGCCCGCATGACAATTTATCTAAGAAAAGCTAAGCATAACATTTAGATACAGACTTATTAACTAGTATATAAACCATTAATTCTAGGGTGACAACTAATTATGTCCAAGTTCAAGGATTGAAAGTTTATACTCAATTATCATTAAGGCATTAGCTATGAACTAGACCAATATAGTTGTATAAATAATAGCAATACAATTTCATAATTTAAAGCAACATAATTTGCAAAGACTGGGTGTAATATGTTCAAAGTATTGACTCACCTTGCTCAATATTCTGATAACCCCGGTCATGCTCTTGTGCAATGTCATGATAATAATCACGCTCAATATGCTGATAATCATCCTGTTCAATGCTCTGACAGTCATGATTTGGACCTCGTCTTTGTTGGGGTTGCTGTTCCATTATGACTTCCGAGTCTAATTACGTATAATACGATTGAACTCTAGAATGATTGAAAATGGTCAAAAGAATTCCAATAAATCCCAAAAACATCCAAACAAACGAAAATACTTCGAATGAAAGCAACCATGTCTAACGACAACCTGAAAGCCAAAGTACCTCAGAGGAGACTAAAATATACTCATTTGGAGTTGATGGAGGAAGTACTTTAGACGAGGTATAATCAAGAAGATGAATCCAATGGAGGGAAAGAATGTCCAAGGAACATTCAAAAAGGGTTACTTGGATGAGAGGTTACTCGGTTCGGTATGACTCTCTGATCTGCTTTTGGATCACAAAGAATTCTGTTGGAATTGACCACATATGTTTAAAGGCCCATTCATTCCTATAATTCCACAGCAGGCAAATTCTTAGACCAGAAGTATTAGACCCGTGTGGTCGAAGGCATGGACTAGTAGGGTCGAAATAACCTAGTCGAAGTCATAGACCAGTGTGGTCGACGTAACCTGGTCGAAGCCATAGACTATGGTGGTCGAAGGCATAGACTAGCATGGTCGAAATAATTTGGTCGAAGCCATAGATCATAGTGGTCGAAGGCATAAACCAGTATGGTCGAAATAATCTAGTCGAAGCCATAGACCACCGTGGTCAAAGGCATAGACCAGTATGGTCGAAATAATCTGGTCGAAGTCATAGACCATGGTGGTCGAAATACACTGATATTAGCTGTAGACTTGTGTGTAATCAGGATCGGTTAAACCCTGCTTAATTACCATTAATTGGTTTTGAATTAGCAGTTACCCATGGTTCAATTGGTGCTTTACTGTTCATGTATTAGAGAGTAATGGTCTCAACCTCAAATAGGATCTGGAGACGTCCAGACCGGCTGTGATTTCGAGCACCCCAATTTTCCTATGCCATCCAAGGACCTTACCAGCGTAAAAGATGACAGGGAGGTGGTCTGGGCAGCTGGGTCGACGGCGGCTTGTGCGACAAAAAGGGGGTATGGGTGGAGAAGGCAACATGAGCAAAGAGGAAGGTCGAGAATGATTAGAGAGGCACCAGTTACTCCTGAGAGTTTAAGGCGAAATGGATCGAAGCGCAATTCACCGGAGACAGCGTGACAAAGGGGGTTCAGGGTCTTGCCCAGATTTGGGGAAAACTCACCATGTCGGCTAGGCCTGTGATGGAAGGCTAAACTAATTTGGGGGGGTTACTCTAGCCTCAAGGACATATGGTGACACGATTAGAAAGGAGGGGGACCCTTCAAGGCAACGCTGATGTGGTGTCGGCATGAAGTGGCACGGCAGGCGAACTGTGGAGCGTATTCCAAGCTTGTGCGTTTGCTCTGGGATGTAAGGAGGTATCTTCAACCATCTGGTCGGAAGGAGTTTCGATCATCTGCTCCAAAGGAGAGTTTCGTCCGTCTGGTAAGAGTTTCGACCATCTGGTTGGAAGGGAAGTTCAACTAAACTCTAGGCGGGGGAGGATTCGACTAGATCCTAGGCGAAAGGGTGCGCGACTACTTGGTCTGAATGAGGTCCGACTACATTCCAAGTAGATGGAGGTTCGACCACCTTGGGGGGGGGGTGTTCGACTACAACTTGGGGTCTACAATGCATTCGTCGTTCCGGCCATGCTTTCGCGTAACTAGAGTGAAGATGAGCATCCAGTGGCCGCTAGGAACGTACTGATAGGACGCGTAGGAAGCGAGCTAGCTGGAGATGGTTTTGCGACGGCGGGAGAGGCTCCAAGCGGTGGTGATGGCCGACGAGGTTGGTTCGACTGCTTGGGCTAGTCTGGTCGGAGGGGAGGAAGAACGAAGTCGTCGGTAGCTCATGTGAATACAGAGTGTAACCAAATGAGGGGAGACGCCTTTGGGGTCGGGAAACAAGAGTTGGCACATTCAAGAAGAAAAGGGCTTCACTGATGGCGCCAATGCAGTTGGCGACGTCGTTGAGGCGTCGGGCCGAAGCGAGCGCTCAAGCCTTACCTGGAGCTCAAGCTCTCTTGAGGAATGGAGGAGTGGGAGGAACTAGCTCTCGTGGTGCGGAACAGCAACGAGAGGGCTTGGGGCTGGGTGGAGGTCGTCCGGAGCATCTGGCGCATCGGCGCTACAGATACCGGAGTGGTTGGCGATATTGATGAGTTGGCAAAGCCACGGTGCGTGGTGTGACGGGTTGAGCGATGACGCTTAATGGTCGAGCGACATCGACTACCAGCGCACACGCCTTGTCGCATCAGGGCGTCCGAACTCGACAGGTGTCGGCATCAGCAAGGGAGAGGACACACTGACCTGGGTCCACTCGGAAGACAACGACCAGGGACGGTCTTTGGTCGCATCGGGTTTGACTGGCACCCAACTTGGGTCTGCTCGACCGTCCACGACCAGGGCGTGGTCTCGGCGGCACTGGGTTTGGCTGGTCACTGGTCGGAGGAACAGTAGAAGGGCTGAACGAGAATAGGCTTGGGGGGGGCTTCAGGTGGCTCGATGATGGCGTGTGTTGGGGCTTCACCGGGGCGGCGAGATGGTCCAACGAGGCATTGTGGCCGAATTAGGGTTGCTCGCACGAGGCGGAGGAAGATGAAGTAGGGAGGCGAGGAAATGGCAGCAAGGGGCTCAGCAGCTTGGGTTGGCCTTTTTATGGCGATGGGGCGGAGGGCTCAATGCGGTGATGCACACCGTGCGACGACATGGTGTGAGCCAGCTGGCGGAATGGGCGTGCATAGAGACCGGCGTGCGCTCTACGTGGGAGATGCAACAATGGGCTGGTGACGCGTGATGGCACTAGGACTTGACGGTTTTGGCAGCACATGGCTTGTTGAGTGGCGCTCGATTGACAGGCGACAACTACTTGCGTTGACGACCTGCTGTGCTGGCTTGATTTGGCCGGCATGGCTTGGTGCTGGTGTGAAGCAAGTAGGAGGGAAAGGAGAGGCTGCGGGCGGGCCAGTGTGGATAGGGTGATGGCGCTGTTGCTCTAAGATGGTTGGGTTGCAGCACCATGGCTCAAAACGGTTCGGTCGAAGGAACAGTAGAGAGGGTGCGATGGCTCGGCTAGAAAAGATGGGAGAATGGGGACGTGCGGGAGCTGGTCGAGCCGGACTAGAACCAGACCTACAGTATTTAGCCAAAGTAAAAGTAGGAAGAAAGAGAAAGGCTAGGAAGATTTGGGAAAATGCAAAATAACATAATTTTAGATTTGCTAAAATTCTGATATTTGCTTTTAAGGAATTCTAACGCGATGTAGATATAATTATGCTAGCAAAAGAGAAAATGCACTCAAATAACTATTCAAAATGCAAGCAAACGGAACGGCAATAGATAACACACAAAATGTTTTTAAAAATCCCATATTTTTGCATTTAGGCATTTTTAGGATTTTACAGCTCGGGAGCAGAAGCTCTGGACGATAGTGCGATCTCCGGTGGCGCTGTGCCGGGAAGGGCCGGACGGGAGCGCTCATGCGATCGGGAGGTGGCATGGCGTCAGGAAGGCCCGGGCAATGGCCCGGGCAGCTAGGTCAGCGCGGCGTCGGGGAGGCCCAGGCGGAGGTGGCCGGCTCGAGAGGCATGGCAGCGCGGCATCGGGGAGGCGCACGGGCTTCGGGCACAAAGAAAACAAAGGAGGAAGTGGCGCACGAGCGGCGGCGGGCACCACTGGCGGGATCCAGCGCTCCGGCAACGGGGACGGCTGGATCCAGCGACCGGGAGGCTGGAAATGGCGTCCGAGAGTCTCCGGCGGCAGGGCGCAGGGTCCGGCGGTGTGGAGGCTCGGGCGGTGCGAAATATAGAGGGTGTGGTGACGGCAGTGGTGGCTACTCGGTGACGGCGGCGGCGATCAGGTGATGGAATAGTAGCTTGGTTTTTGGGGAGGGAGAGCTATGGCTCTGATACGATGTTGGAATGAACTCAGGATCTATTCCAATAGGCCTAAAGACCAACATATACAAGTTACGTGCATATAAAAATATGGAAAGAACACCCTATACAAGTCATATCTATCAAAAAATAGCATAACAAAAGAAGGGTGGTTGGCTGGTTGCAGTTGCCTGGATCACATATGTAAGAACATTGTGAGGGAACAGTTGCATATTATAAGGGAATGCCTTAAAGAACATTCTCAGCTTTGTACTACAAAAGTGAATACATTCAGGAATAGAATGATGTATTGACAGCTTCGATCTTGTACAATATATAAGCGTACAGAATACTAATAGATTCTGCATCCACTGTATTGTTTCAAGTTGATCAACTGACAACTGCACTTTTTGGTTATCATTTCTCTAATTTGTGCCCAGCGAGGGCTTGGGTGGGAGAATACCAGCCAATAGATTTGATTGGATGGCCCAAGTCTTTCGACATGCGTCTCGTACCACATCTGAAAAAGTGTGGGAGCGGCCAGAGCGCTATTCCCACACAAGTTAAATAATCTCTTGCAAAACCGCCTCTGTTTTTTTCTCAATCCAAGGAATTGAACTAGATGATTCAATTAAACTTTTTTATATATTGTTTGAATTAGAATTTGTATCCTTGGTTTTGTGCGATCAAGGACAGTAAATAGCAACGACAGTCTCAAAGAGGATGGGATCTGTAGATTCGGCAAAGCTAACATAACACATCTAGATCTCATTATGCCTGATCACAGAAAGAATGCTTCACGAAAAGCATCATTGCCATGAAAATGACTTAACTAGAAGCTTAGACATGGGTGAGATCCCTCCTAAAGATAGCTTCAGCTAACAGAATATGAAGCAATGGATGCATGGAATTCATGTTAGGTTGATGACTGATAAACTTAAATCGCAGAACAAGCTCACAAAATAGATAGCATCTTCAAATTGATATGCTAGAACTATTACCTGGATTAAAGTCGGATCCATGTCATGTTCAGATTTATCTATCAGTAAAATTGTAAATCTTTGAAATTTAAGTTCTATTATTTGGTATAACTTTAATTTCAAATCATTGGTTTTGAATTTTGGACTGCACGATGGATTTTTTTTTTGAAATTTCAAATTCATTTTGGATTCTGATTTGAAAATTTTACTAGTTTGATTTTTCAAAATTTCAAATTTAAATTGTACATTGGTACTTTGTTACAAGAGGATTTGCATTTTGTTTCTTATGGAAGACTTTCATATAAAGAGTTTAAATTTTGGAATCTTTTGGTTGAAACTTGAAACAACTTTTGGTTTGTAAATCGTGAAACTATTTTTTTAACTACATAATTTGCATCCTAATGTAATTTTTTTATCCTTTTTGTTACGATTGTTTTGATGTCAAATCAAATTTAAAATTGTATTTATTATATGTTTTATAATCTTCATGTTTGAAATATTTTTAAATTCACAGTTGCAATCTATCATCCAAGAGTGTTATATTGAAGAATTTTACAGTTTTTTTTAAATATATAAATAGACTGCAATGATGACCATTGATAGAAGATGCTTCCTGTCAATGATGACAGAACTTGTTTCCGGAGACTTCCTCCTAGTTATTTTGAATTTATGGAATTTACGTTTGCAATATAATTGCATATTCCACTAGAATTATGCTCTCTTGTCTTTGTGATCCAAATAGGACCTTAGTGATATAGAAAGTTTCGAATCATTCCATTGAGGAGGCTAGTATGCATGTTGTCCCTCTTAACAAGGTGTTTAGGTGGTTCAAATGGGAGTGAGAAATTATAGATGTCTTTCTCCTTTTTGAAACAACATTAGAGGAGAGCCCCACTCCCAGTTCTATTTAAGTGGCATAGACCTCTTAGGATTGCTATCTGTCTAGACCTTAAGTTCACTGAGTGATAAAAACAATGGCATTTGTTGTGCCCTTCTTGTCATATTCGAGGTGTCACCTTTCTTTGCCTCGTCCAAGGATTTCAAATGCAAAACAAGATGATTTTGGCAGGCCAGTAGCAGGTGAGTGACTATGTACCAATTCTATATTCAACCTTCTGCTAGGGGGCAAAAAAACGTGCTGTTTAGAAAGGGTGCAATCTATTTTGTTAGAGAAAGTAGTAGTCATCAGTTTTCTGATGTCTGATGCTTTTCATGTACAACATGTTGATTAATTTCTAACGGATAGAACACTAGTTTACTTTATATTTGTATGTTGTTTGCTTTGAGTAGCAAACTCTGAGCGTCTTACGATTTAATTATCTCCTTAGTTCAATGCTGTATATGGCAGTTTTTTTTGGGGGGGGGGGGGGTTGCTGTGCAACGTATGGCAGCAACCTCATTAGATTCGGATGTCATGATGAATTGTTTTGAGACTTTGATAGTTTTATTTTACAATACTGTGGTTTTGCAGCTTCAGCGTTCAGACAACCTTGCTTGAAATCGTCAATATTTGGAATTGGCAAGATATCGAGCAAGGGAATTAATGCTGCTATTCCTGATACACCATTGCTTGGGACTATTGATGTGCTGGTTGCCTTTGAAGATGACTATGGTGGTGTTGTAGTCAACCCAACTTTTTTACCAAATACGTCGAATGCATTTACTGGATCACTCCAGTCCTCACTGTCTTATTGGAGTCAACAGGTAATACACGTACATCATAAAAAGTGGTCATTGGATATAAAGGAGATTGATGAGTTTCATACTGCAGGGAAAAAGAGGGGTCTGGTTGAAGATACTGGAAGATCAAGCTGAGCTAGTTCCAATTGCAATAAAGGCAAGCTGACCTTATGATTACAGTTATCAACCTTAGTTTAGCATCGGGTATTTCTGAAAGACCATAATATTCCATATACTGAAGGGTGGCTACTGTATGCCACAATTCCTTGAAGGGAAAAAAAACTCTCTATGACAATGTTTCCAGTTTCTTTCTTTCTTTTGTTTGACAAGGATACCTACAATTGTATACATTTGATGTTTGAAGCTGATGTGTGCTGTGTGGATTCATGAAAGCAAAATCTTCTAAATATTGTAAGCTAAACTTCTGGAATTTGAGCTGGTTCACTTAACCTTAATTTGACTTGTGTCACCTTTCTTTTAGGTGGGGTTTATTTATCATCATGCAGAACCAGGGTATGTGATGTTAACTTTCTGGCTTCCAGACGGACCTTCTGCTTTGCCTTCCACCTCGTTGCATCAAATTGGTGTTGGAGCATTTGTCATGAACGAAAAAGGAGAGGTTATGATAAATTCTGGGTTGTACTTTTTTGCTTGGAAGTATTACTTTCTGAATGAAATAGTAGCTTTCTGAACTGCTTATGTAATTGTGTTTGTATTATATGCCTTTTCTGATTTAGGTGCTCGTTGTAAAAGAAAGCAAATGCGCATCACGCTGTTCAGGCGTCTGGAAGATCCCTACTGGTTTTATCGATAAGGTACTGAACTGTCTGAACACAGAGCAGAAACTTCCTAAGTGCTAAGGCAACAACCGAGTTGGATTTTTACAAGCTGCATTTCGTGAAAGCTATTCTACTTGGCTGTAATGTTTATGTTTTTTTTTTTGCTATTCAGTTTGAAGACTTATTCTCTGGAGCCGTAAGAGAAGTCCGAGAAGAAACTGGGGTAATTGCACTGTTTTCCTTCCAGTTTGTACTTGTTTTACTTCAATATTATACTATGTAGCATGAATCGTTTTGACATTTTCCTTGCTAGTGCACCTTACTTGTCAGATAGAAAGTTGCTTCCTGGATGTGGTTGCTTTCAGGTATATCAAATACAAACTATGAAGTTATTTGAACCTCTACTGCTAAGAGTACATAGAAAATATTTTCTAATTGTGTTCCCTCTGCTCATACAGGCATGCACATCAAGTCACGTTTGATAAGTCAGATATACTCTTTATATGCACACTCAAGCCATTATCATTTGACATCTCAGTTGATGAGTCAGAGATCGAAGTAGCAAAGGTATTCTCTTGTCATAATTCAGATACATTGCAGTTCAAATAAGATGGTTAAAGTTAGCTCTCACTAATGATTTCTTTGGGCTTTACCTTTTGCAGTGGATGCCGATTGACGAATTTATCAACCAACCATTCCATCAAGAGGATCGAATGTGCAAGACCATAATTGACATATGCATAGCTAGGTATCGGAAGTGCTACACAGGATTTGCTGCTCATCAGGTGATGTCGAAGCTTGATAACAGGGTTGTTTATCTCTATTTCGGGGATACTGGGGAGGCAACTGGGCCTGTCCCTGAGGCAAATTGGTATAAATTAGATTAATTAGCAATTAGCGCAATCTGTAATATCGTTGCATTCATGGAGGTATGCAGCCAGTCAGGTATTTGATCGTTTCTGCCCTACAGTATGCAGAACTAGCAATTAGCTCTATACGAATGAGCAAACATGGCATGTACCAGTCTTTCACCTGGGCAATAACAATGATGGATGTTCTTCTGATCAATTAATGTTGTTAGATGAAGAGGAGGAATGCAATGTGAAGTTAGTTGTATTGCAATAGCCCACGGAGCAATATACAGCTACAACGACTCAAGGGATACACCCAAACTCTAGACTAGAGTACAATACTAGAAATACCCTTTAGCACCCTCTTGAAATGCAAGGTTTATGCAATAGTATTGTATTTGAAAGGGTTGACACTACGATAGGGAAATCCAATGTCAAGTCGTGATAATGCTGTCGTAGCATACAGTTCTTCGAAAATTGTGTTGAGTATCAAATGATCTCCTATCCGGTGTCGTGAGGTAACCCATAAAGTACAAAGTGCAGGGGCTGAGAAAGTAGAGGCAAGCGGGAGCAAAGTCAGTCGTGGCAACACGACGAAGAAGATAATAGAGCCTACACAATGCAGAGAGAGTTATTACATCAAGTTGAGGAGGGATTGATAGAAGCATGGTGGTGCAGATTGAAACCTGATACGGTGCACTAGAAGGGTGCGGAGACACGACGCGGAAGAAGCTCAGCGGCATTAGAAGCTTAGGGTGGCGACTCAGAGAGAAGAACGTCGATATTATAAAGACTTTTACGATCAGCGGTGACTCAAAGAGAAAAGCGATAGTGGTTCAAAGAGAAGAGCGGCGGTAGCTGCTATGCGAAGAGAAAGGATAGGGTCTACACTCAATACAAGAGGACAGGCTGTGGCTATAAAAACAATCGGCTGGTTGATAAGGAATTTGTGGACTCGCGGCTTAGGCGAATTAAAGAAAAAGAGCAACAAACTTGGATGGATGCAACAAAGCAAAGACTAAGAATGGAAATGACTCCATTGACACTAGCAATACTAGCGGCGGCAGTAGCAATCGTATCACTCCTCTAACAGTGATCACCAGCCCAGAAGCAACACACATACAGCTTTTGGACCGAAAAGTCGATTAAAGAGAGGGGGGGTTGAATAGGAGCACTTACTCTTTTTCAACCCCGACTATATTCAACCTCTTCACTTTAGTACCTATGGAAGCTATAAAGATAAAAAAAAAAATACAAGCACAACAGAAGTCTTGTGTTGAAACAGAAAACCCCAAGGCAAAATCCTCCTGGTTAGTCTGATCGCCTGAAGTGTGGTGTGACTGTCGACTATTGGTATAGTAGCTCACGACGATCTCAAAATGACCTAAATTTTTATTCTTAGCTCCAAATCCCTCGAGATTTCAACCAGCTTATTAAGAAGGTCGAAAACATAGTCAATCGACGATTAGGAGGATCGAAGGTAAGGTTCCACATATTTCTTGATCGAGGTCAAGGAGGCATAACCGAGGAAATTCAAACTTTGATTCAAAAACTTGCTCGAGGGTGGAAGATGGTCAAGATGATCCTATATCAATTCCCACAGTTCTTAGCATGCTAAATCACAACAAAAGACTAAAGGAAAACCAAATGAACACATAAAATCCCAAAGATATCAAAGAGAGCAAGAACAAGATAGAAGTTATTTTGAGGTAAACCTTGCTTGGATTGATTCATGAGATTGTTAGTTTACAACCACTCCACCATAAAGGATAAAAGCTCAATACTTGAGCATTCAGTTAATCTATCTCCCTCAAACCCTAGCCTCCTCGACCTCTACTTTTTTCCAAATCATAAATTAGGGTTTCTTCACATAAGAGGGTTGAGTGCAAATCCTGCACTATAGCCTTTTATAGTGGAGGCTAGGTCTAGAGAGACAATCTTATCGAGCGCCCATTAAGTCCACACACAAATGGATCTACACTCACGCATGGTTCTCAAAGCGAAAACAATCTGGGTCTTCTAAATTCGTCTCTTCGTGATCTTCGTCTTCTGTTGCCCTAAACCACCCTCCTTGCGCTGTCTTGCGCCGTGGTTTCTCCAAAGGTCGCCAACCCGATATTTAGGCGAAGATACCAAAATACTGCTTCTCGATCATTCTCTGAAGACCGAGTCCAATCGTCGCGAATCAATCCTATGCTTCGCCACATGTAGGTTGATCAATGACCCTCTTCATGTTGGCAAGTCTCTCCCACTCGGCTCCCACTAGAACCACCATGACACTTGCATTGACCCCACGCTACTTGATGTAACCTATCGCATTGAACTTCTCGTTCGGTCATTCTTGTCCATCTTGTGCCATGCTTTAGTCCAACAACTTCACCCGGTACCCTCGATTGTTTTGGACCTTAGCTCTCCTAGCCTAGTCTCAATTATCCTCACCGTTGACCGTCGTTGACCCGAAGCCACCTTCACAACAATAGACCAAGAAATTGATTCCGGACACAAGTTCTTCACAACTTGACCCATGCTAGCCAAAGCATGCATCATGCAACACCTATGAACTAAAACCCATGATTTTGGCCAATCCCACGAAATTCATCACCTTCTCGACACATGAACCAACTTCTTACGGTCGCCGCCCTGGCCGGTATGATCGCCAGCCAGCCGGTCTGACCGCCGGGGACTTAGGAAATTTTCCTAAGTCTTAAGACTTCACTCTCTCAGGAAATTTCAAACTCTAACTAGTTTTTCCTCAAAACTCTATTTTCATTGAGACCAAGTGCAAATGCATCCACTCACCTTCCTACACACATGATTTTGGTTGATTCCAAAAATTCAACTTTTCATATTCGGTCGGTCTGACCATCTTGCCCTGGTCGGTCTGACCGTCAGCCTAAAGCTAGTTCGACCGCCCACAGGGCCAGTCAGACCACCTCAGCCCTGATAGTAGCAAGAAATCCCTTAAAAAGGGTTTCTCCAAACACCTCGACACTATTGCTGATTATTCAACACACTAAGGTTGGGATCATCTACTCATGATCTCCATAGCAACCCAAAAGCTTACGTAACTCACATGTGGCCAGCACACACACCAACAACAACAGCTCACAGCATAGCACGAAGCAGAGCATAAGCAAGCAACAGTGCAGGAAGCATGCAAGTAAGAGGTTGTTGCTGCACAAGATGACCGTGGTGGGTTAGTGGAGGCAAAAACTCTCCACAAGCTTGGAGCAGAGTGAACTGAAGGTGGGCGCACAGGCATTGGAGCAGCAGCGTTGCGCTCCAAGAAGAAAAAGAGGGTGGCGGTGGCGCTCCATGAATGGAGCAACAACAAGCGTTGTGCACAGGCACTAGCGGAGACCTTGGTGAGGACTAGATCCAACCAGGAGAAGTCCAAAGAAGACCCCGACGGCAACTAATTGAGCTTGGGGTGGGTCACTGAGCTCCTCCTTTGGTCCGCTGCCTGCTTTCTACTATGCTCCTCGCCGCCGCCGAGATGAATTGAGGTTGACAACGGACGACGACGGTGGTGGAGCATGAGATCGAGGAAGACGATGGCCGACAGCGACGGAGATCGAGCCAACGGTTACGGGGATGGCTTGATCCGGCGAGGAGCGAGCTCGATTCGACATCGACGACGAAATTGTGGCCCGAATCCAATGGAGATGACGACTCCCAGTGGCGGGATGCATAGATCCAGTACGAATCAAGCAAAAGCTCGAGGGCACGAATCAAGGGCTGGTGGCGATGAAGACGTCAGATCCAGTCCAGAGCGAGGCTGGTGACGGCAGAGAGGACCAGATTTGATGGGATACGAGGCTGTCATTGCTCGAGGAAGCCGTTGGATCTAAGCGACGAGACTGATCAGAAGGTTTCAAAGGGGATTCAACACAAACTCATGCTGAGGCTACTTGAATTCAACTATGTCATGGAGTACAAAAAGGGAAAAGGAAAACAAGGTAGTTGATGCCTTCTCAAGAAGAGGTGTTGATGCAATGGCAATCTCCATGGCAGTGCTCACTTGGATGGAAACAGTTGAGAACAACTACATTACTGATACACACTGCAAAAAAATGATGGAACAACTATCCTGTAACACCCAAAAAATACCTGAATGCAAAAATGTGGGATTTTAAAAACTTTTTATGTGTTAGCCATTGCCATTCTTTCTACCAGCAGTCATGATGCAGTTCCTCGAGAAGTCGAGACGGGGGATCGAGATTGCGACTTGTCGTACGCTATAACGTCCCAAAATTTAGCTTTTCAATAATCTTTTGAGTAGTTTAGGTTCCTGAAAAATTTCACCGATTTTATTTGATTTAATAAAGTTTAATTGGGAATTTTCTCAATTCAAAATATTTAATTTGACTAATCTAAACATCAATTAAATCAAAACTAGTGTTATTTGGCTTCCTTGTGTTCCAAGGAATTTTCTAGTATCTTCTCGGATTTTTTTCGAGTTTGTTTGCTATTTATTTGGTCTCCTTGATTTTCGGTCTTTTATTTAAGTGAATTGCTATATAACTTCCGACAGTTTTTTGAAGCCAAAACTATCACTTTCTTGTCTGTTAGATATGCTTTGAGATTTGCACTTTTTCCATGTGATGAATTGGGTCGAATTTTATGATTTTTTCTTCAGAACATAACGGCTTTACTGCATTACCGTATTATGTTGGTATATAATTTTATTTTTTATCTTTGTTTTTGCTAAACCTCTTAAAGTACATGTGAAGAATATAACGGGTTCACCACATTACCGTATTTTGTTGGTGTATATTTTTATTTTTTGTCTTTGTTTTTGCTCAACCTCCCAAAGTACATGTGAGATTTTGATTCATGTGATAGAAATATGAGTTATTAAGACTTTCAAGAATAATTACAGTGATCAAGAACCAAAATTATGTAAATAATTTACTGTAATTTATGTATAATAGAGTTGTAAATGAACTTTCAGAATGTGACAGTGTTTTTTACAGAGAATATAGTCGAATTCTGCATAGATAGTCCCTTCATTTAATTTCTAATTTCCTTTTTCTTTCCTCACCCCGCGCAGCCGGTATTGTCATCATCTATTGTTCATCTTACCCAACCGAATCAGTGTTCTGCTTCTGTACACAGCTGAGATTTCCTCTTACCATATTTTCCCCTCTGGTGCGTATAAAAGGAATCCAATCGCGTCATATTGAGCCTCTTGATCTCCTCTTCCAATCCCCTGATTTGGCTTCCTCCGAATCACTCTCGTTTCATCACAATCTACAAAATGACCGACTTGAACCGAAAGTCTTCTCCATCGAGTTGCGTGTCAGACTCGGGTATCACACAACCCTGAGACTCTCTGTGCATACCAAGCTAGTCCCATGATCAGTAGCTAGCTCGCACAATTGTAACAATGATGTTATCATAACCATTCAACAACGAACTAATGAAGCAGACAAAGTAATATTAGTTAACAGCAAAAGACCTTATGGTCAAGTTCTTACAAAAGTCGCCTCACAGGGCTTAGCAACAACAGAGTATCCGCAATGAAATCTCAAAATACGTGGAGCCCAATCGACATGCCCACAGGCAATCGAGTGGAGGACGTGACCTAGTTCGCGAAGTCTTCAAAGTAGCCTTCCTCATAGTACTCAACCTGTCCAGATTCTTCTGCTGGGACTGATCAACAAAGGGCATAAAGCCATGAGTACATAAAGTAATCAGCAAGTCGTAGAGAAATGTATGTACATAGTATTCATGCAAGGCTTAAACAAGAATGGCTTTATGGCTAATTTACAGATAGCAAGTTTAACAGTAATTACAATAATTAGATTGCACAGCAGGATTTTAAAATAATAGTACATAGATATCCAAGTTCTTTTGAAGCAAACAGTGAACATCTCGTTCACTTTCCAACCATTCCAACCAAACCTTTCCATCGAACCAATACCATATTTTTGAAAATGCTACCCCTTGCGCGAAATCACCAGGCATGTCCGTAACCGGGGACACGGCTATTCGAATAGATTTTTAACACTCTGCAGAGGTTGTACAGCTTTACCCACAAGACACGAATTCTCTAGTTTGTTTGGCATCCGTCGATACCACCGCTCACTTCCTTAGGTGAGCAGTCTAGAGCACGTGACAAGGCCTTTACAAAGTTCTATTTTGCCTCGGTTCTGCCCGCTAAGGTTTCGCCATCACAGCCCCCTCTTGCGCCAATAATCAGCCACAACAGAACCGACTCAAAACTTCCCTAATTAGTTGGCCAAGTCTGTCCCATACCGAACTTGTGGTTGCACGAGGTGGCCCATATCAATGACTTGCAAAGTTAAGTCCTTAGTTGGCTGCTCAGACAAGACCTTCCACATCCAAATGTGCATCACACACCCACCTTCACTCCCTACCACAAGCCCGAGCATAAATCATTTTTGTTCATCCCCGACCAAATGGCAATCCCTGCCATGGCTCAACACATTTTAATTATAGTGGCCTCACACCACAATTCCATAGTTCCATTAGTCAAATTTCATTCATTTAGAGCATGTGATCAAGAGTCTCGCGGGTAACTAAGCATGTCTAAGCAAATATACGCACCTAAGTTGGTAATACATCCATGTCCAACTAGTATTAACCATCCTAAGGTTTCCAAGGATATATGTCATTCAAGGAGACATTTCATTTTCAATTCATCAAGGTGGCATAATGGCAATTTGGTAATTATCTACTCCCAAAACCATTTTAAATAAATCTAGCCATGCATGATAATTTAAAATAATATACATTTATAAAATGGGTTCAACATGGTCAAAGGCCTACGACTTGCCTTCGTTGACGAGGAGCGGGTCTTCGGTCGTCAGGTCGAAGAAATCTTCCAAATCTAGGAATCTACGTGCGAGAATAGCAACAATAAATAAAACAGCACCAAATGAACTCCAAAAATTACAAAACCAGAACCAAATGAAAGGGGCTGAATTTATATGAATATAGAAATTTGGATCACCCAAATCGGAGTTCGGATGTGAAAGTTACGGCCGAAAGAAGTTCAAATCACATAAAATGATAGAATTAGGGTTTTTCGGATTTTCTGGAATTATTTTTCTACTGGAAACTCGGGACTTTGACATCAGCAGCCACGCAAGCGCAAACGCGCCGCCACAGCAGCCGAGAGCCGACGCAGCCGCTAGTCATTGCCGACACGATCGGCTGACGGTGCGGGTGCAGACTGCAGGCGTAGAGAGAGGAGAGAGAGAGAGAGAGAAAGAGAGAGTGAGAGAGAGAGAGAAACAGGGAGGGCGGCGGCGTCACCGGCGCTGAGGGAGACGGAGGCGACGGCGAGGGGAGGAGCGGGGCGGTGCAAATGACGGGTGGGGGAGTTACGGGGTGGCGAGGAGATGCCGAAGGAGGGTTCGGCCGGGCTGGAGCCCTACCGGAGCGACGGGGCGACGGAGAGGGCCGCGGCTGCGAGGAAATGGCGGGGCGGAGGCGGGCCGAGGGGGAGGAAGAGAGAGGGGAGGAGAAGGAAGGGGCGCACCGGCTTTATAGCCAAAGGAGGTGCAGGGGCTCGGGCGTGAGCGGGAAGGAGACAAGGAGGGGAGAACCGAGGCGGAGGAGGCGCCGGGGAGGTCACGGGCGGAGGAGCGTCGCTGCCGCGCCAGAGCTCGGACGGCCTGCCACACTGGGAAAATCGAAAGGAAACGGAGCGAGGCCGAGGCTTTGACGCCGGACAGCAGCAAGGGCGCGGGACCGAGGCGTGGCGGAATCCTGGGGAGCTCACGGGCGAGCACCGCGGGAGAGAGGAAGGGGAGGAAGAAGAATAGGAGCGGGGCGGGGCGAGTCGTCCGATTTTGATCGGACGGCTGGCGCGAGGGGGAGACATGGGCGAACTACAGCGGTCGGATCGCGATCCACGGGCTAGGAGTAGCCGAGCGCGGGGGAAACAGGAGATGGGCCGGCGAAGCGGAGGCGGGCCTGGGAGAACAGTGATGGGCCGAAGAGATTCGGCCCACGCACAGTGAAATGAATTTTTAAGGATTTTTTTAATTCCAGATATTCCAACAAATCAAAAGGCAAATTAGAAAATAGCAAATAGAGTCCAAAAATTCTAGAAACATTCTCAGAAATTCCTTGAATTATTCTGGACTTAATAAAAATACTTTTAACTTTAATTTTCCTTTTTCTTTTGCAAAATAAAATAATTTTTAATTTCGGGTAAAATGAAAACCATTTTTGAAATCCAATAAATCCAAGAAAACACTTAAAATAATAATTTTGATTTTAAATACCAGAAAACTCAATTAAACCAATTTTAATTTAATTGAAGTTTAATTAATTCATATTAAACTGCAATTGACTCTGAAATTCCAAATTAAGCTTTTGGCAAATAGAAGCAAATGGTTCTCTTTTTAAAATTTTGAAAATCTCTGAAAAAGCGGGACGCCACATTGCGCCTCCATCGGACATCCACCGACCGAACCGTCTGCGTCGTTGAGTTCGTCTCAACGCGTTCTACATTTACATCCTGTTCTCTTCGTCCAAAGACCACCCAATCACCGACGACCATATTGAGCCTTGATGCTGAAATGCATACGTTGCGTTCCTCGCTTCCTTGGTGAGTTTTTTTTTTCCAAAATCCGATCACGTCATCTTGTGTCCCTCATCGAGATCTATTTTGTGCATATTTTATATTCAAGTTTTATCCATCGTGCACTGAGAATCAAGCTTTCTCTCTCCTCTAGGCCTATCTTCCTTCTCTGGCCAAATACCCCCTAAAGGAATCTCGACCCCGAGATTCAGGCTAGCTAGAGAAAAGGCTAAGAAACTCGGCTTTTATGTCTTCTTTATGCTTCCATGTTGCTTCTCCTTCTGAGTGGTTGCTCCACAGAACTTTGCAAAAACGAACGGTCTTGCTTCTGGTCTGACGCTGCGACATCTAAAATCTTGATTGGTTGCTCTTCATAAGTGAGATCTTCTTTCAACTCAATTGAATCCAAGTGAGTTTGTTCTGACGGCACACGAAGATACTTCATCAACTGACAGACATGGAACACATCATGTACTCTGGCTAACGACTACGGCGGTTCAAGTTGATAGGAAACTTCTCCACGATGATCCAAAATTCTGAATGGACCAACACACCTAGGGGCAAGCTTCCCTTTGGCATGAAATCTTCTGACACCTCTAAGCGGGGTAACTCGAAGATAAACGAAATCTGCTGGTTCGAAGCTGAGGTCACAAC
This sequence comes from Hsuehochloa calcarea, assembly GCA_036346395.1. Classification (NCBI taxonomy): domain Eukaryota; kingdom Viridiplantae; phylum Streptophyta; class Magnoliopsida; order Poales; family Poaceae; genus Hsuehochloa; species Hsuehochloa calcarea. The sequence goes on along the minus strand of CM070596.1, from coordinate 13,408,937 downwards.
GACGATTATCAGCATAGCTCTTCTGCCTGGATTGAGTTATCTTTAATTTTTCTCGAATCATAGACACTTGGTCTTCTGCCTCTTGAATAATATATGGTCCAAATGCTAGACGTTTAGTTGTTTCTGACCAATTGAAAAGGGTTCGGCATGCATGACCATACAAGACTTCAAATGGTGACATTTGCAGACTCGCTTGGTAACTATTGTTATACGAAAATTCTACATACAGCAAACTCTTATCCCAACTGGTAGCATTAGCTAGAGCACATGCTCTCAACATATCTTCTAATATTTGATTTACTGTTTCAGTCTGCCTATCTATCTCGGGGTGATATGCGGTACTAAAATTCAGATGAGTTTCCAATGCTTCATGCAGGCTTTGCCAAAAACAAGAGGTGAATTGAGATTCTCGATCTGACACTATCTTCTTAGACACACCATGCAAACTGACAATCCTTCACATGTACAGCTCTGCAAGGCGATCTCCTAAGTACATGGTTTTGACGGGTAAGAAATGGGCAACTTTTGTCAAACGATCAACTATTACCCAAATCGAATCGTAACCTGATTGAGTCCCGGGCAAACTGGTAATGAAATCTATTCCGATTTCCTTCCATTTCCATTCTGGAATCTTCAGCGGTTGCAACAGACCTACTGGTCGTTGATGTTCTGCCTTTACTTTCTAACACACGTCACACAAGGCAACAAACTTCACGACTTCTCGCTTTAGATTTTGCCACTAAAACTTATTCTTAACATCCTGATAGATCTTAGTACTTCTAGGGTGAATGGAATACTTTGAGTCATGGGTTTCCTTCAAGATTAGCTGTCTCAAGCCATCAATGTCTGGCACACAGATACGTCCATTAATCCAAAGCGTATCTTGATCATCCTTAATGAAATCTTTAAATTTACCTTCTTCCATCTTAAGCTTGATGTTCGCTATCACACGATCCTTTGGCTGGGCAGTGCGAATCTGCTCCTCCAGTGTAGACTAAACTTCTAGACTGGCCACAAATCCTTCGGCTACCACTTCTAACTTCAGCTTCTGAAACTCTTCGTGAAGTTCCAGACAATTCCCTTTTACTTCCAAAGTATTGTAGTAGCTCTTACGACATAAAGCATCTGCAACGACATTGGCTTTCCCAGGATGGTAATGGATTCTGAGATTATAATCATTTATTAACTCTAACCATCTTTTTTTGTCTCATATTCATATCAGACTGAGTAAAAATATACTTCAAACTTTTATGATCTGTGTATATCTCACAACAATTACCGATGAGGTAATGACGTCAAATCTTTAAAGCATGCACTATGACAGATAATTTCAGATCATGGGTAGGGTAATTATCCTCATGAGACCTCAATTGCCTTGACGCGTAAGCAACCGATCTTCCTTTTTGCATCAGGACACATCTCAATCCTTTACGCGAAGCATCACAATATATATCGAAATCCTTGCGAACTGGTCTAGGTGCCCCGGGACTGGTGCAACAGGAACAGGCATCCCTGGTGCAAGCACAACTGACTCTATAGCTCTGCTTGTTTCTCTGCTTCTTCCATATCTTCTTCTGGATCTTCCTCTTTCAGGCCCTTGGGTTCAACTGGCTCTTCCTTGTGCTCATATTGGCCATACAGTGCTTGCTCCAATGTTGCGATTCTTTGTTTTGCCGCCTACAGGGACACATAGACGCACTCTAACTCTGTGGCGGTTAGCTCCAAAGACTCCTCATGGGTGACGGCGAACTGAGCAAGGTGTACTACGATGGCGTTGCTCTCTCCCTCTGAAGACGGGTATCGTGCAGGAAGGTCCATGGCAGAAGCACGGAGATGGTAGCGGAAGATTGTATCCTTAAGCTCACAAGCGTAGATGTTGCAAATCCTCAAGATAGCCAGACGTAACGACTCTTGAACTCCTTTGGTCCAGACGATCCTTCGGACTAAGATATTCAAAGAGCGGCTAGCTCCGGTGTCCTTCAGAGCGTAGATGGTCAAACGGAAGATCACTCCATGGTTTCGACCGTTCACCACCCAATTGGTGCCTTGGTACGTCGGTCTATCAAAACCTCCAAGCACTTGCAAAAGCTTCCATAGTTCTGCAGCAAGTCCTCCCTTGTGCTCACCATAGTTCTAAAGAGGAGGCATCTGTCAAGACAGACAAGGGTAAGAACCAATTTAAAAATAGCGGGGAGAGAAGAAAGTTCAGCAATAGTTGAGTTGAGAGAGACATAAGAGAAGTTAAGCAATTCATTAATCTTGAAAGTTCATTTTTGCTTTAGAAAATAATTTGTACACTCGAAAGATGGCTGATCTAACTAAGGTCAAGACTTGCAGTCAGTATTACTCTGATACCACCTCTGTCGGGACACAAAAATGAAATTCTGGACCCGCTGTGTATTCTGCACTAGTCCAAGTTCACGCTAGCGCACACAGTGTGAACATAGATGAATATCGACCCATACAAGACGAATAATAGCATAAACAATTAATTTAAAACCTTGTGGTCGAGTTTACATCTATTAAGCCTCGCGGGGCTAACAATAATTAAGTAAGCAGCGGAACAAATAAATTTTAGCAGAATCTCATCAATTCACCATAGGCAACTAATTGGGATCAAGACCCAACGATCAGCACCTTCGTAGAACTCTTCCTCAAAGATAGGTGAAGACTCCTCCACTTCTGTTGATTGATTATAGAAAATATGAGTACACAACCGTACTCGCAAGTCATACCACATAATGTTATTTATAGATGATGGCTTATTCTAAAGGAATGGATTTTGTTGTTATTTTACAAAAAGTAATATTTGTAATTGAATATAAATAATAGATTAAAAAACATGTTTAAAACAAACAAACAGTAGTAGTTTAACTATTGTTTTCACAAAGACACAAAACCTAATGAAATTATTTCACATAGCCATATGACTTTGATCACACACCTCCCTTCCCAAATATTTTATGAAAATCTAAGCCTCGTGTGAAATCCCCGAGCATGTCCATGACCGTGGATGCAGCTATTCGAATAGATTGTTTAACACTCTGCAGAGGTTGTACATTTTACCCATAAGATATAACCAGTGTAGCTAGTACTAATCATAATAAAATCTTTTAGAAACTTCATCTCAAGCATTGACACTCTCGGTATGCTTTACCGTCATCCAACTCATACACAGTGCTTTGGTACGACACACACCGTTGGACAGGGATGCGGCGAACCGACCCACGATGTGATCTACTTGGTAGTCCACACCTCCACCTATCACTGAGCTCCTAACCTACAACCTGAGTTGTCAATGTCAAGACTCCATAACTTATTAAGTTAGGCATGTCCCATCAGGCATGTAGTTGTACGAAAGGTCCAGTTCAATGAATCATAAAGTTAAGTCCTTAATTGACCAAAGCAAGATTTCTCATTTCTAACTATGCCACAAAGATTATCATTCCTATTCACAAAGTTCCACCATATCACTTAGTATCCACCACTCGGCTCAGTCCAAATCCTTTCCCACTCTGTTGGTTAAGTGCAACACATGTTATCACAGAGTAATAATACATAGCACACAGTTTTACACAAAGTTCCATAGTCACTTAGTCAAATTTATAATTGCAACTCAAATAATATGTGTGACTCGTAGCATGGTTAAGCAATACTATTCGTCTAACCAACTCACGTTGGTTCTATGATAATACCAACTAAATAATGAACCAAGCTAGGGTGACAAAAGATCATTGCATTACAATAAGAAAGGTGGATATAAATAATTAGGATTAATAACTACACCCAAAAGCATTTAAATAAATATTTAAAGTAGAATGTAGTACTTTGAATTGAAGTAGTTTTGAAAACTGGGTTCAATATGATTAAAGGTATAACTTACCTTGAAATAAATTCTGATACTGGTCTTGGTCTTGGTGAACTCCTTCAAAATTTCCCAAAGTAACAACGTCTACTCGCAAATAAAAACAAATAAATAAAAATAGAGATAAAAAAACTAACTCCAAAAATTAAATAAAAATCTCAGAAAGATAGATCTTGAATTTAGATTAATTTAGAAATTTGAATGGGCTCAAACGGAGTTTGGATGAAGAAGATATAGCTTCTGGAAGTTCTAACTCTAAAAAAATACTCAAAAAGTAATTCGAGCACTGTACATCGAGTACTATTCATTGAGCACCGTACATCGAGTATTGTTCATTGATTTTGACTACACGTACTCGGAAGGTGTTTCGACCACATGGTCGGAAGGTTTCGACAACATGGTCGAGGAAGGCTATGACTTTATAGTCATGGAAGGTTACGACTATCTGGTCGTGGAAAGTCCTACTGTTCACGGGTTCACATAATAGTGATCTGACTGGTGGCTCCACATGGCATAAACACAGTGTATGGTGGACTGGGTTTACACCAGATCAGATCTGGGTTAGGGTTCGGAGGGAACACACAAGCGCTGACGCGGTCGACTGAGCAAACACGCGGGCGGTACGAGTATACGTGGTAGGTGAGGTAGCAGACAAGTGTGCCCGCGAGTAGATGTGACACGACACTTGTGCTCACGAGTAGATGTGGCACGACATTTGTGCTCATGAGTTGATGTGGCCGATGAGTTGGCACGACACGTCGACAAGACGACGGTGAGGTTCGAGTTAAACTGACAATGGCGAACGGCGGCGCTTCGCCGGTGCTGGATGTGCACACTGGGTAGAATATGATATTACGCACATACCGGTACCGGTATTGGTATAGAAGGTCGTCGGAGTTGGCTGGAATTGGAGACGAAGCGACGGAGCAGGTGTGGCTGTTGTCAATGACAAACACCAGTGACGTCGCGTGGTCGTGAAGGGGTGCTGGAGATAGCTCTGGTGACGGCGAAGACGACAGCGAGGTCAACGATGACGAGGCGACGAAGACGATGGCACAATCTGAAGATAACGAGCGACAGCAGCGAAAACCCTAAAACAACCAATGTAGAGGCGCTAAAGCTTGAGGGGTGCGGTGGCTTGGGTTTCGGGATCAAGGCAGGAAGGCAAACCCAGGGGTCCTACTTATAATAGGCCTCAGGCGCATCGGATATGGAAATCCCCAAATGGAGTTCATTTCGGTCACGAGATCGATTCCAAGTTTGAAGGGGGATACAGTATACAATTCGGTTGGATTCGGCTGCGGGAAGGTACAAGGATCACAAGGATAAGGCTGACGCAAGATTTCCTTACTGGAGATTCCATTGTCGAATGGAGTTTCCAAGACAACCTATCGGGCGAGGCCCACCTGGCAGAGGGACAGAGAGGAGCATAGCGCACGAGCGGCCTGGTGCGGGAAGATGGGTCAGGAAGAAATAGGAAATGGGTTTCGGCCCGACACTGTTTCTGATACTTTAAATATATTTTCCTTTTTGAAATTACAGAAAAGGCAAATAGCAAATGAACTCGAAACATTTCTAGAAAAATCTAAAAAAAATATCCAAGCACATAGAACCCAAATAAAATAGTTTTGACCATTGTTGATGTTGTCATTAATCATATTAAATTATTTTGATACTGAAAGTCCATATTATGCTTTATTAAAAATCAAATGAAATCCAAAGGGTGAATTTTCCAACTACTAACTATTTAAGAGATTTTTAAAGATCAAAAAATTGGGATGTTACAAGTTTTGATCTCCCTTCAGAATCGGTATGACTGCATTCTTAAGCGGTACTACCGGAGTGCGGTAGTACCTATTTCTAGGTGGTGGTACGTTTTTTTCCACAGAAGGTATTTTTCTGATATTTCTTGAGCTCTGGAAAATACTACCACGTTGCGGTAGTACCGATTTATTGTTGAAGGTAGTACCGTAACTTCATGAGTAACGGCTGGTTCATAGCATTAAATGCTACTGTTTCGACCATTGAGCGAAAAATCGGTAGTACCGGGTTTCAATGACGGTACTACTGCAAATCCTGATTTTTTCGGAAGTTCGTTCCAATGGCTAGTTTTTCTTATGTGGGTATAAATACCCCTTGTGACCGGTAGGAGACAAGGTTACTGGTGCCATATTTTTTTCCCTTGAGCCAGGAGCAAGCCCTCTACACTCTTTTGTGCATGTGTTGCACTTAGTGAGCTTAGAGAGTGAAACCCTAAGTGCATGTGTTGCATTAGGTAGTGGACTGTGTATCCATTGAGCTTAGACACTTGATTCGTTCAAGTGAGCGTCCCTGACTTGTTTCTCTTGGTGTTTACCGACACCTAGATGGCTTGGAGGAGTTGCACCGGTGATCTTCTCAAAGAAGGTTGTGAGAAGGCCCGGGTGATTGTGAGTGGTTTGGTGCTCGCCATCTCCGGAGTGGAGGAAGAGCAACCCTGAGTGGATCGAGGCATTGGTTCGAGTTGTGAACCGGTCCAAGTGGTTAGACTTAACTCGGAGGTGTTGGCTCAATTTGTGAAGCCGGCCCAACGTGGATTAGAGGAGACTGGCAAGTCTCCGTACACTATAGTAAAACATCCTCGTGTCATCATGGTTTGCCTTCTTGTGCTTTACTCTATTACAATTTACATTTATAGAATTAAATTGCTTACATGTCTTTGTATTATCGCTATCATTATCAATAGTCATATATCATTGGTGCATTTAGTCAAAACTAGTTTATTTATGTTTTAATTGTGTAAAACTGAATTGTTATTAGTTTGCGCATTAGAAATCGGTTTTAGCCAAAAGGTTTTTAAAACTGTCTATTCACCCCTCTCTAGTCGGCCTCCTCGATCTTACAAGTGGTATCAGAGATTGGTCTCTCATTTATTAGGCTTCACCGTCTAGAAAGTTAAAGGATGGCAACTAGTGATATAGTGCACCTTAGTGATACCGCTGTTCGATGGCACAAATTATGTTATTTAGAAAATCTGCATGTCGTGTTATTTTAAGGCCATGAGCCCTAAAATCTAGCGAATCGTAGATGTGGGATTTTCTCCTCCAAAGGATCCTCTTGTTCCAACTATTAAGGAAGAGAAATACTCACATCTCGACGCTCAAGCAACTAACGCTTTATTTAGTGATTTGAGTATAGAGGTGTTCGATGTTGTATGGAATCTCAAGAGCATTCATGTGTGGACACAACTTCAAGATAATTATGAAAGGTCCACCTCAACCAAGGATGATTGCATAGAAGAGTGGATGCCGGGAGAAGAATGCTCAATCTCTAGCTCTGACAATGATGAGACCTCAACTCCATCCACATCACTTCATTTCTTTATGGCCAAATGTAATAAGAAGGTAAACAATAATGATAAGCCTTCATATGACGAGTTGATGGATATGTTAGAAAAGCTTAATGAGTATCTAGGAAAGGAGAACTCAAAATTCAAAGGTTTGAAGAAAGAGTATGTCTCACTTCAAAACAATTATGATGGGTTAAAGGATGCTCATGAAAATCTCATTCTCAGTGAGCTCAATAAGTCCAAGGTGGATATAGGCATAACATGTGATTTATTAGATGATATATCATGTGTAGTTGCTAACCCTTGCATTGCATCTAAGATTAGCATATACACCTCTTGTGAGGACTTGCTAGATATGCCTTGTAGCTCTAGTGAAAATGTTTATATTTCCTCATTGCTTGTTGAAATTAATTTTGTAGAGGAAAATGAAGAGCTTAAGGCCCAAGTCAAGAAATTGACTAATAACTTGGAAAGAAGCTACAAAGGGAAGGCACTCTCGATGAGATATTGAGCAAGCAAAGATGCTTACAAGATAAGAGTGGAATTGATTTGACTGCCAAGAAAAAGGTGAAGAGCAACCCAAAGCAAAGTGGAAAATAATTCAAGAATATCTAGTGTTTTGGATGTAATGAGAAGGGCCACTATGTCTCGGTGTGCCCAAATCAAATGGATGTCAAGTCAAGACATTCAAAGAAGAGGCAAGTCGGCAATAAGCAAGATAAGAAGACAAAGGATAGAATAAAATATCAAACTTGCTACAATTGCCGGGAAAACAGACATTTTTAGTAAGGATTGCCCCAAATGTAACTCTCCTAAACTTATTATCTATAATGATTATTATTTGCTAAGGAATGATAAAAATGACAATGTGTTTGATAGAAGTGTTAGCTCACATAAAACTATTGCTATGGTTATTTGAGTGCCCAAAAGTATTGTGACTAACATTCATAGATCCAACCAAGAATTGGGTACCAAAATGTGCTTAAATACTTTATAGGTACATGGAGAGGCATTAGAGGCTTGGCTCATCCATGAAGAGGTGGATTTCACCATGTGCAAAATTGGAGCCAAGCATGAGGATGATCTTGTCACATCAAGCACCAATGTCATCTCGGTAACAAGTATTCACATTGAAGTGTCTAGCCCTAAGCCTTGTGTAGGTTGCATTGCATTCCACGAAAATCTTTTCAAAAGGGTGTTCTTGCTTTTGTCCAAAATATGCATTAATTGAAATCTTGGGCAAGATGGTTGCGACACATTAAAGGGGAGTGCTAAATCATAATCATGTATATCACAACCATAAGTGTGCCCAATTTGATTAAATGCTAGTATTGTTTTTCAAAATTGAGACTTTTAGCCAAAAGTCAAAAATTTCATAAATATTAGTAATATTTGAAAAACTAGTTGTAAAATGTATACAAATGCTATTCAAAGAATTTTCAAAGGTTTTAGCTCAAGAAATACATATTTTAAGCGAAAATGAGTTTATAGCAAAAATTCTAGATCATAGTATCTTGTTTTTGACATAAACTAGATTTTTGTGCAAAATCTATTCTAAAAATAATTTGAAAACATTCCCAAAAATAATATCCTAGAGTTGGCTATTCTAAACATTTTTTGTATTCACGAAATTTCCAAAATACCAGCCTAACAAATGTTATTTAATTTCGGAACTTGTCCAAAAAATCCAATCTTGATCTAAGTGGTCACTTTCGAGTACTTAATAGAGTTTTGCAATTTGAGCCAAATTTATTCACATGAATAGGTCTATAATGGTATTAATGACTCATATATGAAAATGGATACTTTAAATTTCGTCATATGCTCAATTTGGCACATTTGAAAATGTTTCATGAAAATAAAGTTTCATTTGCGAAAACAAATGACAAGAGAGAAATGTATGCTTTTCATGGAAAAGACAAAACAACCACAAAAGGTTATTAGCACTTATTATAGAGAAAGAGAGAAATGTAATTGGAGTTTGCATAAGCATAAGGGGGAGAGATAATAAAAGAGAAAATGTCAAGATGGAAAAGAATCTTTTGTATGTTAAAAGATAAGAAAGAAATACCAAGAGAAATCTTTGTGTAAGGGGGAGTTTTTCTTTTTTTGAAAAACTCATTAAATATTTTGAGCTTACTTAAAAAGCGGTAAACTATTAATATTGGGAAAGCTATTTTACCTATTTATCCAAAATAATTTATGAACCTTGTGAATGCATGTTTTTAATTCTCATTTGCTTCATATGGTATTTTTATAGTGAAATTGTCAATGATATGCAAGTTTAGCATTTTCAAAGAGACTCTTCGGTCAAAAGTCAAAAAATTTGCCTAAAAGGCTCAAATTTATGAAAAACAAGATAAAAGTACTTAAATGTATATATTTCAAATGTTCTCCAATGCTTTTGAAGTAAAAAAATCCTATTTTAGAAACAAAGTAGCAAATTTAGCCTCAAAAGGATCTTGTGTGATCTTGTTTTTATTTTATTAAATGATATATTTTTATAAATCAAAATCTATTTAGTTTTTGATACAATTGTCAATATCAAACTCATAGGGTTGAAAATTTCAAATATTTCTCTAGTTCAAAGTTTTTACAAAAGACTAATCGTTGAAAAGCTATATTCATTTGAAGTTCACCGAAAAACTAGTTTTGATCCAAAATGATATATTCTTGTATATAGTGAATGTGGCCATTTGAACCATATGTCTTCGTGTATCTTGGCTTGAAATGGTATTTCTAACTCATACAAATCCATGAAAGTTAAAAACTCCATGAAATTCAAATTGGTTTGTATTTTGAACCGTCAATGCAAAATTGTATCTTTTATGTGCCTACAAATCACATTTTGCCTTATCTTTTAAAAGAAAATTCCTTTTATAAAACATATTTTTGGAAAACATATTAGGCAATCCAATGTTCATTTCTGGAAATTTTCAAAGTATTTGGACTTCATTTGAAAAGGTTTTGTTTTTCCTTCTCTTTAAGCAAAAAATATTGCCTTCAAAACTCAATTTCACATATAAAGTTTCTTATCAACAAGCTAAAAATTCAGACTTTTGCATGTTTTGAGTTTATTTGTGATTTTTGTATCTCCCATTGGATTCATAATTTGAGGAAGATATATTGATGACATTTTATACTCTATAGTTGTTCTATGTTGAAAAATTTTATCAAATTTATTGGAACTATTTTAACCATTTTTCAGCTATCTTTCGAACCTCAAATGAAATGTCAAAATCTGAAACTTTCAGTTTTCTGATACTTTTTATTTTCGTATCTTCAAAATGATTGATATTTGGTTGATCCTACCAAATGAAACTAGTGTGTATTTGTAAGGACTAGCTCCATGATTTATTTCATATTTTTCAAAGCTTGTTTCCACACATTTTAAGTTTTGACTATATCTTTTGAGCTCTTTTTGCAAATTGAAAAAGTACTTCGAGGATATTTTAAAAGTGAGCTTCTTTGAATGCGTTCCTAATGTTATTTTATTTGGTTAACTCAAAATATGGCTTTATTTCAAGTTGTTTTGCTCTTTTCGGCCATAAAGGGGGGAGTTTGTGACTTTTGTGGTTTCCTTCAAATCTCTTGAAAACAAAACCTCAAAATTGGTGATATGTATCTATTTCATACTCTTTGTGACCATATTAAAATGAATTCATTGCCAAGCTCATTGTTGTGCAAAGACTCCTTTTTGGCTAAGCTTTATTTTGTATTTTTGTTGATTAATACCAAAAAGAGGAGAATTTTTGTGAGCTATGATAAATCCACATTTGGATAATCGGTATATTTTCTTGTGATTTCACCTTATTTCATGCATGTCTTGAGGAGAAGCAACTCATTCATACACATAGCCTCCTATATACATCATGTGCACAAGCATGTCATTCTCACATGCATAATGCTTGAAGCTTTAAATTACTTAGTGACATGCATGGATATAGTTCAATAGCTTAAATTCTTATCTTATGTTAATTTATATCCAAATATTGCTATGGATAAAGGATTTATCATCAATCACCAAAAAGTGGGAGATTGAAGAATATAGACATGTCATTACGAGTTAATGGAGTATTTTTGTGATTAATGACAAATCCATATGTGAAACTAACATTTTTATTGATATACCTATTGTGTAGTCTTATTTGGATGAAAAGGTAAAAATCACGGAGGTATGCATTTGACATCATATTCTTATATCTTGTAGCATTCTTAGGATCCAAAATATAGGTTCGACTCCACTAAAAGTTTAACCTGAATATGTGCATATATTTTATTACACATTCGTGTATGCACACATTTAGAGGAGTTCAATCTATGTTTTGTGGTTTCATTAGCATTGATCCATATTCTTTTATCTACGTATATTAAGGATCTCTACTTTGAAACATATCCATTGAGTATATAGAACTTGTGTTGTTCATATATACTCATATGTCTTTATATTCAATTATTTATAATTATGATGGTTGTCATCAATTACCAAAGAGAGGAAGATTGGAGTATGTTAACCCACCATTGTGAGTTAATGGTATGTTATGGTAATTAATGACAATCACATTGTGGAACTAACATTTTTTATGAGTTGGGTAATTAGGTTATGTTCCAAAATGATGGTGACTTGGGATGACATCATGAGTTGATCGGCATCAAGTCAAAGTTCAAGAAGAGGATGCATCATGTGTTGATGCACATCAAGATCCTGAAGAAAAGATGATCATGAGTTGATCATCAAGTCAAGAGAAGATCTATCATGTGTTGATGGAAGTCAAGTGAAGGATGCATCATGAGTTGATGCATATCCAAGTCAAGAACTTAGAGTAAATAAAACCATCATTTGTTGATGGAAGTCAAGTGAATAATGCATCATGGGTTGATGCATATCAAGTCAAGGACCCGAACTTGAAGTAAAGACGTGTGTTATCAAGTTTCAAGTGAATGTGCAAGGCAAATGTATGACTAGCTAGGCTAAGGATGTGTTCCTAGTATTTTACCGGTCTTGGTGTTTGGTTGGAAGACCAGATTGCTAGTATAGGTTGACATACTATTAAGATAGGTCTTGCCTAGTAGCTTGAGTTAGTCATGTGTTGATAGCTCTTAATGCTTGCTCTAGATCTCGTTAGCATGTTGCCGATATTTGCGAATGTGTTTTGCAAATGGTCGTAGCTCATGCATAATCCTTGTAGCATGTGACTTTAGTTTGTGAATGTGTTTTGCAAATGGTTTAAGTTCATGTACCATATTTCTTGTGGTGTTGATTCTAAAAGTCGGCGAATGTGTTTTGCGACTTGTTGAAAATCTTGCCTTTAACTCTTGTTTGCATCGTGCATCAATTGGTAAAAGCGTCTTGCGAAATGAGTTGAAACGTGATGTGTAATTTGTTTTGAAAATTGGTATGACCGCAAGTGATAGGCGGTACTACCGCAGGTCGGTAATACCGATATTTACATGGCGGTACGTATTTTCTAGAGAGCATGTTTTTAAGTGTTTTTGATCCTCTCTGAAAATCGAAACGACCGCATTTGAATTGCGGTACTACCACAAGTCGGTGGTATCGAAATATAGATGGCGGTACGTAAACTACAGGGAGTGTGTTTTTGAGTTTTTGATCTTCTTTGATAATCGGTACGACTACATTTGAACTGCAGTACTACCGCAGGTCAGTAGTACTGAAATATAGACGGTGGTACGTAAATTATAGAGAGTGTATTTTTTAGAGTTTTGATCTCCTTTGAGAATCGGTATGACTGCAAATTTTTAAGTGGTACTACTAGAGTGCCGTAGTACCTATTTCTAAGTGGCGGTATATTTTTTTTTTCCAAAGAAGGTGTTTTTCTGATATTTCTTAAGCTCTGGAAAATTCTACCGCTGTGATATTAGGAGAATATGGGGTTTTCACGTTATTTTGAAAACCTGGTGTAATATCACAATTTTCTGAGTTGGAAAAATTCACCATTTGAATTTTTATTGAATTTTATTAAAAGCTTAATATGGACTTTTAATATCAAAAGGATTTAATATGATTAATCCTAACAGCAACAATTGCCAAAACTATTTTATTTGGATTTTATGTGCTTAGATATATTTATAGAATTTTCTAGAATTGTTTCGAGTTCATTTGCTATTTTCTAATTGCTATTTGGATTTTCTGTATTTTCTAAAATAGAAAACCTATTTGAAATTCCCCGAGACAGTTCCGGGTCGAATCTCTCTGGCTCAGCTCCTATTCCCGCACGTGGCCTAAGAAGCGGATTTCAGCCCAGTCGCGCGTCCGCGCAGCCCATTCGCCTCACCGCTTCGCAGTCGCCGCCAGGTGGGACCGCCTTGTCAGCGCCGTGCGACCGCGTTGAATCCACATGCGCCACGTGCTCGGGACCACCTGCCAGCGTCGTCGTCTCCGCTCGTGTTTCCGATCGGGACTGTAGCACCACCGCCGATTTTTGTTTTGGAGTCCGTGTAGGGTGCATCTCTCGGGGCTATATAAGACCCGAGGACCCTCAAAAGGGGCGCCCCGAGATGCGTTGCCCTCGAAACCCTAATCATCGTTGTCGAAGCACCGCCAAAAGGGTCCATAATTGCATTTTTGGATCCCAACACCTGGGTTGTGGGCCGGAAGCCCACAACACCAAGGCCCAATTGAGCAACCGGCCAAGGGGTGGGGGCAGCTAACCCTAGGCCACTCCTTTCCCCTCGTGCCACCCCTCCTTTCCCCCCTAGCAGCCACCACTTCCCCTCTTCCCCACGTCCCTGTCTTCCCTGGTGGCGCCTCTCTCCAACCTGGTGGTGCCCCTCTCCATCTAATGCTCCTCCATTGATGCCGGCCAAGAAAAAAGGAGGAAGCCTCCTTCGAGTGCTGCTGGCCAAGGGAGAGAAGGAAGAGGAAGTGTTCGTGGGGATTGTTCAGCGAGTTTGTTTAGCTAAATAATTCTCTTGGTTCGATGTTGATTAGAGAATCGTTGAACTATTGTGATTGGAATCAATAATCTGTACCCTGTTTGCTCGTTAGATTTCACATAGTTAAAGACAGAATTGGAGGTTAGGGTCTCCTAGATATTTGTGGGGTTTGTCTTCAGCTTTCTATCGGTTCTGATATCACCCAATTCGGAATTGTATTTTGGGATATACATTAGTTTCTTTACTGCTATCCAGAAATCCTGACGAGATTACAACGGTCGTCTTGTTTAAGAATAAAGGTTCTGTTAATGGCCGGTTCAGAAAGGTCTCCCAACACAACTTTCATAGGAAATTCTATTAGATTTCTAGATTGATAAAGATCATGAATTTTGGTTCAGCCATTTTAAATATATAGATTTTCTTGTACTGTTGTTCCTTCAGTCTGTCAGATTCTGACTTTAAGTTTTAAACTATAAATTAGATCCTGGTAATGGAAGAATTAGAGGATCTCGCCAACTAAATTATTGTAGATAATTTTTTTATATTTCCAGAGAGTCTTAGAACATTGAATTTGGATATAACAAATAAAAGTTACGAAATTCCCAAGTCAGTAGTACCGAAGATGACAGAACAGTCTTCGGGATTTAAAACAAAGGCTTAGATGGGATAATTTGTACTTTCGGTAACCTGAGAAGTTGTAGATATGCTTGTATAGATTCCAAGAAAGTTGGATTCATGACTTTTAGAGTTTTGACTCAAAAGTTATGGATTTTCCTTTGATAGCTGTATGTTTGGACAGATTGGGATTTGGGAGTGTATCGGCTAAGTCTCGGGTTGCGATTAAGAGCGATTGATTTTAGTTTGTTCCATTTCTATGTTGTGCACTTTTGAATGGTATATTTAGTATACTGTACGGTTGTCAGGTGGTGGTGAGTACCGGGGTTAAAGCCTTCCCGTCGTCATATTCCTCTCGCGGTTGAGGCAAGTGCAAATAGTATAGAATGAATTGGGATGTAGTATTCATGATAAATGTCATGGTTTACTTCTATGCTATTATCGTGGAATGCTATTTCTCTCATGTTGGAATAAGATTATGAAAATTCATTTGCATCATGGCATTCATTTCTGATTCTTGGACTACTTGGTAGCCAAGCCTTGTTTCTTTTGAGGTCCCCGTCATACATTGGATGGGCATGAGGTCCACGTCATGTATTGGACGGGCATGGGTCCCCACACTCATGGTGTGTGGGCTTGAGATCCCTGTGCCTAAGGGCACATTCTTGAGTATGCATCGACGAATGCATACTACTCGGCATTACCGGTAATTGCAAAGAAGGAAGAAAGAGCATTTTTGACATATGCATTGCATACAAGTATATGAGATTCATTTATGGTATCCTTGCAGATGTTCACATGAGGATTTGATATCTTTATTTGCGGTTCGTGATGTTTTGTCTATTATCACTGTTGTACTTTGCTGAGTCGTGGACTCACGCTTGTTGCTGTTATTTTCTTTTAGGTACTTCGCGAGGCAACGACATGCATGGGAAGGGGTAGTTTGCTGCACTTCACTTATATTCACTCATGACAAATAAATTAGATTGTTACATAAATCACATGCTCTTGCTATTACCTTTATGTTCCAGATTGTGTTCATCTTTCGCGGTGATTGATTTATTTGTAATCGTGGTAGCCAAGTATTATGGTTGATGTTTCAATTGATGCTTTAGTCTTAGCTTTTGATTTATTAATTATATTTGATAGAGTAACATGAATGACTTGATTAGTCTTACATCCTCGTATTTCTGATGAACCTTAATGATTTAGATTTAATTGATAAAGTGCTGCTCTCATTGTGTACCTTTATTCATTTGGTTCGGTTTTGGATGAGGAACAGCATGAACCGTGCCTAGGTATTTATTAATTGATTTATGGCAGTCTTTAACCTATCTATTTGTAGCTTGTGCTAGTTCTTGTTGATTAGAATTAATTCATTCGTAATTTTATGTTTTACTAAAATTATTTTAGTAAATTGAAGTAAAATGATGTTGTAAGATCGTTTAGTAGCATATTAGGCCCTATGTTGGGCCGGGGTGTTACAATCGTGCTGCGGTACTACCGATTTCTAGTTGACGGTAGTACCGTAACTTTATTAGTAACGGCTAGTTCATAGCATTAAATGCTACTATTTCGACCATTGAGCGGAAAATCGGTGGTACCGGGTTTCAATGGCGGTACTACCGCAATCCTGATTTTTTTCAGAAAGTTTGTTCCAACGGTTAGTTTTTCTTATGTGGGTATAAATACCCCTTGTGGTCGGTTGGAGACAAGGTTGCTTGTGCCATATTCTTTTCTATGAACAAAGAGCAAGCTTTCTACACTCTTATGTGCATGTGTTGCACTTAATGAGCTTAGAGAGTGAAACCCTAAGTGTATGTGTTGCATTAGGTAGTAGATTGTGTATCCATTGAGCTTAGACACTTGATTCGTTCAAGTGAGTGTCTCCGTCTTGTTACTCTTAGTGTTTGCCGACACCTAGACAGCTTGAAGGAGTTGCGTCGGTGATCTTCTGAAAGAAGGTTGTGAGAAGACTCAGGCGGTTGTGAGTGGTTTGGTACTCGCCATCTCGGAGTGGAGGAAGAGCAACCCCAAGTGGATTGAGGTATTGGTTCAAGTTGTAAACCGGTCCAAGTGGTTGGACTTACCTCGGAGGTGTTGGCTCAATTTGTGGAGACGGTCCAACGTGGTTGGGCTTACCTCAATGTGGATTAGGGGAAAACATCCTTATGTCATCGTGGTTTGCCTTCTTGTGCTTTACTCTATTGTAATTTACATTTATAGAATTAAATTGTTTATATGTCTTTGTATGATCGTTATCATTATCAATAGTCTTATATCATTGGTGCACTTAGTCAAGACTAGTTGATTTAGGTTTTAATTATATAAAACCAAATTGTTGTTAGTTTCCACATTAGAAATCGGTTTAAGTCAAAAGGCTTTTAAAACCGCCTATTCACCCCCCTCTAATTGGCCTCCTCGATCTTACATGTGCAGTTGGGTATTTGTGGGAGGGGGTCATGGAAAAGACAGCTGCATGCAGCATACTTGCAGTTGGGTCGAGTAGATTGCGTTCTATGGGTGTGCGTGGGACCAGCGGAGGGACCGATTCGGGGCTATGTGTCGCCGCCAATTTCCTGCAAGTGAGAGGGGAAAGGGAGGACTGTCCTTTTTAGTAGTAGAGATTGTATCAATGCTACTCGTCTCTCCGGCACAACCACCTCGTAATTTGTGCTTATGATTTTATCATATAGGCATTTTAGTCATTTTTTTCTGGAAGACAATTACCTTTGTACATGTGCTTTCTTCAAAAGTGGCAAGTGTTTTAGAATGGAGAAAATATGAGAAGACCTAATGAGTATGCAAGGCAGCAGGGCTGGATCTATAAACAGTCGACCCAACTGGGCTCTAGACTCATGTCTAATGATTTTTACCGTGAGTTCTAGGGCTGTACATACCCAGTTCCAGCCAGTTTGGGGCGAAAACCCAACCCAGCCCACAAACAAACAGGCCACACGGCTTGGGCCAAGTGGTTTCTATGGGTTGGACGGGTTGCAGGCAGGCATGCGCAACAGCTAGCTAATGGAGCAAAGGAGGGGATGAGCTCACCTTCCCGACCACAACCATCCCTACGGTGGCGTCGACACTCCACGGTGAGCTCCAGCTTCCTGCTGGGCACTCCAAGGCCGCCGGCCGGCGCTACCTCCCCTCCTCTCTTGCCCTTCTCCTCCCCCAACAAGATCCCGTAGCCGCCCATCCGCACGAGCATGCAGTGGAGGAAGCAATGGCGGATTCAACCATAAGCGGTCAACCGATGGTGCAACTGTTAGCTTTAACAGGATTGAACTAATAGCTCAAAGAACTAGCACATTCTTTTTATTTTCTTCTCATATTTTACTCACACGTAATAGAGTACCATGCTCTTGCTTATAAAGTATCAAGACTCAACAACACAAATGAAATAGGACTAAGAATCGGCAATCATGCAGACTTGGACACGACAATCAACAAAAGGAAACTAAACAAAATGGTTAAACTCTATCATTCACTCCCTAAATCTTGTTGTTTCTCCTTCTTTTTCGTAATCCGATCTTTCATCTCTAGGACACACAGCCACGTACTCGGACTGGGAACTCAGCTGTCAGTTGGACTCGACTTCAATTTGGCTCCTGCGCACTCGGCCGGAAACGGTGACATAACTCAAACATATCATGCACTCTTACTCATTGGGGCGGTCGGTGTCAACTACGACTTACCCAACTTGTATTCGACTCAGAATGGCAAACACATCTCTTCAACGTCCTGGACTCAACTCGGGATGGTGAACACGTCTCCTCAACGTCTCGGACTCAACTCTTCGTACTCAACTCAACATCAGAGCAGCTCCAGTTTGTCTTCAACATCTACCTCAATTAAATGTGTCTCGGATTTCTCCTTCATCAGTTTACAGCATTCGGAAGCGAAGTGCTCATAGTCCTGACAATTATGGCATCTCACCTTTGCCTTGTTGAACTTCCTATTGCGTCTGCCAGCCTACTCCTCGTGTACCTTGAGCCTTCCCTAGCGTTGCCACAGTTCGTGAGACAATTCTCGTGTACCTTCAGCTTTCTGATCAACTCATCCACGGTCATGGTTTTAAGATCGACAAATTGTTCAATGGTAGACACGATTGGAAAGAATCGTACGAGGACACCATGGTACTGCTGCTCCCACTACTCGTCGGCGTCGTCAGAGATAGAACAGGAGATGGGTTAGATGATATATTTTTTCAAAGGTTACAAAGTGGACACACACACAATGCACACCCTACTCGCACCACCACAACTCGGTCCTCGGGTTTGATGGTTTTAATGGTGACCTGACCTGGCCAGTACAAAACCTTCAAATGTGGTTTTGGCTTGAGCTGGTTTGGTGGGTTGAGCGGGTCAGACCCGAACCATCAACACCCCTAGCGGGTTCTATGGAAATGAATAATCTAATAGAACTATTAAGAAAATTATATCAAGAACACACTAAAGATGTGTGTTTAGAGGAATAACATCCCAAACACACTCAACTCCAACATGACATCACAAAGAACAAACATTCTAGAAAATAACACTCACGGGGAATATTATATTACAACATTTTCAAAATAACATGAATACCCCTCCCTTCCTCCAACTCCATCTCCAGCCACGCAGCACCTCCTATCATGTTCCCTCTTTGCTACATCCAGGCCTCAGCATCTTGCCCATCGGCATCCTAACGATCCATATCAATGAGATTTGGGAGCACCAAAAGCTCCAACAGGGGTAAGATGGCCGGATCTAAGCGAGCACTGCACAATGGCTACAGATCAAGGGGCACACACAAGTAGCAACCCACGAGCGTGCGGTCGAGTCTAGACCGGTGATTGAGTTTGTGTTTGTGTGTTGAAATGGCGGTGTTCAGAGTCTGTGTTAATTGTGTGTTTACCTTTTTCCTTCCATTCAAAACATTCTAAGGTCAAAAGTTTCTTTTCACCCATAGGAGTATTATTTTTTGGAATTTCTGCTATTTGCGACGTTGTTTTGAAGTCGAGTATGTTTATGATATTATTGCTCTAAATACACATCTTTATAGTGTTACTGGCCTAAATTTCCCTATATTATTTATTGGGCTAGAGATAGGTAGATATTGTAAGCTCCGACCATACACCTTTGTCACTTCGAGGTGCCAATTTATGGTCCATTTGAAACGCGGGGATTTCATAAGAGTTTTGATAAACACAACTCAATTCAAGCCCATGTGTGCAACAACACGTAGGAAATGCGTACGGATGAGTCCATCTGCTCGCAGATAAGGTACACTCCTACATGGGGCCGTACATGATCAAAGGAAGACTTTTTAAATAATACATTTTTAATAGAATTGTATAAATAAATATTTATTTGATAAAATTACAAAAATAAGCTTTTGTCGTTATTTCGAATGGCGACAGGAGCCCTGTCACCATAGAAACAGTGCAAAATACCTATGTCTCCATTTGGAATGACGATTTTCCTAAATCGTCGTTCGAAATGGCAACAGAGACCCCGCTAACCTCTGTCAACCTTCGAAATGGTGACACAATCTCCCCTATAATAGGCCCACAAAATTCACCCAAAATTTAATTTTATTCAGAAAAAAGAGAAAGAGGAGAGGGAAGGGAGAGAAGTATAGAGGAGGAGGAGGAGAGGAGCTAGCGAAGCGTTGTTCATCTAGTCGTCCACTTTGTACGTAATTTTTTAATTGAATGGATTAGATAGTTTTATATGTATGGTTACATAGTGTATTATGATGTAGTACATATGTTTAGGTGTGTAGTTTTGTTTTAGATATGCGGTTAATAGTGTAAATCTTGTTTATGGTGCCGTAAGTTGGATATGTTGGACGCAATCAATTTCAAAATTTATTACGATCGAGGAACTATTTTGCCGGGTCCTAAGGGGGTTGATTTGCGTTATTTAGAAGCGTACAAAAGGTGTTGTGATGCGGTGGTTGTATTACAACTTTGAGTTGGATCATGCTCTGCACGATCTAAAATTGAGCTGCCTTGTTACCCGGTCACCACAGGGCACACATTGCGAGTTATTGTAGCTCAAAGGAACGAGGTCATGGCAATCATACCAAAGCATGGCAAGGGATCATAGGTGGGATTTGGTCCTTCTAGCCTAGGCATATGCCAAGACCATGCCTGTATTTGTGGCTGATCAAGGGGAAGTTGGTGGTAATGCCGAAGAATTTGGGGACTCCAGCCACAGCACGCCGCACACAACGGCCGATGGATGGGGAGTTACCGATGTCGCCAATGAAGACGAGATCGAAGAAGCTCCTTTGTTCTGGGAAGCTAGTAAGATTACTGATGAATGTGAGAAATTTGAAATCCTAGTCTAAAGGATGGCGCTTGAAGACTTGGACTACGAGGTATTGTCGGAAGATGAAGGTTCGGATGATGAGGATGGTAGGGAACAACAGGTGATTCCATCCGAGAAGAACACCTACCAATTCGACAACCTCATCGTGGACAAAGGATCCCGTGTACAGTGGGAGTACCACCTAAATGAGGTCAGCCAAGGCGCCATGTACAAATGCAAGGAGGCGGTCCAAGAAGCTGTGAAATTCTGGGCCTTGTAGCTGCGAAGCACATTCACGGTAGTGAAGTTTACGTTGGTGATATGGCCTAGAGGCAATCGTAGAAATGATTGTATCACGTCTGTGTTTATGAGATAAAATAAATGTTATTATGTTCCTTGGATTAATTATCATTTATAAAGATTAACAAGTATGTGACTTGTTGGTGAATTTCTTTAACTTATATGATGTCATTCTAAATATATCTCTGGTCAAAACACCAGTGACTTATCGACCAGTACATGTATTGATTAATGATCATGTTTCACCGGTCATAGATATGAGATATTGAATCAATAATGTGAACACATATTAGAGAACATGGTGTAGGATTGACCCACCTTAAGACATTATTGAGATTGTTATGATTTTATATGTCATCAGTTGGTCTCAACCAATGATGATGTACAATCCTTAGAACTGAGATCAGCATGGTTTTCTACACGTGTAATAATACACTTAGAAATTGTCAAATGCTACTTCGTAACTAGGTAGTTATAAAGGTAGCTTTCGGGTATGCTATGAAATATGCGGAGAGATATCTTTAGACCCTCAATGTGGTCGGATAAAGAAAGTGTATGGTTGTGTCACTAGTGGTCGAAGAGTCGACCACATGAAGTTATTCGTCACTTGACCGAGAAAGTATTGAACGGTCCATAGATGACAAAATATATCACCTGAAGTTCAACCAGATATCGTGAAACAAAAGAAGAATACGCAAGCAGGTCGTTCAATCCGACCACATATGAACTGGTCGTATCGAGATACAAACTGTTTGTAAACTGATCGGACATGATCACTAACTAGTCGTAAGGAGTTATGAACTAGTCATAACTAAATATGAACTAGTCGTACGGAGATACGAGCTGGTCGTAAGTGATAAAGACCTGGTCGCAGATCGTATTACATAAGGTTCATCCGATATAATATTTATATGTGTTCAGAAATCGTTATGTCCTATTAGAAACTGCTAACAACTCGTGGTCTGAAAGGAGTTTTGAGTTATAGCCGATTGTGCGTGAACCTACAGGATCGCACACTTAACGGGTTAGAACAAATAAGATCAGATAGAATCCGTTATGGGCTCTTTATAAAGGGATGTATGGGGATGTTGGTAAGTAGGAGAGTTGCTCCACCGAAACCATAGCCGCCATCTTCCCGAATGCCCTACCGTGCGCGCTTGTGCTAGCACACCAGCATACGTCGTTTCACCTCTAGACGTGTGGACACCGTAGAGGTGCTGCTGCGGTTGTTGCTGTGCTGATCGAGGACGATCCACTTCCTACGCAAGGAACGTGATAGGTTGCTAGAAGAGATTATCGGTGCTGAGGGCGTTGGACAATCAACTACGACCACCACATCGACGCACTTAACGTTGGATCAGGCTGCCCCAACTCTTTTTCCACTGCACTGCGTATCTAGTGGTAACGATCTATGATCTCTTATTTGCATGGTTTCTGGTTTACATGGTAGAATTTTTGAATTGCCAGCTAGTGTAGCCTACCCTAATCCCTTCAATCTAACCCAATATGCTGCGACGTGAAGTGCGAGATAGCGGAATGCCCTTGGCGAGTGCACGCATTCCAGCCTAAGTGGGACACCAACTGGAAATGCTCTGTAGTAGTCCCTCACACATGTGTCGTCTCTGAATCAATGCAATCCCATAAGAACATGTAATAAGACTTCAATGTGAATGTCATATATGGCGAGATCGTGGATAACTTGGATTTCGAGCCACGGTCCATCATTCAGGCAATAGAGTCAATGTTCCAGTACGCAATCGGTTATGCTAAGGCGTAGAGGATAAAGTAGAAGACATTGGAAGCAAGGGTCGGTACATTCGAGGACTCCTACCATAGCCTACCTGGACAACTCTGGATCATATAGGACAGGAATATCGGTACTCATGTCGCCATTGAAGATTTGATGCATCTGAAATTCACCGGGAAGTGGGTACTGAAGCTAGAATTCTTCGCCTTCGGTGCATGCTTCAATGCATTCCGGCATTGACATCTGATCTTGTATTTGGATGACACATTCCTGACTGGGAAGTACAAGGGCAGATACTTACTGCAATTGCGACAGACTGGAACAACTAGGTTCTTCCCGTGGCCTTTTCATTCGTCAAAAGTGAGGACATCGACAACTGGTTGTTGTTTCTCAAGAACATAAACATTTTTGTTGTACAGGGCCGTCCTAACGTATGCCCCATACATAACCGGCATGTAGGACTGTTGAGTGCAATAACTCAACTACAGCGAGGGCAACTCGAGCCACTTCCATGGGTGGATCTGCATAGTTGGTGGTGCATAAGGCACATGGGTGTAAACTTTTATAAGCAGTTTCACGACAAGAACTTGATGAACCTTTTCAAGCGGGTGTGCAACCCGAACTAGCAGAGAAAGTTTGATGCACTCTGAAAAACTTTGGATGAGCGAACGAGGGTGCACCGAAGGGAGGCAGCGAGGAAGCCCGCCACAAGTGCTGAAAATCTCCCCAAGTCATTGCCCCAGTTACCCACAGATGGTCCCAATTTGACAAGGAAGACCGACAGGCAGGAGAAATGCTTCTCGGACTGGATCGAGCACGAGCCTAAGGTGAAGTGGTCATTACTACAAGACAAGAATGGCGCTCGGTATGGTGTCATGACAACGAATCTAGCTGAGGTGTACAATTGGGTCATGCGCGGCGCGAGGTGGCTCCCTTTGATTGGTATTGTAGAGGTAATTCTTTATGGTACCACAAAATACTTTGTTGACCAAGTACATGGAGGAGAAGATTAAGAAGGGTGAGATGCATAGGGCACTCAAGATTGTTACAAGGGAGCTTCGCTTCAAGATACTTTGCAAGGAGACATGACGCCGCGGGACGAACCTTAAGAGGATCATCCATAAGCGCATGACTGGCCGCACTTGTTGCATATGCACTTGCAATAAGCCACTTCTTCTGCATATGCCATGCTCACATGTGATGGCCGCATGTTTCACGTTGAGGCAGCATTCCAGCCAATACCTTTCTGAATATTTCACCAAGAAAGAGGTGATGCTAACATGAAGTGCAGAGCTGTAAGGTTACAGCGTGGTTGGCTATTTCGCAAGTCATCCTACGTGGTAAGAGCAAATCTGGGCCGCCGACATTGATAGGCTCAAGGGGACGGTTGGCCGACGCAGAGACGGTATATTAAGAACGACATGGACAAAGTAGAAACCGGACGTCGTACAAAGAAGTGTTATATTTGGAGGAAGTCCAACATACCTTCAAGTATTTCCATGCGAGAAATGAACAGTATAAAGGAGGGGTCAACAGTCCGGACGGGGCCGCGAAGACCTCATCTGACCTCTCCACTTGAGGCGAGCACCGTGGAGGTTGACATGGTGGACGTGGAGCTGGCGACCATGGGGATGGTTTATCTTTTTGAAATATGTTGTAATAAATGTTTTGCTTACTATCATTATGATTTGTCAAACAACTATGTGATGGTGTGTGTTCTATTTAGTTGTGTTGTCCGATGTACTGATGTTATATCGCGCATCAAATTATTATGTGTAACCTATATTCTACCGCCAATATTGTTTTTTACTACTTTATATTTCTGTTTCTTACTATGAATAATACCTAATTTTGTCTTCTGTTTACCACTACTTTCAATTTTTTTTTCTAAAAAAGATATGTCGCCAGTTGAATTAACGACGGGATCTTGTCACCAATTCAAATTGCGGCTTAAGTCTCTACCGCCATTTGGAATAGGCTTCTGTCGCCAATCCAAATGGCGACATGGTCATATCGCCATTTCAAACGGCGACAGAAGCTCATCTTTGTTATTTTATTAAATATATATTTATTTTTGTAATTCTTATAAAAATATATTATTTTTATAAAAAAATCCTCAAAGGAATCGTTTGAATCTTTGGAAAAGGTTAGATCATTGCTGGCCACTTGGTGTCCGCTGGATGCTATTAACGTGAGTAACCCAGCCTTAATTGCTCCAGCTCACACTGCAGCTTAATTAATTAGGAGTATACCATCGATCTTTGCCGAGCGATTGGCCTGGTTTGGATATCCTAAGGTATCTTCAATATTATTTTTATTATCATCTTTTAACTACAGTATATCAATAAAATTTTATATGGAAGAGAGAGAGCACAGCGTTTCTTTCTAAAGAGACTGACGTACACACGAAGCAAGATATGATATATTAATCTACTCTAAGTGATATGTAGATCCGTTTCAAAGAAAAATTATAAAATTTAAATGTTAACTATTAAAGATGCCCTAATGTATATACATTATTCGATCGATCCTTTGAGTGCTACTAATTGGCAAACCATCAACATCATTAAGAATCACTCATTTTTGTGAGGATTAAAATTTCCTTTCGAAAATCATCGGTCCTCCGTCCACTTAACGCCGGCGGGGACGCTAGAGAGGAGCGGGAGGGGCCGGCAACGGTCTAACGAAGATGCGGCCGATGGCTAGGGTTTCCTAGCGGTGACGGGATATTCTCCCATTTTCCATTACTGAACTGAAATAAAGAGTTTCTTACACCAAGTTCGAGGTAGATGAAACTAAAGATTACTCTTTTTACGATTATCAGACACTAGACCTCATAGCCCTGACTAATCGTAAAAGAGAGAGAGTTCGAAAGGAGGTAAAATCAGAGTATGAACTTATTACAGATCAAAGGAAATGCAAATCAGACTCAGGACACCACACGCTAGTAGCTTCATTGCTATCAACCTCCAGGTAACATCTCGACATCTTCATTCTGATTTCTGACCACGGATACCCTCCTGAGCATGTGCTTCACGCGCCAGCCGAAGCGCCGTCTGCAGCAGTTGATCAGCTCCTTTTTTTTTCCAACATCTCCTTGAACTCACCTTTGCTTAACCCTGCCCAAAGACGCGAGTTTGCACACATACCATATATATCACTTCATCAGGGGATCTGATAACCTTTTTTTTTCAAAGCAATCTCTATTACGCGATTTCCAAATCGCCCAGCAAACAGCAGAGAGGATGGCAACATGAGGCTGCTGTATATTAGGAAGAAAACAATGCATCCAACTAAAGAGTTGCCACAGATTAGTAGGTCTGCAATTTGTTCCAATACATCTCCCAGCAATACCCCAAATCACCTTAGCCACCTTACATGTGAAGAACAAGTGTTAAGCATTTTCATTTTGTTCACAAAAGTAACATTTAGGATCACCAGGCCACTTCCTTCTGAACATATTGCCTTTAGTCAAGGTAGCATTTTGAAACAACCACCACATGAAATTTTTAATCTTAAAGGGGTATTTTTGCCTTCCAGATATAATTAAAATTTGGGCCTAAATTATTATTACAAAGAGCTGTATACATGGATCTCATTGAATAACATCCAGATTTATCAAGAGCCAAAGATACAAAGCCATTATTTGTTTTGAGAAAGATGGGACTGTCCTCAGTTCATCTTGCAAACAAGCCCATTTACCAGCCAATTCAGAGGATACCCATCTTCGATTAGGGAAAGCCGTACTTTACCTAATCTGATTCACGAAAAAGTTGGCCATATAGTCGGATACCAGGCAGCTAGACCTAGCAATCTAGCATCGCTTGTTCAGTGCCAAAAGGTACTAAGATAATACTCCTGTGATCTGATTCAGTTCAAGAAAAAGATCAAGTTTAGAAGGGCTCGTCTGGTTTTAGAACTGGGCCGGCTTGATTAGACTAGGCTTCTGTTGACCCAATAGCTAGTTTTCTCATACAGTATCTCCGAATAGTTGGCCAGCAGTTAGGCCTTCCACAAGTGGCAGTGGCCTAGCTACTGGCACTGGCACTGGCCTGGCCTGTGAGGCTCTGATGTGATGTTACAAGTCGGGCAGGCCAAGTTATAACGTGTGACAGTGACACTGACGCCATTGCTACAGGCTAACACAGCTATAGGCTATAGCTGACACGAAGCAGCTGCACTACACTACCGTCATGTGGCAGACAGCAGTCAAAAGTCGGGCCTGACACGTGATTGTGCCATCAGAATTCAGATGCTCCTATCTGGCAATTGCATTGCGTGCAGGATCCTCATAGTTCATCATACATACTACTCGGTAGGTGTTTTTTTTTTGTGTTCCCTATTTTTGCCTTATTTATTTTATTTTCAAAATTAGCTCACCGGATAAACTAATTTCACAAATGGCCATTTTTCTCAGCGCCGACACGAATGACGCAAAGTGCCACCTCACATGCGCCATTTTTCTTAATCAGTGGGATTATTTTTGTTTCCTTCTTTTTGCTGAGAAAGCTTCTTATCATGAGTTCACCCATATGATTTTGTCCTCCACATGCGTGCACAAGACGATAAAGATAGGTCTAGAATTAGTAATGGAAATGTCACCTTTCGAGGGAAGAGTCCCTGAAAATGTATTGACATATGTCGCTACTCTGAAAATGCATGACATATGTCGCTACTCTTGCAGTTGCATGGTTAGTTATACGATCTAGCGTACGTGTACATGCGTGGTTACGTACAACATGCTGATATATAGGGCGAGAGACTCATCATCCGGTTCGATATATATGGATATCTCTAAGTTAACAAGCTAGGAGAGTACCACGAGTGTACAACATACTAGGTATTATCACCCGCGCTTGCCGATGTTTTTTTTTCCGCCTAATTATTACTTTTACTAGTGCCCTAGACTATGTATAATCTCCAAAGGGCTCCATAAAAATATGCCTTTCTTAAAACGATGTTTAAGGAAAGATGTTTTTTTTAATTGAAACAATGCATACTGTTTTATAAGCTTCCACCCTTTCAACGAAAAAGTGTATGATCAAAGCATCTCTTGAGTATTTAAGATCTAAGAGTTAATATTTTGATTAAGTTTGAACCGATGGCTAGATTTTTAGAGTTGATGTGGCACAATTAGAAGGACACTTTTATAGGCAATTTTAGATGTAAGGAGGATATCCAACTAGTTAGCTAGCTAGACGTGCATGCTAGCTAGCTAACTCAACAAATCTCTTGCATGCAGATACAGAATTGTAGGATCGAATACGACAATCAGAAGGAGGTGAATGATTGTAGTGCCTTCTTTTCGAGTTACCGAGAAGAATCTATTCTTGATTCAACTAACAGTTGAATACTACGTACTCGTACGAGGTTGCCATCTAGTCATAGAGGTCGAACCAACTCTGATCTGTTCCGCCAGCTACAGCTATTGTCGACAACCGGGTGAACAATAGAGGTTGTGATCGAAGACGGTGAAATTGATCTGGTCGAAGAAGTTGTGTCCACTTGGTAGAAAAGATTCGACTAACAGATTTCCACCCTCCGGCTCGGGAGATCACACACTGCAAAAACAAAAGCAGATCAAACACGATAGACGAGAACAAGTTGAAGACCTCTCGGAACAGGAACTAGTCAAAAACTTATCAACACGAGAGCTAGTCGAAGACAAAAGAACAAATCGAAGACGATGAACTAAAACAAGTCAAACACAATGCCCAGAAGCACAAACCGCCAGCGATGACTAAAATTCTTTGAAAATGACCTGATCTATTATTTCTCAATCATGTTTTGTGTCTACAAAGTGTTCTTACGGCACTCCTCAAACCCTAGCAAGAAAGCACCGAAAAGCTCTCTCTAGTGAAAGCCGCAAACCGCCAAAATCCCAAAAATCCTCCCACGAGTGTGTGTTACTCTTAACCTCTTCGACCTTTATGTGATAGGACCCTAAACCGTGTCCTTATCAACACGGACACATAATCCTATCTCTTTCGTGAAAAAGGAAACCGAACCCCTCAAATCACGGTAATATCTCTCAACCTTCCAATTATGAAAGCCTTCCATAACCCTTCACGCGTCGAAGCCTCCAGGATGGCACGTCCTGTAACTTCGACCACGCATCATGCATTCAACTTTGATCTCCATGTGCCCCAGTGTGAGCACGACCACCTTGTGACATACACAACCATATGAACCTTGGATTTCCCCATCCAAGTTCCAGTCTTCCTCATCATCGATCATGATCGTCTCCACGCTAAACTTGAATATGCAAAGATCAAAGAACGTTTTTCTGGCACAAGTTCTCCAACTTGACCAATATCAGTTTACACACGCATACCACACTATCATTTATCAATAAACACGAGCCAGATCAACCACGACCTAAAATTCCAACTTTTAGAAGAGAAAAAAAAAACAACTCGAGATCACTCTGTAAAACCGGCCTTACCACTGTGTACACATTGGTCCTACCGTTGGCCAACCAGATACGAGTACTCAAGGTACTCAAAGAAAACAAGACTTGAAGCATTCGAAGCGAATGACTACTTACTATAAACGTACGACCGCCGATCAGAAACCTACGACCACTGATCGCAAAGGCTACGAGCACTTAGCCCACGACTACAGATCACGAAGCCTACGACTACCGACCATGAATCTCACGACTACCGATCACGAAGCCTACGACTACCGATCACAAAGCCTACGACTACAGTCCATCGACCATCGACCAGGCATTGTAGCTTCGACCATCGACCGACCATCGTAACCCGACCATCGACCGATCCACGTAGCCCGACCATCGACCGATCATCGTAGCTTCGACCATCGACCACGCACTGCAGCATCGATCTTCGACCAGTCATTGTAGCTTCGACCTTCGACCAGTCACTATAGCTTCGACCATCGACAAGATCCGACTACTCACACTGAAAATCCAAAAATTGAAACTTTCACAACCGCAAATGTCAATACAACCCAAATGTCAATTATTCATCATCACAAAGTCTACGATCAGTCCATATGGCCTTTTACGACCAGTCCACCTAGTCTAACAGGAATTAAAAAGCTAGCGTATATGCATGCACAAACCATGATCAAGTAGTCATGTTGTTGCTAGCTACCAGCTAAATGTTACGGGTTTTAGCTCATTTATCACATTTTTAAGTGAAATAACAAAAATAGCATCCCCCAATAAAATGGAAAAATGGCACTCCTACCACGTGAAAATGCTGCGGCAGGGGCCTACAGTGCTCCCAATGCATGGTAGGCCATGTGACGGCGTGTCATTCAGCGGCAGGCGGCCTGTAGCGCATCCAAATACGGCAGGCCACCTACCGCTAACCCATAGTGCGGTAGGTCGCCTGCGCAAGGCACCTGTTGATCGTGGCAGGCCACCTGCCGCAGATTGGGTGCACGGCAGGTCGCCTGCAGCGACCTTTTTGAGCGATAAGGGTGTTATTTTTGTCATTTTATTTTTTTTTTGGTATTTCTGCTATTTCTCTTTAAAAACGTGCTAAATGGGAAGAAAAAACTCGCATGTTACTCACTGCTTGCCAACTTATCGCTGTGTAATTAATAAGCTAACTATAGCTAGGTCCAACACAACCCCTTATCCATGTTTTTCCATATATGAAATTACAATCATGCACTACTATAGAAAAATGTAATCACAGACGGTTCAAAATCATCACCACAGACAGTTTTTTGAACCGTCTGACTTTATGAGTTAGTGATACTATGTGATCATCACATACGGTTTTGAACCATCTGTAGAAAAGCTATCACGGATGGTGATAGTCAATTATCACAAACGGTTCTTGTGTCTAACTCTGTGATTTTACTATGCCGTAAACTACCAACCTAGCTACTGTTACTATGGGCATGTACAATACGAGATGCTTATATACGAGTGTTTAAAGAAAAGGAATATAGCTATGTCATCAAGAACCTATGTAAAAGTCATTTCCGTTAATGCAAGCATCTCTTTTGTAGGTGCTTAGATAATTATATTATCTATTGATTATATATAGTTATATACATAAACACATCTTAAGCACTCGTGCATAATCAAACATTCATGCTACAAAATCTCACGACTACCGATCACGAAGCCTACGACTACCGACCACAAAGCCTACGACTACAGTCCATCGACCATCGACCAGGCATTGTAGCTTGGACCATCGACCAGTCACTGTAGTTTCGACCTTCCGCCAGTCACTGTAGCTTTGACCATCAATCAGTCATTATAGCTTCAACCATCGACCAATCACTGTAGCTTCGACCTTCGACCATGCACTGCAGCATCGACCTTCGACCAGTCACTGTAGCTTCGACCATTGACAAGATCTGACTACTCACACTGAAAATCCAAAAATCGAAAATTTCACAACCGCAAATGTCAATACAACTCAAATGTCAATTATTCATCATCACAAAGTCTACGTCCAGTCCATATGGTCTTTTACAACCAGTCCACCTAGTCTAACAGGAATTAACAAGCTAGCGTATATGCATGCACAAACCATGATCAAGTAGTCATGTTGTTGCTGGCTACCAGCTAAATGTTACGGGCTTTAGCTCATTTATCACGTTTTTAAAGTGAAATAGCAAAAATAGCATCCCCCAATAAAATGGAAAAATGGCACTCCTACCACGTGAAAACGTTGCGGCAGGGGCCTACAGTGCTCCCAATGAATGGTAGGCCATGTAACAGCGTGTCATTCAGCGGCAGGCGGCCTGTAGCGCATCCAAATTGCGGCAGACCACCTACCGCTAACCAATAGTGTGGTAGGTCGCCTGCGCACAGCACCCGTCGATCGTGGCAGGCCACCTGCCGCAGATTGGATGCACGACAGGTCGCCTGTAGCGACCTTTTTGAGCGATAAGGGTGCCATTTTTGTCATTTTGTTTTTTTTGGTATTTCTACTATTTCGCTTTAAAAACGTGCTAAATGGGAAGAAAAAACTCGCATGTTACTCGCTGCTTGCCAACTTATCGCTGTGTAATTAACAAGCTAACTATAGCTAGGTTCAACACAATCCCTTATCCATGTTTTTCCATATATGAAATTACAATCATGCACTACTATAGAAAAAGGTAATCACAGACAGTTCAAAATCATCACCACAAACGGTTTTTTGAACCGTCTGACTTTTATGAGTTAGTGATACTATGTGATCATTACAAACGGTTTTTGAACCGTCTGTAAAAAAAAGCTATCACAGACGGTGATAGTCAATTATCACAAACGGTTCTTGTGTCTAACTCTTTGATTTTACTATACCATAAACTACCAACCTAGCTACTGTTACTATAGGCATTTACAATACGAGATGCTTATATACGAGTGTTTAAAGAAAAGGAATATAGCTATGTCATCAAGAACCTATGTAAAAGTCATTTCCGTTAATGCAAGCATCTCTTTTGTAGGTGCTTAGATGATTATATTATCTATTGATTATATATAGTTATATACATAAGCACCCCTTAAGCACTCGTGCATAATCAAACATTCATACTACAAAATAAGCACTTTATCTATCCTATGTGGTAAGAAATATTAGCTCTTTATAAAACACCTCTCTAAACACCTGCATTGTGCATACTCTAATGGACATGAACCAGTACCAACTAGCAAACTATACTAGTAGGAGGATAGTACCAACTACCAAACAAGCTACTGCTACTAATGGACATAAACTAGTTCAAAGCAAGCGCGTGAGGCAACAAATAAGTAGTCTTAAGTAGTAGCAAGTATGCTCAGCACCAGACTGTTTGGCGCCAAGTTTCGGTCAACGCCAACAGGGCTGGCGCTGAACACCTGCCGACGTGGATGGCGCATGTGAGGTGGCACTTTGCTCAGCTTGCGCTGAGAGCGTCATTCGTGTTGGTACCGGGGCTAATTCTGAAATTAGTTTTTCCGGGAAGCTGATTTTGAAAATAGAATATTAAAAAAAAGGCAAAGTAGGCACGCAAGAAAATACACAGGGTAGTTCATACCATCCTGTTTTCGACCTGTATATCCAGGCCGCTGGGTGAGAGATCAACGGCTCAGAGACGTCCTCCTAGATCAATGGGGATTTTTTTTTTTTTTTGCTAGGGAGATCACTGGAGATTCGGGTCATTGTTATTTGTCGACCAGCCTACGATGATGCAGATGGAGCCGTGAGGTCATTGTTCATATAACGTCGAGGTCGGAACAACCTCAGTCTCAGTCTGAATTAGTAGGTGACTTTGGCATGTAAATCTAGCAGACAGGCGTAACCCAGGCCAGGTCACGGACCAAACAAGCCTGAGAGACCGACATGTACACAGTCCTATATCAATCACAATGGTATATCCTGATTTGATTGATAAGAAGGAAGGGAGAAAGAAATAGCCGGCCAGATACTGACAGTGAGTGTGTGGTGCTGAGGATACGTCCATCTCCACGCCTGACCTGACGCGTACATTCAAATCCATATCAGCAGCAGCAGCAGCAGCAGCAGCAGCCTCCTATTGGATTTGGACCCATGTGGACGCAGCGACGCTGCTCTCCTGCCTGCCTCCCTGCCATGCGCCGTCGGCTCACCACACAATGCTAACAATATCCCTACACTGGTAATGGGATCGATGGCATCCCTCGAGCCTCAATCGTCCATCTTGAATTTCCACTTGTGCTTGTGCACGTGCATGCATCCATCCTCAAAATTAATCTAGATTAATTTTGACTACCAAGGTAACGCAATCTATTATACTGTAAGAGTTTTTTTTATACGATACACTCAATTTAATACATGTCATGCATTCTTGTTTTATCTAATGGTTCAGATTAGTTAGAATTTAGTTATACTATATCGAGTAGAATAAGTAGTAGAATCCCGAGAGATGTAGAATTGTAATTGTCCATACGAGGATCATTAGTTAGGATTTAGTTATACTATATCGAGTAGAATAAGTAGTAGAATCCCGAGAGATGTAGAATTGTAATTATCCATACGAGGATCACATAACACAATACCAATATTTTTAACTCTAGTTGGAAAAGTCTATAATGCCCTCACGAAATAATTATAAATACAAATAAAAGTCTATTACGCTATTAACAAATCAAAGGTCAAATTTGATTTATACTACCATTGTATACTATTAGTATAATGTACCGTAAAATTTCTCTAATATAATGTCTATGAAATGTAAAGGTAAGTTTGGAATGCGAGAATTTCACAGAAACTTCGTAGGAGTTTCACAGGAAACAATTCAGTTCTCCCATGAATCCAAATAAAATCCCATGTTCAAGCAGGACCACCTGTCAGTGAGTGTTCGCAACGATTCTGTGAGGCCAGTTCATCTTTAGTCTGCATTTTATCATAGTCAGGTGCTACTGGTTAGTAGAGTCCATTGGGACCTATGGTATGTGTACATATTAAGGCCTCATTTTTTGTGTGTGGCTATTCCTGTGTTTTTTTCGCATCCGTGTGTTTTCCACTCCTACATTCCAAATAGTCCCAAACAACGAGTCTTTAACAGGTAAGGGTAATACTAGTTTTTTTTTTCACGGCAAGAGTAAGACTCTGGCGATGGCAGCCAGTGCAACATCTAACTATCCCCTTTTTTTTTTTTTTTGCTTCCCTGCTATGTCATGTCACACACGTTGCAACTTGCGTGAAGACGCCACGACTTGGGCCGAACATCTCATGTGCTCTCTCATGTGGCAAGCCTTGGATCGAATCCACGGAACAAGAAAATGGCGCGCTAGCCAGGGTTCAAGAAGTATCGCACTGTAGCACTACAATGCAGATAATCCAATCTAGAATAGTAGCATGTTTGTACTTCGAGCACACATGTCTTTCAAATATCACTATGAATGAATGAATGAATGAATGAATGATTGCTAGATGCCTATATTGTCACTATGAATGAATGAATGCTTGCTTGATGCTTATGTTGTCATGTATTGATGAAACTTTCATATGTCAGTTTCAAAGTGTGCGTCCCAACTTCCAAGTTGTCTGGGATTAGCTCTAGAATCTAGCAAGAATCAAGCTCAACTGAATTCAGAATCTATTGCGAAATGCAATCACTGCACTGGCACAAAAGTTGCAAGGATAAATAGATCAATGACATGAGCTGAATGGTACAAAAAGACCGAATGGGCAGGCCAAATTTTGGGCAGCAACTATGCAGGTACTGGCCATGCTCTAACCGACAACATCTTGGCTGGTCAGGTGCTCCATTGCCAGACCTTCCCCTCCACCGGAGCTCCTCTTCAGCTCCTCGTACATCTCCTCGATCATCGGCTTCCACAACCGAACTCGTGCGTTTATGAACCAGTTCGACACCTGACAACACGAAATCACTCAGGAGTGAGGGTCAGACACGAACTGTTTCGAAAAAATATACACCTATTCGCCCTACCTCCGACAAGAAAACTGCACAGATCCTGAAGCAAATGCTGGCAAGAATATGCTCACTGGTCGAGTTGTAATTCACTTTGGAAGAAAATTAATCCTCTTTCACTTAGAAATAAACTTGTACCTGGTTCCTGCTGAGGCCGCTTCTTGCAGCCAGCATGTCCTTCTCACTGTCCTTGGGGTACCTGAACAAGAACACCAATCTGATGAATAATATTGTTTCATAAACGCGTTGATCAATGATGCAGCAAGATCACCATCAGCCATGACTTGGATCGATCGGCGAACTTACGGGCGGAGGAAGTTCTCGAACATCCACGCCTTGAGCACGGCGACGGACTTCTCCGGCAGGCCGCGCTGTGGCCGCCAGCACTGCTGCTCGCCACGCCGCAGCTGCTGCACCACCCAGTGCTTCTGTATGAACGCCGACTCCCAGCTCCGCTCCCTCTCGCCCGCCGCCGCCGCCATCACCAACGACTCCCCGAGGTTAGGCCTGCTCGCCGCCGCCACCATGATCTCGCCGGTGATCTGCCGTCTCAGGCCGCTGTACATCACAGACACGGCGCGGTGCGCAAACGGGGCGCAGATGGTGCCTGACTGCATCAGGCTGTTGAATTTAGCCGTCGTGCTCTGGATCTCATCCAAGCATTGGTTGTACTTCTGATCCATCTGCACACCATCGAAGATCAAACTAATGTAATGCACATTCATAACTATGGAATTTGCTCTAAAAATGTGCTTTGAAAAATGGGTAGACACTCACTAGCTGAAGCATCTTGAGGAGCTCGCTCCTGACCCTCTGGGCCTCCCCCCACGGCGCGCTGGCGTCGCCGCGGTGCGGGTGCTCCTCGGGGAACACTACGAGCTTGTTGTTGGAGCTCACCACGGACGCCACGCCCGCCGAGCAGCTCGATGCCTGCAGCGACGGCCTCGTGCCGCTGTCGACGCCACTGGTCGAGTAGGCGGCGGCCTCCGGGACGCCGTCCAGGACGCGGCCGACGACGTCGTTGAGCACCTGCTGCACCACCACCGCGTACCGCGAGCGCGCCACCAACACCGCGAAATGCGGCGGTCTGGAGCGCGCTTGCGGATAATACACTTGCGGCAGCTCAGATTCCACTCTGCTTATGTGAGTCAGGCCAGAGCGGCTTGCCTCCGACGAGCAATGGTCGGCGGTGTTCACCATGCTGTCCGAAGAGGACTTGGAGCACAGGCTCAGCGACAGCTCGCTCGGCGCAGCGGTGGAGTGGCTGGCAGCGGCGAGCGGGTAGTGGAAGCCCGCCGCCTCGGGTGGTCCTGCGAGATGATACGACCCATGGACAGAGACGGTTCTTGATCCGTCGGCGTTGCTCCAGTCGCAGTACGGCTTCTTGGAAGACGACCAGACAGCCATGGCATGAGCATCCGACTGACCAGGGCACGGGAGACTCGCCGTGCCGGAGCTGTCACCGCCGACAACGTCATAGCCGCCGTCCATCTCCTCCTCCAGCTGCGTCCTTGCGCCGAAGTGGTCGCCGTGCGGCTGCGGAGCAGGGACGAAGAGCTGGCTTGCCAGGGAGGAGAGCATCAGGTTGTTCGCCGTGAACTGCGCGCCGATGTCCCCCGCCGCCGTGGCACCCCCTACCGCCGCGTCGCCGAAGCAGAAGCCGAGGCCGAGGCCGCCATGATCGGGCTGCGGCATGCCCAGATGGAACGGCGGCACGTCGCCGCTGAACATGCCGCTGCTGCTGCTCGCCATGATGTAGCCGTTCATGGCGTCCACCCCAAATTGCGAAAACGATGAATTGCTGCTCATTGCAGCCTCGGAAATCTCCAAGAATTGCAGCGATTTACCCTGGCCTGGAAACAGCAACACGAATCAGACCATTCATCATTGTACACACTGTTCTTCCCAAGATTTTTGACAGATAATAAACACTACAGGATCAGGCTATACCATTACCAGGTACCCTCATATCAAAGTCTCCATCTACCTCTTTCTTTGGAGGCGCTGTCAGGTCGGGAGTAGTCCCGCTAGCTTCGTGTTAGGGTCGCGCATCCTCTCTGATCGGTCTAGCTCGTTTTCGCTCGGTTTAGGTTTCCCCGTCTCTTGTTTTCTTTGTTACGGTCCCGGTTTTGTTTTATTGTTTGCTTCAGCTTAATGGAACCACGGGTAATTCTTTTGCGCGCTCTCGAAAAAAAAAATATTCTTGTTTTCTTTGTTACAGTTCCAGTTTTGTTTTGTTGTTTTCTTCTGCTTGACAGGTAATTCTTTTGCACGTTCTTGGAAAAAAAAATCTTCTTGTTTTCTTTATTACAGTTCCGGTTTTGTTTTGTTGTTTGCTTCTGCTTAATAGAATGACAGGTAAGTCTTTTGCGCGTTCTAAAAAAAAATTCTTCTTGTTTTCTTTGTTTACAATCCCGTTGGTGGTTCGTGCTTTTGCTTAATGGAATGACGGTTTTTTTTTTCTTGCGCGTTCTCGAAAAAAAATCTTCGTCCACTCTTTTTAGCTTACAGTACCACTAGAATCAACCGTACAAGCTCTAGGAAGATCCTCGCACTAAAAAGTTCCATTGAGAAATAAAGGGGAACAAAATAGAAATTATAATCTTGAAAGTAGTCACGATTAATCTTCCAACTTTGCCTTGACTGCAAACATAAAGGTTCATACAACTGGGGATACCAGTTTTACAGAAAGTATTGCTTAATCTTCCAACATTAGATAACTTATTGTAATGAAGTATAATCATAGGATATGAATGATTCATGAACAATAAACTAATTGTAATGAATTAATCAGCAATAACCTGATGTGAAAGGAGCACAAACATACTAAGTCCTAGATGCAGTTGATCACGAAATAGACTAGCAACTCAATTAAAATAAAATAAAAAGACAAACCTAAGCAAAGGTTCCTTGAACAATATCAAGCAGAGATAAGCCTTTGCCAAACCACATGCCTCCTCCAAAGCAAACAAAAGCAACACAAGATGAGCACAAGAGCCAGGTTTTAAGGCTCACAGGAGGGTGTTGAGTACGGTGACTTGTATCATAACCTACTAGGATTTGGAAATGCGTTCTACAAGGATTCACATAATATTAGAATTTCTACTCCATTTTAGAGTAGAACTAGGGGCACTATATAAAATCATAGGGGGTCATCATGGAAAAGAGAAACCACAAACTAATTCATCCAAAACAAAATATGCACAAGAGGATTAGGGACTAAATTATTCTTTCTTTCTTATCATGGTTATTTTATCGTCATTATTTTATTCTCTCAATGGGATACATCTACTTCATTCTTGCTTGACCGCTGCACATAAGAAACGGTATCCAAGTATAACAGAGAGAAACGCCAAGAAGGCAAGAAGCCTCTGAAGCTTCAGCCCCTCATGCGCACCCTAAAATGGAAAGGTGGTCACTTCCAAATATAATGTCTACCAGGCACAAGAAAACAATTGGGGCAGGGAGGTGTTGTAACAAATCAGGTAGGCCTAATGATCAAAGAAAAACTACGCGAACATCATCAGAGCCACCAGGGAGCAGCTCTCCCTGATCTTGACACTGGGTCAGAGTATTTTGGCTTGGGTTCTCCACCACAAACTATCAGGAAAACCAATGGACCCTACTCAGGAGCAAAAGTGTCAATGACAAGGAGTTGGTGCCCATACATACAGCCCTAGCTTATAGTGGAGCATGGCATCAGGGGCTCATAGCTGAAGCTGAGGCATACATAGCTAGGTAGAACTTAGAAGGGTGTAAAGAAACAGGATAAAAGCTTCATGGATTTATCACCTCATGATTGGTCACAGATGAGGCAAGCCATAACTCAAATCAAAAAGAAGAATAAGGAAAGGCCCCCCCTCACCGCTCATTAGAAGTTGCTGGCCTAATCGAAATGCATATCACTCATCCCCTACAGGAGATATGTAGCAAACAGTTCTGGCATAGAGAAACAAACAAGGTAGGTTTCTATCAAAATAATCAAATCCAAGAATCAGCAGTGTGTAAAAGAAAAAGGAAATCGACAAACCAGGGCAAGAATATCACACTTGCCTGCCTACTCCTTGTGGCTAAGTTGCTTCCACACTTCACTCTTCGCTTGCTCGAGCAAATGCAACAGCAAGCATGCTGCAACTCAGTCACAGGGCAAGAGGAGGCCAAAGCAAATGCGTCGAAAGCTGCTGCTTTATCAATCAGAAGTGGGGCGAGGCAG
Organism: Hsuehochloa calcarea; assembly: GCA_036346395.1. Classification (NCBI taxonomy): domain Eukaryota; kingdom Viridiplantae; phylum Streptophyta; class Magnoliopsida; order Poales; family Poaceae; genus Hsuehochloa; species Hsuehochloa calcarea. The sequence goes on along the minus strand of CM070596.1, from coordinate 13,369,292 downwards.
GGTGTGGGTGGCCTATGACTCTTTTAGCAGGGTGTGGGCGAGGCACAGAAAGCTAGCTACACAAGGAACTAGGCCTTGCTGCATATCAATCAGATGCATGCAAAAACTTCGAGCTAACACAACAAGACAACAAGGAGGAAGAAAGGCATGGGTGAGTGGGTGACTAGTGTTTGTGGAAGTTGTTGGATCATTTAAGCACAACCCTCTCTCTCTCTCTCTCTCTCTCTCTCTCTCGGGAGCATCTGTGGGAACGACAGAAGCATCGATCCAAATTTCCTAGGGGTCGATTTGCAAATGTACCGGGAGGAGTGGGCGCCTGGCATCCTGTCCCTTGCTAACGGACGGAACGGCTCAGATTGCTGGGAAACAAAATAACACCCCCAAACATCTCCTGTTTTCTTTTTCTTTGCGTACACCTCACACACCACCCCAAACATTTCAGTGTGCTCTGTGCAAATGATCGAGGCAGCCAAAAGATCTGGAATCTCTGTAAAGATCTGGAATCTCTGTGCAGGGCTGCAGCAACTGCTGTGCTGGCAGGCTGTGCTCTCCCAGCATCAAACTTGCCACACACCTTGAGACAAAAGAATACTGCTCCCTGAACTGAACCCTACACTGGCAGCCTCTTGCGGCAATTGCATTTTGCATGTGTGCGTCACCAGCTTCTGAATACTAACTTTGTTCCTCCTCGTGATCTTGATTAAACCACTACAAGGCACTACCTTGCGGTAATTACATTTACATGTGTGCATCACCCAACTTTGTTGGGGTTGGGGGGGGGGATGGAGAATGGAAATGGAGAGAGGTAGCTTCGGGTTTCTTGAGTTCTTCAGTCAAGGTAGACAGGAGGCATACACGGAACAAAATGAGGCAGAGAAGAGGAGAGTTTTTTTTGGACTAAAATGTCACTATTTTGAAACGAAATAGGAAAAATAGTCTACTTACAAACGAATTGACAAAAATATTATCCATATCGTATTCGAAAGTTATAAAGGTATTTTTATCAATTCGATTGTAGAAGACTATTTCTGCTATTTCACTTCGAAAGCAGACAGACTGCAGCATTGGGAAGGCTAATAATTGCGGGGTCAGCGAAATCTAGTGGGTAGATCTCCGGCAGCCATTAATGGGACCAGGGTGCAACAGAGAGTGCCAGAATTTGCACAGGCGTTCCTGAGCTCATGCACAGCAACCCTATCCACGGCTATGCCTGTTCCTTAGGCATCCTCTCGGGAAGAAAGGCGTACCATGCTTTCTGCTCTTCAAAATGGAACGTATCAATGCATAACAAAAATTCAGATCCTGTTTGGAAATCTACACGATCATTTTCCATTGAAGATTTGAAGACTTGTGTGCAAATGCCAACTACGAGTAGGAAGAATGTAGGAACAAGAGATACGACAGAATCGAATTCAATCGAATACCATGCGTAATGGGACGAGTTAAAAAGTGCAGAAACTATTCGAAAGAAGTGCTCAGATGTCCTCGAAGATATAGATGATCCCAAAATTTTGTTAGGAAGAAATGCACGAGAGGGGGAGGGATCTCGGTCTAAATGACACAAAGTAATTTTCCCACAAGATTCCAGTTTATGCTCCTCATTTTTCTTTTTCCAAAAATTGTCTGCAGGCCTGTTCCGACAGAAGAAATCAAAGGAAGTGACAGGCAAACAAATTTTACTAAAACAAACCTTCCCAGCTATCCTAAAACTAGTCCCCCTTTTCAAAATAGTGTATCTTTACTAACACTGATTTTGGTCAGAAGGCTCAATCGAGGCTTTCCCGGTTAGGGAATGATGGGGTATTTCTAATGCAGGTATGGAGCTGGTAATCATTGGCACGTCACTGTGCAAAGATGGGTGAAAAGAGGCTTTGAAGTTTGAAGGCTATGCATGTAGTATAGATGAGCTCCAAAATCAAGGAGAGGCCTGTCTTTTCTTTCTTCTTTTTTTTTTTCCTTGGGGAAAAGGGACGGGAGAAAAGGTGAAAATATGGGTATGGGTCCATGCAATTGCAGGCTTTGCAGCATGCAGTTCTGAATGTTCGTGTTGGTTTCAAAGGGAAAAAAAACTGATGCTCGTGTGGACACTTCTTTTGTTTATTCTCCCTCTAGCATTTCTTTGTTTCTAGAGGGTTACATTTAGTTTCTGATTGAAACGCGGAACTTTTTTTTTTGCATTCGTAACATATTTCCATGTGAAATTTATAATTTAACAGTCTCGGTGGTTGTAGGGGAAATTTAGACCATTGGATGAACCTTGGAGTGGATCTTATTCACGAATTGATGGATGATTTTTAAAAGAAATTAATGGTGTTTTGATGGCCGATACTCTACGTGGCTTGTATGGTACTACTAGGCTATAGCACACAACTAGAGATTTGTCGTCATCGTCTTCTTGAAATTTTTAAAAAATCTTGGGCCGAAATGGCATTATTTGACGCATGATTCATTAAAATAACATCTTCGCAGCCGCAATTACAAAAATAACACTATCGTTCGCATGGTCACTGTGCGGTTTTAGCTACGGCACGACACGTGACGGAAAACCGAACGATCACTGTGCGGTTTTCCGCCACGCCGCGCGGACGAGAGCGTCATTTTTACAATTGCGGCTACGAGGATGTCATTTTTTCAAATCACACGTCAAATACTGACATTTCGGTCAAAAACTCTTTTTTAAGATGAAATTCATTTGTAGTTTGCTACTACTACTTGATAAGTCTAGAGTATGCAGGATTAAAAAAATAGAATTTTTTGCCATATTAGCGTGATTTTGTTTTGTATTTACAGAAATAACCGCAACCATTTTTTTTGTTGCAAAAATAGCATTCTATCGCACGGCCGCCATGCGGCAGTCGCCCCACGCCCGCTGTGCGGTTGCCCGCTCAGCCACCACGTGCCCCCCATCCGGTTAGGGTTTCACGGATTAGGGTTTCTACTGTGTTCTTACTATTTATAAAATATAGCAAATGACTTCAAAAAAATTATGAAATTTTATGTATATGCTCCCGACACGGTGTACTTTCTTGTGTAATTTTTTACATAATTTTACTCGTTCTGATTTTTCTACATAATTTTACTCGTTCTGATATTACATTGTAATTTTATTTAAGTGTACTGATTTTATCCCGACACAAGTCAACCCTTCCCCTCCCACATGCATGGCCCCCCTCTCACCAGCCCCTGCTCTCCCCCCTCCCGCACGGCCCCCCTCTGGTGGCCACCTTTCCAACTGTCCATCCCCCCTCCTCTGCACATCTGCCGACTCCTCGTGGCTGCCCCCCTTGCCGGCAGTGCTGCGCGTCGACAACACATCCGAAATTCCCAGCGCCAACGCAGCTGCTCATATCGAAATCTCGCAGTCGCTCTTCCTCATCCCAATTGTGTCTCTAACATGTCACTTTCTTAGATTCTGATACTAACTCACCAACAAATATTATGTTGTGATTCGTGAAAGATGATTACTCCTGACCTGTATTGAAAGCATCTAGGCCCTTAAAAATTATTTTGGTAATTAATGACAATATGCAAATATAAGACTAACATGTTTATTGAGTGTTTAAAAAGGTTTAGCCCCGGTGACGAATACAACAACCTGGAGATGCATGCTGAAGGTCAACATGAAGATCAATATGGTTCAAAAACAAGGTACAAGTAGCCTAGGATCCTTTATATTTTACTAGTCTTAGGAGAAAAGGATGGAAGACCGGATTTTAGGTTAAATATCGTACTATTAAGAGAGATCACGACCAATAGCTTAATAGCATATTTTTGTGCCACTTGGATCAATCTAACATCATACATGCACTCAGAGTGTGTTTTGAAAGGCAACTGTGTTTTTTCTAGGGATAATTGGTAGTACCGGAGTGTTCTTGGCGGTACTACCGCACAACGGTATGACTGGGAAGGTAATGTGGTACTACCACAACCCGATCAGACCGAGTTTATGAAGCGATACATATTTTACAGAATGACATATTTTTTAGGTTGTTTGCTCTCTTGGAAGTGCGATAGTACCGTAGTGTTTATCGCGGAACTACCGCAACTCGATATAACCGAGACCTATGTAGCGATACGTTATTTCCAGTAAGGGCCATTTTTGGACCTCAAAGGAAGCGGTCGTACCGCCCTATTCGATCGGAACGACCGATAAATGAAACTAGTGATGATCAATGTCGGTAGTACTACGCTAAATTTCCAACGGCTCTTTCAGATGCATTAAATGCTCCTGCGCTAGCCGTTACTGTGCGCTCTTCAAGGTGCGGTAGTACCGACCATTGAACGGCGATACTACCGCTTATGCTGAAATTTTTGTGTTTTACCTCCAACGATCATATTTGTCTCAAGGTCAGAAAAGATAGGCTTCATTTAACATCTTTGAGCCAAGAGCGTTCTCTCCGTACCTCAAATACATTTGTTGCATTCATTGTGAGATAGTTAGCAAAATTCAAGTGCATTCATTCTAGATTGATCCTTAACACTTGATTCTGTCAAATGAAAATTGTGATTCATTACTCTTGGTGTTTGTCGACACCTAGACGGGTTGGTGAAAGTTTGCCTAATGATCTCTTCAAGGAGTTTGTGAAGAGGCCCGATGCCAAATTGTGATTGGTTCGATGTTCGACATCTCTGGAGCGAAGGAAGAACAACCACTAGTGAAATCGAGGAAAGCTTAATTTGTAGAGCCGGCTTTATTAGTTTAAGCTTCCTTAACGTGGACAAATGAAGACTGACAAATCTTCGATACCACGGGAAAAACTTATTTGTCTTCATTGTGGTTAATTCTTGTCTTTGCTATTCCACATTTACATTTCTAGCAATTCTCTTGTGTTTGATTTGCTTAGCTAGAATTGTATCTAGTATTAACATTAGCTCTTATTTGTCTTAAGTAGCATAGTAGTTTTATCATATTATTTGTGTTAAAAAGCTTTGTTAGAACTATCTTGCTTAAAGTTTTAAAATAGTCAATTAGTTTTAAAAACCTCCTATTCACCCCCCTCTAGTCGGTTATCCTTGATTCTACAAGTGGTATCAGAGCTTGGTCTCTCATTAATTTAGACTTAACCATCTAAGAGAGAAAAGGATGGCTAGTGAGGGAATTGTGATAGGAAAGTCTCCTTTGTTTGATGGCTCAAATTATGCGTATTGGAAAATTAGGATATCTATTTATTTAAAGGCCATGAGTCCGAGCATATGAAAAATTGTAAATGGGGGTTACATTATGCCTCTTGACCCACTACACCCCACGGAACTTGAGGGGCGTAATGCTCATTTAGATGCTCAAGCAATGAATGCTCTCTTTGGTGCTTTGAACGTGGATGAGTTCAATAGAGTGAGCAATTTGGAAACCGCTCATGATATTTGGACTACCCTCTCAAAAATCCATGAGGAAACATCCATGGTCAAAGAGGCCAAATTGCATAGACTCCGGATTAAGTATGGAACATTTATAATGTTGTCTCATGAGGATATAAATGAAATTTATTCTCGCTTCAACAACATTGTAAATTAACTCAAAGGTCTTAGCACATCACTAACCGATGTTGATATTTTGAGAAAAATGTCTAGGGCCTTGTCGGAGAAGTGTGCGACATTGGTGACTCTATTTCTAAATTCACCTGAATTGCCAAGAATGATGCCAACCGATCTCTTGGGTAATCTCATCACCAATGAGTTATACAAGAAAGACAAGGAAGAGCTTTTGGAGTCATCTTCCTCCAAGAAGAAGATTATCACTTTCAAGACGAAAGCGGAGTCAAGTGATGAAGAGGATGAAGAAGAAGACCCCAAAGAAGAGTTTGCACTCCTCGTGCGAAGAATAAAGAAATTCATGAGTAGACGCCCATATCAAGTTTTAACTTTGACAAGAACAAGAAATGACAATCCTCCTATGACAACAAGCGGTATAGCAATATTCGTTGTTATAAGTGTGATGAGAAGTGCCACATTGCCTCTCATTGTCCCACAAAAAAGGATGACAATGGCAAATCATCAAAGAAGAAGGAATATAACGGCAAAAATAAGCTTTTCAAAAAGCTTCACAAGGATGACAAAAATGAGGCTCATATTGGAGAATGGGATTCCGATGAGGACTATTCGGATTCCGACTCCGATTCAAGTGATGAAGGATCCTCCAAGAAAAGAGGACTTGCTGGCATCGCCATCAAGGAAACGTTGTTGCTATTCTTCACTCCAACTTGCCTCATGGCAAAAGGAGATAAGGTAAAATCCATTAATGATAGTGAACCGTCATATGATGAATTAATGGATATACTTGAAGAATTAAATGAATATATTAGAAAAGATGTGTCAAAATTTAAAGTCTTAAAGAAAGAGTACTTTTCTCTAAAAGACTCTTCTAAGGAGCTAAAGGAAGCTTATGTCTCTCTTCTTCTAAAAGACATTGAAAAATCTCATTCGAAAGTTGGAATCACTTGTAATTTATTGAATGAGATGCCTAGAGTAGAAATTGTTTCAAAAGCTATATCCATGTCTAGCACTTCTACATCATGTGATGATTTGTTATCCATGCCTTGTTGCTCTAAAGCTGATTCAATTGCTAATATGATTAACACACGTGATCCTTTGCTCATTGTTGAAAATCATGAGTTAAAAGAGCAAGTAATCAAACTAACTAAGAGTTTGGAAAGATACTTCAAGGGTAAAGCCACCCTTGATAAGCTTTTGAGTGAGCAAAAGTGTTCATTCAACAAAGAAGGACTTGTGTATGCACCCAAGAAAGGTAAGAAGCAATTTTACAAGCCCACGAAGTTTGTAAAAGAGAATGAAAAATATTACAATAAATACCGTAATATAGGACATATGTCAAATCCATGCTCAATTACTAATACTAGGTCTTATGGCATTTATGATTCATAGTATACGCTTAAGAAAACTAATGATGGTAAATTTGTTACAAGATTTGTTGGCACTTCAATTTTAGGCGATAAAAAGAATGCTATTTGGATGTCTAAAATCTTGGTCACTAACCTTCAAGGATCCAAACAAATATGAGTACCCGAAAGAACTTGATTCTTGTTTTTGTAGGTGAACTACAAGACCGGTGGAAAATATTAGGTGCTTGATTGTAGATGCACTCAACATATGACTAGCGAAAGAAAAATATTCACCACATTCGAGAATGGAAAAGAAGTTGACAAGATCACATTTGGTGATAATAGCAAATGAAAGGTAATAGTATAAGGTAAAATTGTTATCTCAAATGAACTTTTCATTTCTAATGTATCTTTAGTTGAATCGCTACATTTTAATTTATTATCCGTTGCTCAAATATGTGATCTTAGATTAACTTATTCATTATCTAAGGAAGGTGTTTCAATTTTAAATGAAAAGGATAATTATTTAGTTTTCAAAGGATTTAGATTTGGAAATCTTTACTTGGTTGATTTTTCCTCAAATGATTTCATGCTTAAAAACTTATTTAATTGTAAAAACCTTTTTGGGTTGGCTTTGGCATAGAATGTTAGGTCATATTGGGATGATTCAACTTAAAAAAAAATTCAAACTTGATTTAGTTGTTGGCTTGAAAGATGTGAAGTTTGAGAAGAATAGGTTTTGTAGTACTTGTCAAGCCAGGAAACAAGTCACAAATTCTCATTCTTCCAAGAGTAACATATCAACTTCTAAACCATTAGAACTTTTACATATGGATTTGTTTGAATCAACAACCTATAAGAGTATTGGGGGTAATAGCTATTGTTTAGTTATTGTGGATGATTAGTCTAGATATACATGGGTATTCTTCTTAGATGACAAAGCCAAAACCTCTAACATTTTCAAAAGTTTTACAAAAATGGCTCAAAATGAATTTGATTTCAAAATTAAGAAAATCCGTTGTGATAATTGTTATGAGTTCAAAAACACTATAGTTTAAGATTTGTGTGATTAACTTGGAATAAAGCATAAACTTTTTACAACCTACACTCCGGAGCAAAATGGAGTTGTAGAAAGGAAAAATCAAACATTAATTGAAATGGCTAGGACAATGCTTGATGAATATAATACTTTCCATAAATTTTGGGTGGAAGCAATCAATACCGCTTGTCATGCCATTAATCGTCTTTATTTGTATCGTTTTTTGATAAAAGGCTTCTTATGAACTTCTTGTTGGAAGAAAATTGAACACCTCTTACTTTCGTGTATTTGGTTAGAAATGTTATATTTTGAAAAAGTGTGTTCGTGTTTAAAAATTTGCAAGTCGATGCGATGTTGATTTCTTGCTTGGATACTCTTCAAATAGTAAAAATTATCGTGTCTTCAATCAGAACTCCGGTTTAGTTGAAGAAAAATACGATGTTCAATTTGATGAAACTAACGGCTCTCAAGAAGAGCAAGAGAATTTGGATAATATAGGAAATGAAGCTTTAAGATAAGCCATGGAGAACATGCAAATTAGAGATATCAAGTCAAAAGAAGATTCAGATGATCCATCATCTTCCACGCAAGTTGAACCACCTACCTCTTCAACAACAAGTCAATTTTAAATTGATGAAGAAGGCAATAAGGAAGACGATCAACCATCCAGCCTACCACCAAGAACTCACAATGCAATTGCAAAAGATCATCTAATAGATCAAATATTGGGTGACATAAGTAAGGATGTTCAAACTCGATCTCATGTCACTTCTTTTTGTGAACATTACTATTTTGTCTCTCCTATTGAGCCAAAACATATAGAAAAGGCACACGATGATCCAGATTGGGTGAATGCAATGCATGAAGAACTCAATAACTTCATCCGGAATGAAGTTTGAAAATTGGTAGATAGGCCCAAGGAACACAACGTAATCGGTACAAAATGGATCTTTAGAAACAAGTAAGATGAAAGTAGAATAGTTGTGAGAAACAAATCAAGATTGGTCGCTCAAGGATACTCTCAAGTCGAAGGTTTGGATTTCGGTGAAACTTTTGATCTCGTATCTAGACTTGAATCAATTAGGGTACTACTTGCTTTTGCATCATGCTTTGATATTAAATTATGTCAAATGGATGTTAAAAGTGCTTTTCTCAATGAAAAATATCTAAACTTGTATTTGTTGAACAACCACCCGGTTTTGAAGATCCTAAGGAACCTAATCATGTCCATAAACTCTCCAAGGCGCTCTACTATCTTAAACAAGTTCCTAGAGCATGGTATGAACGCCTTAGAGATTTTCTAGTTTCAAAAGGATTTAAAATTAGAAAAATTGATTCAACTTTGTTTACTAAAGTTTTAGATGATGATTTCTTTGTATGCCAAATTTATGTTGATGATATCATTTTTTAGTCTACTAATCAAGATTTTTGCAAAGAATTTGGTGATATGATATCTAGAGAATTTCAAATGTCCATGATCGGAGAACTTAGTTATTTCCTTGGACTTCAAATTAATCAACTCAAAGATATAATATTTATAAGCCAAGCAAAATATACAAAATATTTGATCAAGAAGTTTGGCATGGAGGGTGCAAAACCTATCAAGACTCCAATGGCAACCAACGGTCATCTCGACCTTAATAAGGGAGGTAACCAGTAGATTTAAAGCTTTATAAATCTATGATTGGTAGTTTGCTTTATCTTACCGTATCTAGGCCCGATATCATGGTTAGTGTTTGCATGTGTGCACGTTTTCAAGCAACTCCAAAAAATGTTATTTGGTGGCTGTAAAAAGAATTCTAAGATATTTAAGACATTCATCTAGCATTGGCTTATGGTATCCCAAAGGTGCAAAATTTGATTTAATTGGATATTTGGATTCCGATTATACGGGTTGCAAAGTGGATAGAAAAAACACCTCAGGTAGTTGTCAATTCTTAGGAAGATCCTTAGTATCATGGTTCTCCAAGAAACAAAACTTTGTAGCCCTATCCATCGCCGAAGCCGAATATGTTTCCGCGAGTAGTTATTGTGCTCAATTGCTATGGATGAGGCAAACTTTGATGGATTATGGAATCAAATTCAATAAAATGCCTCTATTGTGTGATAATGGTAGTACCGTGAAAATAGCCAATAACCCTATTCAACACTCAAGAACCAAGCATATAGATATTCACCACCATTTCTTGAGAGATCATGTGAGTAAAGGAGATATTGAAATTAGCCACATTTGCACTGAAGATCAACTAGCGGATATTTTCACCAAACTATTAGATTAAGACCACTTTTGTAAATTGAGGAATGAATTAAATATCATAGATTATTCTAATGTTGTTTGAACTCATGCCTCATGCATTTTGATCTACTTTGTATTATTTGAAGCTTTGAATAAGGGAATTTTTCAAATATTTTTTTCTAAAAACCTATATGTTCATAAAAATTATGTTCTTAGATAAATATTAGTCTCTTAAATGCATAATGATCCTAAATGATATTAATTTGAGTGCAAAACTAAGGATCATTTGCATATTTTTCAAAATCCAAAGTCTCTCCCTAAAAGTTCCAGAACAATCGGAACTACTGGAGGCATATCAATGGTACTACCGCGTCGGTTGTCAAAAGGCATTAACTAGTATCGCTTAAGTTTTTACCCTTTACCCCCCTTCCCGAGCGGTCATTTCGCACCTTCTTCTGTAGTATCTCTCTCTCTCACCGAAGAGCTTTCAAGATCTCTAGAAAATCCCTCAAATCTCTTTAGGTTTTCTTCAATCCTTGCGGATCTCTTGCATCCTTAAGGTATCTCTCCCTCGATTCTCAAGGTAAAAACCGCTTTAATACCCTGGGTCACAATTAGGGTTAATTGAGAATGTGGATGATTCAATATGTTTTTCTTGGGAAAAATTGCAAATCTAGTGTCTCATGATGTTTGCGTATATATTCCATGGATTCAATCTATTAGAGACACTGAAAAATCCAAGAAATTTCGTGTCCGAGAACGTGTTCAGAGAAAGCGGTACTACCGCTTGTCGTGCGTGAAACTACCGCGGTGCGGTCATACCGGCCAGTGAACGACGGTACTTTCGCATCCCGGTACTACCAGCACTTGAACGTCGGTACTACCTATTTCCCTGACAAAACAAATGACTCATTCCATTCAAAATTAAACCTATTTTGGTTGATCGCTTGTTCTCTCTGTAATCTATCCTTTGTATTTGAAGATGCCAAGGACAAGGATCGTCACTTGCAAGTCATATGGCCCTCCAAGAGGTCAAACATCGTCTTCCTCTCAAACACCTGTAGCTCTTGCCTATACTGAAGAAAATCCAGAGGAGCAATGAAAAGGAAGAGAAGATAGAGGCAAATGTCCTGGTCAAATGATTCATAACATGAGGAGAGCACATCTAAAGTAGCAACAAAATCTGATGAAGAGATGAGAGAACCTGAGAAGCAACAAATCAATTTGAGGACAATCACTGCAGATGATTATGCTATAATGCACCACAGAAATCAGTTTGTGCTTCCAAAGTCATCTAAAAATCCTAAGTTTCACACTAGTTTCCAGGAAATGGTTTATGAGCAGATGTATGGACCCCACAGGCAGTTTGTAGATCATAAGTTTGTGAATTGGAGACATATAAACTCCTTGGACAAGTATGATGGAGCATATCGGCTTTTTCAAAGGGCTGATATCCATGACTTAGTAGCGCTAATATGCGACTACGATGAGGAGATAATAAGGCAATTCTATGCTACCTTGTATGTATCTCTAGATTTCAGTCACATGGCATGGATGATAGGGACTACCTATTTAGATTGCCACAGGCACAAGTTTGAGCTCGCCTTAAGGATAGAGTCAAGCAATTTTGAGAAGATTTATGATAAATATGCTCTTTTGATTCTAGCTTGGATAGAGTATTATGATAAAAATACTAGGTATACTCCAGGAAAGATAGGTGGTCTCCTGCCTATTCCCAGCTTGGTCAACAGAATTATTAATCATATAATTCTCCCTAAGAGCAAGAACTTTAATGCCATAAGAGGACATGCTTGGAATCTAATAGATAATATTATGCATGGGAGGAAATTTGATGTGGTAAATGTTATTCTCAGGGAGATTGCTTCTTCAAAGAATGATCGAATCAAAAGAATAAATTATGCTCCTTATATCATGGCATTGATCATTCGGAAGACTGGATACTGTGGAGGCTTGGGATCAACCCACAAACCATACAAGCTACGTGAGGGTCACCCTATTCCTACATATATTCGCCCTCAGGCTCAACAAAGGCAAGATGCTCAAAGGCAAGATGCTTAAGAAGAAGACCAAGTTTCCCTCTCACATATTTATTCAGCTACCCTGGAAATTAAAAATTCTCAGCAAGAATTTCAATCTGAAACCAACAATAGGTTGGCTGCTTTGACAGAGAGTGTGACGGCTCTTGAGCAAGCTATATTGACTCCAAATCGCTATGAAAGACGTCTCCTCAACACACCTCCAAGGGGTCCTCAAGATCCCGCTGAGTAACCTTTTTGATATTTTGATGGTAAAGGGGCGGGGGGAGTTAGAAGGAGAAAGCATTGAAAGGGGAGTCAAGTAGATTAGACTGCTACTATCTATAATATAATCTATGTTGAACATGTTTTATTTAATACTTGGAACTTGTGTGCTTGTAATAGCCTAGTTTAAACTTTGTTATGGTATTATGTTCATATGTCGTTATGATTTTTGAACTTGGTACTCTCTATAAATTGCAATCTCGATCTTATAATTTCTCAAGTTTCAACAAACAAAAGAAACTCCGCCAAATTTTATTCAAAAATCTCATGTGCTTGCCAATACTTCTCATTTATATGCACATGTTTAGGGGGAGTTCTATTTCAAATGACTTTAATAAGAAAATAATTCTCACACTCTTTTAAGCTTATTGAAAGAATTATTTTGTTAAGTCACAACAAGAATATACAACTCATTTTTCAAACAAGCGGTATATTCAAAACTATATCTTTCTCACATATTGATTGGGTTGCCATCAATTACCAAAAAGGGGGAGATTCAAAGCATCTAAGCCCTTAAAAATTATTTTGGTAATTACTGACAATCTGTGAATATGGAACTAACAAGTTTATTGAGTGTTTAAAAAGGTTTAGTGCCGGTGACGAATATAACAACCTGAAGATACATGCTGAAGGTCAACATGGAGATCAATATGGTTCAAAGACAAGGTACAAGTAGTCTAGGATCCTTTATGTTTTACCAGACTTAAGAGAAAAGGATGGAAGACCGGATTTCAGGTTAAATGTTGTACTATTAAGAGAGATCACGACCAGTGGCTTGATAGCATGTTATTGTGTCACTTGGATCAATCTAGGATCATGCATGCACTCAAAAGCTTGTTTTGAAAGTCAACTATGTTTTTCTCAGGATAATCGGTAGTACCGGAGTGTTCTTGGCAGTACTACCACACAACGGTATGACTGGGAATGTAGTGTGGTACTACTGCAACCCGGTCAGACCGAGTTTATGAATTGGTATGTATTTTACAGAATGGCGTATTTTTGAGGTTGTTTGCTCTCTTGGAAGTGCGGTAGTACTATAGTGTTTATCGTGGAACTACCGCAACCCGGTATAACCGAGACCTATGTAGCGGTACGTTATTTCCAATAAGGGCAATTTTCGGACCTCAAAGGAAGCAGTCGTACCGCCCTATTCGATCGGAACGACCGATAAACAGAACTACCGCATGATCAATGGCGGTAGTACCACGCTAAATTTCCAACGACTCTTTCAGACGCATTAAATGCTCCTGCGCTAGCCGTTACTGTGCACTTTTAGAGGTGCGGCAGTACCGGCCATTGAACGGCGGTACTACCACTTGTGCTGAAAATTTCTGTGTTTTGCCTCCAACAGTCGCATTTGTTTGTGAGGGTATAAATACCCCCCAGCTCAAGGGCAGAAAAGAGAGACTTCATTTAATGTTTTTGAGCCAATAGCATTCTCTCCACACCTCAAATACACTTGTTGCATTCATTGTGAGGTAGTTGAGCAAAATTCAAGTGTATTCATTCTAGATTGATCCTTACCACTTGATTGTCGTCAAGCGAAGACTGTGATTCATTACACTTGATGTTTGTCGACACCTAGACGGCTTAGCTGGAGTTTGCACGGTGATCTCTTCAAGGAGTTTGTGAAGAGGCTCGGCGCCAAATTGTGATTGGTTCGGTGTTCGCCATCTCTGGAGCGGAGAAAGAACAACCACTGGTGAAATCGAGGAAGGCTTAATTTGTGGAGCCGACTTGATTAGTTCAATCTCCCTCAACGTGGGCTAGTGAATATTGACAAGTCTTCAATACCATGGGAAAAACTTCTCTGTCTTCATTGTGGTTAATTCTTGTCTTTACTATTTTGCATTTACATTTCTAGCAATTCTCTTGCGCTTGATTTGCTTAGCTAGAATTGTATCTAGTATTGACATTAGCTCTTTTTTGTCTTAAGTAGCATAGTAGTTCTATCATATTTTATGTGCTAGAAAGCTTTGTTAGAACTATCTTACTTAACGTTTTAAAATAGTCAATTAGTTTTAAAAACCTCTTATTCACCAACCTCTAGTCGGTTATCCTTGATCCTACATGTTTGTATATCCAGCCTGCATTATAATGGTGGAGCTCTAACACAATTGGAACTTCCTAGTAAGGCAAGTGTGTATTGGCCCAAGAATTTTCTTTGCAATAGCCTCAAGTCAGATTATCTATGTTATAAATTTTCTAATTACATCTATATTGGACTTTATATCATGCAGTATGTCCAACTCCAACGTGGACTACATTAGCATCCCTGTAGATGCAACCGGAGTTTCATTTCCTGGTATTAACCTAAGTAATACTGGACTGCATTAGCATTCCTGTAGATGAAGCAATGTGTCTAGAAAATGTGGAATGTCGGAAGACAACGAAGGTGCTACTGGCTTGAAGAGACAGCTATATGACAATCTTTGTTTATTTATCGGTTTAATGGTGGATGATGTTCTTTAATAATGTATTGTAGGACAGACTAGGTAAGCTTGTGCATGAACCAACTGAGGGAAATACGTGGCGTGGAGATCATATAACGACGAACCTTAGCATTCGAAATGCACACGAGTCAGAGATTACGGTACATAACTATATGATCTGCGTGCCATGCATTTCCCTTAGTTGGTTCATGCACAAGATCATCTAGCCTGTTGTACAATACATTATTAAAGAACATCATACACATTAAACCAATAAATAAACAAAGAGTGTCCTATTTGATTGGATTACATGTGATAATACCCCTCCTCCTTCATCCCGATTGTAATAAACTCGCGCGTGTTTCATATAATGCTTGTAACGCTTGAAATATCGATAATTATCTATATAAAAATGTACATTGGTACTTCATTGCAAACCCTAATCCATGAAGCCCTAATTAGGATGCGACCTCGCTCTGCAAAGCAGGACGTGACCACACTCTGCAAAGCAGGGCGTGACCCGACGAGGCAGCTTTGTGTAGCGACATAGCCTGACGAGGTAGCTTTGCGCAGCGACGTGACCCGATGAGGCAACTTTGCGCAGCGACATTACCACACGAGGCAGCTTTGTGCAGCGACGTAACCCAATGAGTCTGCTTCTAAGGGCACATCACACGGTCATGAAACACATCAGTGCCCCATCGCCTCATTGCAATGGAGTCGCTACAGCTACGTCCACTCGCGCTATAAATACAGCACGACTCGGCCAGGAACTCCACACTAACAACACTACCTAGATAACATGGACAAGCAGAATGAATGGAAGGGCATTCACGAGCTCTTGATGGACTGGGTGGGTCCCGAAGAGACCGTCACTCACCACAGGACGTATAGTCAGCAGCCTTACACACACCACCCACCTTCTAGGTCGAGCCGCACACCCCTCCTATCTCCGATGAATGCCCTCTGAAAGGGCTCCCGATGGGGGTGGCGCCACCCCTTTGCCGGTGTCGGGACGCCTGCAAGTGCGTCAAATCAACCAACGAGTATACCATTGAGCAGCGCTATTGGTGCTGCCCAAACTACTGCGCGGGCTACCCCGACCTCAGGTTTGACACACCGAGCCACAGACAATTGGTAATGAAATCGTATTTCAGTGCACACCACTATTTTGCTTCCTGTTACACCTTAACCACGTCTTTCTTTCCACCGCAGTCTTCGCCGCGCCTATGCAATTTCAGCCAGTGGATCAACGACAAGATCTACCCCTACGACATGTCGATGCTGCTGACATGGAAGAGCTGGGCCAAGGAGGACCACGAGGCCCTGGTGTGCATCATCGTCACTACCATCCGAGCTTGGGTCAGTGTCCTCGTCGGACTCTAACCCGAGAGGCTCATCCGGTAGATACTCGTGGCAGTCATTGTGGGCCGACCTCCACATTTTTGCCTCCTCATTTTGCACAAAATTATGCGCGGGTCTTCCCTCTGAGGCAGCACCTTCCGTGCTGCCGTCTTCAGGCTCGAGCTGCGCTTGCCCACTTGTAGAGGCCCCGGCATCATCAAGGTGTCTCGGTGCCCTGGGTACGAAATTCACGTACACCATTGGCTTCCCGTAAATGGCCGCCTCGGTGGGAGGCAATCTACATTACTGGCTCCATGCTACGCTTCTAGGCACCTTGACGAGCTCCCACACATCATTCATGCGGGTGATCCCTTCGATCACAACTTTCTTCGCTGTTGCCTTCGTGCCGAACTCCCTCCGGATGCAGTTTCAAAGCTCGTGAATATTCATCGCATCAAGCCCCTCCGCTCGGATCACCTTGTACTGGCATCTCGACAGGTCCAACCCGTCGGGTCCGGCCCGTACGAGATCATCGCCATAAAACACTAACAAGTCTTGCATGTTCGAAAACGCTAACAGAATATTTGTTGATAAGTTAATATCGGAATATAAGAAAGAGCCGTGTTAGAGACACGCAATTGGGATGAGCGAAGAGCAACTACGAGATTTCGGTATTTATAGTCGAGCGACAGAGGAGCCGCTGCGGGCAAGGGGGACAGCCACGAGGAGTCGACAGATGTGCGGAGGAAGGAGGATGGACGGTTGGAAAGGTGGCCACCAGAGGGGGAGCGTGGAGGAGGAGCTGGGCTGGCGAGAGGAGGATCATGCATGCGAGAGGGGGAAGGGTTGACACGTGCCGGGATAAAATCACACTTAAATGAAATTGCGAGGTAAAATTGAAATGAGTAAAATTATGTAGAAAATTACACAAAAAAGTACACCGTGTCGGGAGCATTTACATAAAATTTTATATTTTTTAAAAAATTATTTACTATATTTTAAAAATAGAACGAACACAACAAGAACTCTAATCCGTGAAACCCTAACCGGCCGTGTGGAAGCGGCGTGTGGCAGGTATAGGGCGATTGCTATAAACACACAACGGCCGTACGGTAGAACTACCATAGCTATTACTATAAATATGAAACGAAATCGCGCTACGGCCAAAAAAAAAACAATATTCAAGCATGCGAAGGCTGATACATAGCTGGGCTGGTGTGTGCTTGGCATCATACCTCAGCATACAGCATATGGAATCTGGAGGTGATCCGCTGCAAGAAGATCTTTGGCAGTAGCCTATGAATCCTAGGCTGTCCTCCCTTAGCTCCTACGGGCTCCCTGTGCAGAGTCTGTAGGCCCTCCACCTAGCCTAGGTTTGTGTGCATCACTGCATTATTGCCTTTCTGTACTCCAGCCACTGTACTGTAACCTTCTTCTGTAATCCTGAGAGAGAGTAAAATGCAGCATAGTTTGAAGTAAATAAACTGTACTTGCCTACAATGCTAGTAGCCTGATATTGATTAGATATTAAAATCAGGGCTGACAAATACTGGGAACTAGATTAAGAAGCAGAGAGAGTGAGACCATCAACAATTACGAGTATAGAAGAAGTCAATGCACACACACTCAAGGAGCAGACATATACTCGTACATTAGGGCAAACACAGATAAAAGCAGTTTCGAGAACAAGCGAACAAGGAGCTGAATGAAGGTTGACTTGCTTCAGTAGTGAAAAGCATCAATATTCAAACCTTAGCAGCAAAAGAGGTAATATTTCTGCAGTTATTGAGGTGGACAAATCACCTTCTATGCCATGTGAGTGACTCTATGGTGACTGGTTAGAACAACTGAAATTTACATGAGATCGCACAAGACCACTCGAGTCATTGTTCAATCAATATACCTGTGGCGCAGTTTCAGCACATGTTGCAAAGTGATCTCAGAGTTACCTCATATACTGCTACGTTAGAAAAAATAATAATCTCCCCATTCTGACACAAGTCTCAACTAATGAACATCAACACAGAATTCTTGAGAGAAAACACAAAATTAACTACATACAAAAAGATATCCATATGCACTTATCATAATGCAGTTGAGATTATTATCTCAAATTGTCAAGCGACCAAAGTTAGTAATGCAAATGCACTGGTGCCGGTGGGTGACTGGAAGCCAAAAACTTGACTTATGCCAGAAGTAAAGAATTTGAAAAATGTCCAATGTTTCACATCTCAGTTTGTTAACTGGAGCCACTTAACACAAAATGTAAGTTCATAATCATCCAACTCAGTTTTGGAACACCTCTAGAACCAGTACAAGCTAAGGTCACAAAGTCAAGGAATATGAATTTTGCAAGAATATGATTCAAAACCCAGCACGTGCCGTGTTGCAAGAATCCAACAAGGTGCGGAAAGCAAGGCATGATAGATGCATGTACCTCAGGCAAAAGCTGGAAACAAACTAGTGAAGTCTCAACTGAAACCTATGAAGCTGCTACACATGACAACAGGAAATCTCAACAGCGAACATAGCTGCCTTGAAGTCTCAACCCAGTTCCACATGAAAGAATAAGTGATAACAGAGTTGTCTCTAAAAACATTAGAATAGACAAGGGTAAGTCTCTGAATTCTGACTTCACCAAGCACTTCTCAGTTTGATACAAGCTACTCAATTATATACAGAATCCATACAGGGAGAAATTCCACAGAATCAGTAGTTTGCGAGGAATTCTACTTGTCTTGTTAGATGCCAAGACATTTTTTGGCATCCACGGCTATGCTGCTTATCGGCTTATTGAAGGTCAAATTATTATCTGCATTATGTCGAACAGCCGAAGAAGCCTAAGAATTGTGGTGGTGCAGCTCCAAGAAAGAATACTATGCTACATGCCCATGAATGTTAAGGCAGTGAAGGGCGTTGCACCACCCAAAGAGTGTAACTCGTTCTAACTGGAGTGAACAGGGGCGGTATTACTTCTTTCTTCTGTTAACACAGGCACAGCAACAGCTGCTTCCTCTCTGGATGGAACTTTAAGCCAAACCTTTATAGAGTCGTAAACAGTAAATCCTATGGCTACTGATGGGACAACCTGTGAAAAAGACAATTTATGAAGATACATATTTTGACCTTCAACACAGATGGCACCTCATTAATATTAACATAAAAAGGAGATGCATATTACTTATGTAGTATTTATTACTATATCAATCAATACATAATCCGTAACTCCATAAGGCACTTCTTTTTTGCCTATAAAACAGAAATGAAAAGAAAATACACTGAAGTTTCCAGCTAAAAAACTTCCTAAGCATGATCATGTAAAGGGAGCAACAATCATTGATGAAATATTCTTACTCATGAACAGTTCAATAAAAATAATTAATTAATTGACATAACAGCACAAGTGTTCAAATGAATTGGAGGTTTTCAATGACAACACATGTGAGAAGTTATAATAGCCTGCCCAAAGTCAAGTTCTACGGTTAAGACAAATGGGAATTGCAGTGTTTCAGTCTGCATGCCTGCCATCTGTCTTCACATTTGTCGGCAGAAAAAAAAAAGCCTTTTAAGCAAACTACAACTAAACAAACTATTAGTGGTACAAGAAAGGCAGTATCTCACCTTCAAATAGTTGATGGAAAGTCCTGAGAACAGTTGCCGCCAACCTTGATGTTTCGCTATCATTACAAGGCTTCCAAATGTTCCTTTCCCCTTCACAAGGTTGGATGATGAAAAGGCCTGAACCTGAAAATGGTGCATCCGAAATCATTGCTTGGAACATTCCAATTACTTATCAACCACAAACTATGAAGAAAAAATCTACCTGCTTTTGCCGCCTAACAACATCAAGGGGATATGTTATTGTCTGTCCTAACAAACCAGCAACCGATCCACAACCAAGTTTTGCTATTATATCTTTTCTGTGCTCTTCAGGAACCTGAGTCTTCATCTTCTCATAAAAGTAGAATTTAAGACCAGAATAAGGAAAGATTCCATACAATGATGGAGCTGAAAAGAAAGAAATCTTAGTTAATACAGAAACAGTATTAAAGTTGGCCTTGAGCAAAATGTGAAATACAAAATAAACATACCCATGCCACGGTATAGGCCTTTCAAACTATTTTGTCTGTATATTGTTTTGACACAATCAAGGATCCCTTTATAAACCTGTTCAGAGGGCTTAGATTCTCTGAAACTGGGCTTAGATTCTCTGAAACTGAGGTTCACTGCACCTTTGACCTGCAGAGGCAATTATTAATTAAATAAAGTGTTGAGTAAAACAGCACTGCTCCACAATTGAAGGAAATGGGTCATATAATCATATAAGAGTCTAATAGACAGATTCTCTCAAACACAGCAAAATCAGCATTACAAAAGAGTGGTGATGATCAGATCATTTTTAAGAGGATATGTTTATTTGTGATGCATCGGCAGCTGACTTAAAACCCCATTGGAGAACTGTGATTTTCCTCTGCGATGAAGGATGTAAGGAGGAGTGAGGCCAACCTGATAAGCCAACTTTGTGCGAACTAGATCAAGAGGATATGTGCATATGACTGCTGTTCCTCCAGCTATTGATCCGGCCACTAGATCAAGAATAGGTCCTTGCTCAACATTAGGAAAACCAAGAATGATCCAACGCCGATACTCTTCATAGGCCATATAATGCAAAGCTGCATAAGGAACAATCCGAGTAACACTGGCTCCATTTCCCCTAAGGAAAGGCAATTCAAAAGTCAAGCTTAAGAGTGCAATATCTATTGCCAAGGTACATTTATCATGTAAAGTAGGAAGATACCGACCTGTAAAACCCTAAAAGACCTTCTGTCCGAAAGATTGTGCGGAAGGATCCAATCAATCCAAAACCATGGAACTCTGCTCTTCTAGTCTAAGGATCCAATAAAATTTCATATGTCAAAGGTGTTAAGGGTATTTGTGGTATTTCTCTATTATTCTAGGGTTTCGTCTTGTGTCCCTTGTACTCTATATATTACCCATTGAGCTATTGTAATACATACACAATATTCATAACATGGTATGCGGGTTGTGAAACCCTAGCCGCTGCCTACTCATCTTTCGTTGCCGCTACCCCTGGGAGGAGCAATGTCCACTCCCAGGGGCGGCCTCCTAGTTGTAGCGTACTGCCTCGTCGTCAAGCAGCAGAAAACAACGATCATCATGTCCTCGTCTATGTCTGCCTCGGATCCGGCTGACCTGTTGTCAGTCGTCTTCTTTGCCTTCGAAACGACTCCGCCCCCGCCCCCAAGCCCGTGTCTTCCTCGGATCCGGCGGCCCCATTGCCAGTCGTCTTCTTCGCCTTCGAGCCAACGCCAACATCGCCCCCGAGCCCGTGTCGCCTGGATCCACGCCGGACTGCCTCGGATCTAGCTACTCCCACTCGGATCCGTGCCGCCCCGAGGTTCGTGCGCCTCCTTTGCTCTATACACGCCCGATGTAGCAGCTGCCCCAGACCGGCCGGATTCGCCACCGCCTCCGGATCGACACACTCCCGCCGGGCCCCCGAGCTTGTCGCGAGCACCTCTACTCCTGAAGCAGAGGGTGCTCTCCAGCTGGGCCTCCCGAGTCGCCACCTCCGGATCCGCGCCGAGCTCGGGCCCCATCCTCCCCGACACTGCCTCGCGCGCACCTAGGCCTCTACGCCGGCTTCGGGTCTCTGTCGCAGGCCTCTGCGTCGGCTCCGGGCCCCGTGGCCACCGCCACTGGCTTCCACGATTGCCGTCACCGGCCGTCGTCCTCGACGCCACCACGTGCTCTGCCTCTCCGCCAACGCCCTTCCTCATCTCCCCCGACACTAGCAGCAGTCCACCCCCTACGCCCTTCACCATCTACCTCCCGGATCTCTGCCCACGAAGACACCGAGGATGAGGATATCTTTGTGCGTGGGGAATAGCATGAGGAGGAGGTCAGGAAGGGGACGGGGATGTTGCGGGGTAGATTGGGAGGAAGTTAAGCAGGAGGCAACGAGCTCTGTCTCAGATCTCTAGTTTGTGCAATGGGCTTGGGGAATTAGGGTTTTGGGGCTGACCGTTGGCGACTGCATGTTGTTGCTGCGGCTAGTTATCTTGAGTCTTTTCTTTTTTGTGTCGTTTCTTCTATTGCGTCCATCCAAATCTGTACCACTCTATATTTAGGCTCGTCTAAACCACACAAGTTCACAAATTCATTGTTAGTCAGCTGATTGCTTTGCTAGCCGTCCTCTTGGATGGAGAGTGACGCTCTTCTTTCCCTTTTGCATTGCAGCAGTCGCCACTCTTCTCTCCGAGCCGGTACAGATCGTAGAAGTCGTTATGATACCACCACTTCTCTCATTGCCCATTGGGCTATTGCAATACATTCACAATATTCATAACAAGAGAATTGAGATGACATAGGCAAAGGGAGGTGTTTCTGTACAAGCATGAATTTCAAAGCAGTGACAATAAACTACGCGGTTGAGATTACAGGTGTTTCTCTTTACTCCTTGTCTGAACTGCCTATAACCAGTTTAAACAGTAGAAGCATCAAAAAATAATTAGACAAAAAGTACTCCTATTTATAAACTGAAGCATTATGAACAGAACAACCAGACCTCCTTCCTAATGTATAAGAACTCAAGACTCATAGATGTGGTATTCTTCAGTTGCACATTTCATTATTCAGAACAATAATGGTACTGATTATTTTGTGTAGCAAGTAAGTTAAGTTGGCGCCAATTTTGCCGTGTGTGGAAATCAGTGTAACATTGGTTTAACATTCTTGTCCCCCTCTTAACCACCACCATGAACTCTGATCCTCTTCATCCAAGGTTATTTTTAAAAGTAGAATTCCAACCATTAACTATACTATCTGTCAGCCATGTTCATATCAGGGTTGTCACAAATGCCTGGTAATCCCCAATATTTTTAGCTGGGTGACTTTTTCCATTCCAATATCTTCCTGGGACATGATTTTCTCACCATTACTCAATGAGTACTCAACTCCTAGACCAAAACATTATCTAGTACTAGTCAACATTCTCTAGTACTAGCCAAGCCTTCCCAGAAACTCCCTCCCTACCAAGGCTTTTTATTTCACTAATTGATATGATCTTATCTCAGTTTCATTATAGACTCAATAAGAAAAACTGCCGAAAACTATTATAAATGGGAGTAGCAGTCAAACAGTAGTTCATCTAAGAAAGAATCCCTAATGTAGATTCCAGATTTTCCAAGCCTCTAACCTCGGTTGAATTTTATCAATCAAGAATTTTCAATTTTTCCATTTTCCAACTCTGTATTTTTTATACAGGTTCCAACTTAATAACCTTTCGAGCGAGAAACAGATTGAGCCCACAGTTAAACTAAATTCACACCAAACTTAGGTGTGCCCAGTCTAATATATCAACCAAAAATCTCAAACCTTCACTGTCGTTTATCCTTCAATACTTCAATTCATAAAGTTACTAAATTGTATCTTTGGCAGAAAGAATGCGCTAAGAGTTACAAAGAACCATGCCCAAATCTGAAAACACCTCTACCAAGTTCTGACCAGAATTATGTCCATATGTCCGTAAGGCATAAAAATACATCAATTTCTAACATTACGAAGCATCTAAGGATTCTTTGCAAGTTTCGGGCCGTTCATACTCAAGGCAGAATGCACTGCTACCGTTCCAGATTCTCACAAAATTGCATCCCTAACGATCAAGACTCAAAAATCCTAGCGGCATTTCAGGAATGACATGCCCAAGCAAGAACCGCAATTGGCACACGCCTTTCGGCTCCCACGACAGAGAATCCACCGCCCAATATTCCTCAACAACACCGGCCTCACAAAATCGCATCTCCCGGCCGCTCGCGGAGGTAGTAATACACCGCAAGGACATAGCACATATCCCCATCATTCAAGAATCGCATCGCCATCCTCACGGAACGAAATCACGGTCCAGAATTAGTTCGGTGACTGAGGGAGGATCGATCATACGTGCCTGGAAGAGGATCTTGACGCGCTCGAGCGGCGCGACGGCGGTCTTGGCGACGCCGCCGGCGACCCCGCCGGCGACGAGCTCCCGCACCGCGACCGGCAGCGCGCCGCCGCTCTCCGCCGCCTCCCGCGCCCGCGCCCCCATCCCACCGCCGCCCTCCTCGCGCGCGCAATGGCGGGAGGGAGACGTGCGTGAATTGGGTGGAAGCTGAGGAGACGCGAAGGAAGAGAGGCGGAGGGAATTAAAGCATCGTTCTCTCCACGGGGCCCACATGTAAGTGGCTGTAGTGGGCCACGTGGAGAGCGATTTAGAAAAAGGACAAGAAGGAAAACGAGAATCGTCAGTTGTGGCGGAACTGGTAGCAGTTGGTGGGCGCGAAGCTGCCGATGCACCCAGTTTCGGAAGTTTCACCCAGTCTAGGAGGTTTCAATTTAAAATTCGCTATGGACTCGGTGCTTTCACTTTAAAATTCATAATAAATAACTATATCATTTACAACATATTATCATCGTGAGATTGACAAATTGGCCTTACAGACCCGTTTTGGAATGTTTTACGAGAAAATTCACAATATGTTAGTGAATAACAATATAATTCATAATATGTCACTCATTGTTAGGCTGTTCCGTGGGCCGGGTTTATATATCAGTGAGGCACTGATAGTAAGATCCGAAGTTATTCAATAGTACATAGCGAATTTCTACCCTAACCTTTTTTTAGAGCAAGGCGATTCCACTGCTCTTTTTAGAGAGTAGAGAGCACTATGCCTCTACTGCTTTTGTTAAGTACAAGGGCAACAGACATTACAGGCACACCCCGCGAACATACACGAGTGTATTCCAATACACACGCTAAGGATTTTTTTAAAAAAATTGGGATACAGGTAGGCTGCACTAGCGCGTAATAAAATTATCTACCACATAAACTAAGAGGTCGTGCGAGTAAGAGATTATAAATCGTTACCACTAGACGTGCAGTACAGCGGAAAAAGAGTTGGAGCAGTCCAGTCCAACATCGTGTGCGTCGATGTAGTGGATGTAGTCGATTGTCCAACATCCTTAGCCGCCGGTACTCTCCTCCTGTATCCCCTCACATTCCATACGTACATCGTAGATCATCCTCGATCAGCATAGTAGTGATCGCAACAACGCATCTACGATACGCTACACGTCCAAGAGTGGAATACCGTACGCCGGTGTGCTAGCACCAGCGCGCACAATATGGCCTTTAGGGATGAGGTGACTAGAGTTTTCGTGGATGGTCCAACAACTTCCCAAAACCCCTCACGCATTCTCTTATAAAGAGCTCCTAACATATTTCTACGTTAGAAACCCATTGGTACTTTTAACCATGTATGGATTATAATCCAATTTAAGCAACTAACGGATCAAATCTGAACTAGTTTGTTTTAACCCATTAAATGTATGACCTCGTAGATTCATGCATAATCGACCGCGGCCCGGTAACTCCTTTCCAATTCACAAGTCGGTAGCGGTTCTTAACATGACATAGCGACTCTCGAATACATATAAATATCAAATCTAACAAACATTTATAAAAGCTCATGTGATGAACTATTTACCTCACGATACCCGATCGAACTCAAGGCGAGATGTATGTCATTCTATGATAGCTTGATCATTCAGTCGGTCTTGTAGTAGATTACTTAGTTATAGTTGACTCCTCAACTATATTCGGCATGACCATGCAATTTCTTAATCCAACCACATTGAATGGTCCAGAGATATCTCTCCCGTTAAAGAGGAGGGATAAATTTCATCTTGATCGCTCACATTCCTCTGCATGTTTCATAATAAACCAGAAAACTACCTTTTATGACTACTCATTTACTGAATAGTGTTTGACAACCTCTAAATAAATTATTACACGTGTAGTAAACCATGGCGACCTCATTTCTAAGGATCTCGCATACACTATGTATGAGACCAACTGATGACACTTAAGAATATAACAATTCTCGCAGTGTCTCAAGGCGAGTCTATCCAACACTATATTCTCCGATATATGTCCACATTATTGATTTGATATCTCATATCCGTAATCTATGAAACATGATAATCAATCAATACATGTGTTGATCAAAAATCATAATTGTCTCACGTGTTGACATAAGATTAGAGATGTTCAGAATGACCCCATAAACATAAATATAGATATTCAAAAACAAGTCACATACTTGTCAATTAATATAAATTATATTTCATTAAAAGATCAAAATAACGGTATATGATTCAAAAATTCATAAACGTAGAAACGATACAAGTATCTCCACAGTTACCTCTACAGAGACACCGGCCGAAGTGTGGGAAAGCATGATAATCACGGCCATACCAATCAGCCCCCTTCTTTGGTCACCATTGGACCTTTGCAGATCGCGGCCGAACGGAAGCTTGGGACTTCTTTACCTTGGCGTATCGTACCACTCCTTGGGCTTCTTGTTGATCCATCGGCCTCCACCCAAAGTTGCTGGAAAGCATTTCTACAGCACCGGACCCATAAACGATCTAAATTCGCAGGGTTTAAACTATTGATTACCACAGTTCACAGGATCCAAGAGAACGGATCAAGCAATAACGAAGAACCAGCGAAGATCATGGATGGCACACACTGAAAACAAACTTCCAATGGCTTTCAGTTCCAGGTTCAGCAACACTACATGGTGCAGATCCCCTGCTTGATTCACTCAAATCCATGCTCTCTTCCTCCACTACCGAGCTTGAGCACACCACGCATGCTAAAACTATTTATTACTGTACTAATTAATAAACCTCACCATCTTGTAATTAGTACAGGTGAAGCTAATTATGCATCATTTCACGGAGCCTATTTGGCCACTCTGACAGCAGCACGCATGCATCAATTGGGCACATGAACTGCCATGGGAAGAACTGCCACTACTGCATCCTGAGCAGAAGCCAGTGATGGCAGGACATGGCACTCAGGCACCACCATGCCCATGATCTTTCCACCATCTTCAACTGTGGCGCACTCATGTATGATGCTGAGCAGCACCGCCTCGAGGTCCTCGGCGTCGGCCCACTCGCGGACGTCGGCCCGGACGGCGCTGCGGTCGCCGCCGATGAGCTCCCACACGGGGTAGCCCTTCCTCGGCATCATGTAGTCCCGCTCGGCCAGTTTCAGGGAGGGGCAGTAATCGCCCCTGCCGTCGCCGAGGTATACCACTCTCCTCCTCTGCTTCCCTGCCGCCGCCACGCCGGCGGCGGTCGACAGTTCTTGGAGTATCCTCTCCGTCACCCTGCCCTGAAATTGACATCAAACTCAACTTGATCAGAAGTTGCAGCCGATCAAGATTCAAGAAAGAGGAAGCTACCGAACATGGACAAGAAATGCATGCATGCATGTATCTGTAATCTGTGTCAGGTGCGTCACCTTGCACATGTTGGGAGGGCAGGTGGCGAGGGTGCAGCCATGACCGGAGCCGTGGAAGTCGTGGTAGGGGGAGATCCTCAGCCGGCCGTCGGCGTCGACGCGGGCGGGGTTGGTGTTGATCTCGGAAAAGTAGCTGGCGAGGCCGTGGTGCGCGAGGACCGAGTCGATGAAGAAGGCGTTGGCGTCGCTGACGATCCGCAGCTCGCACCCGAGCGCGTACGCGGATTCGATGGCCGTGGCGACGTGAGGGGACAGCGGTGCCGTCCTGAGGCACTCCTTGATCTCCTCGATGGATTTGCCTTGCGAGTGCAGCTCACCCATCATTGCATCCTATGGCCAATCCCGTGCGTAAAAAATGCGACAAGTTTTAGTCAAATTTTGTGAACTTAATTTGTTCAGTAATGTGTACACAAAATTACAAAATTTCAGTTGGTTGGTTGGTTGATTGATTGGTAGATTTCAGTTGGTTCACGGAGGAACGGCAAAAGTCGGTGACATGTCAGACAAAAAAGATCGTGACTTGCACGAGGATATTACAAAAAATTAAAAGGCCAGTTATACACAAAAAAAAATTCTTGGAAATTAAGATTACGTGTGAATATGACACAAAAGGCGCCAGAAACCGGCACCCTGCTCTATTGGAACAAGATGGAAAGAGCGAGTCAGGAAGCAAGGAAGATTTAACAAATTAAAGCGAGGCTTACGATGGCGGAGTTCCACGGGAGGTGGAGGAGGAGCTCGTCGAACCGCTCGGTGGCGCCGAGGGCGTCGACGACCCAGTTGTCGCTGTCGCAGTCGATGATCGTCTTGTCGAAATCGAACACCACCACGACACCGCCATTACTCGCCGCCATTGTCGCACCTCAAAGATTCGATCAGAGCAGCAGCTATGTATGTATCTTCAGAGGAAGAATGCCTTGCACTGGCTGCATCGATCGCCATGGCTGGCCGATGCATTTATAGGGGAAGGCAACTAGTCTAGGCAAGCCATGAATCGAATCGGCAAAAGAACAACTAATGGAGTATTACACACACCCACGGCCTCCTTAATGCGCTCTGATGGCGCCTGCATTATTGCGTCCACAGGATCGATTTCTCCTCCTTTTTCCTCTCTGGGCACATCAGAATTAAGTGTTTGAATAAACTGCGATGAGGATTGTTCTTAGGAATATTCCTGGAGCAAGGGTATTTTAGGTATCTTTAATAGTGTAATATTAGTCATTGGTTAACACTTTTATATCAGTAAAATTTTAAATAGAAGAGATAGAAGCATAAGAGAGAATGGAAACCGAGTCTTCCTCAAACAACCATCTCTACACACGAATCAAGATAAAACAACCGGTGCATATAAGAAAAGAGTGAAAGAGTGATAATATTATAAATTTAATATGACTATTAGAGATAGCTTGTTAGAACCGGTCTACTATAGTGTTATTTCTAAATTTATTTTTTCCAACAACGTAAAGTTAGTATAGCAAAAAATTAGAAACGATCCGGTTAGAGATGCGGGCGAGCTGAGTCTTTGCCTTAAGCTTCCCGCCGCCGCTTTCCACGCGGCTATAACGGCTCGCGTCGTGCGTGGCGGTCTTTGCCTTTTCCCCGTATTTCAAGGGAGGGAGAACCTGTGTCAGTGAGCGACCAGTCTGGTCGAGGATGAAAGGGTAATTTAGGCACGGCTGTATGCTTGCACATGTGGCCCTACAAAAGCCATCCTATTTGCAAAAGAACCATTAGACAACGCCACAACGGCAACATGTCATGCGCTTTACCCTTTACGGTTTAATCGTGTAACCCGAGTAGAAAAGAGTTTTTCATTTTGAACGAGAGCTTCAAGTTCAGTTCGCTAGAACGCGGGTCTCCAAAACCCCAATGTCGCAGGTTTTGAATCCTACTGATCGTGATTCCATCTATCTTATATCAAGTAGAGTAAAATAACTTTATAAAACAAAGTCAAATTGCAACTCCAATTTGACCCCTCTCTGGTTTGAGAGAGGACAATAAAAAAAATCGGTCATGCACTGACGAGAATTAAAATCTCTATTTATTATTTAATAAATAAATGACCATACGTCTTCGTGGTCGTAACCCCTAAGGCTAACGACCTTACTAGTCGTGAAGATTCCAGAAGTTACTCAATATCTAACCTGGTCAGAGAAGGTTCCCAACCTTGTCCCCGACCAGTTTAAAGCTCTCAAAACCTTGAACTGATATCTGGACCTAGCATTAGATATACCCCTTACCGTGTGAAGAATGGGACATGTGCTTTATATCTCATACCATGCGACGATACGTAACTCTAAGACAAAGAAATACGGTTAATGGCTCACTAACATATAACCGTACGGCAGTTGACACATTATCAACTGACGCCTCTCTTCGACCACACGCGTTGCTTCCCGAACAGGCGTCTCCTCCAGAGACAACTGCCAACCCTTCATCAACTACATAAGGAAGAATGTGGAATGAAGTTGGGGAGGCCGGAACAGTGAAGATTATTTGGGAGACACTCTCGAAACAGCCTTGTACTCCCGAATTAGTCTTTAGTCTAAGCTATATACACTCATTGTAATAGCCAGTTCAAAGCAATAAAGAGCAGTCTCACTACTTTCTAGAAGATACGACTACTTTCTAGAAGATACGCGCTATTTTTCTCTTTTCATTCATATATTCATAAGATCGGCGATTTGATCGTCGACAGCTGGCGCCGACCGTGGGGAAGAAGGCGCAAATCTTCAGAATGAATTCTTTGCTCATCAAATCCTCGCACATCCTTTTGTTCATGAGGTCATGGCAGGAACTTGGGACAAGGAGAATTGGTTCGATCTGGACGACTACTCCAACCTTGACATGGACGCCTGCATCCAGGTCATGCATGGTGATTAGACGTCGTCCTCTTCTTCCTCTGCCGGTTCGCAAGTCGCTAACAACGCCGAAGTTGAACAGATGGATGAGGATGCACCACTGCAACAAGTGGCACTTCCCGAGAGACAGGGCACTCCGACCAGTTCGGAGTGTCCAAGAACCTCTCCAAGCCCGGTCCTTCCGACCGGCAAAAAAGGTGATGAAACTTCAGCCATACAATTCAAGAGTCAATACACTCTCGGCACCATCATGGCTGACAGTTATTCGCCCACGGCTTCTGGGAATTTCAGGAGCCAACCGACATCTGGTAACGGTGTCGATGAAACCTTCACCGGCCATGGGCCGAGTGGGGATGATAAAGCTCAGCATACGATCGGCAGTTCGCCGTATCAGGCTGAGTCCGCCACGGAGGCCTCAAGAGATTCTCATCTCCGACCGGTCTTCTTCGTGAAAGTGTCTAGTAGAAGTACTGAGAAGCTCTCCACTGAGTACAGTGGAAACTCTTCGGAGGATCGATGCTGAAAACACGAAGTCAATGCGATCGAAATATCGATCGCAATGCCTGTCTGATCTGCACCCGCCTCACCACCACCATGTTGATAGAAATGGCACGGGCAATCAAGCACCAGCTACCAGAGGCAACAGAGCTGATGGACGTCCATCAGTTAATTCGCCTGGTTCAGCCCCACCAAGGATAATAAGTCAAGTACGGCCAGGCGCGAGGTTAAGAGAAGGTTCGGATCTGCGAACGCCAACAATCTCGATGAATCCTCCGAGACCTTCCATAACGGTACAGAATCTGCAGCGCATTCGTAATATTTTAAATAATACTGATCCTACTTTAGCAGAAGCTCCAGGTTTTGTCTAATTGGTAGGACAGGTGCCAGAGATTCTCTAACAAACCGTACAACGTACGGAAGAATACCGAGAACGGAGGACACCGCAAAGTCAAACCATGACTTCGTCCCAGCGTTCTTCCCTCGGCGGAGGGCAACATGCGTATGTTGGGAATCAATCAATACCGCAGCCTCCTCAACGTTTTCGACCAATGAGTCATAAGGGAAGGAGATTGTTCCGAACAAATACACCTTCCTCTCGTCGAGAAGGTCGTTCGCTTGGTCCAAATGATCTTCGACATCGTTTGAACCAGGCAGGTGATCGAGAGCATCATAACGCTCGCGATCAGGTCGGGACGTCGGAGCCTCAGTTCTCTAATCTAAAGAACCGGTCCCCAACCGACCACAATCCGGCTCCTTTCCAAAGAAGGCTCCATGAATCAGTCACAGGCTGCCGAGCTTTCTCTGCAAGACTTCAGGCTGTGCGTTGGCCTGACCGATTTTGACCGGCCAACATGGACAAGTTCAATGGGTCTCAGAACCCATTAGAATTTCTCCATATCTATACCACTGCCATCAGAGCGGCTGGTGTTGATGAAAACGTGATGGCCAATTACCTACCTATGGTGTTAGAAGGATCTGCCCGGCCATGGTTACTTAACCAGTCGGTCGGATCAATCTATACTTGGGAACAGCTCTGCGATCTCTTAATCGTGAATTTACAGGGTACGTACGACCGTCCAGGGAAGGAAGATGATCTACATCGAATCCGGCAGAACCCAAAAGAAACTCTCCGACAGTACATCAAGAGGTTCAGCCAGGTTCGTAATTCCATACCCGAGATTGCAGAATCTTCTATAATTCAGGCTTTCAAGGTAGGATTGAGGAACCGGAGGTTCACGGAGGATATAGCTATGAATCCCCCACGAACAACCGCCGAACTATTCGATATGGCGGATAAATATGCAGCTGCTAGTGAGGTAGTCGAATGGAGCGAAGCTATAGATCAAAAAGACAAAACTCCTCAATCTGGTTTAGAAGAGCCTGAGAAGATGTTGGACCGAAAAGGCGACTAGAGGGGGGGGTGAATAGGAGCACGCTCACTTTTTCACAAAATATGAATTCAACACAATTTCACTCCAATAGCTATGATGAAGCTATGAAGATCAATATACCAGTACAACGGAAGACTAGTATTGAATCCAATTAAACCCCTAAGCAATGTGACAAAAATCAGCAAGAATCAAAACTAACAGTATCGGCCGGTCGCCATTATCTTGGCGGTCGGCCGGTACCAAATCGGTCTGACCTCTGGTGTGGGGCGGTCGGACCGGCACCAAATCGGTTTGACCTCTGGTGTGGGGCGGTCTGACCGGCAGGCTCCAGAACAGTAAAAACAACCCGATGACGAAGTTGCAATTAGGTCTAACTTTTGATTCTCAACTCCAAACTTCACGAAACTTTGCACACACCTTCTCTATGATATTAAGGACATATTCCAATCAACAATTATGATAATTCTTGGACGAACAAAGATCTTTTATGATCGATTGAAGAAGGGTGCAAAGCCGGGCAAAAGTAAAAACTAGATCAATCGCTTGCTCGTGGGTGATTGATGATCAAATTGATCCTAGATGGGTTCCCACACATCACAGCAAGCTAATCCACGTGAAAGAATCAATCACAAACTCGCGGATCAAAGAAAGCCCTAAAATCATGAAATTGAAAGCAAGAACGAAAAGAGACTTATCTCAAGCAAACCTTGCATAGATTAAGAACGTGATCGTTCTTTGGATTACACCAGACCATCATGGATCGGTGGTCAATCCAAGATCACGAAATTCACCTCAAACCATAAAGAGCCCTAGCCTCCACCTCAACTCCCCTAAGCCAATTAGGGTTTGAAACATAAAAAGGCGAGAGATGAAAGAGCTAGGTGGTGCGACCACCATCTCCCCTATTTATAGTGGAGGCCTAGACTCCTAGGGTTTGACTCCATTGGGCTCCCGTTAAGGCCCACTAACAAGCGGGTCACACACGCGCGCATAAGCGCCGTCTTTAACCTTTGACCTAAACCGCTTCACCATGCGCCATGGATTTGCCAATAGGTCACCCTTGTCCATCTTGTGTCACGCTTGAGTCATTGACTTCACGGCATCGTCGATCGTTACGGACCTCAACTCTCCAAGTCTAGTCCGATCCTCCTCGCCATTGACCGTCGTTGACCACCAAGCAACCTGCACAACCACAGACAAGCAAACACGAATTCGGGAACAAGTTCTTCACAACTTGACCCTTGTTAGTCAAAACATGCATCATGCAAACCATATGCCACGAAACCAATGACTTTGACCTAACAAATCAACATCGCCACGAAGTTGGCGGCGTTCTAGTAAGCCGGTCGATCGCCAGCCCCTCGGGGCGGTCATTGCCTAACTCACGGTCGACCGCCACCTCAAGGCGGTCGGACCGCCGTAGGGACTTAACCAAAATACAAGCCCTGAAATTCTGAAACCTTCTGGAAATTTCAAACAAATAGAACTTCTTACTGGAGACTCCAAAAAACATGAGACCAAGTGCATTGGGATCCCCTCACTTGCCTACAACACCTATTTTTGGCCCAGCTCGTTTTGACCACTTTTAGGCCACAGCCGGTCCGGCCGGCGCACATGGCGGTCAAGCCGATTTGGGACCGGTCGGACCGCCATGCTATGGCGGTCGGACCGCCCATCGAATGCGAAGCTTTGTCGAAAACTCGTGAAACGACAAACCGTAAACAACATTGTCAATTGTCACATCATCATAAGATCTGGAGCATATCCCCATGATATCCACAGAAGAAGAATAAGAAAGTTCTCAAGAAGAAGAAGCATCGCAAGATGGATGGTAAGGAGGTCTTAGCGGTCCCGGAAAAGCTTGCCAAAGGTAAGAGGGACTATCTGCGGTCGAGGCAAAGCAAAGATTCGGTGATGAATATAAAAGAGTAAGAAGTGGTGCAGCTTCACCAGCAGTGGGCACGATCTGCGCAAGCTAGCCGTGTCAGCAAAAGAAGTTGGAAGATTATTATGCAGGTAAAGGCCCGCTTCCCTCAATACAAGAGTTGGGGGAAGCCAGCTCCAAAAAGGATAAAGATGGCGACGAGGAGATGGAATACCAAGAACCTCAGCACACAGTCAACATAATCTTTGGAGGATCTTCATCGTACGACTCGCGACGTCATCTGAGAGCCGTGGAGCGAGAGGTCAACCTAGCAGAATCTCCGATCAGCATCAAGCCTTCGAGGTGGTCGGACACCGTTATCTCCTTCGACAAAGAAGACTACTCCGTTTCGTCGACTCGGCCGGGTAGGTTCCCTATTATAGTTGAGCCTACCATTAATAATTGTAAGGTCAATAGAGTCTTGATAGATGGAGGTAGTTCTTTAAATATATTATTCTCGAGAGCTTTAGAAGAAATGCAGGTTCCTAAGTCAAAGGTAAAGCCAGTAAAATATGCCTTCCATGGCATAGCCCCTGGCTCTACCGCCAAACCGATAGGACAGGTGTCCTTACCGGTTACGTTCGGAAGTCCTGATAACTTCCGAACGGAAAAGATTTTGTTTGACGTGGTCGATTTTGCGACCGCCTATAACGGGATCCTTGGTCGTTCAGCTCTAGCAAAGTTCCTGATAGCCATGCATTACGGTTATCAGAGTTTGAAGATGCCAGGACCAAATGGTGTCATCATGGTTTGGGGAGATGAAAAGATGGCTTATGTCTGCGATCGAAGATCTTTAGAACTGGTCGATGAGCTTCCGACTAGAAATACTGACTCTTCTGCGATGCAGCTCAAGCACCCCAGACCAAAATTGACACCCAAACCCTTCGATCAGACAAAAGAGGTGCCACTCGACAAAGATGTTTCTCCGAGAGACGCCAGGTTGGGAGACATCGACAGGTTAGTTCCGAAGTTACTGATCGGAGAAGGACTCAACCCTAAATAGGAAGAGTTGCTCGTCTCTTTCCTCCGAGCAAACCAGGATGTTTTCGCTTGGTAGGCGTCCGACATGCCCGGAGTCCCCAGAGAAGTGATCGAGCACAGGCTAGCTCTCCAACCTGACAAAAAGCCGGTCAAGCAGAAGCTAAGGTGTTTTGCATCTGACCGGAAGGAAGTAATCCAGTCGGAGATTGACAAGCTCCTCGAAGATGGGTTTATTCGTGAAGTCCACCATTCTTAGTGGCTTGCCAATCCTGTAATGGTTAAAAAAAATAATGGGAAATAACGAATATGTATTGACTTCACAGATCTTAATAAAGCTTGTCTGAAGGATGATTTCCCCTTCCTCGCATTGATCAACTTGTAGACTCCACCTCCGGGTGCGAGTTACTAAGATTTTTAGATGCATATTCAGGGTATCACCAGATAAACATGAGTAAAAATGATGAGGAAAAAACTTCCTTCATCACTCCATATGGCACTTACTGTTATGTTAAGATGCCCTTTGGTCTCAAGAATGCTAGTGTAACTTTTCAAAGGTTAATGCAGAAAACTTTTAACCCGCAGGTAGGTAAGAATTTAGAAGCCTGTGTAGATGACTTGGTTGTGAAAAGCATCAATGCAGGCGATCATATCCTTGACCTACAAGAAACTTTCAACAACTTGAGAAGACATAACCTCAAGTTGAATCCGGACAAATGTGTGTTCGGGGTTTCTGCTGGAAAGCTTCTTGGTTTCCTAGTTTCGGCTAGAGGTATCAAAGCAAATTCGGCTAAGGTAACAACCATCAAACAGATGCGTCCCCCGACAACAAAGAAAAAAAATCCAAAAGCTAACCGGTTGTATGGCAGCGCTAAGTCGTTTCATAACCAGATTAGGCGAGAAGGGATTACCTTTCTTTGAACTTCTTCGGAAGCATGGGAGTTTTGAATGGACGAAAGAATCCAACGGAGCCTTTGAAAAACTCAAAGAGTACCTTGGATGCCCCCGGTCTTAGTCTCTCCAAGACCAGAAGAAACACTGTTGATTTACATAGCTGCGACGCATGAAATTGTCGGTGATGTCTTGGTAAATAGAGCGTGAAAATATTCAACGACCAGTATATTACGTAAGCGAAGTCTTGCATGGACCAAAGGAAAGATATCAACAGATACAAAAGTTGTTCTATGGTCTCCTTATGTCTTCAAGGAAACTAAGACATTACTTTCAAGCCCACAAAGTGGTCGTATCTATAGGATATCCCTTAGGTCAAGTCCTTGGAAACAGGGAATCATCAGGACGAATAGCAAAATGGGCAATTGAACTAGGGACGTTCGACCTCCATTTTATCTCAGGAATAGCTATAAAGTCTCAGGCAATAGCAGACTTCATTGCCGAATAGACAAACCCAGAACCTAAGCAAGAACTCGAGTACGAGCACCACGACGAGTGGACAATGTACTTTGACGGTTCATTAATGCTTAAAGGATCGGGGGCTGGAGTCGTCTTGATATCCCCTACTAGCGAACACATTAAGTACGTCATCCAGTTTAACTTTCCTGCTACTAACAATGTAGCGGAATATGAAGGTTTACTGGCAGGACTTCGAGTAGCTCATTCGCTCGGAATTCGCAGATTACTAGTGAAAGACGATTCTCAACTAGTAGCGAATCAAGTAGGGAAAGAGTATCAATGCTCAAGTAATGGTAGAGACTTCAGTTCATATTCTTGGCCTACTGCTTATATAGTAAAGTTCTTTTACTATAAAACAGTCGGGGGCTAGGTAATATATGATAAGTCGACCGGATAAACAAATGATTCTTTTTCATTTGATAAGAGAAAGGTAAGTTTTACATATTTTTTTTTGCATACTCTCTCTTTCTCTTTTGCAGTGTTTTTTACTACTAAGAGATTGCCCTCCATTAGTCACTGCTGGATGGAGATCCGACCTCCATTTCTTCTGTAACCTTGTCTCCAAGAGATTTCACTTCCTTGAGAAACTTGGTCGCCTCCTCAGGCAAGCAGTTAAAGTCTTCTTCAATAGCTTGAAGATTTATAGAGGGGTTGGACACCTTCAGTTTTGCCAAAGCAAGACTAACTCCACTAGCAATAGATTCCTTTACGGACTGGGCGTAATTATATCTTGTAGTTTTGAGCAAACCCTTAAGGTCCTCCAAAAGATGGGTAATGTAATTTACCTTTTCCATTGGATCACTTAAGGAAGGCAACGATGATCCTGATCCCATATCAAAGATCATTTTGTTGAGCGTAGTAATCTTTAAGTCAAGGTTATGCATGATTGCTGCCCCCTTGTCTTACTCAAATTCCAAAGCTTTTTTTGCTTTGGTTAAAGCTTGATTTTGTTCTGCATAAGCAAAATAAATATTATGCTAAAAAGGATCAGAAGAGATACTAAGTCAAGTCTACGACTAAGTTACCTTCAGCCTTCTTCCTGGATTTTTTCAGGTATTTTTCATGCCTGGTCGTCAAGTTTTCGATCGACCGGTTTTTAGCTTTAATTTCCTCTTCAAGTTTTATTATTCTGGCTTTTTCAGCCAAAGCTTATTCTTTTATTTTCTTCAAATCTATCAAATTTGGTAAGGGAGGATAGTTAGAGGAAGAAAGGAAAATCTTGGCAAAAGGCAAATTAAGAAGAAAGTTCTTACTTTCTAGTTCGGAGTGTTTTTGCTCTAGATTCTTAATCCGATCGGTTAGTCCTCCGATCGCAGCAAAATTTTCAACCATATGCTGCATAGATAGCATTTTTCTTTAAGTTTCTTGTGAACTTCAAGGAAAACTATAAGGATGGTTGAGGATACTTACTTGAATTGCCACATCATTATAATCGGCAAAAATCTTATCGAGTTAAGCCTTTGCAAGGCGATCGATACTCGTCCAAGCATCATTAAGCTCCTTATCCTCGATAAATCGAGGAGGGAAAAGGAACTTTTTAGTTTGGGAGGAGTTCCTTTCAGAAGTTGGAATCTCCTGTGGGTCTACAGAGATGCCTACCTCTGCTGACAGAGTAACAATCACCACAGAATTCAAATCGGATTCCAACACTGAAGTAGACTCGGGGGCTTCCCCAACCACTTCCTCATCAGGATTTCTTGCCTGAGGAAAGCCCTGGTCGGAGGTGCCCTCGATCACTGACTTCTTTGGAATGTCGATCGGGAGCGACTCGCACTCCAACAGGTCTGCACAAAGAAAAGGAAGTTCAGAATTCAAGTTCGCCAATGATATAAAAGGTATGCATTCATATGGTAATTTCATTTACAACATACCTAGTTATCTTTTTTATCTTGACTCTGAAGCGCACTGGCTTAAAGTCTGTAGCACTGGCCTTTCTGTTCTTTTCAACCAATTTTTCCAGTCTTGAACTGGTAGGGTTGGTTGTACCCTTCCTTCATGAAATGATCAGATGTAATACTTTCAACCAACTAGTCGAGAGTAGAATCCCTGATAGTTGGATCGGAAGGTGTAGGTTCATTGGTCAGCAAAGTAGTTGCTTCAACGGCCCTTGGCAAATCTTGAGCAACTATATGGGACTCAATGACTACCGCCTGATTCAACAAACAAAGTTAGTCGGGTGATGAACATGTTTTTTTTCATCTAAACTAAAGGTATTTCCTTCAGTTACCTACATCTACACGATCACTAGTGATCGTAAGGTTGGTTGGTTCGTCAATTGGCTCACAGGTCTCCGTGGCCTCATCAATTCTTAGACCAAACCGACTACATATCAAAGAGGATTTTTAGGTAAACACCGATCGAAAAATATTGTAAAGATGGAAAATAATTATCATGCTTACAGAAGTCTCTCCCTCTCTTGGTGATAGTCCTTGCTAAGATCAAAAGAAACCGACCTTCTCATTAGGCTCTCGGCCGAGATCATCTGATCCGCACGATTTCATCAGAAGACAAATCTGTAACAAAAAGGGAGGTCTTAGGGTTATAAGAGCATTTGACCAGAAAGCTATACTGGTCGGATTCTTACTGGAACTTACATTCCCTAGAATCATTGGTTGAATCGTCACGACCAATATACCAGAGCATCGAATGAGCTCTGGCCTTCAAAGGACTGATTCTCCGCATGGAGAAGTCCCTCACCACGTGCCAGGAGGTCAAACCCCTGACACTCAGGAGATGGACGACTTCAACCCATCTCCCAATTTTCCCCTCCTTCTTCGAGGAGGAACGCCATTGCGGGATCTCGATAGCTTTTTTACCGTTGTAATAAAGGCCATCGCCCTGTATGATCTTCATGTAAAATCAACTCTTCTTCTATGACGACCATGAAGACTTGGAGTACATTGGAATGTAGTCCTCAGCCTTCCCGTCATGGAGACGCAAGGTACACTCTCCGGGTGTACCGGTCGTCTTCTTCGCATTCACCAATCTGTAGTAGTACTGAAGAGGTCGGGGTTCTTTGGAATTCCAGTGCGCCGCAGGTAAATGCGAAGATCTTGAGGTTGGCTATAGCGTTGGGGGCCAGATTGATCAGTTCAACTCCGTAATACTCCAAAACTTGAGAAAGAAAGGAGTGAACTGGAAGTCTGAAGCCGCATTCGATATATGCAAGAAAAATGATAATTTCCCCATCCTCACCACTTGGAGAATGTTCTCCAAATGCTGATCTCCACGCGATCAGATTTCTGTCGGGTAATAGCCCAACCTTTTCCAGACCTTCAAGTTTCTTCTCGCTCAGATCGGAGATCGACCAGTTGGTAATAAGATCCGACATGGTGATTTCTTTCGGGTGAAGAATTCAAAGGTGATCGGAGATGGTTTCTTGGAAGATGAAGAGGAAAGCAAAAGGCATAGAAACCCTAACACCCGGTGCTAAGGGGTTTTTTTTATAGCGACAACACTGTAACCGTTTTTAGGGAAAATCCAACGGACAAAAATCCCTTTTTAACCAGTGGACCAAGACTTCCTTCAACTTCCAAGGCAATTTCTCAACTTTAAAAATGAATACGGACCACCTCGAATACCACGACATTTAATGAGGGGTTTGCCCGAAACGATTACATCGGGAGTAAGCGTCTATATGACCAATTCATTTAAAGTTCGGGGGCTAGCTGACGAGGATTAAAACCTCTATTTATTATTTAATAAATAAGGGACCATACGTCTTCGTGGTCGTAATCCCTAGGGCTAACGACCTTAGTGGTCGGGAAGATTCCAGAAGTTACTCAATATCTAACTTGGTCGGAGAAGGTTCCCAACCTTGTCCCCGACCAGTCTAAAGCTCTCAAAACCTTGAACTGATATCTGGACCTAGCATCAGATATATCTGTGGATATCATGGGGATATATTCTAGATCTTAGGATGATGTGACAATTGGCAATGGTGTTTATGATTTGTCGTTTCACGAGTTTTCGACAAAGTTTGGGCATTACAGACGAGGCGGTCCGCCGGTCCTAGCATGGCGGATCGGCCGGTCCCAAATCGGTCGGATTTGGTCATGTCTTGTGATCGGACGGTGTGACCTAAAGTGTTGAATTGGTGGGCCAAAAATAGGTGTTGTAGGCAAGTGAGGATCCCAATGCACTTGGTTTCATGTTTTTGGAGTCTCGGTAAGAAGTTCTATTCGTTTTAAGTTTCGAAGGTTTGAATTTGGGGCATGAATTTGGCTAAGTCCACAGGCGGTCCGGCCGCTCACGAGGAAGCGGTCGGACCGGCTAGAGGCGGTCCGGCCGCTCTATGGAAGCGATCGGACCGGTTTCTACTTGAACATCGGCCAATCTCGTGGCGATGTTGTTTTGTTAGGTCAAAGTCATTGGTATCGTGGCATATGGTTTGCATGATGCATGTTTTGACTAACATGGGTCAAGTTGTGAAGAACTTGTTCCCGGTCGTATTTGCTTGTCTATGGTTGTGCGGGTTGCTTGGTGGTCAGCGGCGGTCAGCGGCGAGGAGGATCGGGACTAGGCGTGGAGAGTTGAGGTCGAGCGATCGGCGATGCGGGTGAGTCAATGACTCAAGCGTGACACAAGATGGACAAGGGTGACCTATTGGTAAATCCATGGCGCATGGTGAAGCGGTTCAGGTCAAAAGGTTAAAGACGGCGCTTTAAGAAGCGTGCGTGTGTGACCCGTTTGTTAGTGGGCCTTAACGGGAGCCCAATTGAGTCAAACCCTAGAGAGTTCTAGACCTCCACTATAAATAGGAGGAGGTGGTGGCTGCACCCTCTCTCTCGCTGTTTTTCACCTCTTTGTTATTTTCAAAACCCTAATTGGCTTAGGGGGAGTTGAGGTGGAGGCTAGGGCTTTTCATGGTTTGAGGTGAAATTTGTGATCTTGGATTGACCACTGATCCATAATGGTGTGGGTGTAATCCAGCAACGATCACGTTCTTAATCTATGTAAGGTTTGCTTGAGATAAGTCTCTTTTCGTTCTTGCTTTCAATTTCGTGATTTTAGAGCTTTCTTTGATCCGCGAGTTTGTGATTGATTCTTTCACGTAAATTAGCTTGCTGTGATATGTGTGAATCTATCTAGAATCATCTTGATCATCAATCACTCACGAACAAGCATTAGGATCAAGTTTTCGTTCTTGCCCGGTTTTAGACCTTCTGTTATTCAATTGAAAACTGTTCAGGATCTATCCAAGAATTATCATAATATTCGATTGGAATAGGTCCTCAATAGCATAGAGAAGGTATGTGCAAAGTTTCGTAAAGTTTGGAGTTGAGAATCAAAAGTTTGACCTAATTCCAACCGTCATCGGTGATTTTCTTTGTTTGGATCGGTTGGAGCACGCGGTCGGACCGCCCTTCATCACCGTCGGACCGATTTTGGAAGCGGTCCGACCCTTGATATAACAATGATCCGACCGCGACAATCGGTCCAACCGTGCAGGTCGAGGTCGGACCGCTAGTGCATTGTGATTCTTTAATCTTAGTTGTTTTGTTATTTTGCTTAGGGGATTTAATTGGATTCAATACTAGTCTTCCGCTGTACTGGTATATTGATCTTCATAGCTTCCTAATAGCTATTGGAGTGAAATTGTGTTGAATTCATTATTTGGGAAAAAGTGAGCGTGCTCCTATTCACCCCCCTCTAGTCGCCTTTTCGGTCCAACAATATCCCCTACTGTGTGAAGAATGAGACATGTGCTTTATATCTCATACCACGCGACAATAAGTAACTCTAAGACAAAGAAATACAGTTAATGGCTCACTGACATATAACCGTACGACAGTTGACACATTGTCAACTGACGCATCTCTTCGACCAGATGCGTTGCTTCCCGAAGAGGCGTCTCCTCCAGAGACAACTGCCAACCCTTCATCAACTACATAAGGAGGAATGCGGACTGAAGTTGGGGAGGCCGGAACAGTGAAGATCATTTGGGAGACACTCTCGAAACAGCCTTATACTCCCGAATTAGTCTTTAGTCTAAGTTATATACACTCATTGTAATAGCTAGTTCAAAGCAATAAAGAGCAGTCTCACTACTTTCTAGAAGATAAACGTCATTTTCCTCTTTTCATTCATATATTCATAAGATCGGCGATTTGATCGTCGACAAGCACAAATTCACCAAGAGAAATTCTAAAAATTTATAAATGTATTTTTTAATTTACTCTACACATGCATAAAATTTCAAGGATTCACTCTCTGTTAAGAGTAATAGTAATGATAAAATTCTAACAAATAATTAATAGAGATAAAAACAAAAATATTAGTATTCACATCAATCCTGTCTTTTTATTTTATCTTCTAACACGCTTTGAGTCATAAGGTTTTTATTATTAAAAAACATGTTAATTTGGCGCCCAAATTTGACTGGATTGCACAATTACATTATAAAGATGTATTGTGACCGATACGTTGCCCACCACAACAGTTTGAAGTTTGGGCATGGAACGGATGGTGAAAAATCTTCGAGTGATATATGAACAAGTCAACTTTAATCATTTTTTGGGGATGTATTATTGCAAGCTAGAAATGAACTCACACTTTGTTGCCGGAATCCTACAAATTTAATTGTTTTTTTCCGTCCTAAACAATTATTATTATTTTTTGTCGCATGGGCCTTGTGAAAAATCTACAAATAATCGACGAACAAATCCACCTAAAGGCTTGTTTGGATAGATAAGAATTAAGTCCCTCCTAATCTGAATGATGGGTCTAATCCATTCTTATCCAAACAAAACCTAAAAGTGGTTGTGTGGCGAGAAATATTCTCTCGGAATGGTAGCGAAAACTGTTGTAGTTTTACCACAACAACAGCATGCACCATGGCCTGTTTGAATATAGAAATTTTATATGAAATTTATTTAATCCTAGTAGGAACCAGAGAAAAATTCCTATGTTTCAAAAATGGTGGGAAAGCACTGTTTGTGACGATTTCACTGATGTACATCAATATAGAGGGCTCACGGTGATGTATTTGTAGATATCGTCATTATAACGGATATATTTGGTTGATCCCTGTTGGTAATATATTTGAATATTACCTTTTGGCAAGGATGCCCTGCGAAGTTTTTCTACGCAAAACAAAGCTTCATATGATTTGATAGGATTCGAAGCAGAGAATCCTCTGCTGTTGCAGTTATATTAACGTCTCCGTGCTGTTCTCCAAAACTGTTCTACCACCCGGTCCTTCCGAGTGGAAAATTAGGAATGGGTTCCTCTGTATCAGAGGACTAAACGCACGAAGTGAGCGGTGATCATCTCACAACCGTTAGATCGAAGGCAGTGCTAGCAGTGCTCTCTGCATGTCGGCTCCGGAAAATTAAGAGAAATCAAGTGCAATAACACTATAGCGATTTTAGTGCTAGAGAAAAACACCGTGGTACGTAACAGAGCACGCTAC
Source organism: Hsuehochloa calcarea (assembly GCA_036346395.1). Taxonomy (NCBI): domain Eukaryota; kingdom Viridiplantae; phylum Streptophyta; class Magnoliopsida; order Poales; family Poaceae; genus Hsuehochloa; species Hsuehochloa calcarea. Next base: position 13,325,231 of record CM070596.1, on the reverse strand, counting down.
TAATCTTAATGCTGCAGAAAATCCATTGGAGTATCTACAGTAGATCATACCACTTGTTATTAAAAGGTGAACACATTAGCATTTAGGTGATGTAGAATAGAGATGGTGAGGAGAGAAGGTGGACTTGTTACTAGTTGAAGGAACAAACAAGTTGTTGATATCAAGACACAAGAAACGGTAAAATACTTGTTGGGGACTTGCTTATTACTAAAAACTTCGTTTTGTGGGTTATGTACACTTGTAGCAATTAAAGTCTTACATACAAGCTCAAGAAACAATTCATTGAAAGATTTGTTTCTTTTCATTAGATTGGATACTCTCTCTACTCTTAGTAATAAATTAAGAAATAAACTATTGTAGATACTCTTATGACCCTGTTTGGGAAACAAGAAGAGCATAGAAATACAGTGCGCTCCAAGATATATAAGAGTATAATAAGGTAGGAATTCAATGTCACGAATATGAAATTACACAGGAATCAAAAGCAGAGGAATTCCTTGCAAGAGGTGTTCAAAACTATAGATGCTTCGCAGCATAAATACAGGAATTTTGGACGTACATAGATGTTTGTTAGTAAGAGATACATTTATCTTGTGAAATTCTTCTGAAGCAATTATACTATATATATTTTTGAGATGCGATGGGGTAAGATGTACCCCTCCGCACTTCAAATGTAAGGCAGGAGTGAGACTCGAACTTAGGTGGGTGAGTTCACGAACTATTGCACCGCAAGAGAATTCTCTGGCAATTATATAACTAAACAGTACATGTCACAGGAATTTTTGCTTTGGAGGATCGAATTCATCTAATCTTCCTCTAAAATTCCTTAATCCAAACACACCTACTTATGGGATTTTAGCAAGGCGGGGAATCGCGATTTTGGTATGGTCGAAAAGGCGTCCACGGAGAGCGAGCTTGCGGCCAAGCTATGTACACTGGGTGTGTGTGTCCGACGGCAGCAGGAGCTAAAGCTCGATCAGTGGCTCCTGGCTTCGATCTGGCCATTTTCTTCCAACTTGCCGTAACCAGCGTCCCCATGCATGGCTACATGCTTCTACGGATTGCGAGGAATACCAGAATATGTAGTCAGGGATGGAGCCAAGTCACGGTCTAAGCATCAGGCTGGGCTACTTGTTCTTAGACCGAAGTAGTATTTTTTGTGTTTTTTCAAAAAAAATTTCGTAGGTTTTTAGTTGTATGATTCGGAGTTTTGTTCCAGCGGGCCGAGACCAAACTCCGTCTATATATATGTATCTGTATATGATGCGTGGCCGAACCAAACTTGGATAACATCGAAGCGATGCAAGAAGCTTCCTGATCGATCCGAGGGTACAATATGTTAGATATAATGGTGTCTCGGTTTTCTACATAATAGCTGTACGCGTTCATATGATCGCTGTAATCTATATATGTGTAACTTATATATTAAGTTGCATGCACTAATCAATTCACCCAAAAGCTTAAACTGATGAGGAAAGGTGTACAATTTACTTATACTTCAACACTCCCCCTCACGTGTAGGCTCCTTTAGACCTAAGACGTAGAATAGAAGTGGGTAGCAATTATTATTTTTAATTGCACCAACCGGGTCTTGAACTCAAGACCTCTTGGCTCTGATACCATATTAAGTTGCATGCACTAACCAATTCACCCAAAAGCTTAAGCTGATGAGGAAAGGCGTACAATTCACTTATACTTCAACATTATATACTCTGATTTCAACTATCAAATATAGTTTTACTTTCCTCGCTTACATGGTATCAGAGCGGTGCCGCTCCTGATCCGTCGCCACCACAGCTTCCGCCGCCCCGCCCTTGGGAGATGATCTCTCCCGGGGGCTGCGCAATTCATAGTTTAAGTTGTGTCACCAATTATCCGATCGGCTACCAATTAGAGTTTTTTTCGGTCATCTTCAAAACAGGTTTTCTTTATTTTTTTTCCGATCATAGATCGGTTTGCGACGCTCTGCCGACTTGTCGATGTTCCTCGGCTCCGGACTTCAACGCCTCGGTTTCGACCTCTCCGGCGCCTTCTCTCTTCTGATGACGCCGTGGCGTGACGCGGTGCGCTCGTCGATACGACCATCCCTCCACGGCCTTCTGAGCGCCCCGTCTACTGTCGTCATCACGCCGGATCATCGACGTCGGACCGTCGTTCGCGAGACTTCCGTCTTCATCGAATTTAGGTCCAATCTGAATGTCCGTTTTGGCGACATTCGACTGCGGTGGCGTGTTAGACAGGATGGTGCATCGACTTCCTACATGTTAGTTGTACGCGTTCACATGATCGCTGTAATCTATATATGTGTAACTCATGTACTCTGATTTCAACAATCAAAGATAACGTTATTTTTCTCGCTCACACAATACATTGGCATGTTGTCTTATGTAGCTTCACCAAACGAACAATCGAACAAGATGTTTGATGGGTTTACGGCCGATGACTCCACTTAGTCTCCACAGGAAGAACAAAAAGGGTTCAGTTCGGTCGATCGAACATGCGCATGATAATCCCCTCGAATCGATGCTATTCGCTCGGATCTTTTGACATACCGTGGTGCTGTCAATTGTGAACTACATGCACGCATGAATTAGTACAACAAAATAAAAATCTTTTGGCCAGAAAATGTAGGTGGCACACTAGTTGAAGTGATAAAACACACTACTACAAAACAGGCTATAGAAGACGCATCATCACAGACGGTTCTCTTAGAACCGTTTGTGATAAAATAATCACAGATGGTTCTCTTGGAACCGTCTATGATATGGACTTATCACAGACGATTCTGAAGAATATCCGTCTGTGATAATCTCAGTCATCACAGACGGTTCTTGTTACAAAACTTCAACAAAAACCATCTGTGATGACTTAGATTATCACAGACGGTTATTCTTAAGAACCGTATGTGATGAGATACTTATCACTGACGGTTCATGATACGAACCGTATGTGATATGTTATCACATACGGTTTTTTTTATATAAAACCGTCTATGATACTTTTGTTTGTTGGACGAAAAAATAAAAATTTGCACTTAATGGGCAGGCTGCCAAAAATCTCTTTATATTAACAGAGTCCTCCATCTCCTTCTTTGCCATCTCCTCCTCTGCCATCTCCGTCTCGCTCTGACCTTGCGCTCCGGCCTCCCCCGAGCTCGTCACCCGCGGCCTCCTCCACCTCGCCACACCCTCGTCGTCGCTGGCCTCTCACGACCTCGTCGCCCCGACCTCCTCCACTTCGTCGCCCCGTCCTCCCCTGAGCTCGTCGCCCGCGGCCTCCTCCACCTCGCCCCGACCTTGTCGTCGCCGGCCTCCCATGACCTCGTCGCCCCAGCCTCCCATGACCTCACTCTCTCTACTCCCCCTTTTGCTCTGTGATGTGGATTACTACTGTGATATGTTAGTGCTCTGTGAATAGATTGAGTTGATGCTACTGTGATGTGGGTGATGCTGTGTTGTTTTTAATGCTCTGTGAATGGATTGAGTTGATGCTACTGTGATGATGTGGCTATTGTGGGAAAGCTAACGAAAATTTCAACCCGAAAATTCACATCACATTCATTCGCGAGGCTTGGGAGGCTCCAGACGAAGTGAAAACCCGTTTTTATTTTTATTTTTCAATAGAAAAAGCTATCACAGACGGTTCTAAACAAGAAACGTCTGTGATAGCCTTTTTTACAGACGGTTCAAAAACCGTCTGTGATGACCTCATGTCATCACAGACACATAAAGTCAGACGGTTCATAAAACCGTCTGTGATGACGATTTTTAACCATCTGTGATGTTATTTTCTGTAGTAGTGACAGTTTCAAAATCACGACCACATGCATTCGTAAGACTTTAAAACCATTGGTGAATCATGTGCCGTTCACTCTTTTCTTTTTGGCACTTTTTGAACAAATATGGAAGCAGACAATGAATGAATTATCAAGTGGAACGACCAATTTTACTTTTGGATCTACAACATGATCTAAATGAAAATTTTGGTTGTCATTGATAATGATAAATTTATATGTATGTTTTTCCAGCAATCAAATTTTACAACTTCAGAGGATGTTTGTCCGGTTTCAAAGTATATGGCTTATGTGAAGTTTGCCATCAAAATTTAGGGAGCTATTTCGACTTTTTGCGAACTTCAAATCATATAGGTGGATCATTTGCAATTGACTCTTTTTAAGAGTGACAAAAGATGGTGTCAAACAATTGGCTATTTTTTTTGGGCCTTTAGATCTCCACCAAGATCTAAAGGAAAACGCTGGTTGATATTGATGTGTTAATTTAACATCAATGGTTTTCCAGTGAGATCGGACAGAGCAAAGCAATGATATTATTATTATTTTCATAAAAAATAACAATGATATTATTCTTTTTTGCTTACCATAGTGCATCGAAAACCGTCCGGTTTGTTTATCTCTTCCCCCCAACAATTATTAAGAAGCACAAGACCAAACAAAGGATCCATAACTAATGCCTAACATTAGTTATGGATCGAACACTAACCGAGCTAGTGAGCTTCTTTCTAGAGACAGTGCCCATATATTGCGTTACACACTTGACCTTTTCAATTTCATGACCTGGCCGGCCTACATAAGATATACTAATTAGGGCTTGATTTTGATATAACATGTACTAATTAGGGCTTGATGTTGAGTGCAGGCTTGCGTTATTGGCTTGGGTTGGCTAGAACGAGGTCTCTGAAAAATCAACTGCAAGTCAATCATTCAAAACGAACCGGGAAAGATGGAACACCATCGATGTGTCCATGTAGAGAAGCAATAGCGGTAAGTGGGAGAAGATTTTGGCGTTTCTTTTTTGCCCTAAAGAAGCATTAATTATTATTATGATCCGGCTTTTGTTTTTGCTGAAGACAACATTTGGTTTAAGAAAGCCACGCACCATGCGAGACGTGTGAGAGCTCAGCTCACAAATTTTGCTAGGTCATCTAACTTTCAAAAGTTCATGCGACGGTCAAAGTGAAAAACAACAAAGATTCAGGTCAAGATGTACTTTTCACAGCCGTGGCTTTTCTTAGATTCTATGTTCCCTAGTTCATGGTGACTAGGATGGAGTCATATAGTTTTTCTTAAGGAACTTACATAAACCTCTTCCCATTATTCGCTTTAGATTCATGCATGATAGCTTCTATAGACAGGGATGGAGCAAGGAATTAGATATAGGGGGAGCCGAACAAAATCGACTACCTTTTATAATATGCATTTGACAGAATATATAGAGATTAGGTGTAACTCTTAACAAATACTTTCCTACTCCTTGCAAAAATATATATTTTACTACTATACATGCATTAAGTTATAATAATATACGCCGTCAGTTTCAAAATATGAGACAACTTTAGTACTTTACATTCTTGTTCCAAAATATAAGGTGCAAATACAATTTAACGATCATTTCTCACTTTTGACTCATTTGTCTTCTGATCTCTTTAGCATTATGAGTAAACCTTACACAAGGTGCTCTTATTCCCAGGACATTAATACAGGGATGCCATGGTCATTCCCCTCTACCATTCGTTTGATCTTATAACCTCCTTAATCCCATGCCTAGTCAAAACATTGTTGTAAAAAAAAAATGAAAATGGGCTTTATAAAAAGGAATGGAGGGAGTACAATTTACAACTACATAATACACAAAAACAAAACATGGTTAAGTAAAATATACATAGATAAGTAAAAGATGAAGGAGCTAATGTACATGCATCAAGTATATCTCGTATAGACTAATGTACATTCTTGAAGGGAGCCACAAACATGCATCAAAAACGTTTGGCATAAAAGATTAAGGGGTGGTAAACAATTTTCTTTGCAGGATTAGGGAGCCATGGCATCTGCTGGTCACACCTCCCTCCGCTCACATTCTCTTGTCCCCTCCTGATCCTCGCCACCACCCACTTCATTTCTCAGTTGTGGGGACCCCGAGTTAATTTCATATAACCTATATCCTCCAGGTCATACGAAATTAACTCGAGTCTCCAAGATCTGAAATTCAATTTAATCAAAGTTAAGGATAAAAACCAGGTGACATCGACTAGATAATCGACCCGCATACCACTCGTTAGCGTATGCACCAAGTCGATTCTCAGCAGTCCGAGTTCATACTTAAATGAATCAAATAACATTTCAAATCTTCACATATGTATCTCGTGTTAGCTCTCAAGGATCAATGGCTAACACGCACATATCCTCAACAACATTGATCACATCCATATACAAGGCATACATTAATATTACAAAGTGGCATCCCCAACTAGGACTTATGTCCATAATTTACACAAGTGGCCGCCCGTCTAAATTTAAACATAAACAAAGTACGCAGCGGAAAAAAAGTATTATTAACCAAAAATTCCAGCAAAGTGTGCCCAACTCCCATTGGCAACTGAGTGGGGTTAGAAACAGTGCTATTTGTTAGTGTCGCCATAATCAGCACTAACGAACTACTTGAGATTGTAATCATCTTCACCTGAATAAGTGGACAATCCGGTTAAGTACAAAAGGTACTCGCAAGTCTTACACAAAATAAAAAAATGTATGCTAGAGGATGCCCAAAGGAGTGGAGATTATACATGATAGAGGATAATCTAAAGAGAGGCTATAGTGGTTTAGTTTTGCATAAAACACACCAATTTTAGTCTTACATATACTAGTTTGTAAATGCCATTTATCAAACACAATTTTATCAAATGAAGCGTAATTGACATAAACATAGACATAAATCAAACAATACCAAAGTGGCAGCCCACTTTGGTAAACTAAATGCATGACAAACCGATCATGTCGATACCAAGTTGTTCACATGTCAGTTTTAATTATGAGTATGACGATGATGTCATTCAAAACCAAGTGCCGTCCGTAACCGCGGATATGGATATTCGAATATATTATTACCCTGCAGGGGAGTACATCTTTGCCCACATGACTCGATCAGCCCGTAAGCCTCCGGATAATGATACACTTCCTATGGTATGCCAGCTGGGGAAATCGAGATTCGGTATTTTTCAGCAAGACAATCTTATTGAGTTGAATAACCCTATGCGAGATGAAACCCCTCTTAGTACAAGCTATTTATAGAACTTGCTAACTGGGCAAACAAGTTGTATTGAAGATACCGATCCAATGAACATAAAGAAAAATAGTGCTCACTTGCACATTATAAATTGCAATCGGATTCCTACAGAACAAGGGATCGCACACCCATGTTCTCACACCACCTGTGCTTCAACTCAATAAAATCCACCCCTCACTTGACCAAGCTAGTGCCAATCCAGCGTGTGAATGTACGAATGTTACTTGGAATTGACAGCCCAAAGTTCGGTCCTTAGCTATCCAGACAAAGTCTTTCCACTAAACCCGATTCTTGTGCGCGAAGGCACCCACACTACTAGCCACTTGTCCAGATCAAAATTAGTTTTAAATAACAAATTTTAGACTCAAAAACCATATTCTATGATTTGGACCAAAAGCATAGAGATAAATGGTTCAGTGTTTCCCATGATTGATGAGATAACCCTGTCAACTAAACTAACGTATCTACTAACATGCAGGACTAAGCATTTATATAAAGAATAAATACCATCACATGATATCTAACTTAAGCATAACTGTATGGAATGATTAAAGATAAACCACATGGAATAGGACATAGCAAACTAAACTCACAAATTATCGATATACAAAGCAAATATCATTGCATTTCAAAATACTAAATTAACCAAAACGATATCAAAATAATGCAAAAGGATGCTTGCCTTGCTGATAATACACTTGTTCACTCTCAGATGGGTAGTCGTTTGCCTTAGGCAATACGCGATTTAGAAAAATATGTTATTGAATAAACACCAAGAAAAACGAGAAAATTCAAAATACTCAAAATTTCATGAGAACTACACAATACTGAGATTATGATTTTAGATGAATTTAGGTGAAAATTTTAGTTCAATTGAAGTTCATTTTTATTTTCTATGAATTTTTCAAGGTTAAATGCATTAGTGTTCAAATATTTTGAATATCAAAATTTTCTATAATAGTAACATATTTAAAACCTATTCCAAATTATAGTAAAAATGGAAACTAACAAAATTAATTTAACTCAATTTGGAGTTAAGATGAAATACTTATGAATTTTTTAAGTTTAAACCATTTTAAGTGCAAAAATAATACATTTTGGGATTTCTAAACATATTTAATACTTTTTATACCCAAACGATTCTAGCCTCAATCATTGACATGTGGGTCCACTGCATAGTATTTTCCTTTTTCATTTAAATCCCGGAGAAATCCTACTAACATGTGGGGACCACATGTCATAGACTTGGGTGCACAAAATAGTGCATGGACTGAAGGTCCATGAACTCGGTCCACTGGGCCGGGGCCCGTGTGTGTGGCGACCCAGCATGAAAACCAGAGGTTAATGCACCCAAATTTCTGTGCTCGGGACCACACACCATAGAGACATTAGCGTCATTAATTAACACCTAGTGATTACTTAACCTAATCCGATCAAGATTTACACTAATAATTACTCTACAGTACTGGTCAGAACAGAGGAGCTTTGGTCATGATTTTGCCCGACGGCTAGCCGCGCTGTGGTCTATGAACGTACGATCTAAAGGTAGAAATGGATTGCTTATGTCCTTGCGCATATACTGGTGGTCGGAGGTGAGCCATAGAGGCGGCGTGACGGTGAAGTGCGGCGGTGAAACTACGACACAAGCGGCTACATCGACTTGGCAGCGCATTAAGCAAACTAAGGAGCGCAAAAGCATCACTGATGTTCAGTGAACATACCAGAGTGACGAAGATGACAGGAGAAGCATTGCGGTTCACCGCCGCCGATGACCTAGGGGCGGCGATAGAGATTCCACGTGGAGGGGATGACCTGGTGAACAAGAAGCGCAATGAATGGTCGTGATAGCTCTAGTAGACCCAAGAGATGGTGTCATAGCGAGGAATTGAAAATTGCTTCACCACACTGGAGATGAGGAAGAAGGGGTTGTCTTCGGCTGTAGTAAAGCAAAACCAAATTCCCGATGATCCTGTGGAGCATTTGCAAAATGGGTTGAGGAAATACTCCTTATATCCTAGAACACAAAATGACAAGGAAGAGAAAAGAAGGGGCTCGCCAGAACGGAGAAAAGACACGGTGGCGCTTCACGGTGCGCTCTAGAGTTTGAGAAAGACACTTCAGTGTTGCGGGAGCTACGGGCAAAATCAAGGGTTCAAATTAGCAAAATGAACATGACATGGGATAAGGATAAGGATGACACAGGAACAAGAAGAAATACCTGAGAGAAGAGGGAGAATGGTTGGGTTTGTCTATTCGACCGAGAGGAGGAAATGGTGTTTTGAAGGGCTTCCACGACAGAAAAGATAACGGAGTCACCACGTGGCATCTCTAGACTGGATGACAACAATGGTGGCGAGCCGGTGTGTGGATATCATGGGGATATGCTCCAGATCTTAGGATGATGTGACAATTGGCAATGGCGTTAACGGTTTGTCGTTTCACGTATTTTCGACAAAGTTTGAAGCTCGGTGTGGCGGTGCGGCCGACCATAGCATGGCGGTCGGCCGGTCTAAATCGATCGGACCGACCATGGCGTGCGGTCGGACGGCCGTGACCAAGAAGTGTCAAAATGAGCTGGGCCAAAAATAGAGGGTGTAGGCAAGAGAGTGAATTCTATTGCACTTGGTCCCATAATTTTTGGAGTCTCCAGTCAAAAGTTCTATTCGTTTTAAATTTCCAGAAGGTTTCAGAATTTCAAGGCTTGAAATTCTGCTAAGTCCTTTTGGGCGGTCGGACCGGCCTATATTGGCGATCAAGCCAAGCCACGAGGGGTGATCGGACCGGTTGTCACTTGAACGCTGGCCTTCGTGGCGGCGTTGTTCGTTGGTTAGGTCAAAGTCATGAGTTTCAGGGCATATGTATTGCATGATGCATGTTTTGACTAACATGGGTTAAGTTGTGAAGAACTTATTTTCAAAATTGGTTTACTTTTCTGTGGTTGTGTAGGTTGCTTGGTGGTCAACGACGGTCAACGGCGAGGATGATCGGGACTAGGCTTGGAGAGCTAAGGTCCAGAACGATCGACGATGCCGGGTGAGGTCAACGACTCAAGCGTGACGCAAGATGGACAAGGGTAACCTATTAGCAAATCCGAGGCGCAAGATGGCGCTAGGTGAAGCTGTTTAGGTCAAAAGGTTAAAGACGGCGCTTTACGAAGCGTGCGTGTATGACCCGTTTGTTTTGGGCCTTAACGGGAGCCCAATAGGATCAAACTTCTATAAGGTCTAAGCCTCCACTATAAATATGAGAGGGTGGTGGCTGCACCACCTCTCAACCCTCTTTATATTAGAAAGCACTAATTTTGTTTAGGGAGAGCTAGGCGTGGAGGCTAGGGTTCTTGAAGGTTTGATTGGATTTTCGTGATCTTGGATTGACCACTGATCTTTGATGGAGTGGGTGTAATCTAGCATCAATCACGTTTTAATCTATGCAAGGTTTGCTTGAGATAAGTCTCTTTTCGTTCTTGCTTTCAATTTCGTGATTTTAAGGCTTTCTTTGATCCACGAGTTTTTGCTTGATATCGTCACGTGGATTAGCTTGCTGTGTTGTGTGGGAACTCATCTAGGATCATCGTGATTATCAATCACCCACGAGCAAGCGATTGGATTTAGTTTTCACTTTTGCTCGGTTTTAGACCTTTCTACAATCAGATCGTAAAAGATATTTGTTTGTCCAAGAATTATCATAATTGTTGATTGGAATAAGTCCTTAATATCATAGAGAAGGTGTATACCAAGTTTTGTAAACTTTGGAGTTGAGAATCAAAAGTTAGATCTATTTGCAACTTCGTCATCGGAAATTTATTCTTCTTGTTCTCGAGCCCAGTGATCCGCTTGCAGAGCACCTGAGTCAAGCCGATTTGGTCGTGATCCGACCGCCACTAACACATCGGTCAGACCGCCTGTATTGATTTGTGCTTTAGCTTGTGTTAATTTTTATCGTATTATTTAAGGGGTAAATTGGATTCAATACTAGTCTTCCGCTGTACTGGTATATTGATATTTATAGCTCCTCATAGCTATTGGAGTGAAATTGTGTTGAATTCATAATTTGTAAAAAAGTGAGCGTGCTCCTATTCACCCCCCTCTAGTCGCCTTTTCGGTCCAACACGGTGTGACTTTATGCACGGTGACGCACGGGTGCTCGCTAGCTCCTACTTGCCGCTCTGGAACTGGCGTGGGGAATTGAGTTTAGAATTTTCTCAATGTTAAGTTGGACTCTAAAAAATTGAGAAAAATCATATTTATTCATGATAATTATTCTAGTATTTAAATAAATTAATATCCAGAGATGTTTATGAGCATTTATCACTATTTTATTTTGTGGCTTTGATTCAAGCTCTAGGTTTCATTTTGAGTTGAAATTATTCAAATGCAATATTTTATGCATATACTCCAAAATTAACATGTATACTTGTGAGATGCATCTAAATTTCAGCTTAATGAAATTGGGGCTGTGACATGAATCCATTCTAGGTGGCGCCATCGATCATCACTAATCATCACTAAGGTCCCGTTTGGAGCATGAATTTTTCGGGGATTGAGATGCTACGTGTGACCTCAGAAAAAGAAAAAGGCTACAAGGAAACAGTTGGCCTGTGTAGCCGGGCCGCCTTGCCCAGTACCTATGGGCCTTGAGCCGGAAACAAGGTAAATGCCAGACCAACCTGTCAGAGACAGAGAGACAGTTCATTGCCGATGGCCCACGTGCTAGAGGCGAAGTGAATCAGTGAATGAATCGTCCGGCCGGCGAGGGACCACCGCGGCAACCACTGCCGGCCGCGCGATCCCGGAATCATACGATACGGCGCGATTCTCTCCTCTCTTATCTTCTCTTCTCTTCGTCTCCAAACATCGAAAAATTCGACACACGCGACCTGGCGCCAGCTTACAAAGAGTGCTCTGAGGAGTAGGTGATAGGTAGATCGAGGAGGCTCAGAGTCAGAGGCCGGCTGCCATGGCAGGAGGCGGAAGAGGAGGAGGAGAGGAATCGTTGGCTCGCAGGGCGTGGAGGCAGTACCTGCTCCAGCTCCAGCTCCACCCGCTTCGCACCAAGGTCTTTGCTTTGGCTTCTTTTCTTGTTTTTTGGGGGGTTCTTAACTTGGAGCTATGGGGAATTTTAGACTAGTTCTTGAACTGGGTTTGGTTGGTGCAGATGATCACGGCGGGGTGCCTCGCCGGCGTCAGCGACTCGGTGGCGCAGAAGCTCTCTGGGTACCAGAAGATTGAGAAGCGCCGCCTCCTGCTCAAGATGGTAAATATTTTTATGCTGACGTTGGCTTGTGGTAGTTCCTGGGATAGTTGGTGGATCTTGTCTTGATTTTTAGTTGGGATTCTGATGGTAGCTATTGTCCTTGGGTGCTAGATTGATCCTCTGGTGAGTTCTTGTGCGGAATTTTCTTGCATGGCAATGTGGAAGAGTGGGGGATTTAGTTGTAGGATGGCGATATACCCGCTCAACGATTGCAATTTATTTGTTGTTGGAGTGTGAGTAGTCCATATCGGGTGGATTTGGTTGTTTCTTGGGTGGATATGGGGAATGAGTTGAAGGATGTCTTGCTTGTAGACTGTCACTTATCTAGCGACTAGGGAGTGGTTTCAGATTTTCAGTTCATCGTTTGAATTGGGGCAATGTGGATCAGTGGATGTGGTTTGTTTGCGATTTTTGTTATTCTTGTGTAATTTGAGTTGCCATGGTCAGGAATTAGTTGGAACAAAAGTTGCTAGCATGGTTATTAAAATGATAAACTTTTTTACCGCCAAAACTCTTAAACCGTGCGGTGAGGCGACGACGTACACACGTAGTCAATGCAGTAGCAAGGCATCATCAGCTGTTCAACGCAGTAGCAATGCAGAGCAGAGTAGCACTCCTGGTTCAGCCTCGCTCGAGACCGGGAGGGAGGGCTGGAGGGGGATACCTGGATCTGGACGCCGCCGCGACGGGGATGGAGGCGGCGCTAGGGTTCACGGTTTCACGCTATAGGTTCTCCTCGACTCTTCAACTTTTCCCCGCTGGCCCTCCTCTCCTCCCAGTACCATCCCCTTATCTCCCGCCGAGGCTACATATGGCGTCCGCCTCGCCAAACGCTGCCTCAGCGACGTCATGGGGACGGCTTGCCATAGAGCTTGGCAAGACGAGGCCCTTCTGACCGCCTTACTGCCTAAGCGTCGCTTAAGCGACTTTTAGGCGACGCTTTAACAACCATGGTTGCTAGTGTACATTGTAGAATGGTGGTCATCGTAGAATGGTGGGTTGCTAGGTATTTTGTAAAGATTTGGCATATAAGGAATCATGCAGTTATTTAGTGGCATGTAGTGGATTTTCTCAAATATTAATTATATCTGATCCCCTCTCAAAATGAACATTCACATTAAATCTTCTATGACATATAGCTAATTTCCCTTGCCCTTTTAATCTTCACTTGTCCATATATATGTTGGTGAATTTTGTGATGATCTATAGTCATGTGTCAGAGGATGTGCATTCCAACTATCTGTGAAAATCTGTTAAAGATAAAGATTGAAATTGGCTTTGTCTCTTTCAGGCAGAGGGTTGCTCTTTATTTGATATTATTCTACCAACGTTTGGTCTCAACTATCATAGAGTAATTGATTCTTGTGTTTGATGAGACATTGTAGCATGAATTTGTAGTAAATTGCGAGGTCATTACAGTAGTTGAAATCGAAAAAAGACACGTTGAAGGCATTACACGAGAAAAATGACTTAAACCCTGTTTCAGCACATCTTGCTTTCTTTATCAGACGCAAGATACTAATAGTACTCCACATAGTTTCGCTGTAATCCATTCTCTCTGATGTTCTTAAGTCTTAACTCAAAAGAATTTAATTACAGATGGGCATTTGCATAATATGTTTCACTTCTGTTTACTCTGCTTTCTTACATGTATTTGTGTATTACAATCTGGCTCAATGTACTAATTTTCTCCTTAAAAAAAGACTCAATGTACTAATTTTTGGCTGCAGCTCTTTGGGTTTGCATATGGTGGCCCGTTTGGGCATTTCCTGCATAAAGTGTTGGATTATATCTTCAAAGGGAAGAAGGATACCAAAACTGTAGCTAAGAAGGTATAACATTTATGATTTATCATCTGATGATCCGCGTCATATCTTTCACTTCTTTTCATGTAGGCTATGTAATATGTATAAACATTAAACAGTTCTCCTGAACTATAAAAATTGAAGTGAACATATGTGTAGAAGCACAGTAAATCTTGATCTAGTAAAGGTTTGAATTCTGTAGTCTGTACCAAACTAATAATTGACCAGCAACAAAGTTTTATACTATGTTAATGTATGTACTTTGCCAGCAAATTGCCCTCAATCATGATTGAAATCAATTAACACTGGTTGATGGTCTGTACTTGATAGTATGTCAATACGCATTAAGATGTTTAATAGATGATACTCTTTTCAGGTGTTGCTGGAGCAGATCACTTCCTCTCCCTGGAACCATATGCTCTTCTTGTTCTATTATGGATATGTTGTTGAGAGTAGGTCTGCAATTGTCAAAACAGTTTAGTTTGTGATGTTGTGTTAATCAAAAGAGTTCCTTTGGCATTATACATTGCAAACTGCCAGTGACAATTTTGAAATTGCTTTATCATCTTTCTAGTATGTGTTAAGCAGGAAATATTGGACCAGAGCAGGGTTCAGAAAACAATTTACCAAACAAAAACCACAGCCAGGCAATTTAGCAGTTTCCGGGCAGTAACCTGACATTTTCTGGATTTTTCTTAGCTGGTCTTTTGGGCCAAAATTCTCCTTCGAGTTTTATTTTGAAATCGCGATATTTGAATATACCTAACAAACATTAATACACATATTCTACTCAAAATGGGAGTTATCTATTTCCGAAAACCGACCGGATTACAATATGTTCATGGGGCCAAGATTTCTGAAAGCTGGGAGGAACCAGTCTGATCCTGCTGGTTTCCTGAACTCTGGACCAGAGTGTTGTGTTTAAGGATCCGATTATTGTCTATCTAAATATGTTAGCAGTGTTGAATCCAGAAATCGTTTGCCGATGTCTTGTTGGTCTAGTCTACAGTTGCTTATCAGTTATCACATCCATCTTGTAATGTAGGGAGGCCTTTCAACGAGGTGAAGACTAGGGCCAAGAAACAATATCCTTCAGTGCAATTGTCTGCCTGGATGGTTAGTATTTTGCTTTCAATATTGCTGCTTCCCTTTGAGTTTCCCTCCACGACCCATTAATAGATCTGATCAATGCACAGTTTTGGCCAATAGTTGGTTGGATAAACCATCAGTACATGCCGTTGCAGTTTCGGGTGATTTTCCACAGCTTTGTTGCATGTTGTTGGTAATGTTCTTTTGGCCTGAACACTTTGGTAACTTTTTCCCAATGCATGACATTCCGAATCTCATCTCTTATGTGGTCACCCTTTTGGCTTTTGCAGGGGGATATTTCTCAACCTTCGTGCAAGGGCTATGTCTTTGAAGCAGTCTTAGACAAGTTTAGAAGGAAAAAAATGTAGCGCCGCTGCGACTTGGTCTTAACTGACCAAATAACAAGGATGCTGAGCGCTTTGTACTTTACTGTTGGCAACAAATTGTTGTCCAAGGTATTCGAGTGGTTTGAGGATCTCAAATATTTCTCCAGTTTTTAGTTGGTTTATTTGTTTGTCAACACATGGAGAGACTGTTTAGCAGAGTATTCTGTTGACACCAGTTAAGCTTTGTGATGGAACCAAAGTATATTAGCTATGAATGAATTTGGCCTACGTTTAAAAGCCGGTTTGTGTATCTGCTTTATCATCTCTCATTGTATCATCTGTTCTTTGTGGATAAAAATGTTGGCCATGTGAATGGTTGTGTTCAAATGTCCTGACGTGCAAATTCGATGTTTGGCAAAACACGCCTCGCTGTATGTTCAAACTCCAGGAATGGTCTACGCCATACTATTCAGAATCACACACCGGAAAGAACCGTTCTATCGAAGTCTTATTGTTTTTTAGTGCTGTTTCGCCATGCAAGACCCGCCTGAAATCAAACCAAGTTTTCTCAAAACACACGAAACTGAATCGTGGACACGAAGAGCCGAAGTTTTAGATTGAATCAGCTCATAGCTTGTGCTTTGCCATCGCGTGTCCATTGGAACGGGAGCAAGTAGCAACCATTCGCCCGTCATGAATCATGATGCTGTGCTTTTTCCGTTATCTGTGTTGAGAATTTGGGCGCTCCATCACCTTGAATTGACCCTGCCGTCTCTGAACGATTCCAAGTCCGACGGGTCCATCGTTGCGAACGTTACGTAGTTGGCGGTTCTTGGCGACCACTTTCCGAAGCAAAGAATTTGCATGCCTCCTGTTCGCCTGGCAATCGCATGTTGACAATACTGGACTGCATATTTGCTGACATCGTGATCAGATTTTCGTCTGAAAAGGACACCTTTTTAATTAGTACTTCTTTCTTATCAGTGACAAACATATGGGGCTGCCTCGATCTCCGTTCTCAGGTTAACCCAAGTACCAAATTTGAGAGACAGAACTGAGCCCTGTGCTGTGTAATAACCTAAACAGGCAAGCTAGTCAAATTTAAGGACTGAAACATTGCGTGTTCGTAACTCGGCCTCGCTGCATGACATACACGTTCGCAGAACGCACGAGCCGACCCTCCAGATTTTCGCTGAATCCGTGGTCTCAGCCGACAGAAAGAAGTCATAATATACTCGATCGATTTCTGTTTGCAGTTGTTGCCAAGCCCAGCTCGAGCAGTATTACTATACGACCCAATTCTCTCCTGTTAAGTTGTGGATTTGGCGTCGGTAGGTGGTGCAAACTTTCGGCGTTTAGTTTGGGCTTTCCTCCAACCCTGTTCGTCTGCACGTTGCACGGGCCAAGTTATGTACCGTGTGGACCACCACATCTAAGCCGGTCAGACAGACCATTGCAAAAATGTAGACTCGATCATTTCGAACTCGTCAGGTGTCATGTGAAACTTGGGGTTGAAAACAATGAATCAAAGAATTGTCATTTCAGTTTTGATCTTTACAAAAAGAATGGACTAATTAATACCTATGCACATTTTGATGAATTGAGATGTTAGCTAGCATAGCAGCAGCACTTTCAAAAACTAGAGTGACTCGTCAGTTAATCAGAGGAGTTTCCCGGCAAAATCCTTGATGTCCTCGTCCCTGAATGACGCCGAGGCCATCTTCCTGAACTGCTTGAGGTCAGACGGGCTCCGGCCGAGCTGAAGCGCCACCTTGGTCTCGAACAGCTCGCCGTTCTCCCTCCTCTCGACGTCCGCCTCGTCGAGGTTGGCCTCGATATCCTCCTGGATCTTCCGGTAGGACCCGGCGACGTTGCGGCACAGCTCGAATACCATGCCCACCTGCCAGCCGTGCTCCATTGTGTTCACCGCCGCGGCCAGTGCGCCGCCGAGGACGGCCGCGCCTGACGCCCATGTCCCCGACTCGCCGGAGCCGATGAACGCCGCGGCGAGAGCGGCCGTGCCGGCCAGCGCCGGGCCGGCCACGGCGAGGCCCCTGTTGAGCTTCAGCGCCAGCTTGCCCACTGACACGTACTCCTGCTCGTCCTTGGCCTTGAGCACCCGTACGATGCCTCGCATCTCCTCCTCCAGTTCTTGGCTCCAGCCGTTGCAGGCCATGGCTCTGCCTCGCTGGGCGCCGTGGCTGGTCTTGAACGACTTCTCGCACGCGCTCTGATGAGCCAGCTTCTTCTTCGGCCACCACTGGGTGGGCTCGACGCCCTTGGGGAACTTGTCCAACATGCCTGGGAGCAGCGGCAGCGGGTAGGCGGCGTCGAGCGCGAGCACGCGGTCCATGGCGTCCTGGACGTCGGCCTTGGTCGTCGGTGTGCCAAGCGCGAGCGTGGCCCGGACGTCGCGCTCGAGCTGCCTCCACAGCCTGGTGGCGTTGCGCTGCTCCTCGGCGAGCTGCGATGGCTGGATCTTGTTCACGGCGGCCATCGTGACGGCCGCGGAGGCCAGGAGGACACCCGCGGAGGCCTTGAGCGCGAGCACGCCCGGCGCGGCGGGCGCGAGCGCGGCCATGACGGAGGCGGCGAGCGCGAGGGAGTTGGTGGAGTGGAGCAGCAGGTGGTTCCAGCTGTCACGCTGTCTGCCGATGATGTCGTGCATCTCCACGCGGTCCGCGGCAGCCTCCGCGATAGCGCCGAGCTTCTCCTTCTCGACCGACGCCGCGCCGTCGTCCGTGGGGTACTGGAGCGGGCGCGCGTCCATCCAGTCCAGCTTGAGGCTGAGGCTGTCCGCCGGGCTCGGCGCCGTGTGCAGTCCAGAAGGCACGCGCAGCGCGGCGCGGCATGGAGCGGCGCAGCTGCTCAGGCGTGATCGTCGCCGCGGCACCGCGGCGCAAGAAGAAGTAGAAGAAGGCGAGGCCAAGAAGAGGAGGCGCTGGGCCCGGAGAGCCGCTGCCATGACCGATCTGAGTTCGATCGATGCTGTGTGCCTGTGTGCTGTGCAGTCGATTTCGAAGGCGAAGTGAGTGGCTCGGGCTTGCTGCTTGCTTACTGCAGTGCGTGGGCTGGAGAGAATATGAAGCTGGTTGGGAGATTGTGATGGAAGCAGAGGTGGTATTTATAGGAGTGGGCGGATGGTGTCCCTGTGGGCGATACATTTGACCGGGAATGGGGGTCAGCTTGGTTGGGCCGGGTCAATTCACCTTCTCGGAAGCTGTGCTTTGAAGGGCGCCGAGTCTCCGAGATCGCGTCCTAGTAGACCGTTTCTGGCAGACCTGGCAACGGGCGGCCCGACCCGGTCCGGCTAGGCACAACTCATTTAGGTACGGTCCATTTCGATTCAGCTACTATTTGTATTGTGTTGGATCTGCCTACGGGTCAAGATGGTGGCCCAAGCACGATCCGTCGGGCATTCATGCCGTACCAGTTGGCCCGAGCCCGTTTGCTCATCGGACCAAGTGTGGCCCGTTTATCCCATCGGAATTGAAAAAAAAAAACGCTACAAAATCCATAAAAATCAGAAAAATATGTAAAATTCAAAAGTAGATATGAAAATTGAAAAAATGAGACAATCATATTGAAAATGTAATAAAGAGCTTTATTAATGTCCAACTAGCAGCCTCGTTAAAACTTTCGCCAAGTAAAAACTCAAAATGAGAAAACCTTGATAAAAGAAAAAAGAGTACAGACCATAGCTCTACAATTGTATATACATGATACATTTTATTCTATTTGTCGGTATCATTGTCTAAGTACATATTTTCAAACACCTTCGATAACTCTAGATTTTCCACAGAGTGTTGTGTTCGTGAATCAGCTTGTTTCCAGTCCTTCACAGTTAGAAGGATTTCCACTATCTCACTTGTGAGACTTGTTCTTCTCTCCTCTAATATTCTTCCAGAAAGACTGAAGCAGACTCAAAGGAAACCGTAGAGACAAGAATATCATGTGCAAGTGTAGATAGCACGGGATATGTTAACTTATGGGTTTACCATCATTGCAAGATGTTGAAGCTTTCTGAGTTGAAATCCATCATATCGCTGTCCAGATAGGTGGATAGTTCTCCGCTCCTTGTGGGTCTTGGCTGGGCAGACGTTAGTGTAGAAGAAGAAGAAGAAGAAGAAGACCTGGACCTGGAGGAAGAGGCACCGAAGATCGTGCCCCACATATTTATCTTCCCACTTAAGGTGGGGGCTACTGGAGGTTGTTGCGAGTGGACTCTCGAAACTTATTTTCATACCTTTGGTAAACCTCGTATAACCGAGAACGAACTTCTGCAAAATAGTTAGCATAGTCTAGCCCCGTAGCATTACTAAGAAGATCAAGTACAATACCAAATGCATCAATTTTAGCCCTAGGATCTAAAAGAAATGCAAATGCATATAGGTAAGAGATTTCTCTCCAATATTTAAGGTATTTAGATTTCATGGAAACAACAACGTCGCGTAAAATTAAGTTATTTTCATACATTTTCAATTGAGTTACAATCCGTAAAATAGTATGCATAATGATAGGAGATGTTGGATAGTAAACAACGGACAAAGCAACAATTACCTCATAAAATTTTTCTAAAAATGATAGTATCTTCTCAGCAACGAACCAATGTTGCTAAATTAACAGTATAGTACTGTCAGTGCTAGGATAGTGTGTTTGAATAAAAAAAAAAAATGCTCTTGTATGGTAAAAGATTCTTAAGTATGAGGTAAGCAGAGTTCCACCTTACCTCCATGTCCAAACCGAACTTTTTGGATGTACACTCATCGTCTGTAGAAGTTCTTATATTGTGCTATTCTTATGTTAAAATTATTCAAGAAAGAAACAACATCACAAAAAGTTTTAACATACGGATTCAATCTCTTCAAACCACATTTGACTACAAGGTTGATAATATGACAAGCGCATCGTTGATGTAGTAAGAAGGAATCGACATATGTACTTAACACTGGAGTAAGAATGTCAATGGCCCTAGAGTTTGAAGCAGTATTGTCTAAAGTTGTTGTCTGTATAGAAATGAAAGAAAATATAGGATTATGCGCAGTCCTAATGTAATTTTGGAAAGAAGCATACTCGCAAAAGTCTAACGGTAAATCCTCACAAGCAATTAAACGACAGAGAGATTGGCGGGCTACCTGAGGATCGTAGTCCTAGCTAGATACCATACTGTCGGGGTTGTATTGCAGCTGCGTCTACCTCATCACTAATCCTTGCTTGGTTCGATATTTTGTAGCATATTTAAGAAAGTGTCCCGTTCCACCTGTAGACTTTATAGACAATTCATGGTGATAGATTTTACAAATAGCATATGGTACCTTATTTCTCGCTGCGTCTTGCTTGGTTGTCATGTCGAAATTATCCCACACACCCGATGTAGATGGTCTCGACCTCTTTGCTCCGGTTGTCGTGGAGCCTAATGCTGACGTGGAGCCTTGCTCCTCCGGTGAAACCTCCGGTTGGTTTGAGGCAGCTGCAGACGCCTCCATGGACACAATTTCCTCCGGTGAATGTTCATAATCATCAAGAGCAAAGCTGTCGTAAGGACTATATATAACGAGAACTACAAAATTGAAACTACCACTATTACTACTTTCATCTTAGCATAACAAGAACTAACAATAAAAGTATTACAAAAATAGTATTGTACATCTTTCGCTCACTTGCTGTCGAAAATTGAAATTTTCAAATTTTGGCATATTTTTTTGAATTTTGCCAAATTAGCTCAACACGGACTTGAATTTGTACAACATAATTTCAAAGAGAGAATGAAGAATAAAGGGGTGCTGAATGTGGGGGGTATGGTGGCTATTTATAGAAAAATTCTAAGACCCCAACGGCCAAAAATGGTAAAAAAGGCTAAAAATCCCCAACGACGCCGCCGCCGCCCCGTCCCTTCTTCTTCTCCCCCCTACCGGCTGCCTTGCTTGCGCGCGTGCGTATCCCTGCCCCACCGCCTCCTCGCCGCCCTGCCGCCTCCGAAGCGTCGCCGACCGCGTCAACGTCGGGCTCCTCGCCTCCTCGTCCGTAACACCAACACCGAACCGCATCCTTGCCTCACCGCCGCCTCCGAGGCGTCACTGACTGTGTCAGCGTCAGGCTCCTCGCCTCATCGTCCGCAACGCCGACGCTGAACCGCCTCCTCGCTGCACCGCCGCAGCCCCGCACCACCTCCTCGTGGCCTCACCTCCTCGTCCGCAACGGCCCCTTCCCCTCCCGGTCCCGTGCTCCGCTCCGGTCTCCTCCCGCGCCACTGGGCGCCGGCCGTTCTTCCCCTCTCGGTCGCTGCCCCCGCGGCCCCGCCCTTCTTACTCTACACCGACGCGGGCGCGTGGCGCCGCTAGCTCTCCAGGCCGCTCGAGCTGTGCTGTGCCTGCCTAGCACGGCCCGACACTGTTTGTGCGTGCTAGCTCGATCCACCGTGACGAGGTGGTGGCCCAGGCACGACCGGGCTCTCATGCCGGGCCGACATGGCCCATGAACAATGCGAGTCGTGCCGAGTCTGGGCGGAACTACAGCATCATGCCTCGTGCCGGCCCAATAAGCCCGACCCATTTGGCCAACTCTATTTCTGGCACCAACACCGACGCCAACGGAGTGGGAGAGGATGGGTTAGTTTATTAAGGAGATAACTAGGTACATGTTCACAACACACACTCCTGTCCTTCCGTTTCCTCTTCATTCCTACCTGGCAATACGGAGCCTTGATTCTTTGATCCTCGCAGATCTGGCGCATATGCTAGCTGCTACTTCTACAAGATTATTTCGCGCAACAAGAATTCTTCCAAGAGTATCGCGTGTCACGGTTATTATACGCGAAACTAGAAGTAGATTTGCCATATTATATCTATTTTCCAACAAAAAAAGAGAACTTCGTTCGCCTAACTCTTCTTATGATGGTTGATTGTGTTCCGCGCCTTTGTGCAGTAACTTAATAATTTTCTCTCGTGCGAGCGTTCCCACGTGCTTGGAATGAATGCGAAGGCAGAATTAAACAACCACTTAATCCCGTTTACCAAAATAAGTTGTTTTAGACATCGATACGGTTTTCAAAATACAACTTTGATTACTAATTATTACTATAAAATACTTGAAAACTCTAATAAAATTATAATATTATGAAAATACCTTTTGAGATGAATCCACACATATAATTTTTATGTATCTAGTTTAAATATTTAAAAAGATATCAATAACTAAACTTTTCAAAGTTTGACTTTCATTGTGAACCTTTGAGAGTATATAGCTAGCAGCAACCCACTAGTGGTTTGATTCGGCTGGCCAGATCAACCTTTGCACAGAGACAGACACGGTTAGTTGGGCAGGGCCGACAGACGTGTTCTCCACCGTACGCATGTGCAGGGTAATTGTGCGTTTGTGCTTACCTAGCTAGCTACGCTTCTCGGAGCCTTCTTCTCTGAATCAATTTGCTCCTTTTTCTTCTTCTTCCAGGGAAGAGAGAATTCACTGATCAGACATGGGTAGCACTAGCTGCTCAATACAATCACGCAGATGTGGAGAGCGATCTGACTCGTGATAAAACCGGACCATGGAACCAATGCAGTGCAGGGGTTCAAAGCGAATCAAATAAGGCATTGCTAGATCGATTCTGTTTTGCGAGTGTCAACCATCTTTGCGCAGTTTGCACCACTTTGCACATGACAATTGGTTTGGGGTCAACTATGCATACTGGTGCATCAACTTTGCCCAACACACACACACATATTAGGCGTAAAGCCAGTGTATGTATTTTGACCTCTTCAGTAATGAAATCGATGTCAACTATTAACGCAGTTTGTGCCCATATCTGACAATGTAGCTAGACAAAAGGATCGATGCCATGTGATGTGTCACGTGGAATATGATTTGTGGATGTGCTTAATTACATAGGCCATTTTCTTTTTCCCTCAGGTCTAACTCAAGATCTGTGGTTACGCACTCATGCTAGGTTTTTCCTGGTTGAGAATGCGAATTGCGAGAGGCGACGCATTGAGCTGTAGCATGTGTTCCAGAACGTCCCCAGTGGTTCAGGGATAAAGGTGTCGTGTGCGCACCACATTTTTTTTTTGCCAACAAGTAACCAATTAATTCCGACAATATAACAGTGGTTCAGGGATACGAATACGGTCCCCAGTGGTTCAGGGATACGAATACGGTCCGGATACGTATCATGTAAGTATCGGTGATTTTCCTGTTTGTCAAAAAAAAAAGAGAGAATAATTTTCCATACTTCTTGGATACTTCCTCGATACCCTTTACCATAGCACTCCTTATTTGACTCAGCAACGTATGATATATCTATTTAGCAAACAACAATTAACTGATATCTCTTTGTTTAGAAGTGGATTTAATTGCTTTAACTCAATTGAGGAATGAGGATAGAGTCCATCTAGACCAAAAGCAAACAATAAAACATCCCTCGAATTGAGGTGCCAAATACGCACACGCACCTAATAAAACATCCATCGAGTTGAGAACGTGTCGGATTTAGCTCTGTAGCATGTGTTCCGAAATGTTCCCAATGGTTCATGGACAGAGGTCTCGTGTATGAATCACATTTTTTCGCCAAGAATTTGCAGTGTATGAGTGTATCAGGTTCGTTACATTAGTTGCCGTGTGGCCAAGGGTGGTTAAGGACTTAATGCTGAGCGACGTCCGAACGATGGCACAAGGTGTCGTTGCAGTTGGTTTAGTACATAGCAGGAGTATGATCCACTTGCGATCTGAGCAACCAAGGTGCATGAATGCAGGTGCAAGCTAGCATGCACCCCATGAATGCATGGAGGAATTAAAGGTCCAATTAATTGGAATATTCGCTACGAAAAGAGAGAGAAAAAAAAAGAAATTTGACTCACATATAGTGCAACTTGGTAGGAGTAATTAGTTAGGAAACCAATCGCTGCTATATAAGTGTATCTTCATGGTTGCTGGAGATTGAGATTTTAATATTATATATATACCGAAGTCCGAATTCATCCAAAATACTCAGAAAAGAAGGGGTTAGTTTCATACGGCCGGGACTTCTTAGCCATACGATTCAAACACACTCGGTAGGAGAGAATCACCTATTGGTGGGGATGGTGGAGTCCGACTCCACCTATTAGAATTTAAATTTTGATGTCTACTTTTACGCACACGTGAGTACACCTTACAAGGAATTTTACGAGATCTTGTAACGATTTAAATAAAAACCCACACTCTGTGGGGAGGAAAGAGTTCGTAAGAATTCCAATCACACAATATTCCTTGGTTCCGAACAGCAGGCTTTAATTTGAAGAAGAATTGACGGTCCATGTCAGATGATAAATGGGAGGGTTCCTCTGACCGATAAAGAAATAATCTCCTCTTCTTCACGGAGTAGTGAGTAGGATTAGCTAGATGGCCAGGTCCTCGTCAACACAAGCTGAATCCATTGCGCGCCTTGACCGCTTCCGCTTCATCACGGAGCCATTCAATTCAATCGAGACCAATCAATTCAACCGAGCCCGATCAACAAACCCGACAGGTTGCCCTCGTCAACAAGACTCCCTCGCTGCTCGGGGCTCCACTATATAAGCGCGCAAGCATACGCTTCTCACTCCTCAGGCAGGCAAGCAAGCAAGAACAGACAGCGGCTTAGGCATCGACAGAGGCGAAGCAAGTTGATCGTCTGCATCAGCAAAAGATCGTGAGTTTGTGCGTCGTTTGGAGGTCGGACCGATTTGAGTATACGTGCAGTGCAGGCATGGCGAGCCTTGTTCGGACGCAAGCCGCCGCAGCCGGCGGCCTCATGCTCCCGGCCGCTTCGCGGTCGCGCCGCCGGGGTGGGCTGTGCGGCCGAGCGAGCCTGCGCGGAGGCGTCACTACGTCTGACCGACGGCAGCTGGTCAGCACCGACGAGCTCAGGCTCAGCCGGCCGGACCCCCTTGTGGCCGCCGAGGATCACGTCGTCAACGGGCGCGTGCCGCAGCAACCCGGCGCGGTGCGCGCACCGGAGGACGACGGCGTGGCGGTCGAGAAGCTCCGCGCGATCGCCGAGGCGGCAGCCGACCGGGTCGAGATGCACGACATCATCGGCAGGCAGAGGGACAACTGGAACCACCTGCTGCTCCACTCCACCAACTCCCTCACGCTCGCCGCCTCCGTCATGGCCGCGCTCGCGCCCGCCGCGCCGAGCGTGCTCGCGCTCAAGGCCTCCGCGGGGGTCCTTCTCGGCTCCGCGGCGGTCACGATGGCGGTCGTGAACAAGATCCAGCCGTCGCAGCTCGCCGAGGAGCAGCGCAACGCCACCAGGCTGTGGAGGCAGCTCGAGCGCGACGTCCGCGCCACGCTAAAGCTCGGCACGCCAAACAAGGCCGACGTCCAGGACGCCATGGACCAGGTGCTCGCGCTTGACGCCGCCTACCCGCTGCCGCTGCTCCCCGGCATGCTGGACAAGTTCCCCAAGGCCGTAGAGCCCACCCGGTGGTGGCCGAAGAAGAAGCCGGCTCATCAGAGCGCGTGCACGAAGTCGTTCAAGACCAGCCACGGCGCCCGGCGAGGCCGCGCCATGGCCGGCAACGGCTGGAGCCAAGAACTGGAGGAGGAGATGCGAGGCATCGTACGGGTGCTCAAGGCCAAGGACGAGCAGGAGTACGTGTCAGTGGGCAAGCTGGCGCTGAAGCTCAACAGGGGCCTCGCCGTGGCCGGCCCGGCGCTGGCCGGCACGGCCGCTCTCGCCGCGGCGTTCATCGGCTCCGGCGAGTCGGGGACATGGGCGTCAGGAGCGGCCGTCCTCGGCGGCGCACTGGCCGCGGCGGTGAACACGATGGAGCACGGCTGGCAGGTGGGCATGGTATTCGAGCTGTGCCGCAACGTCGCCGGGTCCTACCGGAAGATCCAGGAGGATATCGAGGCCAACCTCGACGAGGCGGACGTCGAGAGGAGGGAGAACGGCGAGCTGTTCGAGACCAAGGTGGCGCTTCAGCTCGGCCGGAGCCCGTCTGACCTCAAGCGGTTCAGGGAGATGGCCTCACCGTCATTCAGGGACGAGGACATTAATGGTTTTGCCGGGAGACTGTTCTAGATTCTAATGGAGTCTAGATGTACAGTGTTTGATTTTTGTATAGTGATCTTGTTTTGTACATGCAACAAGTGGGATTCTTTGAGCGAAGCTACTGGTGACGAACTGTCGCCGTCCCAAACTATACGCAGCAATGCAATGGAAGTCAAACTTATAGTTTTATCTAAAAATAGGTAAGGTCTTTTTTTAGTTAGATAGGTGTGTACTCCTTGTAGATAAATATCATGTAGACATGTAGTAACAACTAATCTCTTATTGTATCTAATTCTGATTTAAGTTTTACCAAGTCTAATACTCGTTCTGTTCAGAACTATATGATGTTTTAGAATTTGAGTGATCAAACTTCCTTACTTTTGACGGCTAATATGTACATAATTATTTAGATTGATCTTGTGAAACAATATCATTAGATTTGTTATGAGAAGTACTTTCGGAATATACAATTTTTATATTTTTAAGTAACACATTGTTATATAAATTGATGATCAAAGTTACTTACCGGAGAGTGTGTCTTGTCCGAAAGATCATATATTCTTGAACAGAGAGTATGTTTACACGGTATCGGAGTGAAAACCCTGATTCCCTTTCCGTCATCAGCGGCAATCTATTAGTAGCATTTCATTCTGATTATATATTGGCATTGGCATTGCCTTCTAAGGTGATCCAGGAGAATTGGTGACACCGGGACCAAATTCCATTAACGATGACTAGTACATGGAGTAAGACAGTATATGAGAAGCAGTGATCACAATATCGCCATAAAGGCAGTAACCAGATGCTTACTTGCCTCCCGTGGAAATTGCAAGCCCGATTTAACTATGACTATTGAATTATGCTTTTTTTAGCTTCTTCTACATGTTCCAAAGATCACATTTCAAAACTTGACCCCAAAATTTGAGATTTTTCTGTGTTTTACGAGATTTTGTCAAGAAAAAAATCTCAGCGGGTAGTGAGATTTGAATCACTGTTGAGAGGACCATTAACGGCTAGAGAGTAATTATGTTGCCGGCAAATATTGGAAGATGTCTACTAGTCATGTAGTACCTAATGTTTTTACGGCGGTCAGCCCAAACAAACTGGTAGCTACAGTAGAATTGTAGCGTCACCTGTTGGTAGCCGTCTGATCTGGTCACGTCCTGCAATCCCAACCATCCATATTGTGTGCTCCTCACCCTCTCTTCACTTGCTCCTGGCCCTAGCTGCCACCCCAGTACGCCTTTCCCTGGCCCTTCACGCACCTCCTCCGGTTCCACCCACCGCCCTCTCCACTCCTTCCTACCGGCCGGCTAGCGTTGCATCCTTGGCGCTCGCCATCATCGCTCGGATGGTAGTGTCGATGCACTGTGCCACCCTCTATCCGACGGCGCACACGTAAGCCTATCGTAGATTCCTCCTGGAGCCACATGTCAAGCACCTTTGATCCGCTCCGCCGCACTACCCCATCGCCACCGCCGTCCACAACTTCCTCTTCCCCTATCACATGGTTGTGTCCACTACAAAAGAAAAGGTAATTACAGACGGTTCAAAATCATCATCACAGACGGTTTTTTGAATCGTATGACTTTATAGGTCAGTGATAGTATGTGGTCATTACCGACGGTTTTTTAACCACATGTGAAAAAAGCTATCACCGACGGTTCTGAACAATAACCGTCTGTGATAGTCAATTATCATAGACGGTTTTTGTTTAGAAACGTGTGTGAAAATAAACTATCACAGATGGATTTTTTTAGCAAAAATCGTATGTGATAGCCTTTTGTATTGTAAAAAAAATTGAATTCTTGTTCAGAATGATTTTTAATACACACCGTCTGTGATGATGACAGGAAGTCACAGACGGTTTTGAACAAGAATCGTCTGTGATACTTCATAAACGGTTTTCAATACGAACATGAACTGTCTGTGATATTACCTCTTCACAGATAGTTTTTGGCGCAGCCAAAAATACAGACGAGTGTTAAACCAAAACCGTCCATGATTGTATTTAATACAATCAGTTTTGGTCAACCGTTTGTGATGAGGCATCCAATATTAGCTTTTTTTTTGTAGTAGTGGTCGTCGCCTCTCCTCGGGTCCGGGGCGGTGCCGTCCCCTGCCTCCTTGGTGATGCTCCACCTACTACCAGTCCCAACGCTGGGGATACCGGTACAGCGATACAGATATGGTGACACTGCGAAACATCATTTCCCCAAAAAAAACCAATACGACGAGTATATATGTATTTAAAATAAAAAACTATGTAGAGATGCTACGAGAGATTGGACCAAAAATACCTGAATATGATCAATATTCAATAAGACAATGAAATGCAAGGCAACATATGTTACCAGCCAGCACTCAGCCACTAAGGATTGAAATAAGTCCAACAACAAACATTACATAACACTAGTTCATTATGACATAGGATAAAAGGCACAAAGCCAAATATAATTGCTCCACATGAGCTAAATTTCTAACCAACTAAATGTGACTACTCCATCTCTTCAGAAGTTCCTCCTTCCTCTTCACATAACATCATCACAAATTCAGGCTCATCAAGTGTGAGATTAGCACCTTCAAGAATGCCAACACCATCAAATGTCTGAAATCCATCTCCCCAAACATCACACATTCGGGATGGGCCCATTCGGGCTGGCCCCATGTTATAGTCATCAGATTTTCTTGGAAGAAGATGCAAGTTGTTATGCACAACACTAAATCCTTAACACATGTTGAGGAGTGAGTCTATTTCTCATCAAGGTATGGACAAAACTATATGATGAGGACATCACTTCTACTGATATGAACACTCCTCTTCCTACTACTTTGAATGATGTGCAAGGTCCAATTACTCGGGCACGTGCTCGTCAACTTATTTATCAGGTAAATTCATTTTTAGGGCTGAGTGTATTATTTGAGAACTCTATGATGCTGCCTAACGGAGATGATTTACTTGCACTTAGGAATCTAGAACTACGACCAGTTCAAGAAGGTCTACGACCAGTTCTGCAAGGTCTACGACCAGCTTCACCAGCACTCGGCGAGCCTATAACTCGTTGGACACAATCTACGACCAGAGATAGCATGTACTCCTCAAGACCACCCCAAGACCACCCCAAGACCAGTCCTACGACCAAGTCTTCGACCAGAGATGCACGATATAAATAGTGAATAAGGTGCTGCGTCACCGTTTTGGGATCTAATAGGGCCTTGTAAGCATAACGAGGTCGGAGCCCAGGTTGTGTACGCCTCTTCCCAGGGCCGCACAACCCTAGGTCGACCTCCTCACGTCCCTCTATATATATACAGTAGTCGTCATAGTTTAACGTGGGTTTTTCTTTGAGATTATTCTGCTTAGCACTCTCGCCGCACGTTCGGTTGAGGAACCCCACATTGTGAGCTTCATCTATATTCATAATACAATATCAGATTGCATCTTCTACTTTCTTGCATGTGTTCTCGATTCGCATGCAGGAGATAGCCTTCTTGGCGAGGTCAACTGCGTTCGGCACGGTTGATAACCAACGGAGCAGTGGTGTAGTGATTGCGAGTGTTTTGATCTGTTCTGGTCGGAGTCCTCGGATCATCAACGTCGAGTTCTCCACAATCGACTTATCAGTACCTTTCGGAAGATCGGGCCATAGACTCATCAGTTGGTATCAGAGCAAAAGTTGCCCGTTAGGTAATCACATTTTTTCCCTATTAGATTAGTTATTTTCCATCGTCCTAAAGCTCTAAAAATTACCCCACAAAATATTTTGTGTTCGTCATGTTCTTCCGCTGTCCCATCGCCCATTGTGCCCTTGCAATTTCCGTTCTTTGTTTTGCGTTGTTGAATTAGTGTCCTTTATCTAAGTCGTGTTCTGGTTTAGAGTCGTGTTTTTGGTCGCTAGTCAACACCATCACCCGCCGTGCCACCATCCATCCGGGCCGCGCCACCACCTACTCGAACAACCCCTTTTTTTCCGACCACCTCCTCGTGTTCAACCACCTAGTCGAGTTCGACCACCTTCTCGAGTTCGACCACCTACTCGGGTTCGACCATCTAGTCATTTTCACCTCGACCACCGTTATCTTGTTGCTCTCGGACACCACACACAAAGTCCGAGAAGAGTTTCCATAGCCGAATGGATCTAGCCAAAGTTCAGAGAGAGAGAGAGAGCATCTTTTAATTACCTGTATACCCCTGCCTTCTACAAAAAATTTGTGACCCATATATATCCATAGACCCAGAAGAGAGTTTTGAAGAGTTTTAAGCCAAGATCACATTCTCAAAAAAAGGGAACCCTAGGTTGGGTTTGGCAGTAAAAAAGAGAAGAAGCAAATCGACCACCCTCAGTGAAGAAGAATCAAATCGACCACCCCCCAGTTGGTCTACGACCACTCCTAGCCTTGCATCCTTTGAATCCTTTGTATCCAGTCCTTGTTATCGATCAGTGTTGTGCTAGGGCTAGGGACACTTTTTAGACCAGCAACTGTGACAACTACTTTGGACCCTTATTCAACTTTGCTAATCAGGTTACGGTTTTTGCTAATCCTTGCTACATATTGTGCCTTCCGAGCTCCACCTA
This sequence comes from Hsuehochloa calcarea, assembly GCA_036346395.1. Taxonomy (NCBI): domain Eukaryota; kingdom Viridiplantae; phylum Streptophyta; class Magnoliopsida; order Poales; family Poaceae; genus Hsuehochloa; species Hsuehochloa calcarea. The sequence continues at coordinate 13,294,091 of CM070596.1, read as the reverse complement.
CTCTTGATCAGAACAGGTCCCCTCTTGCAATCATAGCCACTCTCGACACGGTATCACGAACCAGCCACCAGTCGTACCACCTGCTGCGTTGGTAAGAACACTTGTAAGAGTGTGGTAAGACGTTTGAGAGTGTGTGTTTTCACCTTCCATCACCTAGTAGTTGATAGGGATAATACCTTTGTGTTGTCTTTTGTTTTCTGCTAACTATGATAGGTGAGACGTCTTATGAGAAAGAGTGTGTTGTAAAAGGAGAGCTTATGACGCTCTTAGATGAACAACACACTACCATTCATGAGGACATCGACAGGAAGCTTCAAGCTACCACGATCACATTGCAGCGCTCAATCAACGATAGTATTGCAGCGCTCACTACAAGCCTTGGAAGAATGGTGAACCGGCCACCAAACATTGGACGTGAGTATGATCACGATGCAGCCCAAGATCTTAAGGAGTGAGATGATAATGAGAGGAGAAACCGTGATATCGGTGCTGTGTTTGCCGACCAAGATGCACGTCAACGACACCGCCTACATCACAACCGTCATGGTATAGGAGGTAATAATTTTCAGCACCACAATGCTCGTGCAAATGATGACCCATTTGCTAAGGTTAAATTACCATACCATCTTTTGCGGGTGTTTATGATGCTAAAATTTATCTACATTGGGAGATGAAAGTTGAACTAAAATTTAATGCCCATTTAGTTCCCGAAGTGCATAGAGTCAGACAAGCTACTAGTGAATTTAAAGATTTTGCTATCATTTGATGGAATCAAGTGGTTAATTCTGGCTTAACACCTGATACATGGGATAGATTGAAGGTAGCTATGCGTGCCAGATTTATTTCTCATGCTTTTAAACGTGATATGCGTAAGAAATTATAGCGCTTAGACTAAGGTAATAAATCTGTCGAGGAATATTATCAAGAACTACAAATAGGCATGATGCGTTGTAATGTAGTTGAGGATGAGGAGGATAAGATGGCTCATTTTTATGGTGGGTTAAGGCGTGAGATTCAGGACATAGTTGATTACAAAGACTATAATGATATTAATAGGTTGTTCCAGCTTACTTGTTTGGCAGAAAAATAATTGCAGGGTAGACAACAAAGGACTAGGAGCAACTTTGGCAGTACGTCTACATCGAGATCAACGCCGGGACAAACCAAGATAGCCCCACCTCCTGCTTTTCGGTCTGCTGCCCCCCTCTGTGAGTAGGGTGCGTTCAGCAGCACCGCCACCACCGTCACGCCCACCCGAGACGAGCAAATCTACTAGTGTGCAGGCACCGGCACAGAGCTCTTCATCGGTTGTTTCCAAGGGCCGTACGACGGGCATTGTTTGCCACCGTTGTAAAGGGATGGGCCACTTCATGAGAGATTGCCCAAGTCAGCGGGCGTACATTGCGACAGAAGACAGTGGTTATGTAAGTGCTAGTGATGTTGAGGACGAATATGCTCTTGCAGCTAACCTTGCAGGCAATGATAATGATCATGAGACAGATAGCGATGGTGAGGAAATTTTAGGTGTCGCTGCTACGGAGAATTATAGGACCATAATTGTACAGCGAGTATTGAGCACTCAAAGAGAGCAAGAGGAGAAGCTACATCGTCATAATTTGTTTTAGATGTTCCTCATCGTCAAGGATTGCCGTGTTCGTGTCATAATTGATGGCGAGAGCTGCAATAACTTGGTGAATTTAGGATTGGTCAAGAAGCTTGGCTTGATCACACGTGCGCATTCTCACCCATACCACATTCAGTGCTTCAACGACAACGGTAAGGTGAAGGTAACACAATCTGTGAGAGTGCATTTTTCCATTGGTTCCTATCATGATGTTGCTGATTTCGATGTAGTACCTATGCAAGCTTGCTCTCTTTTATTAGGTCGTCCATGGAAATTTGATACCAATGCAACTCATCATGGTAGAAGTAATAAATACTCTCTTATACACAAAGGAAAGAAAATAACTTTGCTACCGTTGACGCCTACTGAAATTGTGAATTGTGATAAAGCGCTAGCTGAAAATGAGAAGAAAGAACTTGAACATGAATCTGAAAATCAGCAAGTAGTGAAGAATGTTTTCCCACCTAAGAAAGAGCGATTGACACCTAGTTCTAGGACCGAGGGAATTGAATTAAAGGGTTGTGTCATGCTTGCAATCAAATCTGATCTTGCTGAAAATTTTCATCATGATATGCCATGCTATGCTTTGATATGTAAATATGCTTTATTTTCACTTGATGATATATCTAGCTCTTTGCCGTCTGCTGTCACTAACCTTTTGCAGGCATATGAGGATGTGTTTCCAACTGAAATACCCTTGGGACTGCCACCTATTAGAGGGGTTGAACACCAAATTGATTTAGTTCCGGGAGCGACTTTGCCAAACCGTGCGGCATATAGCACCAATCCAGAAGAGACAAAAGAAATTCAACGACAAGTCCAAGACCTTTCGGACCGAGGGTACGTACGAGAAAGTCTTAGTGCTTGTGCTGTTCCTGTTCTTTTGGTTCCTAAGAAAGACGGTAGTTGGCGTATGTGTATTGACTGTAGAGCCATTAATAATATCACAATACGGTTTCGTCATCCCATTCCTAGGTTAGACGATATGCTTGATGAGTTGAGTGGTTCTATTCTTTTCAGAAAGATTGACTTGCGTAGCGGGTATGAGGCGGACATCCTTAGCTACGTTGTTTCATATAATGTTTTCAATTCATTAAATACCTCAGAACAACATAAGCTTACTAAGAGAGTTGAAAAACAAGAGAAGCTTATCCAACAGGTAAATCCGTTCACTGAATTTCCTTTTAAATTAGTTGAGAATTTCATACTACCTAAAACTAGTGTTTTGCTTGTGTTCAGATTGGAAGATTCAATAATAAACGGAGATGAAGGATATGAGGTTGTTCTTGAAGAAAGGCCGTCACAATGGAGGAGAAGCTCGTGGGAGACAAGCAAGGGGAGAGAAGCCCAAGAATCCAAGTCAAATTCGAAACTTCCATAAGACCAACCAAATTCAAACTCGGAATCAACTCAGAATTCAATTCAGATTCGGAATCAGCCTCAAATTCGGATTCGGATTCAGTAGGATAGTCCGGAGTAAAAAGATCATAACTTTCTCATACGAAGTAAGATTTGGGTGTTTTTGGGCTTGTTGGAAAGCTAACTTCAAGCCCGATCCAATGGATCCTCCCTCACTCAGAAATTCATCCTGTATCAAAAGATATGACCGAAACAATATGACAATTGTAAAATCAGAGTTTCCTTTTTTGTTTTGGAATGTGTCGGAATTGGAGTATGACTCCAAATCCGAATTAGAATAGGAGTAGGGCCTCTTGGCCAGCCATGAGGAGGAGAAGGGGCACTATATATTGTGGGTTAGACCCCTATTGTAACCTCAGACCACGTTTAATATATTTTCAAAGCTTTTGCTTGATTCTCCTGTTGTGTTTATAGCCAAAACAGAGGGAATTGAGCGTTGAGAACAAGGGGTCGTTCTTGCTTTTTCGATGGGAATTGAGGGTTCGACGATCTTCGCTTGTGGTCAGCGAGGATCGAATCAAGTGTGTGTTTGGGCGAATTTTCATAGAGTTGCAAGTCCGTGCATTGGCGCGGGGATCAGCTGGTAGTTCATCAGGATACACAAGTTATCGAGAGGTTCTACGTCGAGAAGATCGGGCACCCCGCATCAGGTGGTATCAGAGCTCCGTTGACTCGGTAGGATCTTTATCCAGTTATTTTTTTCCCATACACGAAAAAGCCATACAAAAAATTTTCAGCCGTAGTATTTAATTTGTTATTCTAGTGAGTTTTGTTAAGTTTTTGTCCATTAGAATCAAGTTTAGTTTACTGATCTTGAATTTTTTTTGCGTTGCTTTTTATTTGAGCCTAGTTTGATTTTTTTAGTCGTGTCTATAAAAATACAAAAAGAAGTGAGACATTAATTTATCCTTTGTGAACCTTTCAATCCTTTGCGAATACTTTGAACCTATTTAAGACTAGCTGAATCGTTGCTTAGGGCTGCATATTAATATTTGTGTTCTTGCAATTGTTCAAAGATCAAAAGGTGGGAAAGAATTTTTGCTCATTTTTGGTTGTACAAGAATTTTAGCCATAGTTCAAAAAAAGGAAGAAAAAAGAGAAGAGAAAAAAAAGGAAAGAAGACAAAAAGAAAAGAGAAAAGAGAAAAGGAAAAAAAGCGCATAGCCGAACCATAAACTTGAGCGAAAATCCCCACTCATTCTTGATTCAATTGTTAGAATATCAATATTTTGTGCAATCTTGTGCCCTAGTTTCATTATTTGCAACTAGCTAGCGTCTTTCTATAACTTGTGTAATACGAGCTATTTTGTTCTTCACTTATATCTTACATAGCTCATTTCTTGATTGCACTAAGTTCCAATATCTCTGCGTGTGAGTTGCTTTGATTTTCACTTATATCTTTGTGATCGGCAACTAGGCATTGAATTATAGTTTGGATATTTACTTAGCCTTACAATACCTAAAATTTTTAAATTAAGTAGGTATCCATACCAAGCTCCACAAAACACCCGTTGTCGTGCTTGGACTTGCTTTTGAAATTCGCTCATTTCCCACGTTGTTGTAACCTGTAATATCAAGTGTGAGTTTGTCACCTCAATTCACTTCGGAAAGGTAAGAATGTAATTTGGTAAGACAAGTGAGTTTGAGAGATACACATACACCTACATACATATTCTTTGCTTTGCTGCTAACAATGGCAGATCGCGAGTATACGTATCTTCCCTTCTATGGTAGTCATGATCCAGAGGAGTATCTTGAGTGGGTGAGTTCGAGCTTGAATCCCATAAGTTCGAATCAGAAGCCAAGGAAGTGAGAGTGGTCACTTTATTTTTTACGGACTATGCCTCTAGTTGGTGGCAAGAACTAAGTGGAAAACGATTCATTACATCTTGGGTCTATTTAAAAAGGGTCATGAGAAGAGAATTTGTTATATCCTATTATGAGCAAGAACTACTACGCCACGTGGAGAGCATTACACAAGGATGCAAAGTTGTCCAAGATTACTATATTGAGTTGAATCATGCAATGCGCCGTGCCAATATCACTAGTGCATATCAAGAAAAGACATACTTCAAAGGAGGCTTGAATTATCAGATCGTTGCTGCACTTCAAGATGAATATTTTTGTAGTCTGCAAGATCTTGTGAAATATGCTATGAAGGCAGAAAAGAGACTTAAACACATGCAAGCACATCAGTTAAATCTGTGCCGGCTCTTTAGTTCTAATTCATCCACTGGTGTGTCACTTGAGAAGAAGATCGAGTATGTGAATTTTTCTTCGACCGAGGTGATGAGTAGTGCTGCCCCGTCACAATCCGCAACACGTGAGGAGGTCGTGGTTCGTGGTAGTTGTGCCATTGCTGGCCCATAGTCTTACAAGGATGACATGTATCAAAACCCATGTGAGAATGAGAGCCACATAGCCAAATTGAGTGAGAGTGATAAAAAGAGTGAGCTGTGTGATTCCACCATATGCGAGATTGAGAGCATCTCAATTGAGAGTGTGAGAGATACACCAAAAGAAAAGAGAGAGATAGATGATATGACAATTAAGATTATTTTTGAACCTAACAACTTACCCTCTATTTCTAGTGTTGTATCCCACATTCTGCAGGTGGACCAAGCAAATAAGGAGTTGGACATTCAAGAGCCCTCACCATTGGAAGAGAAAGATGAAGATATAACCATGGTTGGAGAGGGAATGCCTGCTACCCCGTGGTTATATGATGATATTACGATACCCGCGGCACCTACATCCACTAAGGAGAACGATCAAGGTAACACTATTGGTACTAAATCGATAGATCATCAAGACAAGGTGTGTAAAACTGAGAAATCCATTATTCCTTTGATGATTCCAAGTTCTAAATTTGATATGCTTAATTTGCATAATATGGAATTGATTACTCATACAGAAGTTCTTACTAGAATATCCCTTAATGATTCTTTGTATCATATCATATTCCATAAACCAAAAGAGGTAGTTAGTGTTATTAAGAAGGTTCTTGAAATTTCACATTTAAGATCACTAGTAAATAGCTACATACACACATATAAATTCAATTTGATCAGAGATTTTGGTGTAGACAACAACATGTTTCAAGTTTATCGATATGCATTACCTATGATAATCTTGTTGATTTAAAATTACATATTTTGCACAAACCATCTATTGAGCAATGTCACGGTCTCTTCAAGATGGGTTTAAATACAAGTGTCTATTGTTTAGAACGCAATATGATGCCTACTTGTTTATCTCTTAAATATATAACTAATCAGAGTAGCGCAGTTGAAGCATGGAATGGTATCAATTTGTTTTCACCCACTTTAGTTGACTTTGATGTTGGGAAAGTTAAATTTTATCATATGAGTTAGTTGGGTAATTTGAAATATGATTTTGAGCTATCGATTGTGCAAAACAACAAGAAGAACACAATAATTGATTCATGCATATACCATGCATATACGTTGTTTTTTTTCGTCTAGCACATTTTCAGGCTATCAAAAGCCGAGGATGGCTTTTTTTAAGAAAGGGAGGATGATGCGGACATCCTTAGCTACGTTGTTTCATGTAATGTTTTCAATTCATTAAATACCTCAGAACAACATGAGCTTACTAAGAGAGTTTAAAAACAAGAGAAGATTATCCAACAGGTGAATCTGTTCACTGAATTTCCTTTTAAATTAGTTGATAATTTCATACTACATAAAACTAGTGTTTTGCTTGTGCTCAGATTGGAAGATTCAATAATGAACGGAGATGAAGGATATGAGGTTGTTCTTGAAGAAAGGCCGTCACAATGGAGGAGAAGCTCGTGGGAGACAAGCAAGGGGAGAGAAGCCCAAGAATCAAAGTCAAATTCGAAACTTCCACAAGGCCAACCAAATTCAAACTCGGAATCAACTCAGAATTCAATTCGGATTTGGAATCAACCTCAAATTCGGATTCGGATTCAGTAGGATAGTCCGGAGTAAAAAGGTCATAACTTTCTCATACGAAGTCCGATTTGGGTGTTTTTGGGCTTGTTGGAAAACTAACTTCAAGCCCGATCCAACGGATCCTCCCTTACTCCAAAATTAGTCCTGTATCAAAAGATATGATCGAAACAATATGACAGTTGTAAAATCAGAGTTTCCTTTTTTGTTTTGGAATGTGTCGGAATTGGAGTAGGACTCCAAATCCGAATTAGAATAGGAGTAGAGCCTCTTGTCCAGCCATGAGGAGGAGAAGGGGCACTATATATTGTGGGTTAGACCCCTATTGTAACCTCAGACCACGTTTAATATATTTTCAAAGCTTTTGCTTGATTCTCCTGTTGTGCTTATAGCCAAAACAGAGGGAATTGGGCGTTAAGAACAAGGGGTCGTTCTTGCTTTTCCGCTGGGAATTGAGGGTTCGACGATCTTCGCTTGTGGTCAGCGAGGATCCAATCAAGTGTGTGTTTGGGCGAATTTCTATAAAGTTGCAAGTTCGTGCATTGGCACGGGGGATCAGCTGGTGGTTCGTCAGGATACACAAGTTATCGAGATGTTCTACGTCGAGAAGATCGGGCACCCCGCATCAGGGTACCACCAGATTAGGATGAAATTGGGAGATGAATGGAAAACAACATTTAAAACTAAGTTCTGACTATATGAGTGGTTAGTGATGCCTTTTGGTTTAACTAATGCACCTAGCACTTTCATGCGTTTGATGAACGAAGTTTTGCGTGCTTTCATTGGAAAATTTGTGGTGGTTTATTTTGATGATATTCTGATCTATAGCAAGTCATATGAAGAACACATGGATCATTTACGTGCTGTTTTTAATATTTTGAGAGATGCACGTTTGTTTGGTAACCTTGAGAAGTGCACCTTTTGCACGGGTCGAGTCTCTTTTCTTGGCTATATTGTTACTCCACATGGCATCGAAGTTGATCAAGCCAAGATCGTCGCTATTCAGAGTTGGCCGCTTCCTAAGACGGTCACACAAGTGCGGAGTTTTCTAGGGCTCGCTGGTTTCTATCGGTATTTTGTTCGAGATTTCAGCACCCTCGCTGCCCACTGAATGAGCTTACAAAGGAGTCCCTTTTACTTGGACCACCATACAACAACAAGCTTTCGATGCTCTCAAAGATAAGCTAATACACGCCCCTTTTCTTCAACTTCCTGATTTTAGCAAGACTTTTGAATTAGAATGTGATGCTAGTGGCATAGGTCTTGGTGGTGTGTTAACTAAAGAAGGAAAACCTGTTGCTTACTTTAGTGAAAAATTAAGTGGTCCTAGTTTGAACTATTCTACCTATGATAAAAAATTATATGCTCTAGTTCGAACTTTGGAAATATGGCAACATTATTTATGGCCCAAAGAGTTTGTAATACATTCTGATCATGAATCTTTGAAGCATATTCGAAGTCAAACCAACCTGAACCGCAGACATACTAAGTGGGTTGAGTTTATTGAGTCTTTCCCCCACATCATTAAATATAAAAGGGCAAAGAAAATGTGATAGCTGATGCTTTGTTAGGAGATATACCATGCTTTCACAACTTGATTTCAAAATATTTGGATTAGAGACAATAAAGGAGCAATATGTGCATGATGTGAATTTTAAAGATGTGCTGCTAAATTGTCAAGAGGTAAAGGGTTGGAATAATTTTGTGGTGCATGATGGGTTCGTGTACCGTGCTAACAAGCTATGCATTCCAGCTATCTCTGTTCGTCTTTTGTTATTACAGAAGGTGCATGGAGGAGGATTGATGGGTCACTTCGGCATGAAGAAGACCAAGGACATTCTGACCCACTACTTTTATTGGCCAAAGATGAGGCGTGACGTCGAACGCTTCATTGCCCGCTGCACCACGTGCCAAAAAGCTAAGTCACGACTTAATCCTCATGGTTTATACATGCCTCTTCTTGTTCCAAGCATACATTGGGAAGACATTTCTATGGACTTTGTTTTAGGGCTTCCTAGAACAAAGAAGGGGAGGGATAGTATTTTTGTTGTCGTGGATAGATTCTCTAAGATGGCTCATTTTATACCATGTCATAAAAGTGATGATACTACAAATGTTGTTGAATTGTTCTTTAAGGAAATTATTCGCTTGCATGGTCTTCCGAATACGATAGTTTCCGATCGTGATACTAAATTTCTTAGTCATTTTTGGAGAACCTTGTGGGGTAAGTTGGGAACTAAGCTGTTATTCTCCACTACATGTCATCCCCAAACCGATAGACAAACTGAGGTTGTCAATAGAACTTTGTCGACTATGCTTAGAGCTGTACTTAAAAAGAATTTAAAAATGTGGGAGGACTGCTTGCCTCATGTAGAGTTTGTTTATAATCGTTCGCTACATTCTACCACAGAGAAGTGTCCTTTTGAGATTATTTATGGTTTCATACCTCGTGCACCTATCGACTTGTTGCCTCTTCCAGCTTCGGAGAAGGTAAATTTTGATGCGCAACAACGTGCTGATTTGATACTTAAGATGCATGAGACAACTAAAGAGAACATTGAGGTTATGAATGCTAAATATAAAGTTGCTGGTAGTCAAGGACGCAAGCATGTTACTTTTGAACCTAGTGATCTTGTGTGGTTACACTTGTGTAAAGAACGATTCCCTGAATTGAGAAAGTCTAAACTCATGACTCGTGCAGATGGTCCTTTTAAAGTTCTTGAACGTATTAATGAAAATGCATATAAATTAGACTTGCCTGCAGATTTCGGGGTTCGCTCCACCTTTAACATTGCAGATTTACGACCTTTCTTAGGGCCAGAAGATGATCTTGAGTCGAGGACGACTCCAATTCAAGAAGGGGAGGATGATGATGACATCACTTCTACTGATATGAACACTCCTCTTCCTACTACTTTGAATGATGTGCAAGGTCCAATTACTCGGGCACGTGCTCGTCAACTTATTTATCAGGTAAATTCGTTTCTAGGGCTGAGTGTATTATTTGAGAACTCTATGATGCCGCCTAACGGAGCTGATTTACTTGTACTTAGGAATCTAGGACTACGACCAGTTTCGCAGGGTCTACGACTAGCTTCACCATCACTCGGCGAGCCCATGACTCGTTGGACACAATATACGACCAGAGATCGTATGGACTCCTCAAGACCACCCCAAGACCAGTCCTACGACCAGGTCTTCGACCAGAGATGCGCGATATGAATAGTGAATAAGGTGCTGCGTCACCGTCTTGGGGTCTAATAGGGCCTTGTAAGCGTGACGAGTTCGGAGCCCAGATTGTGTACGTCTCTTCCCAGGGCTGCACAACCCTAGGTAGACCTCCTCACGTCCCCCTATATATATACAGTAGTCGTCATAGTTTAACGTGGGGTTTTCTTTGAGATTATTCTGCTTAGCAGTCTCGCCGCACGTTCGGTTGAGGAACCCCACATTGTGAGCTTCATCTATATCCGCAATACAATATCAGATTGTATCTTCTACTTTCTTGCTTGTGTTCTTGATTCGCATGCAGTAGATAGCCTTCTTGGCGAGGTCAACCGCGTTCGGCACGATTGATAACCAACAGAGCAGTGGTGTAGTGATTGCGAGGGTTCTGATCTGTTCTGGTCGGAGCCTTCGGATCATCAACATCGAGTTCTCCACAATCGACTTATCAGTACCTTTCGGAAGATCGGGGCATAGACTCATCATTATAGGTAATCTAATTCCTTTCACAGTAAGAAGAAGATACATGTTGCCTAAGTAACTTGAAAGCGAATGCTTTCAGCCCAGGGGTCCTAGCTCTATAAGTGCCCCGCCATTGCTTTGGATCAAAATGGAACATGTCCTCAATTGAATCAAATGAGTCAAAATAATTTTCTAAAGAGAGAAAAATCAAGCAAACTATTGCTTAATTTTCCTCAAGTCCCCTGTAATAGGGAAAAACTTTCTAAAACATTTGTTCATCTCTTCTGAAATTTCAGCATCCTCGTTGGGGCCAACATGGTTAGGAACTTCAGACATCCATTGTTGACTCTAGTACCTATAAAGCACAAAATATCAGGAAGTCAAGTAAACAAGAACCATATAGAAGATATACAAGAATGCAAGAACCAAATAGAAGATAGACAAGTAGGCAAGAACAATTAGTTTTTACCTTGGATTTAGTGAGTGTGCCAAGCAATGGAGAGGGGTATTGCTTCTAGCCCATCGATCACCTAAACTGCCATGAACAATGTCATAGAAGATAGATTGTTCATGTAGATCATTTCCTTCATACCGATAAATACAAGTTTTCACCTTCTCTTTGATGCTATCCCACATTCCATAGATCATGTGGAGACATGGCTTGTCGGTGTCGGCTGCTCGTAGCATTGAGTAAACTAGCTCGGCGAAATCAAGGATGAATTTAATTTTATCCCACCACACATAATTAAGAATTGCCTGTCGGGATCCAAAAATGCAATCCTGGACCCTCTGTGTATTCTGCACTAGTCCAGGATCACGCTAGTGCATACAGTGTCAACATAGATGAATATCGATCCACACAAGACGATTAATAGAATAAACGACTCATTTAAATAGCAAATAATGGTTGTGACCTTATGGTCGAGTTTACATTTATTAAACCATGCAGGGCTGACAATAGGTAAAAAGCAGCAGCAGAATAGAAATACACTTCAGCGGAATCCCATCAATTCACCACAGACAACTGACTGGGATCAAGACCCTAACTATCGACACCTTCATATAACTCCTCCTCAAAAGCAGTCGAAGACTCCTCCACTTCTGTTGATTGTTTGAAGCGAGTATGAGTACACAACCGTACCCGTAAGTCATACCACATAATGCAATTTATAGATGATGGTTTATTCCAAAGGAATGGCTTCTATGGTTATTTTGCAGAAATACAACATTTGCAATTGAATACAAATAATAGATTGAAAACATAATTCCAAATAAATAAACAGTATTAAGTTATCCTTTGATTTCACAAAGACACACAATCTAAACAAGTTATTCACACAGCCATATAAATGAAATCACACAACTCCCTTCCCAAATGTTTTTATGAAAATCTACCCCTCGTGTGAAATCCCCGAGCATGTCCATGACCGCGGATGCGGCTATTCGAATAGATTGGTTTAAACACTCTGCAGAGGTTGTACACTTTACCCACAAGATACAATCAGTGTAGCTAGCACTGGCTATAACAAAACCTTTCAGAAACTTCATCTCAACATTGACACTCCCGATGTGCTTTACTGCCGTCCAATCGATACACACAGCATTTGGGTGCGATACACAACGTTGGGCAGGGATGCGGCGAACCGTCCCGCGATGTGATATACACACCTCCAGCCCATCACACAGCTTAACCTACAACCTAAGTTGTCAATAGCAAGATTCCATAACCTACTAAGTTAGGGCTGTCCCATACCAGGCATGTGGTTGTACAGTAAGGCTCAGTTCAATAGCACACAAAGATAAGTCCTTAATTGACCAAGGAAAGACTTTCAATTTCTAACTAAGTCACACATATTATCATTCCAGCACACAGCTCCACCATATCACACAGATTTGCAACTAATATGAAATGATGACTTGTGGTATGGCTAAGCAATCTACTCGTATCTAACCAACCCACGTTGGTGCTATGATAATACCAACTAGTAATGAACCAACCTAGGGTGACAAAAGATCATGACATAACAATAGACAAGGTGGGCATAACAATTTGGATTAATAACTAAACCCAAAGACATTTAAATAAATACTTGAAATAGAATGCAATACATTGAAATAAAGTATTTTGAAAACTGTGTTCAATATGATCAAAGGTATAACTTTCCTTGGAATAGGTCTAGGTACCGGTCTTGATCTTGAGGTACTTCTCCTTCTTCAAAAGTCCCCGAAGAATTAATGTCTACGCGTAAACAAAATAAATAAATAAAACAAATAAATAACAGAGGCAAAACAAACTCCAAAAATTAAATAAAAATCATAAATAAACAGATCTCGAATTTATATAAATTTAAAATTTTGAATGGGCTCAATCGGAGTTCGGATGCAAAAGATATGAGCTTTGGAAGATTGAATCTAAAGAAAAACCCTAATTTGGAATTTATGATATTTCCGAATTATTTCTTTAAGGAAAAATCAGATTATTGAGCAATGCTGATGTCAGCGAAGGAATTTCTAGAAAAAGAATAAATAAAAGAAATTCTGACATGTGGGACCCACATGTTAGTGAGATGGCTCACGATGGACTGAGTTCACCGAGCCATGGGAATCCGGAATCGGTGGACCATGCCACGCACGCGCTGACGAATCAGCCACGTACGCAAGACGTTGATATCGGTGGTGACATGGCTGCACACGTGAGCGCCCACGTCAGCCCAACGGTGGCGGTGCTCGGGAACCAAGGATTCCGGCGAACGGCAGCCGCTCGTCGGCGATGAGTAGTACTGGCGGGTAGCTGGCGTTATTGCGAACCCGATTCCATCCTTACCAACGCTCGGGGATCACGGTAGCGGCCGGCGGTGAGGTCAGAGCGGAGGAGGCGGTGCGGCTATTGTCGGACTATGGTTCCGGTGATGCTCCGGTGGCGGGGAGGGGCGCACGAGGTAGCCTAAGCGACACTGATCATGGAGGTGCAGTCGGCGAGGCAAGGATGGTGACGGCGGTGGCGCAATCGAAGAAAACCCGACGGCGGTGGCAAAACATAATTTCGAAAATGCGGCGGCGCTAGGGCTCCAGGGTGGAATTGGGTGGCGGCTCTGGGGTGCGGGAGGGATGGCGATCCTCGGGGGGCTATTTATAGGGCTCGGGCGGCATGGATTTGGAAGATCCAAAATCGAGTCCGAGATGAACATGAATTTGAACTCCGGGATTCTAGGAGATAGAGGCTGATTCGGGATTTGATTCTAACCGAAACAGATGCGGGAGAGATAAGGCTACCGATTGGTGCAAAAATCCAGGGCGTTTAGGTTGAAATAGCGCGTTGTCGGGTGGACACTACTACAAAAGAGTCTATAGCAGACGGCCCATCACAGACGGTTCCTAAGGAACCGTCTGTGTTGGGTCTGTCTGGGCTTTGTTTTAGCGCAGCGGGCCTATCACAGACGGTTCTATTTCAGAACCATCTGTGATAGTCAATTATCACAGACGGTTCTGATATAGAACCGTCTGTGATGTTACACAGACGGTTCTATTTAAGAGGCGATGGCCATTGACGACAAACTCCTCAGTAGCGTAGTAGGTTTCGACAGCTGGATTGAGAGGCATTGGTCAGCGAGAATGGCCTCCCCAGCGGCGCAGCGAGTCTCGTCAACCAAATTTGGACACAATGGCAGCGAGGATGGCCTCCCAGTGGTGCAGTTACAACCATTGGTTTCATCTTCACACCATCCGATGGGTGAACCGAATTACATTTTTATTCGTTATGCGTCAAAAGCATAAAGCCAACTCATGCATTTAATGTGCTAGGACCGACCACCACAATGTGTAATGCCGACCATAGGTAGACCAGCTCATCGTTATGACCTGCTTTTTCACTACATTGTGGTTGCCCTAAACAATCTTGCATGCATCCATGGAAAAATCAGCACACTAGTCCAGGGCAACAACTAGGTTTGTCAATCCATTCAATCGAATGCCCAACATTCTCCCTCCAAACCTCCTCCTCCTACTCCTTGGTTTAGTCATTGATGATGTCGAAGTGTGCGCGGATCTCCGTCAGTGACTTTATAACATCCCAAATTTTCAATCTTTCAAAAATATTTTGTGTAGTTTAGCTCCCCGAAAAATTTCAAGACTTTTCGTGAATTAATAAAGCTTAATTGGAAATTTTTGAAATTAAAACAATTTAATATGATTAATATAAAATTCAATTAAATCAAAAATAGTGTTAGTTGGGTTCTTTGTGTTCCAAGATATTTTCCTTAATGTTCTTGGATTTTTCAGAGTTTGTTTGCTATTTGTTTGAGCTCACATGAATTTCTAGCTTTTCTGAAATAGGAAATCAATTTCTTAATTCATTTTTCCTTGTGGCCCCAATTGGCTTGGCCCACTTCATTCTCTCTCTCCACCAGCCCAGCCGTCACCCCCGCCCACCTAATCTCCCGGCCCAGCTCCGCGTTGCCCGTGCGCAGCCCACCCGCAGCCGTCTCCATCCACCTGGGCCCACCTATCATCCACGTCGCCTGTGTGTTAGCCCCACCTAGTAAAGCCACCGCCACTGCTATGCGTGCCACTGGGACTCCGTCTCCACACCGCCCTCAGTGTCTGAGCCGCCCACGCCACAAAGGCTCTAAAGGCCCTGACCAACCTCGTGACCTAGACTCTGTCGCCCGAAACGCCTCCAAGCACTGGCACCCCGGCCTTCTTCACCAGAACCAGCTCCGCCATGCTTGCCGCACCTGTTCTCCTCCGTTGCGGCTCCTCAGACCGAGTCCCTTCACCATCGGCTCTTCCTCAGTGTCCTCTGTCATGTGCTGCCACCGATTGGACCTCCCAAGCCTCCTAGCTCTGGTGCCATCTTCATATTCTTCACCTCCAGCCACGTTTTGTGACGGTCGAAACACCTCGGTTGCATTCCCTGTCGCATTGGTGAGGTCCTCTCGAATTCGCTTGCGTCACCCCGTGTTCCACCTGCCGATCTATCTTTTCCCACTCTCAATTTCGAGTTTCGTACTTTGTGCGTAGTTTGGATTCGTCTCTTCCAACTCCGGACGCCGGCTCTTCACCACCTGATTCCATCACTTCCGGTGAGCCTTAGCCTTCATCTTCTCCATCATCACCATCTCCATGCCACGTTCTTCCCTGTGCGCACCTCCTTAATGCAAAACACCCACCGAAACCCCGTTGACACTAGAGACGAGCCCGCGTCATCGCCTTGAGCTCGCCTTTGACCAGCTCTGTCGATCTCCGGACATCACGCCTGTGTGATCGTGTTCGTCGTAGCTGCCATGTCGTCACCTCATCACCTCCACGTGCACGCCATGTCATTGCCACCCATACCAAACCCTAGACCCAAATCCGAGTGGACTTAGTCCACTGTGAACCATGTCTATGCCATGTGGACCCTGCATGTCAGCTACTGTTATGTAGACCTAGCTCACCATAGATCCGCAAGCCTTTCTTCGTGGAGTCGGTCCATAGACTGTGGGCCCACTTGTTAGCCTCTAAAGCCTTTTTTTCCTAATTTTCTTTTATTCCAAAAATCCAGAAATTCCTGGATCCCACATGTCATTCTCTCAATATTTTCCAAAATTCCCAAAAATAAAGATTTTGGGAATATCCTTTTGGCGCTACCTGTTAGTTTTTCTCCCTTTTCTTTTTGTTGATTTTCTTTCCCGGTCAAACTAAGAGCTCATTCTTCCTCATACGAACTTCGATTCAACCTGTTCAAGTTTCTAAATTCATCTCAGATCAAGCCCTACCTTCCAGTACCATTCAATTTCAATTTGGAGTTTATTTAATTTGTATTTTTGAATTATTTTTGTATTCATGCTTTCTCTTTTCGTTAGACGTTGATGTTCTGGAATTTTCCGAAGGAGCTGATGATCAAGAAAGTCAAAGATCGAAGATAAAAGAAACAACAACACTGCTATAGCATGACAAGTTTTGCTTTGATCATATTGCACTCAGTTTACAAAACTATTTTGATTTAAATTATTGCTTGCTAATTCAACTATAAAATGCTTTACCTATTTTGGGATTAGTTATGCAACTCACTTGATTATACCCACCTTGTGAATTGTATTGTCATGATCATTTGTCACCCTAGCTTGGCTAATTACTAGTTGGTATTAATAGCACCAACGTGGGTTGGTTAGACATGATTAGTATGCTTAGCCTTGCAACGAGTCATTGATATCATTTTAAAATGTTAAACTTATACTTGAGTAAGTAATTACAGAACATCTTTGTGAAAAGATGTGTGCTGTATGTTTTCACCTGTTGATGACATGTGTTGCACTTAATCAATAGGGTAGGAAAAGATTTAAACTGAGGCGAGTTGAAAGATCTTTGTGACATGGTGGGCTTTGTACATGAGAGCTGTGTAAATCTTTGTGACTTAGTGTAGTTTTGACAGTCTCGTTTTGATCAATTAAGAACTTAACTTTGTGTGTCATTGAACTGAGTCATATCGTACTACTATAATTCTGAAATGGAACATGTCAAACTTAGTAAATTACAGAGTCTTGATATTGGCTACTCAGCTAGTAAGTTAAGCTTTGTGCTAGAGTGAGAGTGTGATTTTTTTCTCAATGACGAGTCACATCTATGGGCGATTCACAGTCTACCAATCCAACAATGTGTGTCAGGCCAACAAACTGAGTGTAGTTTGACGCCGGCTGTGTGAACGTTGGGAGAGCCAGCATCTTATTGATCGTCCCGACGCCGCCACGATCATCTCCGCATAGACCTCGAACAACACGTCATTAATTGGATCTGCGGAGCGTCACCATCTTACTACCACTGCGGCTAGTCGTCGTCGTCGTCGTCGTCGCCGGCAGGTTGGTTGCTTCGGCTCCGCCGGCCATATCGATCGGTCGTGCGCGTTCAATCCGGGGTTTCAGATGTGCTTGCGTATGCTGTATCGGCGGAGGATTCCAGCACAATGCGTGCACTATATACAAGGAGAGGAGGAGGTCATGCGGTGCAATGTGATGCCTTGTATTTCTCTTCTTCTTTTAGAATTTATCGGAATCAAATGGGAATTAGCTTCAAACACGATAACTGATTGTGTTCAGCCAATTGTGTAGCACCCCAGCTACATGAAACAAATGGCAAGGCTAGACAATGACCAAATTTGTATTCAAAAGTAAGTTGATTCTTATCCAACAGTCTGCAATCCCCATCTCTCCCCCGCATAGCATATACAACCGCATCTCTCCCTGTCTAATGCAGAGTTCAGGTAACCAGCCGACAGCCTCGGGCGGTGGAAGGCGTCGACGGGCATAAAGGAGGCGGAGGAGGCGGTCTGCGACGGCCAGATCAAGTTCTGCAAGAGCACATTAGCCTACTTCAAGGGCCCCATGGAAACCGAGAAAAAGACCAAGTGGCTGATGCAGGAGCTCACCGACAAGAGCGGACAGCAAGACGGTCGGTTTCGAGACGATTAATTTCTACAATTCTACTCATGCATCTTTGTGAATTGTGTTTTTCTCTTTCAGTTTTTGGCCAGTACGTAGTTGCTAATCGATCGTGACTAAACTTCGTTTTGAGAGTGGCTGCGTGCGGTTGGATGAGTACGTCAATTGCAGGATTTGCGTGACGCAGAAGGGCAAAGGGAACGACGAGGAAGTAAACAGCAGCTCCTCGTCGCAGCCCGGGCCCAAAATGGGATCTGCTGGTAGGTACCTTACGGTGGTAAAACATCAACTTTGAGTCTTTCATTTGAAAAATAAAAGCACATGTTAGAACTAGGAACATCGAGGCATGAAAAGCTTCTTTGTCCAATATTCTGTGATTTCTTCAAGCACATTGTGTTGGGCTATCCCTCCATATGAAAACCCATCTTAGCCCACAAGCCCAAGAAATAACAACCATTGATTACCCTAAGAATGAATGGCTGAGATGCCTCCTCCTTGGAGAGGGGAAGAAAAACCCTAGCTATCTCCTTGAGCTGCTGCTGCAAGGTAGGAGAGGCAGAGAGGAAGCATTTGCACACAACCAAAACAAGAGACAAGAGAGAAAAGAAGAAGAGAAGCTCTGTCCCATCTCGGGGTGATCTGCACAGTCTTCATCAAGACGACGATCGGAGTAACAAACGTGGTCGGATCTGCCTCAAATTTGGTTTGTGAGTTCCTGACTCGTAGCTCTTTGATTTGTATGGTTGGATTGAGGATTGGTTGAGTGGAACACCTGATTTGAAGGGGGTTTTGTCAGTTCGGGTAGCAGCAGATTCAGTACTGAGCAGATCTGGTAGAAGTCCTGTTTGAGTGGTGAAACTTTGTTCGATTTGGCTGAAATTTGGACAGCATGTTAGGGACTCGTGGATCCACATTCCTACCAAGTTTCATGCAGTTTGGATCTGTGGTTTGTGAGATATGAACTGATAACCGAAGGGGACAGAAACTGTTTTTCTTCTGGTTGGCTGTTAGTATACCTCTTGTTAATTGTGTATGGTTGTTGATGATGATACCAAGATTATATCTTGACGATGTAGTTGCTTCTGTAATGTACTTCTAGATGTTCTAGAGAAGACTCTTTGTACCCATTGTTGATTATAGTGGAAGATTTGGGAGTGGGCTGTGCAAGCCCCGTGGTTTTTACTCCTCACATTGAGGAGGTTTTTCACGTAAATCGATGTGTCACTTTGTGCATGTTGTTATTGTTAATTCCGCTGCTTATCTGTTGGTTGAAGCCATCCTCATTGGTTCACTACAAGTAAAGGTGCTGAACTTTTGGTAATTGCATTGTTTAAGTCCCAACAAGTGGTATCAGAGCTTGTGTTTGCTTTGGTGATTGTCTTGTAGTGAAAGATGGAGGTGAATACCAGCAGGATGATATCTCTGAATGGTACAAACTACCAAGCTTGGAAAGGTAAGATGGAGGACTTGCTCTATGTGAAAGAGTATTAAAAGCCAATATTTGCCACCGAGAAGCCAGATGACAAAACTGATGATGAGTGGAAGGTACTTCATCGTCAAGCTTGTGGGTTCCTTCGACAGTGGGTCGATGACAATGTGTTGAACCATATCAGTGATGAGACACATGCACGCTCCTTATGGCAGAAATTGGAAGAATTGTATGCTAGGAAGGAAGGTACCAATAAGATGTTCTTGATCAAGCAATTGATGCATTTGAGGTACCGAGATGACACTTCTGTGGCTGATCATGTGAATGCATTTCAAGGTATTATAAATCAGCTATCTTCCATGGGCATCACATTTGATGATGAGGTTAGGGCTTTGCTACTACTTGGTTCTTTGCCGGATACTTGGGAAACTCTCAAAGTCACTTTGTGCAATTCAGCTCCAAATGATACTTTATCTTGGAACCTTGTGAAGACCAAAGTGATAAATGAAGAGTCAAGAAAACTTGCTGAAAGGGAGAGTTCCTCCTCACAACCCGAGGTGTTGTTCACCGAGTCACGGGGGAGAAGCAAGAGCCGAGGTCCGAAGAATTCAGCTGAAAGTAGAAGCAAGTCAAGAGGAAAATTTTCAGATGTTGAGTGCTATCACTGCCATGAGAAGGGACACATTAGAAAGTTCTGTCGAAAGCTCAAGCGGGAGAACAAGAAGAAAAAGAAGAAGGCACAGAAACAAGATAGTGATAGTGACAGTGATGTTGGTCGCATTACTTCAGCGGTTGAGGACATGATGGTAGTCATTGCTGAAAATGATGATGGCAAGATTGGTACCACTGTTGAAGAAAGGATCATTGTTGTTTCTGATGATGCAGCCATCAACCTTGTGGGTGATGATGACATGACTTGGATACCTGATAGTGGTGCTACCATACATGCTACATCTCATAGAAGGCTCTTCACAAATTATGTTGCTGGTGATTTTGGAATTGTGAAGATGGGAAACAATGATCGTGCTCAAATCATTGGAAAGGAGATGTGCATTTAGAGACAACTAATGGTACACTACTAATTCTCAAGTCTGTGAGACATGTTGAAGATTTGCGGCTCAACATAATTTCAATGGGATTGCTTGATAATGAGAAGTATTCTAGCAGATTTGAAAATGGACAAGACAAGCTCACCAAGGGCAAAGATGGTATTTGCAAGAGGTAAAATGGTTTCACTCTTGTATCATGTCCATGCTAAACTCTCTTGTGTTTCACAATACATTAGGACAGGATGATCCTTGTGTTCTATGGCACAAGAGGCTTGGGCACATGGGTGAGAAAGGTATGGCTGTGCTAGTGAAGAAGAATCTCTTGTTAGGGATTTCAAGTGTGCAATTGAAGCGTTGTACAGATTGCCTAGTAGGGAAGCAACACCGGGTTGCTTTCAAAAGTCAACCTCCTCACAAGAAGCCAGAGTTGCTGGATTTGGTGCATTCCGATGTGTGCAAGATGTCGGTAAGGTCAATTGGTGGTGCTAAGTACTTTGTCACTTTCATTGATGATTCTTGTAGGAAAGTTTGGGTTTATCCCTTGAAGTCCAAAAGTCAAGTGCTGAATACATTCAAGCAATTCCAAGCCTCAGTTGAGAGAGAAACTGAGAAGAAGATAAAGTGCATTCGCACTGATAATAGAGGAGAATATATTGGGCCATTTGATGCATATTGCAAGGAGCAAGGAATTAGACATCAATTTACTCCTCCTAAGACACCACAACTAAATGGCGTTCTTTGAGAGGATGACAGACATTGGTGGAGAGAGTTCGATGCTTGTTGTCACATGCAAGGTCGCCAAAGTCTTATTGGGGTGAGGCTTTGATGACTGCAATTTATCTTGTTAATCTCTCACCATGTTATCCTTTGCAGGGAGATGTTCCTAACAGGGTGTGGTACAACAAGGATGTCTCCTATGATCACCTGAAAGTGTTTGGGTGCAAAGCATTTGTTCATATTCCTCAAGATGAAAGGTCCAAACTTGATGCAAAGACACGACAGTGCATACTCCTTGGCTATGGTTTGGATGAGTTCGGCTACAAGCTGCTTGATCCTATAGCAAAGAAGGTTGTCAGAAGTCGTGATGTTGTGTTTGTTGAAGACCAGACAATTGAGGATATTATGAAGGCAAAGGTGCAAGTTCCTCAACAGCAAGGCATGGTTAATTTAGACCCAGTTCCTGCAGCTCCAGCTCCACAACAAGCTGAAGGCGATGTTGCAGATGATGCACAAGATGATGTGCATGGTACAGGTGGTGAGAATGCTCCCCGGCAGCACGAGTTTGATGCTGAATTTGATGATCATGATCAACAATCACCAATACTAGAAGTTCCACTTAGACGATCCACTAGAGTCTGCAGACCTTCTAGCAGGTATTCCTCAGATGATTATGTGGTGTTATTGTCTGATGATTTAGAACCTGAGTGCTTTGCAGAAGCAATTGAAGATGAGCACAAGATGGAGTGGATGAAAGCTATGCAAGAGGAGATGGATTCCTTGCATAAGAATAATACATATGAGTTGGTGAAGTTGCCAAAAGGCAAGAAGGCATTGAAGAATAAGTGGGTCTATAGAATCAAGCAAGAAGAGCACACGTCACATCCAAGATACAAGGCGAGGCTAGTCGTGAAAGGATTTGGCCAGAGGAAGGGAATTGACTTTGATGAGATCTTTTCTCCGGTGGTGAAGATGACATCCATTCGGGTGGTACTTGGCATTGCAGCTAGTCACAACTTGGAGGTTGAGCAAATGGATGTGAAGACAGCCTTCCTTCATGGAGACTTGGAGGAAGAGATATACATGGAGCAGCCTGAAGGGTTTGTTAAGAAGGGCAAAGAAGACTATGTGTGCAACCTAAAGAAAAGTCTTTATGGCCTGAAACAAGCACCAAGACAATGGTACATGAAGTTTGAATCATATGGGGAGCAAGGCTACAATAGGTGTAGCACAGACCATTGTGTGTTCTTTCAGAGATTCTCAGGTGATGATTTTATCATCTTGTTGCTCTATGTTGATGATATCTTGATTGTTGGCAAGAATGTCTCTAGGATTGCAAAGCTGAAGAAAGAGTTGAGCAAGTTCTTTGCTATGAAGGACTTGGGGCCAGCAAAGCAAATTCTTGGTATGAGAATTGAGAGGGACAAAAACTCCAACAAGTTGTACCTGTCACAAGAGAAGTACATTGAGAAGGTACTTAAGAAGTTTTGGTTGGACAATGCAAAAGCTGTGAGCTATCCACTTGCAGCTCATTTTAAATTGAGCACCAAGCAATGTCCTGCTACTGATGAGATGAAGAAGGAAATGCAGAATGTTCCATATGCCTCAGCAGTTGGAAGCTTAATGTATGCTATGGTGTGTACAAGGCCAGACATCGCTCATGCAGTTAGTACAGTGAGCAGATTTATATCAAATCCTGGAAAGCCGCATTGGGAAGCCGTGAAGTGGATAATGAGATATCTCCGGGGTAGCACAAAGATGAAGCTTTGCTTTGGAAAAAGAGAGCCCGTGTTAGTTGCATACACGGATGCAGATATGACCGGAGATGTTGATAGCAGAAAATCTACTTCAGGGTACCTGATTACGTATTCAGGGGGAGCTGTGTCATGGAAAAGTAAGTTGCAGAAATATGTGGCATTGTCTACAATCAAGTTGAATTCATTGCAATGACAGAGGCGAGCAAGGAGTTATTATGGCTGAAAAGGTTTGTTGGTGAGCTTGGTTTTGATCAAGACAAGTATGTGTTGTTTTGTGATAATCAAAGTGCCATCCACTTGAGTAAAAATTCCAGTTTCCACTCAAGGTCGAAGCATATTGATGTTCGATACCATTGGATTTGAGAGGTGTTGAGTTCTAAGCAAATGCAGCTTGAGAAGGTTCACACTGACGACAATGGGGCTGATATGTTGACCAAAGTAGTGACGAGAGAGAAACTCAAGGTATGCCGGCAAATGGCTGACATGATTGAGATGAGGTGTTAATCTCTCCATGATGTCGGGAGGGGGAGTTTGTTGGGCTATCCCTCCATATGAAGACCCATCTCAGCCCACAAGCCCAAGAAATGACAACCATTGATTACCCTAAGAATGAATGGTTGAGATGCCTCCTCCTTGGAGAGGGGAAGAAAAACCCTAGCTATCTCCTTGAGCTGCTGCTGCAAGGTAGGAGAGGCAGAGAGGAAGCATTTGCACACAACCAAAACAAGAGATAAGAGAGAAAAGAAGAAGAGAAGCTCTGTCCCATCTCGAGGTGATCTGCATAGTCTTCATCAAGATGACGATCGGAGTAGCAAACGTGGTCGGATCTGCCTCAAATTTGGTTTTTGAGTTCCCGACTCGTAGCTCTTTGATTTGTACGGTTGGATTGAGGATTGGTTGAGTGGAACACCTGATTTGAAGGGGGTTCTGTCAGTTCGGGTAGCAGCAGATTCAGTACTGAGAAGATCTGGTAGAAGTCCTGTTTGAGTGGTGAAACTTTGTCCGATTTGGCTGAAATTTGGACAGAATGTTAGGGACTCGTGGATCCACATTCCTACCAAGTTTCATGCAGGTTGGATCTGTGGTTTGTGAGATATGAACTGATAACCGAAGGGGACAGAAACTGTTTTTCTTCTGGTTGGCTGTTAGTATACCTCTTGTTAATTGTGTATGGTTGTTGATGATGATACCAAGATTATATCTTGACGATGTAGTTGCTTCTGTAATGTACCTCTAGATATTCTAGAGAAGACTCTTTGTACCCATTGTTGATTATAGTGGAAGATTTGGGAGTGGGCTGTGCAAGCCCCATGGTTTTTACTCCTCACATTGAGGAGGTTTTTCACGTAAATCGCTGTGTCACTTTGTGCATGTTGTTATTGTCAATTCCGCTGCTTATCTGTTGGTTGAAGCCATCCTCATTGGTTCACTACAAGTAAAGGTGCTGAACTTTTGGTAATTGCATTGTTTAAGTCCCAACACATTGAGCCACGAATTCTGTTATTTCTTCTTTGCATTTTGTTGTCACCGTTTTTCGGTCGAAATCTGGCCGATTTTTTCAACCAATTTCGACCGAGTTTCGGCCTTTTCTAATTTCAAAATTCAGTTTGAAATTTCGGCCGAAATCAACCACAAAGTACAAAAAATGGGCCAAACCGGTCCTATCGGTATCCCCAGTAAAATGTTTTCAAATTTCTAAATCAAATAATGTTATTTGTGATCTTTGCTGAATTTGTATGAATTACCTATATTTTATCCCTTTTATGCTATTATCTAAAATTTCACGGAGCCGCTGCCGCCAGGAGCCCTTGCTATCGGCTGCAACTCAATTGCCCCTTCATTGGTCCCTGCCCCTCTTCTCCGCCATTCTCGTCGATATTGAGTGGGTGGGGGATCTGTTGATTTTTTCATAAGCAACTTTAGTTTTCTTTAGTTTCTTCCGTTTTTCTTTCTAGATTAAATTTTCTAATTTTGTTCTTCTTCGGCGAGTTCTTAGCCGGATTTTATTTACCCGCGATGGGTTTCATTTGACCAACTCACCTGGACGACGATGGTGATGTCTGCGTCGGAAATCAACATCGAGTTGAGTAGGGTGCAAATAAATCACCTCTAATTTTGTTCCGACGAATAACACTGCTACCGAGGTATAGGCCATACACGTCAATGGAGATCATTGACAATCTATTTTTCACTGCCGTGTTTGTCATCAATTAAGACACCGTCGCAAGATACAGAGTTGGTAGTGAGGAAGATAAAGAAGCACAACATGTTCATCGACCCAATGACTTAAACGGTGACATGTTGCTCATCTATAATACTCAATGTAAAAGTTGGGTACTTATCTCATTGAGCTATAAATATAAATTAGATGATCTTTCTCGAAAAAAATTATCTAAAATTTCCTTGAAGAGTAATTAATTATTAAATTCGGAGAACTAAAATTTCAATTTCTTTGGAGTTGAAACACAAGATTTTTTGGGTTAAGCCAAATATCCTCATTTTGTCTTTACCCTTTTTCTAGTTTTTATGGGCCAAACAAGGCTACTTTCTATTAGTATTTGTTGGCCTTTTCACTTTCTTTCTCTTTTTTTTCCCCCTCATTTCTGTTCCTGTCATGGCCGGCCCCATCACCGCACACCCCGCCGCTTCTTTTCTTTGCACATCTCCCGCGATCCCTCGGATAAGCAGTGCTCTACGCGATCAGTTTCTGATGCTCCTACGGTGCTGGAGCAACCGCGCGTGCTTGCATGCGTTAATGCTTGCTTGTGCCTGTATGATTTTTGGATGGTTCAACCTGCAATTGTTCTTGTGTTTTGCTAAACAAGTACATGGTAGTGATTTCCACCTGTTAATCAATCTCTATATCAGCATATCAGTCCACATTTTTGGATTGCAAGGTATATATTCAGCATTCATGTGCCTAGAGTCTTTAACTTCTGGGTGAAAGTTTATTTTTCTTTCCTATTTGAAACTTGAAAGTCTTGATTTTTTTTACTTGGAAGTTTTGGGATCCGTTCGTTGAAACTGAAGTATATTATTGGAAGTTGACAATCCACGGTTAAAATTTAACCTATTTGCAATTTGAAAGATCGTTTTTTTTCTCTCTCTTTTTTGGGTAAAAGATGAATTTCTCTATTTGAAAGTTGTGGTTTCTTCAGTTAAAAGTCTTGGTATCCGTCGTCTAAAATTGATTATTTATTTATTTATTTATTGAAAGTTAACAATCCATGGTTTAAAGTTCTCTGGTTTGTAATTTGAAAGTTCACTTTTCTATTTTTTTTATTTGCAATTTGAAAATTAAATTTTCTATTTTTTTTAGGGAAGTAACGGGATGGCCGGATGGGAGGTAGTTCAAAGGGTAGGGTGCCAGTGTCCAACTAGCAGCGGGCATACGTGGAATAGCATTACCCGAAAACTACATCACTAAATCTGTCGCTAGGGAAATTTGAAGATATCAAGGCCATGGAGGAGTTCTACAAGGCCGTGGAGGAGCTCTGTGGCGTGGGAAGAGGTCTGCGCCGCCGCAACCTCGCACAGATTCGGTAGCCATCGCCCACCAATCACCGCTTCTGTCGCCTCGCCGTCGTCGAGGCCGCCCAATGCTGTGGTCGCGGTCGCCTCGTCGGAAAAATCGGCACATTAGTCCATGCCAGCGGCTAGGTAGTGTGAATCATTCGAAAGAATTCTCCCTCCTGCACGACGAGGTCGTTGGCGGCGAGGATGAGGTCGAAGAGCGTGTCCTGGTCGACACCGCCGATGAACTCGGCCGTTGCGGTACTCGAGGACGCTGGCGAGGATGGGCCCCGGAGACGTTGGGGAGCGGGATCCCGCCGGCGGCGCAGCCGTCCTCCAGCATGTTCCTGATCGTCACCGACGCCGCCGCGATCGTCTCCTCGGCGACCTCGAACTCCTGGCCGTCGGAGCTACTGCTGGCCGCCGCCGCTTCGCCGGCCATGTCGAGTACTGATCGAGAGAGATATCGCTCGCGTGGGTGTTCGTGTCGCGTTTGCCATATCGATCGATGGAGGCGAAAACGAAACTAACCCAGCTTAATTAGCCCAAAATCTTGGTCCGTTTGCCAATCAATATATTGGCCGAGCCGGATACATTCTATGTTTATTCTTGGCTCCTAGCTGGTGGTTTTTTTTCACTCTCTAAAAACAAGCTAGTGGTTGGTTTTCAATATATTCGTCTTAAAACTTACGTATCAGGTTCAAATCCCAGAAAATCGTAGCGAAGAATCCGCACAAACACGCGCTCACCCTGTGGTGCAAGAGACACAAGATGACACACCACCGAGACTTGATTATTAGCTAGTGCGGTTTAACACTGTTCGATTTTATTCTATCCTTGAAACATGCGCCCTAGCCAACTCGCCTCATTCTAAAGAAGTGTCCGGTCTTAACGAAACATAACTGTGGAAATTTCAAAAGCAACTTATGAGAGGCCAGCAATGCATATATGAATTATGCTGAGAAACAAACATGTCTTCCTAAAGGAGGAAAAATAACAAAACATCTTGCCTTGTCGGACACCATCCATGTCCTATCTGGTTATTGCTTTCCTTGTGGTTACTTGTCATCTTGCCTTGTCAGACACCATCCAAGTCCTATCTGGTTATTGCTTTCCTTGTGGTTACTTGTAGGTCCGGTATGGCACAATTGTAGTTTTTTTTTTTTTTTTTTTCTGAAAAACAGATTTTGGTTGGGTTGAAGAGTTGCACGGCTGAACAGCCGAGCTAAAGAGATTTGGTGTTTGGCTGTCTGACTTTTAGGTCGGATGGTTGGAGTTTCTGAGTTGAGAAATGTCTAAAATACCCCTTAGGCAAATGATAACTTGTTTGATATGTTTAATGACAATTGACGGTAATTAATGACAACTAATAATAATTAACGACACTTCACGACAACTACCACAATTGACGACAATAAACGATAATTAATGCAATAGATCGCAATTAACACAATAGACCGCGAGTAAGGACAATTAACGCAATAGACTGCAATTAACGATAATTAATATAATTAATGTTAATTATTACATAAATAATGATAATAAATAATTATTACATAAATAATTACAATAAACAATTAATTTACAACTAAAAGAAAGAAAAAAAAGATTTTTTAAAAAGATGACAGTTAAGGTTTGGGCGGCGGCGGTGGGGGAGGAGGAGGGCGGCGGGTGGGAGGAGGAGGAGAGCAGCGATGGCACGTCGAGGGAACCGAAGGGGGGACGTGGTGGGGGTGGGGCTGGGGCTGGGGCTGGGGGGGACGGAGGAGAGCGGCGTGGGAGGAGGAGGAGGGCAGTCACGTCAAGAGAGCGGTGGCGGCTCGGGGGGAGGAGGAGAACGGCGGTGCGGGAGACAGATGGAGAAAGGGTAGCAGCGGCAGGAGGAGGAGAGAGGAAGTGGAAGGCGGCATGGGAGAAGGCGCGGGCGGGCGGGGCGGCGCACTATTGTTAGGATTATGTGACGCCCCGTGTCATTACCCCTAGGGTAATCACACTTAGGCACACGGATTACTATTCGTCTGCCTGGTAGAACATCGCTCCGATGAATAGCAAGCCCTTTTTATCAGAGTTGCGCAGCAGAACAATAAGATAGAAACTGTACACCTCTATTACAACAGTAGCCACACAGGACTATAGTCTTTACAGATAGTACACCACCACCGATAAGTGGGACCAAGTCCCCTCGCTTGTCGGCCAAGCTCTTCTGGTCGTCTACTCGTCCCACGGGTCAAAGATGGCGCCCATCTCGCCCTGGTACTCGTAGTCGGTTCCCTTACCTCCTGCGGCCTCTTCGATACCTGTAAGTCCTTCATCCCACACGGGATAGTTCCTGGCCGGACTAGGATCTACAAAGGAGAATACTAACAAGGTCGAGTACAAAAGTACTCAACAAGTATTAATAGCAAAAGATGCACTGTATGACTGATCTCAAGTCTTTATCACATTTTCTATATCATCTCATTTCTGAAAATAAATCATTAAAACATTAGGTTGCACATTTTAATACTGAAAACACTACTAGTCACTCGGAGAGAAGAAAGACCCCTGGTGGTTCCCGTAGACTCCAATCCAGGAGATTGGCATGAATTCATGTTTTGTATAGCACTGCGCAGGCTTGTACCACTTTACCCATAGCTATTCTGAACTCTAAAATGAACCGGGTCCCCAGCATTTCCTTTGATGCAGGTTCAAGTTCAGAATACATAATGTTTTCCAAGTTACGTGATTAATTTCTCCACCCATTACGTTCCGTCGGTGCCGATCTCGTCTTCACACCGAGTTCTGGTAATGTTGGTTGAGGCAGCTTGTGTCCTGCACTCAACACTCCACCTTAGCGCTATAGCACCTTGGATCCCCCACTTCCGGACTTCTCCTACCGGTCCTGGGTTCCTCCATATCACACTCACACCTATTACTTAGCCGGTGTGGAAAGCATAATCACGTAACATGGTAGCATTTTCTGCCCGCCGAAACGGAAAAATGGTTGGCACTGAATTTACGGCCTCTGACCGAGTAAGAGTTTGGTTGGTCCTTATATTATAACCATATGTAAAGGGGTCCCACCTCTTGCCTCGTCATCATCATCTTTTTCTCATCTTTTTCCCTTGCCTTGGGCCCCCTTTACCAGCCATCATATTACTCATTTCTCATCTCAGTTCTCTTATCTTTCTCATCATCTCATCAATTGATTTGAGTTTTGAAATAAATTTTGATGCAATACATATTCTACAGCAATATACGGTTTACATTTAAAATAACTATATTGATGTTCAAGAGGATCGCTTGCCTTCAGAGTTGCAGAAAAGATCGTCGTCGACGAAATCTATACCAACTACACCTGCAAGCGTCGGCTCATCTCCTGCAATTATACGACGGTGAGAATAATAAATAATTAAGAAAATACTTAGTGTGCTTTGTGTGATAGTAGGCGCGTAAACTGCTAATGCAAGTCCTATTTGTTAGCCAATTTCATTTTACAAATATTTTTCGAATCCTGGCCCAGTTAGCACTTTCCCACTAAAGTCGCTCTACGGTTCGCTACGACTACACGAATTTACCTGAGTGCACACTACTATCAATGCCGACTTACACACAACAGGGTTTCTCTAATTAATTAAATAAACACGAGCTACACCGATTTTCCTAAATTTTCCCCTACTTAATTTCCTACACATAATCACCGAATCAAGTAATTACTTAACTCTCAAATTCCCATTTTCCCTAATCTATATCTCCTAATTAACCTTCCCCTAATTACCCTTTTTCCCTTAAACTACTTCCTATCCTAACCCTAAACTCTTCTTATCTCTCTCCCTCTCTCTCTCCTCCTTATCTCTCTCTCCCTACCCTTTCGGCCGACACTTTCCCCTCTCCCCTTTCCTGCGGACACTCCCTTCTCCTCCTCTTCTCTCTCTGGCGACGCCGCCTATGGCGACCAGCCCGGCTCCTCCCCGCATCCTCGTGTGCCTCCCTGGCTACCTCGTGCGACTCGGCCCCTGCTCGCCTCCGGCTCCGCCTCCGGCTCCGCCTCCGGTCTACTCCCCCGCTCCGGTTCCTGCACCGCCTCCCTCTTCACCCGGCGGGCCGAAGGCCCGGCGCCGCTCTGCGTCGCCTCTGCTCCACCGGCTTCGGCTCTGGACCGGTGCCACCTCCAAATTTACTCTCCCCTCAGCTCTCCCCGGCGCATGCTCCTCCCCGAGGTGCGGCCCGCTCTCGATCTAGCGTGTACTCTGACCCGTAAGGCGCCTCCTCCCTCCGGCCGGCTCGGCCCTTGGCGCCGCCGCCACTTTTAGCTCCCTCTCCCTGACTCATTCTACTCTGGTTCCTCCTCGCCCGACGGCGGCCACCGGCCCCCGGCTCGTCGGCCGGCTCGGCCGCCACCGCCTCGCCGGCCCGGCCTCCGCCGGGCGCGGCCTCGCCACGGTTCCCACTCCACGGTGCCCGAGCCCACTCCGGCTCGGCACGCATCGACTCGCTACCCTACCACCCCGTTACTGAGTTGTTGATTCTTAGAAAATCCAGTTGATTTCAGTTAATGCACTAATGCTAACTGATGATTTATGTATGCATGTTCATGGTGACCAACTAGGGTGGTGGAGGCTACTGAAGGTAGATGCTGGACTCGGTTTGCCACTGGGGTAAGTCCTCCTGATCTCCCTCTTCACCTCTCCTCCTAGTGCTCTGAGATGGTGCTGCACTGAAAGATGATGATGAACTGATCTGGTGGTATGTGGAAATGATGTGTATTTGTGTAGTGCACACAGAGGTGTAACTGATGTTACCTCTTGATGGGATTTGGGTTGGGAGAAGGGAATGGTAGTGCTGGCCCTGAGCTGGTGCTCTCCTCTCCTTCCTGGCTCCTTAGCTGCCTCCTTGCTCCCTTGTCATGGCCGGCCACGGCCTTCTTTGGGAAGAAGTAGTAGGAGGGGAATGGCAGTCGAATGCTTGCCTTGTGGTGGCTTGGTTGGATGAAATGGGGTTTGTGGTGCTGGCTTTGAAGGGGGAATGCACTTCGGCTCAGGAGATGAAATCGGCTGGGTTTTGGACGGGGAATGCATCTGCCTGGGGGATGCATTTACTGGGGATGTATTTGGCTGCCTTATCCAGTGCATGCACGGCTGCTGGCTTATCTCCTGACTGTGTGTTCTCCAATTACCAGGGCCCTATTCCTTTTTTTACCATGATCCTATCCTGGGTTGCCCTGTTCATGGTATTTTTCGGCTGCTCTTATCTCCAAGCTGTGCCATGTCTTTTACCATGCTCCTATTCATCTTCATTTTTACCATGATCCTATTGCTGCACTCTGTGAATTGATGAGCTTAAATGGGGAGGTGCGTTCGGCTGGGGTTGGCTTGTTAATGACCACTATGCCCTTGTGCTAACCGAATGGCTCCCTCAAGATATTTTTGGGCTATGGGCATTTTGGTCAATTGACTGGCAATACACTATGCAATGGATTCTCTGCAGTCGAGGCGAACCAGTATACGTAGGTGTTGGATTCTATCATGCCGGGTGATGAAACCTACGGAAATAAGACAGTGCCGATTAACTTAGGTTGGTCTAGGTATCGTGAGTATCCAGGTGCCGACTGATTTGGGTTAGCCTAGGTATCTTGAGAATCAAGGTGCCGGCTAACCTAGGTTGGTGTGGGTAGTCTCGATACTCAGGATGCCGACTAATCTAGGTCGATCTATAAGCCGTGATGATTCCTACGGTACTCTGACGGCAATCCACTTTATTCTAACTCTATTCTATAGTTTTTGAATTGCTAATGGTCTTATGGTTGATTGGCGGACAATCGAGCTGGGAATGGTATTTCGGATTGGGTCGAGGAAGACGGTTTGACTGGACGGCGATGGACGAACAATGCTTCAAGGAAGACTTCAGCGATATGCAATGCAAGATTTTAATTTAATCTTTTTGTAATGTAATAAATTCTTGTATTACTTGAGTTCAGAAAAATTTTATTTACTGCTAACCAGCTATTATAGTTAATTAGATTAGTCTGATTACGTAGGTCCTTTGACATATACATATACCATGCATACACCTTGGATTCTTTGTATTACTTGAGTCCAACTTGATCTTGCTTTGCTTGTGCAAAAGGTGACATGGTGATGCATAAATATACATTTTAATCATTAGGTAGCATCATATAGTTCATATAATATAAATGCACTACTAAAAACGAGCTCATCTGATAATTTAAGTGAAGCGTACAGGCTCTTGTAATTGGAATAGCAAGCATAGCAAATATGATTGTATCCATAGGGGTCATGTCCTCATCATCCTCCCCTTCTTGAAAACAAAGCCGTCCTCGGCTTTTGATAAGCTGAAAATAGGGTAACAAAGAATCCAAGGTGTATGCATGGTATATGTATATGTCATCCGTTTTAACGGTTCTTCGTTGTTGCACAATTAATGTTATAAAACAGTAGTGATTATAAAAGCTCATTGTATTATTAGCCCAAGAATAATCATATATGTTAATAAGCAAAATAAAATTTCTCACACTACAATTATTGCAACTAGTTTTGCAAATGTAAGTGAAGCATTTATGCAATTTAAGTATATGAAGTTGTAAACTTGCAGTAGTAGCATATATGGGCAAATCTACAACCTTTAGAATTAAACAAAGTCCATCTATATAATCAGATTTCAATTAAGCATTAGCAAATTCATCTAGCAAGAGTAAAAGATTTGAAAGTTCTTCCATATTTCAACATCATTATGTAGATTGTCAATAATAGATGGTGCAATAAGAGATGAACACATAGGCATAGGATGACCACTAAAGTTTATTTTCCTCTCATAATGAACAAGATTCGGCACACAAAAATTGTTGTTCAAAACAGTAAGCTTCAATTCATCTATGTGATCACAAGTTATGCATATTCGATACACAAGAAATTGATTGTCTACACCATAATCTCCAATCAAATTAGACTTGTATCCAGGGGTGTACGTAGTAGACAAGGATTTCGAACATGCGATTTCGGAAACTTTCTCCATAACATGTGATAATTTCATAGGTGGCTCCAACATAATGTAACATAAAGAATCAGTACGATAAATTCTAGTCAAAACTTCTTTATGTCTAACCAATTCCACATAATCACTATATATGATTGACTCATCATATGAATCGCTCAAAACAGCAGGTAGTTCAATTATGTTATCACATAGTGCACTCAAATCAACAGGTAAATCAACAAGTTTATCACATGGTGCACTAAAATCAATGCAGTCTGAATTCTCTTCGTGAAATATGTGCATATTAGAATTGTTTTCTACTAATTTTTGCTCTGAAATAGCATGACCAGTGGACAATTATAGTTCTTCACAAGTATACTCACCTTGAGTGATGATAGCACTATGATATTTACCTTTTTGGCTCTCTTCAGATGATGTAGGTGCATCCATGTCCTCATCTTCCTTCTCAACCAATGGAGTCGATAGTTCAATCAGCTCATTCTCCTCTTCGGCATGGTTCTCAACTTCCTGCATGTTGTTAGTCACAAAAAAAGACACAAAAACATGTTTATTCTTATGTTCCCTATTATCAAGCATTCTCAATTTCTCTTTAATCTGAAGTTCAACCTTACAGGCAAGTATAAACAAATGAGAGAGAGAACCATATTCTTTGTGAACAAGAACGTCCTGAATTGCTTGATTAATCCCACCTAAGAATCTATTTTCTGTAACTTCAGCATGTTCCTCTAAGCCACAACGCAACAAACGAGTTTTTAATTCATGATAGTATTCCCTTACAGTTCGACAACCTTGTTTGAAACGTTTTAATCTAGCTAACAAATAATCAACATGATATTTAGGAATAAATTCATCTCTCAAAAGTTTTTTAAAGGCATGCCAAGTTTTAGGTGCTCTTCCATGTCTACGTAAATACTTCCACCAAAGTGTTGCATTCTCAACAAAAACACTAGTGTCAGCTTTAATCTTTTGCCTATCAAGCTATTCATAATATTCAAATTCTTTATCTAAAGCTATCTCCCAGTCAACATAGGCATCATGATCAAATTTACCAGCAAAGGATGGCAAAGTAAATTTAGATTTACCGGATGTACTATCACGGTCATATACCTCCCGTAGTGAAGAAACTTGTCTCAAACATGCATCTTTCTCGTGAACTTTCTTGCGCTCCCGTTCAATGGCTCGAAGAAGACGTAGATCTATCTCGTAATCATCCTGTGAACCTGCCATGGTTAGTAGAAAAATAAGAAAACAAATCACAAGTATATGTTCCTATCAACTACTAGGATCTGGAGGCTCAAAGTCACTCACACTCAAGCTCATACCAAGTGCTTACCAATTCTTAC
Source organism: Hsuehochloa calcarea (assembly GCA_036346395.1). Taxonomy (NCBI): domain Eukaryota; kingdom Viridiplantae; phylum Streptophyta; class Magnoliopsida; order Poales; family Poaceae; genus Hsuehochloa; species Hsuehochloa calcarea. Next base: position 13,259,210 of record CM070596.1, on the reverse strand, counting down.
CAAGCAAACAGGCAATGACCAGCAACTAGTGTCGGTGTCAACGATCTCCGAAGATTGACAAAGCGATTGCAAGCAACCGGTACCTGTGCAATGGTAGAGGTGGAGCTAGGATATGTTTCAATATGGTAGCAAGGATTAGCAACAATCAAATCAGTAAATGAAAGTTGAAAAATTGTTCAAAGTATTAGTCAATGTTACTGATCCTAGCCTAGAAAGAGCTAGCTAACCAAAGCCTACTAAAAGAAGTGTATGAACGCACAAGCAAAGATCAATGTGACTTGATGTAAGCAAAGAAAATTCTCACACCAAGTGCTAGGAGAGACGATAACCAACTACTTTAACTTCTTTGTAGGGGCACAAGATTGTTCACACGATGTAGAGCATAAAATCAGAATAACGTGCAATGTAAACAGCCCTCTAGTTGAAGTAGTAAACAACTGCTAGTCTGAAAAGACGAAAAAGCAAAAGTTTTGTATGGCTTATATATGCTCATTTGAAAGGTTTCGACGAGATCTACAACTTTTCAGTTGAGGCGATCCCCAAATTCCGAAGGGAAGACTGAAAGAAAAGGCAAAAATAAAAACCGAAAACTTGCAACGCGAATTTGGGGTTGAAGATAGCCGATTTTGGGACCCCTGGAGGGCGACACTTGGCTTATCTAGAAAGGATGTGCCTCGTCTTTAGCTTTCCAACGAGTACAAGAATGTCCAAAACGGACATCGTATGCAAAAGTTATGTCCGTTTTACTAGTATCTCGGAAACGGAATCGTACTCGGACTCGAAACAGGCTCGGGTTCAAATTGGAAATAGCTATATCTTTCAAACCCTTGGGCTAAACTTGCTGAACTTTTTTGTGCAAGCTTGTGGCTATATGTTGAAGGACTCCACTAATTTTCACTAGTTTTGGGCAAAAGTTTGACGCGCTTTCCAATATTCTCTCTCTCCTTTTACCTTCTCTTTTTTCCCTCTTTTTTTTCTTTTGATTTTTTCACTCTTAAACAACCGAAACCAACTGATTAGGGTTTCTCCTTTGATTCTTGATCCTTTCCGAAACTTCAAAACGGCAGTGATATTGTAGTGTGCTGCGGCAGAGAAACGATTAGCCGCGGCAGAGAAAACAGTTGCCGCGGCAGGCGTGGCAACGGTGGCTTGGCACGAGGTTGTCGCGGCGGCAAGAGGCAGCAGTGGCAGCTATCAGTGGCTGTCGTAGCAGGGAGTAGCAACGGCCATAGGAGGATTTAGGCTGCCACGACAAAGAAAATTAAGCAGCGGCAGGAGTTTTGGCTGCCACGGTAGAGATTGGTAGTGGCGACGGTAGGGTGCGTTGGTGGCTGCCGCGGCAGGCATTTTTTCTACCACAGCAGTGATTGGCAGCAGATATAGTTGCCGCAGTAGAGGATGTGTTGTGTTTTCCACGACAGTGGAAGGAAAGTGGTGGCAGGCGCTGCGGTTGCTGCTGTAGTGAGCGAAATCAGGGCAGAGCAAGATATGTGCCGCGGCAGCAACGACATGACTTTTTTTTTGTGCCGTAGCAGGGCAGTGGTGGCAGGCTGTTTTTGGTGCCGTGGTAGGAAGCGGCAGCGGTGGCAAGATGTGTGCCGCGGCAGGGATTGGCAGAGAGAGGTAGCTACGATAGAGATAGTGTTTGTCGCGACAATGATGGCAGGAGCTTTTGTTTGCACGGCAGCAATGGCAGGATGTTTTCATTGCTGCGGCATCAAGCAGCAGGAGGTGGTGGTTGCCGCAGCAGGGTGTGGTAGCGACTGCGGGGATTGTGGTTGTCGCGTCAGCGATGGCAGGGGTTTTTGATTGCCGCGGTAGCGATGGCAGGTGGTCTTGGTTGCTGTGATAGTGAGCGGTTGGAGATTTTTTTGGTGCGAAGTCAGGCACAATGATAATCAAGATTCAAACTAGACAATGATAAACTAGACAAAAACTAGAACCAGGAATCAGCAACTAGACACGACGATGCAACCAATGATTTAACGAACAAAAATTACCGAAAAGAAAAATTGCAAAGCACAAAGGGGCTCGGATAGGGATGAACTAACCCTTTTTTATTTTTCGTGGACTGTGGGTAAAGGAAAAATACCATTTGTGAATGAAAGCTCTGATACCACCTGATGCGACAATATGTGTCCTGATCTTTCGGTGAGAAGGATAACTCGATTTTGGTGGAGATGACTCTCACGATTCGGGTACCAATCGCACACGACCAATATACCCGGCAATCGCTAAACCAACTCCGAGATCGTTATCGACCTTTCGAGAAGCACAATCGACCTGACCATGAAGGTATATTCCTGCATACAATCGAAGAACACTCAAGAACAAGATAATAAGCAATCTGAAATTACAAATAAGATTAAAATATTTGATAAAGTTGGGATTTTATAGCGGTATTATGGTTGGTCTAATCAACACAAGCCAACACACGAAATTGCAATGAAACTAACTTTTAACTAAACAAAATCCAAGGAAACTAGAGGGGTGTGACCTCCTTATATAGGGAAGGGGAAGCCGCACATAGCTAAAAAAATAGGGGATGGTACTATTCATGTACTGTTTACAGTAGTGGTACTATTCATGAATGATATGGGCTCCCTTGGGTGCTCGGTTAGCGTATGGGCCAATTCCGGTACGATTACAAGACCTAAATTGACCCAAATAGGTGATGTAGTACCTTCTTTTAATGATTACGTCATGCACAGAAGGAATTTGGAGATGGAGCCAGATCCATTGGAAAGATGACGGGATAAGCTTTCAATTAAGTACTAGTGGACCTCAAACGGAGTCCGTATGTGAAGTTATGCTCATTTGAAGTCGAGGCTGTCTCCGGAGGCCGAATTGGATTCCAGAAGTTATCCAACTTGATCTCTTGCTTTGCTTGTACCAAAAGTGACATAGTGCTGCACAAATATACATTTTCATCATTAGGTAGCATCATATAGTTCATATAATATAAATACACTCCTAAAAACAAGCTCACCTGATAATTTAAGTACGAGCTCTTGTAATTGGAATAGTAAGCATAGCAAGTATGAATGTATCTATAGGGGCCATGTCCTCATAATGATCTAAGGGCCAGTTCCGCCTGGCTACACAAGATGCGTGGCTGATGAGTGTGTTGTCACTCATTGGTGGCTAGAGCTACCAGGGCAGACATTGCCCTAGCACGGACAACAAAATGGCTGGCCCTACCAAATCTTGGAGCTCGACCACCAAACACTTTGAAAACATATGCATGGTGTCCGAAAGATGGTAATGCTAGTAATAACTAAAAGTGTTGATTGATCACACAATGAATACTTTCCATTGTCATACAATGTACATAAATAGCCCTGAATATAGCTAAGGCTACAATTAGGGAGCTAAATCAGGTAATTAGGACTACCAAATATACACTTGCTAATTACACGTTAACAGCCCCCCCCGCATTGGCAACGGGAGCATCCCGGACGTTGAGACTGGATCTGAATTCTTGGAATAGCGACGTCGGCAAGCCTTTGGTGAATATATCCGTGTACTGAGAGCTGGATGGTACATGAAGACACGAGCTTGACCAAGGGCGACGCGCTCACACACGAAGTGTAGATCGATCTCCACGTGTTTTTTGCGTTGGTGTTGTACCGGGTTGGTGGAGAGGTAGATGGCACTGATGTTGTCGCAGTAGATGATGGTGGCTGTCCGTAGTGGTCGATGAAGCTCGAGAAGTAACTGACAAAGCCAACAAGCCTCCGCGGCGGCATTGGGGACACCGCGGTACTCAGCCTCTGCACTAGAGCGCGACACAGTGTGTTGGCACTTAGAGGACCATGACACGAGGTTGTCGCCAAGGAACAAGCAGTAACCAGAAGTGGAACGACGAGTGTCGGGACAACCGGCCCAGTCAGCATTGGTGTAGGCAACAAGGTTGCTCGTGGACGAGCGTGTGAGCTGGATTCCAAAACCGATGGTACCCTTGAGATAACGAAGAATGCGCTTTAGCATGTGAAAATGCGGCTCGCGTGGATCTTGCATATGGAGGCATACTTGTTGAACTGCATGGGTAATATCTAGTCGAGTAAAAGTGAGGTACTGGAGAGCCCCTGCTAAGCTGCGGTAAAGAGTGGCATTGGCAACAGGAGCACCCACGGGTGTGGGTAGCTTCACCCGGGCGTTAAGGGGGGTGGCACACGGGTTGCAGTGCGACATATTAGCACGCTCAAAGATCTCAACAGTGTACTGTGCTTGGGAAAGGAACATGTGGTGACTGTCGTGGCGAATAGTAATGCCAAGGAAGTGGTGTAGAGGCCCAAGATTAGTCATGGAAAACTCGCGGCGAAGGAGAGTAATAAGACGGTCGAGAAGGGAGGTGCTGGACGTAGTGAGCAAAATGTCATCGACATACATCAAGAGATAGGCCATCTCGGATCCATGATGATAGACAAAGAGGGAGGCATCAGACTTGGTAACAACAAAGCCGATGGATAGGAGATACGCCGTGAAGCGGCTATACCATGCACGAGGTGCTTGCTTGAGGCCATAAAAGGATTTGTTGAGGCGACAAACACGGGAAGGTTTGGTGGTATCGACAAAGCTTGAGGGCTGGTGGCAGTACACGGTTTCAGCTAATGTGCCATGTAGAAAAGCATTTTTAACATCAAGTTGGTGAACTGGCCAATTGGAGCTGAGGGCAAGGGAAAGGACAGTACGAATGGTGGCTGGTTTTATGACGGGACTGAAGATCTCATCATAGTCCACTCCGGGTTTCTGGGAAAAACCACGGAGAACCCAGCGAGCTTTATAGCGATCAACAGAACCGTCGGATTTGAGTTTGTGGCGGAAGACCCATTTCCCTGTCACTATGTTGGCGCGAGGAGGAGGGACGAGGTCCCATGTGCGGTTGGAACACAACGCACGGAACTCCTCTTGCATAGCGATCCGCCAGTGAGGATCATTGAGATCACCTCGGTATGTTTTTGGCAAAGGAGAGACATCAAGTGAGATATCAATATGAAGGTCAAAGGGGGAATTTGGTTGGTGAAAACCATGTTTTCCTCGAGTTACCATAGTGTGCATGTTGGAGACCGGTGGGATAGGTATCGCCCTGGCGGGTATGGAGGTGGCGGTGGGCGCAACGATAGGGCCAGTAGGTGGCCCCGACGTACCCGGCATTGTCAGAGCTGCCGTTGATGAAGGCGTGCTGGGGGCACGCTCTGCGCCGGGGCGAGGGTACTCGCGCTCGGGACAGTCACATGCGGCGAGAGCACATCTCGGGCACTTGTACTCGGCGTGCCCGTCACGGGCATTGTGGGCGCGACAACTGGGCCAGGGTGCACACCAGGCGCGCCAATCATCGGTGGAAGGCCCAGCAGGTCCAGTGCAGCTATAGAGGGCTCCAGCACGCGCGGCGAGGCCGTTGCAGCACCCGAAGGCGGCATGGTTGTGTTGGAGGCTGTCGCAGCAGTACCCGAGGGCGGCACGACAGAGCTCTCATGGGAGCCATGCAAGTCATCAAGAAAGGCGTACGAGGACAACGATACAGGATGCGGTGCAGCAAAGGGAAAAATATCCTCGTCAAACACCACATGGCGAGACAAAATGATGTGGTTGGAGGATAAGTCGAGGCAGCGGTAGCCCTTGTGGTTAGATGGGTATCCAAGAAACACGCATTCGGTAGAACGGGGAGTGAGTTTGTGTGGACTGGTGGCTGAAAGATTCGGATAACACCGACAACCGAAAACTCAGAGATGGGAGTAATTGGGTGGGGAGCCGAAGAGGGTGTGATGAGGTGTTTGGAGTCGGAGGCATTTAGTGGGATGGAGGTTTAGAAAGTAACTGGTAGTGTTTAGAGCCTCGACCCAGTAGTTTGGTGGAAGGTGCCCTTGAAAAAGAAGGGAGCACACTATGTCATTGATTGTGCGAATCATGCATTCGGCTTTGCCGTTTTGTTGGGACGTGTATGGGCAGGACAAACATAGGTGGATGTCGCTAGCGAGAAAGAAAGAGCGAACAACATGGTTATCGAATTCTCGGCCATTATCGCACTGGAAGGCTTGTATGGTAGAACCAAACTGCGTGGAAACATAGGCGCAGAAAATTTTGATGGTGGAAAATGTGTCGGATTTTAGTTTGAGGGGAAATGTCCATAGATAATGTGTGAAATCATCAAGACATACAAGGTAATATTTAAAACCGGACACGCTAGGTATGGGGGATGTCCACAAATCACAATGGATGAGAGCAAATGCTTTATTCGACTTATAAAGGGATTGCTGAAAGGGAAGACGAATGTGTCGTCCAAGTTGACAAGCATGGCATAAAGGTGGGCGCGATGCGCGTTTATTATAAGAAATGCTAGAAGATGACGCCAATCGAGAGAGCGCTTGATGACCGATGTGCCCCAAACGACGGTGCCACAGTGTCTTGGAGGGGATGGCGGCGGCCAGGACTTGAGGTAGCTATTGTGTTGATGGCTGGTGGAGAGGGTAGAGGCTTCCTGAGCTATTGCACCTGAGAATTACGTTCTTTGTCTAAAGATCCTTGACAGAAAGACCAAAAGGGTCAAACTCGACAAAACAAGAATTATCTTTAATAAATTGGCGAACGGGAATAAGATTCTTGATAATTTTAGGGGAAACAAGACCGTTGTGTAGGTGTAGAGGTTGCATGGAAGATGGAAAAGATGTTCCACCAGTCAACATAATAGGGAGGTGTGTGCTATCACCAACAATAACATGCCGAGGTGTTGTAGAGGATGGGGCATGGAGGGACGGGAGAGTACCGGGTTCAGACGTGAGATGCGCCAATTAATGCTCCGGAGTCCATGTAGCACTCGGCAGTGAAAATCTTACCGGCCGATTTTCACGGTTATCACGCAGATAACACCTAAGCACGGCAGATCCAGAGAAATTGCATCTGCGATTTAAAAATCGGCTTTGGTAAAATTTGTTAAAAAAATTCGAATTGGTATGAATTATGTTCGAATTTGATCTTTTTTTAATTTAAAATTCGAAATTTTTGAATTTTTTTTTTGAAACTTTCGGCCGAAATTTGACCGAAATTTCCGGTTACCGGCTCCCTTCGAAAAAAATTTCTAACCGGTAATGTAAACACTGGCACTCGGAGATGGTTGGAGGGCGCAGCGCCATGGCGTTCATTCCTTGAACGAGGGACGCCTGGTCCCATGAATGTGTCGGGGGAGGCGTGCCACCATGGGGTGCGAACGACGCGTACTGTGCCATGCTAGGTGCGGCAAGAAGCGCGCGAGTGGCGCCAGGGGGCCGCTGGCCTAAGATGCTCGCGCCGCAAATGGGCCACTGGCCGGGTCACATCGTGAAAGAGCCCGTCCATGGGTTGAAGAAGGGACCGGCTTGTCCAGTGCGGTTGCCGGTGTTGCCATCGCCGTGGCCGCCGGAATCGCCGCCGTGGCCGCCGATGTTGCGACGATTATTGTTTCCCTTGTTGTCGTCGTTATTGTTCTTGGAACGCCAGTTCGAGTTGGTGGAGGAGTTGGAGCCAGAATCGGATCTGGAGGAGTCCTTGGCGGTGGTGACGAGGGCGGTTGCAGTGGGCGGCTTGGCGATTTTCATGTCCGATTCCTTGGGAAGGAGGAGAGAACGAGCCTGCAAAAAAGAAGGGAAGGGATCCTTGGTCTTGATGATGGTGGTCATGTGACGGTAGTTCTCGGAGAGCCCGCAGAGCAGGGTGAGGACGAGGGTTTCATCGTTGACCGGCGATTCGATGTCAGCCAGCGTCGGCATACGACTTGAGCTTTTGTGCGTACAGCATGATGGACATGTTGCCTTGTGCCAGGTTGCGAAACTCGGCCTCAAGATTGAGAGCGCGAGCCTGCTTGTTATCTTGAAAGAGATTTTGAATGCTTATCCAGACCGCGCGTGCCCAAGTGTTCGGAGTCATGATGATTCCCAAGATGTCCTCCGAGACGGAGGCATAGAGGAGAGAAAGGACGGCGTAGTCATTGGTCTCCCAGTTGGGGTCGTCGGCCGGAGGCTCCGTGCCGTCGATGTGGCATTTAGCACCATATTTGCCGACCAGCACCATGAACAGCTCCTTCCAACGTGAATAGTTGGGTGGGTGCAGCTCGAGGTTGAAGGGGATGAAGGCCTTGACGTTGGCGACGTTGATCGCAAGCGACGAGGACCTTGGATTCTGGGTGGCCATGACGCCGAGGAGAAGGCGGCTGTGGTATGAGGGGAGGTGGGGAGAAGCGACGTTCGGTAGAGGAGCCGATCGTCAGAGCGGAAGGGTATGGGCACCGTCCCTAGGATCGGTGCCAATCTGATACCACGAAAGTGTTGATTGGTCACACAATGAATACTTTCCATTGTCATACAATGTACATAAATAGCCAGGAGGTATTACAAAGGTTGAGTACAGCTAAGGCTACAATTAGGGAGCTAAATCAGGTAATTAGGACTACCAAATATACACTTGCTAATTATACGTTAACAATAACAACTAATAGCCTCTGATACTTCTAAAATCATAAGCCTAGCTACTAGGCACACGATTGAGTGAAGAGCTCAACTTTGCAGAAAGTGCCAAGCTGATGTAACATCACTAGGCTAGAGAGTGATGAGGGAAAGGAACTGGCAAATGAAGCAATTAAAGACGCATGCAGTGGTTACAACTGCACTTTCATGGGGGGCTTGCAGCAGATTATTCATCATCAACTCTGGTCCAAACCATGAGAGCAACAATCTAATGCCATCTGGAGCTCTGGACATTTGCCTGGCACTGTCATGCCAATAAATCGTACATTTGACTGACAATGGCCAGATTACAAAATATACAATGCCCGTGTGAACTACCAAGTTCCAACTGAGAGTTTCAGGTGCAGAAATGGCAGAATCTGATTAGACAAAATTCCAAGCCCACATGCAAGTATGCTACTACTCTGGGACAACAGCGAGAAAAGTGTGATATGCTGTCTAATTTGAACCACTTAACGCAATAATCGCGTATATATATATAAGTTTGACTCAGTAGTCGGTCTATGGGTGAGCGCCCCCCTTATTTAAAACCCTATCAGGGTCTCTAGTCTATAAATAGAGAGTGCTAGTCATTGTAAAAGACTGATCACGAGAAGAGAAATAAAGAGGAAAGAAGTCTCCTATATCTTTGTGTCCAATCTACTATTTGTTCTTATATTGTTCTATACGATTCTATGCTTGTTTATGAGGTGATTGATCGGACTGGACTCACCAGCGACGGTTCCTCAACACGTTATCAACACGATCGACTCCGGCCTACCTCTAGTCCTACTATACTCGAATCGAAAGGTAACCGTCGTAGCACGACGCCTGTAGATCGAATCATATTTTCTATATCGCTTTCAATTCCGCAAATTTGGCTTTCTAGATTATTTCTTACGGTGAAAATCCGCTCTAATCTACCGCGAGCCTACTTGAAGTCGCCAACACAATACCGATTGGTAGGTTGCATGAAGGAGTAGATGTTGATTGCAGTGTGAATTGTAGATTGTAAATTTTCTCTAATCTCCGCGAGCCGACTTGTAGCTGTCGGCACAATGCCGATCGAATGATTGGTTGAAAAGAGGGACTGTTGATTGCACTGTTTATGGATGCACAATGAAAATAAGACAAGGATCCGTACAGATCTAGAGAAGAGGGGGAGGAAGTCCTGGGAATAGAATTCCTGTACTTAAGTGCAATAGGAGCACTCATGTATTTAGCAAACTGTATTAGACCAGACATTGCATTTGCCGTGAACCTATTAGCAAGGTATAGTGCAGAACATATCAAAAGACATTGGCAGGGAATAAAGGACATCTTCCGATACCTCCAAAGAAGCAAAGACATTGGTCTGTTATATAGAAAGAACTAAAACCTAACTATGACTGGCTATGCAGATGCCGGGTACCTGTTGGACCCGCGTATAGCCAAGTCGCAAATAGGCTATGTATTCCTATGTGGTGGAACTGTATTTTTATGAAAATCATCTAAGCAAAGTTTTGTATCGACTTCGACGAACCACTCGAAAATCATAGCACTATACGAGGCCTCACGAGAATGTGCTTGGTTTCGGCGGATGATTCACCACATCCAGCAGTCTTGTGGATTGAATACCTCACAAACACTCACTACTATCTATGAAGATAATGTAGCTTGTGTTGTACAAGTGCAGATGGATTATGTGAAGAGTCAACTCACAAAGCATATCAACCCCAAGTTCTTCTATGCTCATGAATTGCAAAGGATGAACAAAATTAAAATACTACATACTAGGTCATGTGAAAATCTTGTATATTTATTCATTAAGTCACTTCCAGCGCCTAGTTTTGAAATATGAATACGTGGAATTGGAATGATAAAACTTAGAGAAGTGCATAATTCAAGGCGAAATCTTCACTAACTCATTATTGAAATTTGATCACGAAGATCGAGTACCCAAAGAATAAATTCTGGAGATGTAATGAAATTGGGTGGATTGTACTCTTTTTCCCTTGACGAGTTTTCCTAAAGTTTATTGATTAAGGTTTTTAATGAGGCAATTCGTGCAACGTAGCAGAGCGCGTATCATGTACTCTTTCTCTAAATTTTTCCCACTGAATTTTTGTGGAGTTTTAACGATACATGAACATTTGAGGATGAGTGCCCAAGGGAGAGTGTTGGGAAACCATAAGACTTGGCCAAGCAGCTAGCCCATGGGTGAGCGCCTCATGCAAAACCTTAGCAGGATCTCTAATCTATAAATAAGGGGTGTTAGTACTTGTAAAAACTTGATCATGAGAAAAGAAATAAAGAGAAAAAAGTTATATCATATCTCTGTATTTAATCTACTATTTATTCTTACATTACACTATATAATTCTATACTCTTATCTACAGGGTGATCAATTGAACCGAATTGTCAGCTACCGTTGCTCAACACTTGCATTGCAATAGGGTGCAGCAACTTGACAGAGTTACAATCAAAGTGGCAGCTGTCTGCATATGTCAAATCCAAATCCAAATCATTAAGTAAGGCGAAGAACCAACACCACGGAAACTGCATACACATAGTACAGGTCACATTTTATGCACAAATGCCTTCTTTAAAAAAAAAAAACTGGCATCTTAACAAGGCATCTTCCACGGAGAATCATGCAACAATGTGACAGACAAGCACAGACTAAGATAAAAGCTTCATCCAGAATAATGGCATAAAGATATACAATGAATGAGAATTTAGGAGTTCACTAGTCCAGCTTACATGAGCATTCTTTCCTTCAAGACAAGCAAAGGGGAGAGAAGAGACAGCAATGTGCACATCTAATGATTGGGAACAGCTCACCTTCCGCTATTATTTTCCTTTGCTTTGATAAACAATGTATAACAATTTACAGGTTTAACGCTACAAATCAATGGAATAGAACCACCCACCCAACCTCACCAACCTAGCATTTCCTATCTACATGACAGTATAATAGGTATCTCGCTTTACCTCCAAAAATTAACACACACACACACACACCCACCCCTCAGTACACCGATCCACGGGTTAGCCTAAACTCCCACCATGTCAGCCCTAAGCGACACCCACGCCGCCCTTAATTCATTTGTGCTACACTTCAAGCCTGACTCGCGTCTTGATTGGCTTTAGCCTGACTCCCATGCTCTCGGGCGATAGGAGCTCCGGTGATATACAGAATGGGCTGAGGGGGCTGCGCGGGCTGCAGTCGAGCTGGCTCGGCCTGTACAGGCCATACCCCATGAAGAAGTACTCCATTGGTATAAGCATTGCATGTGGTTGCTCCTCCGTTACGAGCGATCCGCATGCTTGAACCTGCCACAGATGCCGAAATAGGTAATTTTGAAACCCGCCATTCAAATGTTAAAACCTTGAACTTATAAGGGTACATGTACTGATAGTTTTACCTCAACTAGAGCACAGTATCTCCTATCGAGCTTTGATGTCATGTGAACAGCCTCGGTGTGGAATTGAGAATTCTCACCGACGAAAATCAGGGTTCTGCACTGAAGATTCTTTAACTGTTCTGTCAAGTCATATCTCCTGGAAATCATTGCCAGGTTTGTTTCAATTAGGTCTGACATAAGTTCACGCTGCCCTTATTAAAATAAACAAGTGTAGAATGTGCGCACATACTCATTCATTGTCTGTACAAAGCGCCAAACGTTCATGCTCTGCCGCTGATCTAGCAACTACAAAGATATGAAAGAACAAAAGTCAACATTTAATAGATCTAAAGAAAAAATGAGTAAGAGGAAGAAGAAAACATTAAGCGGCACTTACACTTCTACAAGCCTGCACATTGTCTGATTCAGGTAATTCAGAGCATCCCCGTACTTCCTAAGGATTAGAGGGTACCATAAGAACAGGATCAAGAATAGCCAAGGAAATGTCATGTGGGATAAATTAAACTAACTGTAGCTACCTTGCTGAAGTACCGCTGCAGTAAGCATTCCTTCACCAACCCACACATCCCATAGTAATATAACAAATTGGACGCCACCTGGGAAAAAGAATTTATTAGTGCAATCCTATTTAAAAAAATAACAAAATGTAACTCAGTAGGTCATTTATCGCAAAACTACCTTATTATAAAACCACTCAGTCCAAGTGGGAGCTTTACATAGAGGTGAAACAAGGATAAGACCTAGTACACGCTCCCTATACTTTGCCTGCAAAAAGGAATACATAGTTCAATAAAAAGTCTTGATGAATAAGCCATAAATAAAACACTGGTTTGAAGAAACACCTACTGCGAAGAGAGTAAGAATGTAAGCACCCGCAGTGACACCTAAGCACATAACGGAACCTAATCTGTAAAAAGCAAATTTAACCAGGGAACGAAAAATTAATCCACAAATATTGGGAGCTTGATCAAAATTTTGAGAGAATGTGATAGCAGATTACCCAAAGAAATCGATAACATCTGCAACCTGATCCGCCAAGTCATCAACAGATGGTATAGGTGCATTTGGTGAAATTGGAGCAGCTCCCAGCTGCATGATTCTCACAACAGGACATGGAAAAAAAATCAGTAATGAGAAAATAGAACTATGAATTATGTAATTCATCCCAAATGCAAGGCTTAGTGTTCATAGCGAATTGCATAACCTCATGTCCTGGGGGGCTGATATGGTAAATGCAAAAATTGTGAAGCAGCAGAGAAGCAGCTTCAGGGCAGAAGAGTAATCCTTGGAAGCAAGACATATCTGACCAGCAATAACAGGGAAGGGAGTTAAGTGCCTGCATTTCAGATTACTGGAATAATTTGCCAGAAGCCCTGCTACACTTTAAAATAGTGCGAAGTACTTACGATTTAAAGCAACATCTGGATAAGTAACAAGAGCAGGCTTTTCATGGTCACCGTACACTGCAACAGATACAGATCCATGATTCGTTTGTATATGATGTTCCTGAAGAAACAAGAGGGAGGAAACACTGGTAAAACACGAGAAAATTAATTGTGAGAACAATTTTAGCTGTGCAAATAGCATCCAACCGGAAAATAGTTTTGCAAAGTGCATTGCACACAATTAAAAAACAACAACTATCCAGCAGTGGCAGGCATGCATCTGCTGGAGCTACATGAGCTTACGTACCACAAAGCTTGTATTTCCCAACCACAAGGCCTACAACCGAGTTGAATAGGAAAGCTGGGTGGCAATCAGCTAAGAACAAAATATTTCTATTTCAAAAAGACCCTATAAATAAAATACAAAATAGATGCGCCAAATGGTCTTCATCTGTCCAAAATAGATAAACATGGAATCCAGAGGATAATCCAGGCCTATCACTACAGAAACCAACAGTATGTCTAAATCCTAAGCTGAATGAATATCCTGATAGCATCAAGATAACCCTTGAAAAATTAGCTTTCGGTTATACTTAAGCTAAGAAGTGAAACCACAAACACTAAAACAAGGTAATGCTGATCAGCAAGAAAATCAATGGATTGTTTATCTGAATTTGGACTATACCAACTCGATTATTGTTTGAGACTAGTGAACGCACCATAGGTAGTCAATGGAAAACAAGACCGTAGGTTAAGTCTCCAAAGGTTATACAGAAAAGGATATCAGTAATTCTATTTAAATCTACAGAATGCTTAAGAACAAAGCTGGCATGCACTTTCTGTGTCCATACTACAACTAAGCTGTCAGCAATCCGCGTGGTGAACCCCAGAAACACCCGTAGAAAGAGAAATGGTCCTTTAAACTTGGTCAAGAAAGAAACTAGGTGATTATTTCGAAGATTTCTTTTAGGTGAGAGAAGGTAGCAGTCCTCCCCTGACGCTTGAAGGAAAGAATTTCTCCAAAATGACGCAAAGGTGATGACTTCATGATTGAAGGATCTTTTAATTCTCTATATTATACTAAAAGCTGACAAGATGCTAACAAAAGAAAAGGAGAATAATAGTTTCATTATGATGAGTGGTGCTAAAGCGATGATTCCTCAACCATTTCTTCCAGGACAAAGCAAAGTACTAATACAGAACATAGCGATTCCTCCACCATTACAGAAGCAAATAGCTAAAACTATACTTGTCAAGAAAATAATAGGCAAGGCCTGCTCTTTTTCTATCACAAGAAGAACGATTATTCCCGAAATATTGTACAGAGAAATGATTTGACAGCCACATCACAAGCATCCTATTAAAAGTTGAAGAAATTCACATGAAAGGGACTTGTAAACTACACTCAATATTTTTACCCAATTACTCAAACATTAGTCCACGGTAAAACAAGAACATCGTCCAAAACTGCATGAAGATTCCATGTGCCAAATAATCAGCACCGAAACATTTTTTTGAAAAACTCCAAAAACAAACCAACAACCAAACAGGAAAACTGTTCCAATTTCCGATTGCTCCCACACAAACGTAGAATAAGGAAATTTGTAATTTTGTACAGTGCAATACACCATGGGAATTTATGCTCATAAGGACCACGAAAGCCAAACCAAGCAAATTAAGAACTGCACAAGTAAAGAAACGCTACTTAAAACAAGCGCTATCAAGAAAAGTGGTGGTTAGGACACCGAAGCAACACGCAAGAGCGTGAAGTCCGAATCTTTTTGTGCTAAAATCGTGTGATTAAGCGCATACACAAACAAACGTAGGCGGTTTTGAATAATCAGCGAGCAAGGCAGGGCAAGGATCATGTGACCAGGCAAGAACCGTAGGTTGCAGGGAAATTTTTTGACATGGACATACGTAGGCTGACGACGTCGCCAGGAGACGATGCCGCGAAAGATTCACCATCTCGTAGCTAAATATGGCTACCACTTCAGCAGACGACGAAATGCGCCATGCAGAATTGCAGATTGCGAAGCAAAGTATGAACAATATGCCATAAATACATGTGGAAAGTGGCTGTTTTGTTGGGGGAAAATACAGAGCAAGGCACGGAGATGGAGTCTCTTCCGATTGGACTCACCAATTCGAGTGGAACTCTATCTTGGTTGGACTTCGCAATTCGAGTAGAATTAGAAGAACGCGTAACAAGGAGTAAAATCGAACCAAGAAACCAACGGAAGAAATCAAGAACTGGCCACAAACAGCAACGCGGCGCGGTGCAACCCACGAAATCCGACAAGTTCGCATCTCTTCATCCAGAAGCCTCCCAATCCGTCACCTCCGAAGCACGCCCAAACCCAATGCGAGCAACCAAATCGCCGCGAGGAACGAACCCAACCCCAGGAAAAGATCCCTAAACAGCACAGATTTCCAAGAAATGGAGAGCCGGGGAGGAGGGTGGTGGGTGAACTGACCTTGCCGCCGAAGGAGATGCGCTCAACGTCGACCGACACGACGGAGCCGCCGGAGTCCCCCATCCCCGCCGCCCCCTCGACGCCGGGCCTGCTACGGTGCTCCGTGCTCCCACTACCCCTCTCTCCTCCCCCTATAAATGTCCCGTGCGCCTCTCTCTCTCGCTCCCTCTCTACCCCGCCTTCTTCTCCTGTGTTGGCGTCGCTTATAAACGAAGGAGCAGCTCTCTCTCTCTCTCTCTCTCTCTCTCTGTGTCCCTTCCTTCTTCCCTTGATGGCCGAGGCTTTCCTATATTCGCTCCACAATTCTTGCACTTTCCTATTATTGCATCCCAGTCCCCCAATTATTCATCACTCCCTTCTTTTGGAAATTACTGGGAAAAAAGGGTAAATGAGTCCAACTGAGCTCTATCCTTCCTCCGCTCAGATACACCGGGATATACTAGTGAGAATCTGAACGGCTGAACCCTTAGCTAAAAACAGATGCATGCTTGTTTGGAGCGTTGAATTTCGTAAGATTTTCGCAGAAAACTGCGGAGGTCTAGAAAAATTGTCGCGTTCTAATTCCTGTAAACTCATTTTTGAACTGTGTAGACCATATCCTCGTGTTGCAACATTCTTTGTTGCAAGGATCTTCGAAACCATCATTTCCAAAAATAACACTAGCTCCTACACACTTTTTCCGATCACAAAAGAATTTTGTTTTTGGGTATGTGCAATCAAACTTTTTAAGCTTTGCATATCAATATCTTTTCAAAGCATTTAGATTGAATACTTGATAATGATATGTATAGATTTATCTCGAAAATAACTCTTATAATATTATAATTTTATTATGTTCTTTAAATCTATTACAATATAAATTATTGATGAAAATTGTGTTTTGTAGATCGTGTCGATGTATAAAATAACATTTTTGTGATTAGAGGGAGTAGTAAAAAAAATCAACGATGGGTCTAGAGTACAGTGTAGGAAGGTGTACATGTCAAATGATACCCGGGCTGGTCATGGTTGCAAAACATACTTTCTAAAATAAATACTGGCATGGTTAATAACTCAAATTTGTTGGGGTTGTATCAAACCAATACCCAGATATTAGCGGTGAGATTAGAGGCTACGACGAGCCCAAGGTGGCATTCTGCGATTTCAAAAACTCAAAGGGCCGATATGTAAATGTGCTAATACCCAATTCCCCACCGAGGAGGCACTCAGGCACCGACGCTTCGCCTGTGTCTCCCCTCACCACGACCCCGGTGACCTCAACCCACCGGTCACCGCACCGAAGCATGAGATTTTGACCGTTGGGTGCTCCCAATTGGACGGCCGTGATTTCGCCACGTTCCAACGCTCTCTGACTTGATGGTACAAGTCAGCGTATGACTTCTGGGCCCGAATTCCTCCGTGCCCCAGGGGTCATGGGGACAAGGCTTGCATTTCCACCGTGGCCCACCAGTCGACCGTTGGCTTACGCGGCGCCGTCTGCATACGCGGCGTTTGCCTATTGGCTGGTGTATTGTGTACGGCGGCACGTCCAGGTGTCGGTAGGGAGCAGCCACGGCGACACGTGTGCCACGCCAATGGGATCTGCTCGCTCGGGGCCCTACTTGTCTGCGGGACTACGCGGGCGAGGTGCGTACGCGCGGCGGGTTTGGCCTCGCAGGTCCGTAAATGCTAAGATTATATCTAATGGGTTTAATCAGCTGTTTATACCCTTTGTCACTAGGATTTAATCTAATATGAATGAAAGAGGTTAAAGAGAGAGAAATATATTATCTACAATTTTGTAATCGACTGTATCACTGGAATCAAGAAAAATATTAAAAGATTATGTATTGTCTATAATTATGTAGCCGACTGTATCATCACAACTCATTGTATGAGTTGTCTTTAGTGTTGTCTACAAGTGACATAAAAGAGTTACTATAAACAGCAGCTGTATGTACCATTGTACATGCCCTAAGATCTCTGGATTAAAGTTGACAGGTGTAATACCGAAATCATCTTTAATGAGTCTTAGACTGTAAATAGGATTTCCTTGTAATTATCTATTGTGTTCTCGTCTGTTGTGTGTCTGTCAATTATCTATTGTATGGTGATCGGTTGATTGTCTCCATGCGGCGACTACGTTATTTAACACATTATCAGCACAAATTATTCTTTCGGCAAATCGGCATGTCGTTCGGGACCCATTTTTCCAGTCCTCATGATTTATAATTTAATTTGGTAGATTAAATTTTTAGATATCTAGATTAGATCGGATTAGTTGGCGTTTGATGCTACTAATCATATGACGAAAAAAGGGAGAAGAAGAAAACGGTGGCGCCGCCGTGGCGCCCTGAGCGTCGTGCCGCCGTCTCGGCCACCGTGCGAGCCCGCTGTCGCAATGCCTAGAGCCGCCGCCATCGCTCATTCGTTGCCACGACGCCAGGAGCCGCCGCCACCGCCACCCGGCGCGTTGTCGTGAGCACCGACGCCGCCCGCCCAAGACGAGCTCGCTATCGCGCGCGTCCATCGCTGCACCGCCGCACCTCCGCGTGTCGCGCCCGTACGAACATTGTCCTCAGATGGTTGCCGTCGTCCACTCTGCCCTCGCGACGCCCGACCCAAACGTCGCCGCACTGCCTCGGCTCCAGCTGCGTTGCGCCGCTCGTGGTCTCGACAAATGTAACATCCCAAATGTGGATTTGGGAGATGATTAAAGTAAATTGCATAATTATTATCCTCTCCAGTTGATATTGAAAATGACATTTATGACATTGCCGATACCCATCATGTTGGCAACCACAATCATTGCAGCCCATGAAGGGCAATTGATTTGTGTCTTCAGCAATATGTTAACCGCCAGTAAGCTGGAATACACACGGCAAATCAATGGTCGCTTGACGCAGTCGCACATATGCCATGTTCGGCTATGTACCGAAGCGTGTTATACTCATTGAAAATGACAAATGCAAAAATTGATAAGTGCAATCTGCAACTGCACCACCACTAGAAGCCATATCACTTGAAGCAAATATAGCTCATGAAAGAAAGATGACATATTGGACTTTGTTGATCCTAAATTATCTAAATTTGGCCATGATGATTCTGCCATTAAGAATTAAAACAAGGCATACAGTTTATCACCCTTAATTAAATTTAGAGTTCTTGTTGAACAATAAATATTATCGTCAAATAATTATACTATTTGGGTGATTCAAACTAGATCTGAAGTCCAAAAGAAAATCTAGTATTTCCGTGTAGATTAACTATGGTAAAATATTTATGTTCCTTAAGAACATCCTGTAGTTTTATGCCGTTAGAACACATTGCTTATGACCATAACAAAATATGTTACGTAATTATAGACTTGAAGTTTAATGATCCAAATTATTTAAATTGTGGTTTAAGTAATTGGATCAAAACTTTAGCAAATAATAAAGAAGCTAGTCTATAAAATAAGTCTGCCAACTCTCAAACCCCCGTATGGGACCTTAGTCGCAGATTAATAACCAACTAGAAGTTAGAATGTCCTACAAAATGTTAGGATAATGCAGTTTTTGTGCCCTGCAAATGATACAAGTCTAGGTCGCGACATATAATTATCAAACCCCTTATTGAAATAAGTGTGTACTAGAGGAATCAAATATTTTACACATGCTGTCACCACTGTAGCATACACCTTTGGGCCACCACCAGTTGTTGGAGATCATATTGGATCTGAAATTGAATAAATCGTGTGCCCATGATAGGGGAATTTTGTGGTATGCTATTAATAAAGATCGAATCACAACATTAAGGGGAGAGAAATGCCCAAAAGTTCGAATGTCGTTGTATTTTCCAAAAGAAAAGTATCTTTAGTACTAAGATACACGCACCAGTCAATATAAACTTAAGGTTTACTTTATACTCCTTGTCGTAGGGGCGGCCTCACCGGCCCCAACGACCTGGCAAAGCTCGCAGGACAGACCCCGCAACCCTTGAGCACGAAGGCCCCCCTCCCCGGGGGGCGCCAGATGTCCTTTCGGGGATGCTCCGGAGATGATCCAGAGCCTCCCCGAAGGGTCTCCGGAGTCCCTCGAGGTCCGAAACAGTGGGTCCTTCGGGGCCACCCCGGAGAAGACCCGGAGCCCCTCCGAAGGGTCTCCGGAGTCTCATGAAGCCTGAAGCAGTGGTCCCTCTGGGGCCACCTCGAGGAAGACCCAAAGCCCCCCCGAGGGGTCCCCAGGGTCCCACAATGCCCAAAGCAATAGGTCCTCTGGGACCACACCGGGGGAGCTAGAGAGGGCCCATGGCCGTTCCGCTTCGGCAGACTCAGGCACCTATTCGGTACGCTCTGGGAGAAGCCCGAAGGTGGGGCACTTTGGGCGCTGGTGGACCAGCTGCACCAACCAGATAGACCAGGCACAGGAAAACCCACCGTGAGCCGAAGCCTACATGTAGATGGGGGAAAAGTCCCTATTGCCCCTACACGTATAGTACTATTTTAGGGTTAGGATAGTAATATAAGTACTATATTTTAGGAGGCTATAAATAGGCATCTGCCCCCCATGTAAAAGGCAGATCCAATTTTTTGGAGCAATCAATACATACATTTTTCTGACAACTAGCCTCTTCTCTTGAAAACTTTTTGGTCCCTCTGAGTGTACCGGGGGTCCTCCTCTCTTACTTTCTAGCCTTCTTTTTCTACGACAGTTGGTGCCATCCGTGGAGACCAGTAGGAAAGTCAAGCACAGCTCTGTAGTATTAGCATGGCCCCTCGTAAAACTACACCCAAAGTATTCGCGGTTGAGATCGCCACGGCATCTTCTGCGCCCAGCACCCTGATGGCTAAGCAAAGCAAGACTTTCGGGGTAGCGGCGGCCACAGCCCGAGCCTCGGAGGAATAAGCAAACAACTCCACTCAGGGAAACATCATTGGGGTCGATGCCCAGCACAATGCCCTGACAGACCAATCGCACGGAGCGGCATGAAAAACACGGGAGGCGTATGAGACCTCCAGTGGGAGCTGGCGGATCTCCGTCAGGAGATGCTCGACCACCGGCAGCCAGAGGTCGGGCCCCTCGCGGCTCCTCTCAGGCTCGCACAACCCGAAGCCAAGGGAGCCGCTCGCTGGGCACCAGCCGCTACTTGTCCGGCGCTAGTGCTTCGGGGAGATCCCAACTCCCCATTAAGCGTTGGGCTGGAGACAGCCCGCTGGCCCCAAGGCTTTATGATGCCAGAGGTCAGGCCCTTCGAGGGGTGCACGGACCCCTCGGAGTTCCTTCGCGTATACGAAACAGTCATTGAGGCCATCGGGGGAGAGCGAAAAGCATCACCCTGGCAGTCAAGGGTGTGGCGCTGACGTGGTTCTTCACCATTCCGCCCCGCTCTGTATACGCGTGGGAACAATTGCGGGACCTGGTGCACAACAACTTCCAGGGGAACTACACAGAGCCAAAGGATGCGAGACACTTGTTCGCAATAAAGCAGGCCCCGGGCAAGCCTCTCCACAGCTTCTTCAAAAAGTTTGCGGAAGTAAAATATCAAGTGAAAGGGGTTAACAAAACCACCATCATAAATGCAGCCACCTGCGAACTCTAGAAAAGCCCCTGTCAGAAAGACTAGCCCGCAAGCCCATCGGTTCGGTAGTATAGCTCTTTGATAAGATGGAGCAGTACGGCCTGGCAGAAGAAGATAGCGCCCAGCAGGCGGGGGTTCCGACCCCCGCTACCCCAGCAGCAACACCAAGCGGGCCACCCGTGAGAGAAGGACCCACGACGACCACGGCAGAAGCACCAGCCAAGCCACGGGCCAACGTTTACCGCCACAAAGGGAAGAATGTCTACCATCTGAACAGAGGGCAGCTCCCGGAATAGGTGAAGCGAGGAGGCCGAACAGGTTGCGGTCGCGGGAATGGTGGAAGGCAACAACACCGCCCACCGTGTAGGTGTGCGAAGAGCTGACCCTCCCTCCTCGCCCCGGCGAACCAAATCACCCACTCGAACACGCCGAGCTTCACAATGGAGTTGGGCGTTAGCTGCGTCAACTCCACCCGGTACAACTGGAGCACGCAGGCCACTAGCTCCACATAGGGTAAGCAAAGACCGACATCGAAGAAAGCAACGAACACAACGGCCTCGTCCTCCCAGGGTGTCGGGACCCGAAAATACATCTCAGGAACCCTCTGTGTATTCTGAACTAGTCCCAGATCAGTAGCTAGCTCACACAGGAAACAGTGATGAAATACCATCCATTTATTCAATTTAACTAAAAAGATCTCAAAATAATAATAACTGGACCTTATGGTCAATTTTTACTTAACTTGCCACGCAGGGCTAAAGAAACAAATAAACTCTTGCAGCGGAACGAGAAACTTAGAAAGGCCAATCAACATGCCCACAGGCAATCGAGTGGAGAACGATCCTAATCCGCAAAACCTTCAACGCCTTGATTTCAAAGAACTCACTGCAACTTGATATTCTTCAACCGATCAACAAAGGCATGAGCCGTGAGTACATAAAGCACTCAAGCAGTCGTAGGGAAATGTATGCAAATAGTATTCATGCAAGGCTTACCAAAGGTTAGTCAGTATGGTTCTTTTGCGTAAAAAAAAGATTTAACAAATACCGTAAATAGATTGAAATGCGAGACTCAAAAGAATACTAAATAAGTAAACAAGTTCTTTGAAACAACCGGTGAACTAACCATTCACCGACCAACCAACAAATGACCAAAGGAACTCCCGCTCACCAATCAACAAACCACCAAGTGAATTACCCATTCACCGAACAAACATTATATTCATCAAGTGAACTTCCCATTCACACTCCGACTCATTTTTGGAAGAAACTCTATCTCCGTGTGAAATTCCCGAGCACGCCCATAACCATGACACGGCTATTCGAATAGTTTTACACACTCGCAGAGGTTGTACAACTTGACCCACAAGACACGACTTCTCTAGTTGGTTTGGCATCCGTCGATACCATCGCCACTACCTTGGGTAAGGTGCTAGAGCACGTGACAAAGCCTTTACAAAGCTCCTTCTTAACCCAGATTCGCTTCGCTAAGGTTTCAACACCGAATGTCTCCATCCGACAGACAGGGCCCCCTCTATGCCAGAGTGAGCACGCACTCGTAACTCACTCTTCCAAGACAGAACCAAAATTAAGACATTACAAATTAATCACCAGTCCCGCCCATACAGACATGTGGTTGTACGGTTAAGGCTCAGTTCAATGGCGCACAAGATTAAGTCCTTGACAAGTTACTCAGGCGATCTTTCCACAAACCCACAACGTGTTAAATCCACACCCTCAATCCACCATCCATTCGCCCGAGTGAAAACCATTTTGTTTACAAGAAACCAATGACATCCCCTGTCATGGTACACAAGTTTTAACAACAAATGGCTAACCACCACAATTCCATATATCATTAAGTCAAGATTAAATCATTAAAACACATGTGATGATGAATCCAACGAGACTAGGCTTGACTAAGCACTAATACGATACCCATGTTGGTGATACAATTATATCCAACTAAAATTATCCAAGCTAGGGTGACCAAGGATTCATGGCATTCAAAAGTTCAATGGAGGTATAATGACAACAGGTAATAACTAAACCCAAAACAATTGATATAAAGATAGCATGCAGTTGTATAAAACAATATACTTTTGAAATCATAGGATCAATATGATCAAAGGACTACGGCTTGCCTTGGAATAAATCCTGGATTGATCTTGATCTTGATCTTGGTGTGCTTCTCCTTGTTCAAAACTTCCCAAGTAGCAACGCCTACTCGCAAAATAAGCAAATAGAACAAATAAATATAAAACAGAGATAAAATCAACTCCAAAAATTAAATAAAAATCATAAATAAATAGAGTTCGAATTTAGATGAATTTACAAATTTGAATGGGCTCAATCGGAGTTCGGATGCAAAAGATATGGGCTTTGAAAGATTGAAAATAAATCAAAACCCTAATTTGGATTTTAATTTAATTTCTGAATTATTTTTCAAATCAAAAGATGAATATGACGTCGCAGGGAATTTCGCCGATATTAAAATCAATCGACAAGTGGGTCCCACATGGAGGTGATCGGGTGTATGGTGGATCGAGTCCAGGGAGGTTTGGCTCGGGAGAAATCGGTTCGCCACATGGTCGCTGCACACACAAAGCAAGAGCCGAGGTGGTCGCCGACTTGGCATGAGCCGCATGCGGGCCCCATCGTAAGTGGTTTGGCGCACCGTGGACCGGGTCCACCAAGATCACCAGAGGAGGCGGTGTGTGCCACGTGGTCGCCGACGGAGGTCGCCACGCAAGCCAAAGCGAAGAGGTGGGCCGATCGCTTCCACGCGAAGCGCCGATCCGCAAGGGAAAACAGAGGAGCGGCTTGCCGAGGGCTCGACGGCACGGGACGGCGGCGAAGTCGGCGTCGCGGAGTGGAAAATGGGTCACCGAGAGTATTGCGAAGCCGATGAGGCGCGGCAAGCACCGGGCGGCGAGATTTACCGTGGCGCCGACGATGGCGGCGCGGCGGTGGCGGCCTGTTGTCGGATGACGGTGGCAATGGCGGTGGAGGCGTCAGCGACCAAAGGCGAGGGCAGCACCGGAAAACTGGCGATATTGCGATCCTGTCGGCGGTGGTGGCGTGGCCGACGAAGCTCTGGAGACGGCGGAAGGCGGCGTCGGCGAGTTTTGGCGGCGACGATTTTTCGGCAATGCCGAGCGAAGTGGCGCGAAGACGCGGCGACTTGGGGTTTTGAGAGATGAGGTGGGGCGGAGAGAATAGGGGGTCTCGGGGGGTATTTATAGCAGAGGAGAGGGAGAGTCCTGTGGGAACGACGGCAAAGAAGCCGAGAGCGACGCAGACTCTGAGAGAGCCGGGTTGAAGACGACGCGACGTGGCGACGCGGAAGGCCCACCGGTCGAGACGGAAGGATGGATGCGTCTTGTGCGGGCGTGACGAGAGGCGGGCGATGACGATCCAACGGCAAAAGGGCGGCGGAGAGCGAGGCACGGCACATGGCCGAACGATGGCGATCAACTACTGGGAGAAGGCGGGCGCGGCGAACGCTGGCGCGGAGCGGAGCCGGGCCGAGGAGAGGTTGGCCGGAGCAGTGATTGGGTTTCGCCCACCATCGCTTTCGAAAATAGAATAGGTTTTCTTTTAACAAAATAGCGTAAAATCCAAAAGGCAATAGAAAATAGCAAATGCACTCAGAAAAATTCTATAAAATACTAGAAAATATATCTAAGGCCATGGAACCCAAATAAAATAATTTTAATAATATTTAATGTTGGAATTAATCATGTTAAATTGTTTTGATCTCTGAAATTTCTAATTAAGCTTTAACTTTAGTAGAAAAATTCAAATGGTTAATTTTCTTTTAAAACTTTAAAACAGACCAAATTTTTGGGATGTTACACAGGGCTCAGGCACTGTCTCCGAGCCGAGGGCTCGCGCCAGCAAATGATCAGATAACTTGCCCTCGTCCCTTAGTGTGCGCAGGACTTGCGGAGTCACTGATGAGCGGCCAAGCTCGTTGGTGTAAGCTACCACCACTCCACCATCTCGGGGCTGCTTCATCATCAGACCACGCGCAAGGCAAAGGCTCCGAAGCCCCTTGAAGAAGAAGCGCACATGAGTAAGGGAGGCTAGGGTTTTTTAGAAGGGAGCTATGTGCCAGGAGGGGGCACCACCCCTCCTATTTATAACCACACCAGGCACGCAACACGACAATGCGTGAAAGCCTTAAAGCCATGCACCAATCAGCCGTTGATATGTGTGCCCTGAACGAAGCAAAGATTGTATACCATTATACCACGCAACACCCAAGCAAACGCTGTCAAAATAGCTCGCAAGGAGGAACGCGCCACAGGGACGGTGGAAAAACGCTTCGCCAGGCCGAAGAGGACGATGTGCTGGGCCCTTCAGGAAAATAATGCAGTTTTAGCCCTGACGAAGCAGAACTACGACCGCGAGGGGCTTGTCGTAGGGCGGCCCCACCGGCCCCAATGACTCGGCAAAGCCCACAGGACAGACCCCATAGCACAAAGGTCCCCCTCCCTGGGGAGCGCCAAGTGTCCCTTCGGGATGCTCCAGAGATGATCCAGAGCCTCCCCGAAGAGTCTATGGAGTCCCATAAGGCCTGAAGCGGTGGGTCCTTCAGGGCCACCTCGGGGAAGACTCGAAGCCCCTCCGAAGGGTCTCTAGAGTCCCGCGAGGCCCGAAGCAGAGGGCCACCTCGGGGAAGACCCGGAGCCACTTCGAAGGGTCTCCAGAGTTCTGCGAGGCCCGAAGCAGTGGGCCCTCCGAGACCACCTCGAGGAAGACCCAGAGCCACCCCCAGGTGTCCCCGGGGTCCCGCGAGGCCCGAACCAACAGGTCCTCCGAGACCACACTGGGGGAGCCAGAGAGGGCATGTGGCCATTCCGCTTCGGTAGACTCAGGCACCCCTGCGGTACACTCTAGGAGAAGCCCTCCATGTAAAAGGCAGATCCAGATTTTTTGGAGTAATCAATATATACATTTTCCTGACAACTGGTCCCTTCTCCTGAGAACTCTTTGTAATACCTCAAATTTATTTAAGCAAGAAGAAAAGAAATAGGGGGAAAGAATTAATCAAAAAATGGAATTTATATAGGTTTAGAGGTTTTTTTTACAAAATTTGGACAACCTGGGCTGTGGGCTTCCGGCCCACAACATCCTGGCCCATAGGTGGGGAGGTGGCTGGCCATAAGGGGGGGCAAACCCTAGCCGCCATTCCCTCCCCCTGGCCACCACCCTCCTCCTCCCTTTGGCCGTCACCCCTCCCCTCCCCTTGGTCGCTAACTCCAGCAGCTCCTCTCCCTCCCAGCAGTGTCTCCTCCAATGGCGAGGCTCGCTGCTACTGTCCAAGGACATCTCCCCTACTGTCAGCCAAGAAGGAGAGGAAGACAGCTCACCTTCGGTGTTGGCCAGCCAGGAAGACAGAAGCGGGGGATGGGAGGAGGGAAGGTAGAGGGGTCTCGTGGTTGTTCTCACAACACTGCATCACGTTCTTCAAGGGTAATGCTCAGATCCTGTTCATTTAGTATTTTAGTTTTGCGTTTTGGCAATGTCGGTATTAGATTAATTTTTGGCAGTCTGTAGTGCACGTCTTTTTTAGGGTTTTTAAACTCAGAATTTGATCTGGCCACCTCCTAGAGATTTGTAGGTAACGTCGTTATCTTTCCATAGAGTTCTAGATTACATCATTTGGAGGAGTGAATCATAAGTTATAGATTTTACAACGTTGCTGTCTCGAGGTTCTGACGGGATTCTGACAGATTGTAGTGATCGGTTATTAGGAATTAGGTAATGAATTTTGTAGAGGATTGCACTAACATGAAAGTTGTAGGTATTTTCATAATCTTTCCACAGAGCTAAATATCATATTTTTTTGGATATCTGTACTGGAAGTTACATCAGTTTTAGTCTCGTTGTCCAGAAGCTCTGATGAGAATTTGTAGTTTGAGAAATTTGATTGGTAGGGGTAGAGGATGACAGAATCTGGGGATCTTGCCAACTAGGATATTGTGGAGAATTTAGTAAAGCTTTTTAGAGGATCAAAGATCACCATTTTTGGATAAACCTACGAAAAGTTAAGACTTTTAGAAGGGGATTGTCCTGTTCTGGAACCGACCGATGTTCATAGGAGTTGGCGTTTTGGGTTGAGCTAAGGAGAATAGTTGTCGTATATTTGTTTCTAGAAATGCTTTGTCCAGAAATGTTCTCTTAGTATGATTGTTAAAAAAATTCAGGTGGTGGTGGGGTTCCGGGGGCAGTGCCCTCCTCGCGTCATCAAGCTTCGCACGGTTGAGGCAAGTAAAATTAGCCGGTAGAATTATTGTGGTGAATGCTTGGGCATTTGTATTGAGATTATGTATTTTCTCATAAATGACTTTGCTAAGTTGTTACATATTTATGATTGGATCTTTACTCATGAAATCATCGTTGAATTGTTACTGTTTATGTTGGATAATTGAGATGATTCATATGTATTATATTGTTATCCTTGAGACTTGGCCATGTGGAGGCCAAGTATTGATTTGAGGTCCCCGTCATGGTTGGACGGGCTTATGATCCCTATACTCGTGTAGTGTAGGCTTATGGTCCCTGTGCTAGAAGGCACATGCATGTGTATGTATCGACGGATGCATACTTCGCATTACCGGTAAATGCAAAGAGAAAAGAAAAGATACATCTGTTGGCATTTGCATTGCATATTACATATGAGCTGTTTTTGAGATGGTTAATGTGATTGATTGATTGTGGTAAAGTTGTAAATTGTATTAATGAGTTGTTTTCACTTGCTGAGTCATGGACTCACCCTTGCTGTTTGTTTGTATTTTAGGTAACAATTGTGCAAACGTCATGCATGGGAAGGGCCAGTTATATGAATTATTGCACACTTCCACGAACTTTCATGAATGAATAAATTTGGACTCTGGATTCACATTTGAGCTAACTATTAGGATATTTTATTAGATATGCCATCATGCTTCTGTTATTTTGTAATGGAGTTATTTATGGGTTTTTTTGAAGTCTTTAATGTTTATGATTCAAGTTCGATGTCGAAATTTAGTGTAATGCCTTAGATTTTAAATTACCTTGTTGTTTTAATAACATTTCAGGCTCATGTTGGGCTAGGGTTAGGGATGGCAATCGGGCGTGGCGGGTACGGGTAGTGCTCGCCCATACCCGTACCCGTGACCCCGAATTCCCCCCACGGGTATACCCGTGAAGGACGACGGGCGAAAAACCTCGCCATACCCGCCGCTCACGGTACTGCCGCGCACGGCATACCCGTTTACCCGCGAATAATGCATCACCGCCCGTGGGTACCAATCGCCCGCGTACATACTCGTTACCAACGAGCAATGCATACATCAAGTTCATCATAATTCACACATCAATGGTGTATCACGCATTCAACAACTAATAAAATTCATCACAATTCACATATCATGTTCGACAAGACAACTAATCAAGTTTAACAAATAAAATACAAATACAAATTGACATAGTTTCTTACACATGTGGGTAGATCACGGTAATCAGGCAAGCGGAGTGCACGGTGAAGCTTACCCATGCCCATACCCGTTTACCCGATGGGTAAGGAATTATGCCCGTTTTCATACCCATGGGCAAAGAAAGACTCCCATACCCGCCTCTATTAGGGTATTTGCCCGCGGGCACGCGGGTAATCGGGCACAATTGCCATCCCTAGCTAGGGTGTTACACTCTTTGGCCCCTCCGAGTGTACCGGGGTCCCCCTCTCTTACTGTCTAACCTTCTTTTTGCTACGACACTCATGTACACCAAAAACAAGGAGCCTGCCAGATACTTTCCAATTATGGAGGAGTTACCACAATGTTTACTTACCTCAGGTTGAATAGTATATCCACCTCTTTGAAATTGACTTATTGGTCCTTGATCTAAAATATACGGGGACGTCTGTAGGTCTAATATCTAATGACACTAGTCAAAATAAGTATTAATAACTCCTTTAACTCTCCTAAAGAGAACTCACATTGAATGGGAAATATCTCAAAAAAGGGGTTCATCATGAAGATGAAAGCCCTAGCAATTTGATATGCACACATTACAATGTTGGGAATGCAAAACGACCAAGAATTTTTTGTTTGGAAAATGACAAAGATGTAGGAGAAAAGTTGTTGACAATCAATTTGCCTCTACAATTGCTAAAGTTTCTTTTATGAGAACACGGATCCGGAACCAAAGTCAATGGCCAAGTGCTTGAAGCGTTCATATCAGGTCACATAATGAAAGCATATGAGGTTGAACCATAATTGCTAAATAAAAGTATTGGAACCATGTAGTTCAGACTTGATGGGTCATTATGAATATAATGAAGTGGTGAAAGCATGGTTCAAAAGTCCCTATAGAGACTATTACTCTCCTATTATGAATGATATAATGCTCCGTTGCACTATATGAAGCCTCACTTGAATGTGTTTGGCTCAAACGTGTGACTAACCACATCCAGAAGTATTATGGATTTAATACCGTTAATACCCCCACAATTATCTATGAAGATAATACTTCTTGTGTTGCACAAATGCAAACGGGTTGTGTTAAAAGTAATATCATGAAGCATATTGCTCCCAAATTCTTCTATGCTCATGAATTCCAGAAGAACGATGAGGTGAAGATCATGCATACTAGGTCTTGTGAAAATCCAACTGATTTATTCACGAAGTTTATGTCTACGTCCAGTTTCCAATGGTGCGTTTGTGGTATTGGGATGAAGCGGCTTAGAGAGTTGCAAGAATCAGGAGAGAATCCCCTTAATCATAATCCACTTAAGGTCCTGAAGTTTTACCTTAACCCTGAAGATTAACCTAGAAGGTAAAGGGGTTGCACTATTTTTTCCTTAGTGAGTTTTTCCTAAAGATTTCTCACATAAAGGTTTTTAACGAGGCAACGATGCAATACAGCTTGTGGATGGAATATACTCTTTTTTCCGATCCTTTTTTCCATCGGATTTTTGGGATGAATTTTAATAAGACATGTACATGACGCAATATTCGCCCAAAGGGTTGCTGGGCGTAATACCGAAACTACACCTGGTAGGTTTTAGTCTATAAATAGGACCTCCTTGTGCACAGAAAGAGATGGAAAAATGAATAAAGAGGTTCCTCCATATTATGTTTCCATCTGTTGTCTCTCTGTCATTAT
This sequence comes from Hsuehochloa calcarea, assembly GCA_036346395.1. Taxonomy (NCBI): domain Eukaryota; kingdom Viridiplantae; phylum Streptophyta; class Magnoliopsida; order Poales; family Poaceae; genus Hsuehochloa; species Hsuehochloa calcarea. Next base: position 13,228,771 of record CM070596.1, on the reverse strand, counting down.
CTATTGTATGGTGATTGTCTCCCGGCGACGACTACATTATTTAACAAGCAGTGGATGCAGTTATTGCTTGGCTTCGAGGGGCAAACTAGTAATTTTGAGGGGTACACAAGCCCTATAATATTGTCCTGGGAGTTTTTTTTTGCCTAAATGGCACTATTGTGCCTGGTATTTGCAAAAATATAGCTCTTGTCGCGTCGTATTGCCAAATTTGGCAGCACATACATGCCCCCTCCTGCCACTTGTCCTCCACCGCACGCCCCTAGCTTGGGCAGCTCTTATCCATGCGTTGTGTGCCTGGATGTGTTAAAAACCGTGCATCCTTGGCCCGAATTCAAGTGCGGGCGACACCTGGCAAATCTGGGCTCCCCTCGCCCGGACGAGGGCTTCTCCGCACACCCCACGCCCGGATGGGCGCTGTCCATCCTGCCAACTCCCAGATGCCCCTTCGCAAGCCACATGGCCACTCTATCGCGCCACCCACTCTGAGTTTCACCCTTTTCTCTCTCCATTTCGGCACCAGATTCCTTCTCCCCATCCCATATGTCTTTTCTCAGCTCCCTCTGCATGCATGAAAACAATGCACAGGCACGCCACGCGCGAGGGAATCAAGTCCCTCCCGTCTCTTTGCGGTCGACATAAATTTGGTTTGCGCGGCTATAAAAACCGACGTCGCACGCGCTTTCATTCTCGTTCTCGTTCTTGAGCTCTCACTCTTGTTGTCGCTATTAAATTACGTTTGTAAGGCAGAGAGATTTGAGTGGGTGAGGGAGTTGTGATTTTGCTATCGATTAGAGATTGTTTAGAGTAGTGATTAAGAGGAGGGAAGTTTTTCCGTATGCATTACGTGTAATTAATTAAGTTGTGGTGAATTATTTGTATTTCAGATAGAATTAATATTTGTCATAATTACTTAATTCATAGTTAAATATTTATAATTATTTAGTTGCAATTAGTTACTCGTAATTATTTTAGTCATTGTTAATTAGTCATATTTAATTAGGCTTTGATAAATTAGTTGGTATGATTTAGTCATAATTAATGAATTCGTAGTTAAATAGTAGTAATTAATTAGGCACAATTATTAATCATAATTAAGTTGTCTATTATTATTTTTGTTGTAATTAAATAATTCTTATGTAAATATTGGTAATTAATTAGGCACAATTAGTTACTGGTAATTAATTTAGTCATTGTTATTTAGGCGTAAATAAATTAGTTATTATTATGTAGTCATAATGAATTCATTCTTACCTAAATCGTCATAACTAATTTGGCACAATTAATTAGTTGTAATTAATTTAGTCATTAGTTTTTGCTCATCATTAATTTAGTCTTAGTTAATTAGTGGGTAATTAATTAGTTGTAATTAACTTATTCATACTTAATTAGCCATAATTACTCATAATTTGTGTAATCGTGATTAATTTAGTCACAAATTGAGTTAGTCATACTTAATTGGCCAGAATTAATTTGTCGCAATTAAATAAGTCTTGATTAATTAGTCGTACCTAATTAGTCGTAATTAATTTATTTGTACTTAATTAGTCATAAAATATTATTTTGTAGTAATTAATCGCTATTATTAATTTATTCACTAATAATATGTGTCTTCCATCTCTTACAACTCCCGTTGTGTCGCTCGGACATGGCTGAGGAATTTCAGTCAATGCCCGCCGAATGCACCTGACGAGGTTGTTAGGACACATCTCATCGCTTACCATCTTCATCTCTTTGGTTCGGTCCTTTTTCGACCACGCAGGACGATTGGGTGTACCCTAGCTTTGTCCGCATCGCCGAGTCTTTGGCTGATGCGGAGGATAGGGCACAGTTGGGGATCAGTCGTCCTTTGAGCCACGTACTGGGGGTTGTATGATGCTTCGCAGCGTGACACCAATGTGAAATCAGTCTTTACAGCCTACTACATGCTCCTGTAGTTGTGGAGTTGGGAGCACTTCCCTGTTGGGCCTCCTTCAAGAAAGTAGTGCACCCATTCCGCGAGTTGCACGACCCGATAGATGGGCCCACTATGGGCTACCGGTGGACTGCTGCCTACTTACGTTGGGCCAAGGAAAAATTGATGAGGTGCTACCTGTTGTTCCATAACAAATTTGAGTCGTTGCATGATAAAGACATCATATGGGCGTGCATTGTACGGACAATCCATGTGGAACTACCATGTTCACGAAATCTGGGCTCCATGGACGACGAACTACCTGGTGTTCACCCATATGGTGGAGCCTTACGCGCCACAACGCGTAATGCCATAGTTCGATTTGTACCATCTTGTGCCCCATCCTGACGGCGGGATCCTGCAGCGAGCTATGTACTTGTGATTCCAACTGCATCCGAGTAATGTTTGCACTTCGTACTTACATCCGTTGTTCTAACATCAATTCTTCTGGAATGCAGGCAATCAAGGCAGGCCAACATGCTGAGGACTAGCAAGTAATCCAGCATGAGTGGGTTACGGCTTGGACAGAGACGACACATATCGAGGTCCTACAGGTGCAGCGACCTACGACGTATGGATATACAGTCAATACATCGAGTGGTACATAGCACAGCCGCACATCAGACTCACCTGTCCTCCACCATAGCATTCGGAGCAGGTGACACACCAGGAGAGGCTCTGTGACTCGTTCGATCGACACAACACTTTGCTCATTTCATTGATGATATTTGTATTATTTGTTACTGAACTAGTGTTTTTGTCACTTCAGTTCGAGCAGCTGTAGTGGATCGCAAACGCATCGAAGACCACCATTCGCAGCCCAGAGCACACCGTATTGGGGCTTCTAAGCACTCTGAAGTACATCTTCATGGAGTTGAATAATGTAATAAAGAACATGAGCTGCGATCGGTCATCTCGAGAGACGACATCCTATACGATGTGCACCGAGTGAGACGACTGTGCTCACCTGCTAGGTCGGCACAGCCTAGTCAGTTTGGCATGCATCGTAGCATTCTCAGTCAGTCATCCATGCTATAGATCAGCGGGGAGGTAAGTTATGAACAAATTAATGTCCTATTTTTTTATTACGCCTTAGGTTGTGCTAACATCATGTCATCCTCTAGCCCCACGTCCGTTGGGATGCATCACTTCTCTCATTTGCACCTGTACTAAGACTGGCGCTCCCCCTCGGTCATCTGCACTACACATCCGGGAGGTACGGGATGTTTAGTTTAGGTCCTAAATATTTATTTCGCCTAACATCATTAAATCTTGCAGCCTTCAGTTGACCGCGGGGGTGAGTGTCATCTGTCAACTAATGAGAATATGGCCTTCCCAGCTAGTCCTATGGAGCAATACATGACGCCAGGGTTTGGACCGTGGAACCCAGGATGCCCACCCCTGTCGTACGTTGACCGCTATGGAGTATCGTACCAAGGGCAGAGCTCCTCCCAGGTCACTGGCACATAGCTCCTCTGCACTAAGGGAGTTGTAGACATTGTACTTGGGGGCAGACCATCCGGGAATGGATTTCTTGATTCCTTCAATACTGACATGATTGCAGGTGGTAACCAGTTTTGCATGACTCAGCTGGACGACAGTGATGTTGGACAGACTCAGTTGTGCCAAAGTCAGCTTGTTGATGCACCTTCGCCCACTCAACGGTCTCTATACCCCCTCTCAATCGATACACGCTCTTCGGACTGGTTAATGTATCCCACGGGACATGCTCAACACGAAACAAGGATGTGCACGTAAACGAAGTGAACAGACAGTGGCTCAGACAAGTGAGTTGTATTCTATCACGTGGGTAATTACACTGCATAGATATTATGTGCTTTTGTTGCGCTATATTTGTATGCATATTTTGTATGTTATGTGCGTATGGTCGGAGTTGATCGGTTGTAGATTCACATGAACGCATAAAACTTGGGGGTTCAAATGAAATCATGAAACCCTACACCCGGGGGAGTCACGTGAGTTTCAACATTTCATGTGGAGTTGCAATAAAAAAATTTATAAATTAAATTGATCACATTCCGGAATGCACATTGTAATTAGGGAATTACATGCCACGTGTGGTTTTCTTATGTGCATTACAAACGACAATATACACGAGAAAAAAATCGGAAAACACATAAGATACATGCGCGACTTTTTTCGAATGGGGAAAAAGGAGCATGGAAATTAGTCTTCACAGTGCATCAACCCCTTCCCCTAGTCTCGGGACTGCCCATGGCAGCGACGAGTGTCGAAGTCATCCATGTCTTGCGATAGTATGATGCTACCACAATGTAAGGCGAAATACATAATCAGGATGCAAATTGTACGCAACTCACCTCTTTGATATGGAGTGTGCCCAAGCGACTAAAAACACTTCGATGACTGCTGATCTAAGTAGAAGGAGCCTTACCCCTATCTCGGGGCTGCCTACATTGGCGGCGAGTGTCGAAGTCCTCCATATTCTGCGAGATGGGCTGAACGATTGCATGATGTTAGCAGAACGAAAGACCAAGTACATAATCATAATTCAAATTGTGTGTAACTCACCTCTTTGATATGTAGTGCGCCCAAGCGACAGGAAATGCTACGACGGTCGCCGGTCTCAGTAGCAGGAGCGTTCCCCTTATCCGTTGCGCGCTGTGCCTAGACTTACTTGGCTTCCTGTTCGGAGATCCTCCACCACCACGCTGTTGTCCCGGGCTCCTCCCGTGCCTATTCAGTAGGGTTCGGTACGTAAGGTTTCCATCGCTGGAAGGTCTAGGCTCGCATTGTGTAATTCATCATGTACTTCTGCTGGATGAACGTTCTATCGTACATCTCTGGGTCGTCGATCTATTAGACGAAGTTGCAACACATCTCGGGCTGCCATTACACATGGATATGTTATAAATACATGGAATGAACCTAAGGTGTGAAAAATCGATTTGCATGTAAGATTCTCTTACCATGATGTTCCCACGCGTGTTGTAACATCCTGATTTTCAAAATCGGGATGTTAATATTTAATTAAGCGATCTAATTAATATTTGGCTTTGTTTTAAAATTTTCCCATGTTTAATTAAAAATATTGTTTCTAAAATCAAATTTGTTTAAGAGATGCATTAAAAAAAAACAATAATAATCATAACCAATATTTAATCAAATTATTTGAGCGACTGAAATTAAATTAAATATTTTGTTTCTCGTTTCCGCATGCATTTCAAAAATCATGATGCATACATTAGTATCGCCGTTCTTACTTTCGAATTCGATCGACCACGGGCGAAACGACCGCGTGTCCCTTCTTTTCCGGTCATCTCTTCTATTTTCCGACCCTGCTAACTCCTGTCGCTTCTCCCCTTCAAATCTCAGTTGAAACTTCAAAACCAAGCTATGCATGTCATACCACCGCGATCGTCATCGCACGAGCAATCCGTTTCCATAATTTGTTTTCGCATGCATAGTAGTTTGAGTGAATTCGCAAAATGAAGAAAAGAATTAGCAGATGAAATATCTGCGTGTCCATTCTTTATTTTTCTAACTTCTCTCCTCGCAATCACAACCAAAAACCAAAAATCTTGCAACGCATGTTATGTCATCGTGATCGTTGTCTCGAGGACATTCCGTTTCTATAATCGGTTTACACATGCAAGGTCGTTTGGGCGACTTGAAAGAAAGAGAGAGGAAAAAACTATACTGCTATTCATCTCCCAAACAAGCAGAAGGTTTAAAGATTTTTAGAGAGCATCACACATTGGATAAATTTCTGAAAATTTTACCTCAGCATCCACATTATGTCAGGAACCTTCCCTAAAAATTTCGTAATTTTTGGAGTTAAGAAACTATGTCTAAAAATTACGTGAACACCTCAGTTATTTTACAAATTCCGAAATCTAGTGTTTATTCGAAAATTTGTTGGTCCAACTGAACACGAGCAGAGCACTGCACAGCATCATTCCACATGCGTCCTCTCTGCCATTTCCTTTTCAAGCCACCACACCTTTTCTTACTCAACACACTTCCCATTTCTTTATTTGCACAGCCGAACCAACTCACTGCCATTTTTCCTTCTCCCGAGCAGCAACCAGTTCATTCTCCCCCTTTGCCAACTTGTTTTTCCCAAAGCAACCGAGAGAGCACTTCTAGTCTTCCCATTTCTAGTGAAGCAAGAACTAGTTCATCTCCTCACCTTCTCTCTTTCAAATCTCCACCAAAAATCGAAAATCCTCCCGTGCATGTTACACCATCGTGTTCATCTTCGCTAGAGCTTCCCATTTATCCACTCGGTTTTCGCATGCGAGCTCATTCGACCATTTTGGAGAGGAGAGAACGAACGATGCACTGTAGCAGTGCATTGTCAGTGCACTGCAGTGCAACGGCTAGCAGCAGTGCAGCAGCTCGGCGAGCTGGCCGGAGGCAGCGGCGCCGGGAGCGAGCAGGAGCAGCAGATGGCCGGCGTCGGCACAAGAGCAGCAGCTCCCCGGCCGGGCATGCAGCATGCATGGCGACTGGGCATGGCGCACTGGTGCAGCACCGGCAGCAGTTGTAGCTTGAGCTTGGCTCGGCAGTGGGCAATGCATGTGGCGCTAGCTCCAGTGCAGCAGTAGCTTCATTAGCTTCGTTGCGTGCAACCTGGCCGGTAGTAGCTATGGACTGGAGCAGCAGAATAGCAGCAGCGGCTTGCGGCGCTCGGGCGGCACGACGGCCGATCGGCAAGGCAGTGGCCGAGCCCGGGCGTGCCCGAGGTGGCGCGAAGATGGTGACGCGACCTGGCGTCAAGGTGGCTCGGCGGGTACATGCATGCTGTCGGCCTCGACGATGTCGGCAAGGACGGCGCATGCATGCGACACGGCAGCCCCTGGACGATCCGGCGAGGCTCGGTAGCAGCTCAGGATGTCGCGTCGAGGAAGGAGCCGAGACGGAGGCTGGTGCGGTGCATGACCAGTATTGGCACGCCGTATGCGATGGCACCGAGACGGAGACAGTCGAGCCAAGGAAGCAAGGTGAGGCGGTGTCGACGCGACCGCGTGGTGCATACGACGGCACTAGAACGGTCGATATGGACGAGGAGCCGGACGTGGACGCGGATGAGCGGCGACGACTACGGTGGACATGGACGTGTAGCCGAGAAGACGTTCGGCGATATATCGCACGCTTAGTGCCGTGGTAAAAATCTTTAGTGTCTAATCGTGTTTACAATATTTAGTTGTTCATGTTGCATATTAGTCATGAGCATGGCATCTATTTTTACATATATATTTATAAAAATGTTTTGATGGCTTATGACCGGTATAATTATTCGGTTAGGTTGTATTTGTGCGTAGGCGTGTTCATGTGATGTATATCGGTAGATACAAATAATTTTATCGTCGTAGAGGAATATGTATCTTTGATCGGTGGATGCTAGATAAAATATATGAGTCGATTAATTGATCGGACGGTATTAATATGAAGTCGCATGGAAGTTAGTGGTGATCTTTGGATGAGACATTAATTGGAGGTTTCATGTCACCCTTGGATTGGTATTTTTAGGATAGGATGTATAAAGATTTTTATAATCTATTACTTGGTGGATGGCGTATGTGTTGATGATTAATGATATACCTTTTATATATGTGTATTGTTGCTCGTTGGATGTCGAATTATGTACCTTGTTGGATTAGTTGAATCGGACAATTTATTTAATCGTGAGCAAGTTGGTTGGATGGCTTAATTAATATCTATGTGAGTTATACATGCTACAATTGGGAGAAGGTATGATTGGATTATTTGATTTCGGATAAATATTTGGATTACCGTGTATGTAGTAGTTAAGTCCTATGTGTCGAGTTGATATATTTGTACCCTTAATTGGATTACTAGATAAAGGATTATTAGTTGATCGTAGTGGCACATATATGATTGGATTGGTAGTGGTCGTTCATGACTGAGTTCGGTGGTATGAATATGAGTTGATCGATTTGTGAGCTATTAAGTATTGGATGTGCATTTAAATTATCAAGCTCATTAGGTGTCGGTTAGTCAATTAAACATCGGTCGGTGGAAATTTTGGATGGATGCAAATATGAATTACCGATGCGATACTAGTAGAGCTAGATAGTTAGTATTAGCGTAAACCATATATCAGAGAATGATTGATGGATTTAGGCACGGTCTTATGCCCATAAGTCGGTGGATTTTGTACAATTATCGAATATGTTGTATGGTTGGGAGAGCATTAATCAGGGCATTGTGTGGTTGGATGGCCTACTTTGATTATGACAGAGGCTAGGTTAGATTGAGTTAAAAAGTATTTTTATGTTGTAGAAATTTCAGAAAAAGAATTACTTTTACACTACAAAGTGCTTTTAACTTTGAAAATTCATAACTAATTCATTTGAACTCTAAATGAGTTGAACCAATTTATTTTGGTCTTATAATTTTATTATCTATTTATATATGTAATCATTTTCTTCACCACTGTTCTACAAATTTGTGCTAAAATTGGATTTTGGATGAACAGAACTGAAGCCCATTTTCAGCATTTTTCCCAAAACCAATTTTCAAACTGTCATAACTTTCACATACGAAATCGAAATGAAATAATTCTTTCACCTAAATTCATCTAAAATCATAATCTAGCTACTGTGAAAATTTCATTCATTTTTGAGAACTTTGAATTTTTGGCTTTTCTCAGTGTTCATTCGATATCACTATTTCTATAGAGTCCGAGTTGTCGCAAATGAATAACTACGTAACCGAGAGTGAGCAAGTGAACTCCCAGAAAGGCAAGCATCATTTGAACTTTCTTTTGCATCATATTTGATCCCAGTTTTTGTTAAGTTAGTGCAATGATATTTGCTTGCATGCTATTTTATTAATGTCGCTATTTTTGTGTGGAATAGTTAGATACACCCTATTGTTTTTTCATTGTGGTTATCCTTGAATTACTCCAGTACTGAAATGCTTAGGATAAGTTGTGTGACTTACGTGGTATGTGTTGCTTAGCCATGCAAGTCTAGAACGATAGTTTGATTGGCGGGAATAACCCGACAGTCTTGGGACATACAAACTTTATAATTTTTTTTTTGGTTTATTTCAGATCTTCGTATCTGTTTCAAAAGTTAAAATTTTGTTATTTAAAATGAGATTTGGGTCTGGACAAGTGGATGCTAGTGAAGGTGCCTTCGCACGAGATTGGGTATGAGGATTGTCTTGTCTAGACCAACAAGGACCGAACTTTGGTAACGTCGTTGATTCAAGTACATTCGTGCTATCACATGCGGGGTGGGAGCCGTATGGTTAAGTAGGGGGAAGGTTTTGTTGTGTTGAGCCCCACGGTGGTTTTGTGAGGCCATAGGGCCGTTAAACCCTATGTTCCTTATGGCCGATAGGGCATATAGACCGTAACGCCTTATGTCGCCTAGAAGCCCAAGGTTGAGGGACTTAGCATAATGAAATTTTCTTGCTAAAATGACCATATCTTGATTTACCCGCCGCATACCATAGGAAGTATGCTATTTTCGGAGGCATCTGGAGGCTTAACGGGCTAATCAAGTCGTGTGGGTAAAGTAGTACACCCGCAGGTATAAATCTATTCGAATAGCCTCGCCCTAGGTTATGGACAACACTTGAGTTCGGATTTACTATTGTTAGACTTTGACATATTTGTTTTGTGGAAAAACTTGGGATTGTCACGAATGGGATATTCATGCTTGTGTTGTAGCAAAGTGGACACCACTTTGTTAAATTGTGTACTTATTGTTGTATCAAAGTGGACCGCCACTTTGACACTTTTATGATTCATTTGTGATTCATGTTATTACTTATTCATGAGCTTTACTTCTACTTCAAATCTGATTTATAAATGGGCACTTGGAAACTAGTATGTGTAGGTTGTTAATTGTTGCGTCTCTTTTGCAAAACTAAGCCAATATGAGCCATCCTTTGGAACAACCTCTAGCATACTACTTTTTATTTGTGTAAGACTTGCGAGTGCACTTGTACTCACCGGATGTTGGTGGCCTTTTTGTTTTCTTTTTGGTGAGGACGATTTGAGCCGATGAGCTCGTCAGTGCCGATTTAGGCGACACTGACGAGTAGTGCTATCATTTAACCCCCAGTCGGTTGCCTTGGGTTATGGGCATACCTTGCTGGACTTTTGGTTTATTTATCTTGCTTCCGCTGTTATTTATTACTCTTATTTGAATTTGGCCGGTCGGCCGTTATGTAATAGTGTAGACTTAACTATTATGTTGTATGTCTTTTGGATTGTTAATGTACGTTGTTGTATTGATGTGATCAACGTTGAATGAGAGTATGAGCGTGTTGGTCGCTGATCCTGGGAGCCAACACGGCCTCATACTGCTGTTATGAATCCCACTTTAACTTGTCTAAGTGTTGGCTTTGACCGCTTGGAGAACCGATAATCATGTAGTGCTTGCGAGGGCAACGCGCATGATCACCGGGCTCTAGTTTGATCGGGCTCCTCACTTGGATGGAGTTAAGGTGGAATTCATTTACTTGAGGCTCAGAGTTATTTCCTTAAGACCGTAAACCTCGGTCTTACGGAAATAACCCGGGGTCCTCACAATGCTGGTATCGAGCTATCTTGGTTGTAGGTTAGAGATAGCTTGGCGTTAGTGTTAGCAAGTCTTTTGATCAAATTATTTTAAATTTAGCAAAATAATTTCAGAAGTTTAAGTTATGAACATCTTTTATTCCTTACCCATCTTAGCATCTATTTCTTACCTCACTTGTGATACCCTGAAAATAATATTAATTTTAATAATCGCGTCGTAATGGTCGGAGGTTAATTAATTTAATGGTAACGGTAAGTAATTAATTAAAAACGTCTTTAGGGCTTATGTGTAATTAAATAAAAAGATTTCGTGGAAAAATAGTATTTCGAATTTCCGAGCTATATAAATAGATTTTTGTTCACTAGAAAACCCTAGTTTTCTTTTTGTTTTCCATCAGCCGCCGCCGCCTATTTTTTCTTGTCTCTGGATCTTCCCGGCTGTCCCTGCGTTGCCGTCGCCATCCTATTGCGTCGTTGCGGCTGCGCCTGACTTCCAGCCGAGTGTCGCGCCCCGCCGCCTCCTCTGTGCGGCATCGCGCCACCGAGCCTCGCTGGCTTGTCTTTGCCCGCATGTGTCTTACTGTTTTCTCCTCGCCAGGTCTTGATCTTGCGCTGCTTCGCCATTGAGGTCGTGACTCGATCGTCATTGAGCCGCAGCGCCGATTGCATCCGCCGCCATTGTTTTTTCCTGCAAGGCTCTGCTGCCGCCGACAGGCCAAATGGCCGCTTTTTTTTCGCCAGCGTGAAGATCCTTTCTTCTTTGCATGCGATTGTTCGATTCTACCGAACCAACCACCGACGCCGTCGGCGCCGCATTGCTCGTCATTGTCTGTCTTTATTCTTGGTGTCTCTGCCGCTCAGTTGCTTGGTTGCCGGTTGTTGCTGCATTTCTTGCCTTCGCGTGATCGGCTGATGATTTTCATTGCTGCTACCGGCCGAATGTTTAGGTAAGTGATTTGGGTGTTAAGTTTCGCTTACTGCCTTGGCTAATAAAGTGTATTAGTAGTAGTTTTGGATTCAAGCCGAATCAGCACTTGATTAATTTTTAGTGTCTTGGTTTGCTGCTAGGAGTATTAACGGGGTTAACACTTTTTGTGCACTGCTAGGCTAGCTAATTATTGGGCGATATCGATTAATAAGATTGGTTTAACCTGCCGTTCCGTTGTACGATTTATTCGGTCACTTTAATGACAAATTTTGGAGATCTCGTCTACTAGTTAATTTTAGACAATTTCGATACCTTTCTATAGCATGTTTAATCATGTCAATCGGACTAGTAAATTTCGAGTTATGATTTTGAGAAGGCCGCTGTTTTTAGGGTTTTCATCTTTAGGCGCTGTTTTGGTAGATTGTAAAGTAAAAATAGTAAATAGCCTAATGAGAGTTTTTGATCTACATGAAAGTTGTAGATAATTGTCCAATGGTTCTGTAGGATCTGAGAACGCGCATTTTGGTTGAGTAAAACAAAAGTTATGAAATTTGGAAGACTGCTGTCCCGAAGCGGACAGATCGACTTTCCGGGCTAAATACGTAGGGTTAGATGATTTAATTAGAAGTCTTCGTAATCTAAGAAAATGTAGATAATTTTATAAAGAATCCAGAATGGGGTGGTTTGTGGTGATCGGACGTTCGAGTCAAAAGTTATGCTTTTTTTAGTAACCGGACAGCAATGGGTAGCTTTTCGATACCGACGTAACGTGGTATATTTGAGGACGTGTAGGAGCGATGTATATTGATTGTTGTTCTTATGATGCTGTAGCTTGTATTGAGATGTGTGTATTTAATGTAGGAGAAGCGTCGTACTCGTTGCCGTCTACTAGCCAAATTGTGCGTCGCAACTAGTAAAGGCAAGTGCATGGTAGACAGCGATCAATGATCGATCACTGTTTTCTTTATCTTCTATTACCATTATTGTTGTGCTTTTATTTGGTTTAATTGCAAACAATGAATTGGTAAGTTTATATCTTTGTTGATGAGCATGATGGAAAGTTGGATATGATGTTTATGATGGAGTTTGCATGTTTGCATTCATAAGCATCTTTGCATAAGAGAAGGTGATCATGATTGATCACAACTCCACGGAGTGGAGGAGGTCCCGATCCTTGAGGAGGAACGGGCTTGAGAGTGAATGTTGTCGCGAGCATTCACTCACGCTATCCGATATCTGTGAAAGAAGTGCATGTGGACATATAGAATAGAGTTGCATTGATATTTGAGATTGATGAATGAGAATGTTAATAGAAGTGCATATGATGATAATGAAGTTATTGAATGTTGTTGATTTATTATTGTTCGTTGTTTATGGATGTATTTCTTTGAGTCGTGGACTCACCCTTGCTCTATCGTTGTTTTTAGGTGATCTTCGAGGATGCCGTAATTGAGAGCGAGTAGAGCACATGGACATCACATGATCATTCGCCATGATAATCTTTTCATTCCATATTGGTTTACACTTGGACATGTTAGTTATTGAATAATGTTTAGGATATCATTTGGACTAGACTATTTGCTTTATTAATTTGGATTCATTGGTTGATCTTCGCTTTAGATTATTTGCCGGTTATAATTTCCCATTGCTTATTTATTGTCGCTGATCCATAATTATACATGTTCGCTTGTGATCCATTGATATGATAATCATTGCTTCTTTGCTGTAATTTCTATAGTGTGTCGATAATTATTAGTTTAAAGTGTAGTGTGGTGGCATTCTAGGCTCGGTGTTAATGGGTGTTACAGTTGGTATCAGAGCGGGCTTTAGGTCCGTGGTGAATAGATTAACAACTTAGGCAAACTAAAATTGTTAAAATTTGTTTTAGTTTAGTAAATCAACTAAAATTTGCTAATGGTTAACTAACCTAAAATTTGACACACTAGTGCACTGTAGGTTAGAGAGAGGTACGAATATAGTTTTACGCTTCCGTTATGTTGTTTATTGATGGATGAGTTTATTTTGAGCTTTGAACTCATTGTGTATTGTTGATTGTGATTGATAGCTATGTCGAGGGATAGATGACGTGGTCGTGGTGGCCACGGTCGTGGAGGTCGGGGCCGCGGGCGTGGTTCTGTGGGGCCCCTCCCGAGGCGCTTGAGATCGTGGTTGTGGCCCCGGTTTTACCAGTTACACCACCATTCGTGGTATGGGAATAGAGAGGTAGCTACTTTGATTACAGTAGTTATAGGTATTGTGTGTGAGTTTCTTTATAAAAGTTGTTCTCTTCCTTGAGCTTGAATTTTGGGCAATTCTGGTTATAGTTGCGGTTGATGAATTTTTCTTGAGATAGTGTTTACAATACAACGGGTGATATTTCAATGGTCTCCTTTGGTTCCATAAAGCCATTACTTGTTCTCATGACTGTTGATCTATTGTTGCTTTGTGTGAACATCGGTTAACAGCAAGATTGATCTTTTCGTGGGAGTTCCGCCTTCCTATTGGAAAATATGACTTATTTATTCACTTGGTATTCTCGGATATCGAAAGTTTTCATTGCAAGTTCTTTAACATGTGAAAACTTTGGCTTTATGTATTTCTTTTGGATTATTTCGAGTGCTGAAGTTTAATGCCTATTCTTTTTCTGAAAAGAGTTAAAATCCTTTTGTGTTGACTTGTTATGTTTAAGCTAGAGGTGGTAAACATAGAAGTTCATTGATAAGGTATGAGTATCGTGTCGGATCAGAGCGTGATGCATGATTGGTCTTAACCCAAATCCTTAGAATTGAACTTGATTAATTTGATATTGTCATAGAGTAATTACGAGTTGAGTAGTGACTAAGAGTATGTCCATACCTAATTGGAGTCATAAGAGTTATTAAGAAGTATGGAACGTTGATGGACTGGCTTGGACATTAAAATTGGTTAGTTTGTTGAATTTATTGGATTTGGTACCAATGGATTAATCTAATTGTGTGTAAAGGGAAACTTGAGGAGATGCTAGGTTATTGCTTTAATAGATATTAATTGTGGTGTTATCTTTACTGTAGACACTTGGTGATCATATTTGGTTGATGGCTTTACATATACCTTAGTATGATTAATTATTGGAATTGTGTACAAAAGGTTGAATGGATTGAATACCAGTGGATCTAGAATTTATAGGAGGAGTTCTGGATAGTTCTTCTTTATAGAATGACACGATGAATTTGATTATAGTGTTGTTGAGACTTTTGATCGAGAGAAGATTTTGACTTTTGAAGATTTAGGGTGATTTTGTTGAAAACTAAATGTGAGGAGGAACAACTGGATATGTGTTGGTAAATATTCAAGTGATTCGCAAATGAAAATAGGTAGCAGCTAGACATCATAAGAAAGCTAGTTGATAACATCAATGGTTGGAGTGCAATTGCTGAGTGTTAAAGTTTGGTGTGGAGCATCACTAAGAGTTGAGCTGGTGTGATTTAATAGGTGGCTTATACCTAGACAATTGTGGAATAGTCAGACAATAGCATACCCGTGATGAAAGGGTTTTGATAAAACCTTTTAATTTGTGTAGTGGATTCCTTCTAATATAAAGTAGTTGTTGTAGTGAGGTTGTATGGTTTTGGGATAATCTCATTTTGAAGATGTGATGGTAAAGTAGTACGGAACAATTTGGTGAACTTTTCGGGGCTTATTAATGGAAGAGTTGACGATAATGAATCATGTTAAGAGTGTATTATTCTTAATGTTAGTAAGATTGTCTGTAAGGGATTGTGGTTTCGTGTGGTGATGACTCTTTTAGAAAGAATGTAATTTGATCGCCTTTCGTAATATCGTTTAAATGAAATGTTTGGAGTTTTGAATTCATTAACTTTTGGAGTTCATGATTTATTTGGTAGATGAAATTGGTTTGAGCAAGTGACGAGTCGGAAAGCTTTATTGGTTCTTAAGTGATTAATGTGATTGGGTCTTTAAAAAAAAAAAAAAAAATCTTTTTATTTGTCTCTTCTTTTGAGAAAGGAATAGTCGATTTGTTTTACAAAACCTTAAATAGTGTATATTGGGAACTGGTTAATAGGGGTCAAGTATATGATGTTGTGAGACCCTGGGTTGCAAGTTAATTGAGGAACATTAGAGGATGAATTCATTTCATGATATAAATCTCATAGAGAATTGGATCTAAAAGGAATTATGGTCGTTGGGACAAAACTGATCATATTGTTACAATTAGTAGAACCTATAGTGAATAGTGCTCCAAGAATATTTGTTCATGATGGTGGAGTATTGGAATTATCGAATAGTTGGGATATTGTGATGGTATACTTTGCAAGGTTATGTAGGTGAAATAGAATGGTGTGGTTTATTGAGGGTTCAAGATTAGTGAAGTAAATCGTTTTGGGCAGTCAATTGATTAGTGATGATGGTTGAGATTAATGATTGAGGATATTGTTTGGATTGTGGGAATTCTAGACAGCGAATATGCGGATTTCTATCAAGTATACCAGAAGTCACTTTAGGGGTCCTGGCTGTTGAAATTGAGCATGTGTTTTATGCTAGAACCTTGGTTGCCCAATGATCATGTGTAGAAGTAGTAAAACAAAAGTGGATTCCAAATAGTATGATGATCATTGATAGAATCCTTTGGTTTTAAATCAGCGTGTGTGGGTAGAGAATTTCAAGTTGATCATCCTTAAAAGATTGAGGTGATGTGATTGTGGGTGTAGATTTTATTTGAGGTGTTGGGAATCATTTGTCAAAATAGTTTCTTTGGTAGAGGAGGGGACTATAGTATCTTTTTATGGGTTAGTAGAGTCTCTCTAAATGGGCGCGGTTGTTGCTCTCAGGTTGAGCATCGCTTTGAGGTTACCAGTTAAGAGGAATGAGTTAGTGTGATGATTTGAAATCCTATGATTTGAGAGAGAGTTTATTCCTAAAAGAAAAATTGAGAAAAAAAAAATGATTCCTCGGGTAGTGAAATGCCCTCTTGATTCTTGTTTGAGCCGTGTGTATGACAGAGGTCATTTACAATTTGAGTTGGCTTTACGTTGGCATGTGATTCTTTCTAATTTAGGGAAAAAAAAGTGATTGATTTTGGCATTCGAATGTTTTCTTTTTGGCTTACGTGGTGTTTACTTGCAAACAGCCTATTTGGAAAATGGAAAGGTTTTTGTGATGAATCTTTGATTCTGGATTTGACTATTCTGATGGGGAGTTGGTAACGCGTGATTGCGATGAGAATCCTTTGTTTTCAGTTGGGTTCTATTTATAAAAGAGTTTGTTTGAAACTAGTTTGGTTGTGCGTTCCTGGTTTAAGGAGGTACTCCTTGCAAATGTGAAGTGGTTGATTGGGAGACAGACGGGAGTTGATGTGTTATGTACGAGTTGTGTGGTTTGGTACCAAAATGGAGTTTGGGCCCAAGTTACATTAGTTTGTTTCTGGAAGTTGTGGAGATTTTTGGAAGAAAGTGTATCGTTAGGACCGCCTCGTGTCCATGCGCAGGGCACACAACATTTTGTATAACCCAATGTCAAGGTAGTATTTGAGAGATCAGATTACAAGGTTTTCTTAGAGCCGTTGACCACCAAGTAAGACCGCACCTTCGACTTCCGTCGGTTGAGTGTACCAAAATTAACGAGATGAGTCTTTGAGGCACAAGACGTTGGTATACGTCAAGGTCTTGTGGGACGATCATCCGAGAGAGAAGCGACTTGGGAGTTGGAGTCTCGCATGCGCGAGCAATATCCGAGTTGTTCGCGTCGGCACGTGTTGTTTTGTTGTTTAATTTCAGAGGCGTTTTTCTTTGAGTAGAACGGCGAGTAGAATTCGGTCGAATTCGTTAAGGGGTAGAATGTGATACCGAAAATAATATTAATTTTAATAATCGCGTCGTAATGGTGGAGGTTAATTAATTTAATGGTAACGGTAAGTAATTAATTAAAACGCCTTTAGGGCTTATGTGTAATTAAATAAAAGATTTCGTGGAAAAATAGTATTTCCGAATTTCCGAGCTATATAAATAGATTTTTGTTCACTAGAAAACCCTAGTTTTCTTTTTGTTTTCCATCACCACCGCCTATTTTTCTTGTCTCGATCTTCCCATTTGTCCTCGCGTTGCCGCCATCCTATTATGTCAGGGCCGCCGCTCGACTTCAATAGAGTCTTTGTTAAAGCCGCCCCTCTGCTTGTGCATCGCGCCACCGAGCCCTGTATTCTTTGTCTTTGCCGCATGCATTCTTATTGCTTTCTCCTATTTGCCGATCGTCGCCGTTTTCGCCTGCCGGAGGTCGCATTCGATTCTTCTTTGAGCCGCAGCGCCGATTGCATCGCCGGCCGTTTTTTTCCGCAAGGCTCTCTTTGCCGACCAGACTAAATTTGGCCGCTTGCCATTTTTTTTTCTCGCAGCGTGAAGATCGCTCTTCTTTGCATGCGATTGTTGATTATACCAACCAACCACCGACGCCGTCTGGCGCATTACTGCTTCTTGGTCGGTCTTATTTCTTTGTACTCTACCCGCTGCCGCTTGGTGCGGTTGTTACTGCAATGGCTTTGACCGCGTGATCGGTGATGATTTTCATTCTTCGCTCACCTACCGAATGTTTAGGTAAGTGATTTGGGTGTTAAGTTTCACATCGCCTTGGCTAATAAAGTGTATTAGTAGTAGTTTTGGATTCAAGCGAATCAGCACTTGATTAATTTTTAGTGTCTTGGTTTGCTGCTAGGAGTATTAACGGGGTTAACACTTTTTGTGCACTGCTAGGCTAGCTAATTATTGGGCGATATCGATTAATAAGATTGGTTTAACCTGCCGTTCCGTTGTACGATTTATTCGGTCACTTTAATGACAAATTTTGGAGATCTCGTCTACTAGTTAATTTTAGACAATTTCGATACCTTTCTATAGCATGTTTAATCATGTCAATCGGACTAGTAAATTTCGAGTTATGATTTTGAGAAGGCCGCTGTTTTTAGGGTTTTCATCTTTAGGCGCTGTTTTGGTAGATTGTAAAGTAAAAATAGTAAATAGCCTAATGAGAGTTTTTGATCTACATGAAAGTTGTAGATAATTGTCCAATGGTTCTGTAGGATCTGAGAACGCGCATTTTGGTTGAGTAAAACAAAAGTTATGAAATTTGGAAGACTGCTGTCCCGAAGCGGACAGATCGACTTTCGGGCTAAATACGAGGGTTAGATGATTTAATTAGAAGTCTTCGTAATCTAAGAAAATGTAGATAATTTTATAAAGAATCCAGAATGGGGTGGTTTGTGGTGATCGGACGTTCGAGTCAAAAGTTATGCTTTTTTTAGTAACCGGACAGCAATGGGTAGCTTTTCGATACCGACGTAACGTGGTATATTTGAGGACGGTAGGAGCGATGTATATTGATTGTTGTTCTTATGATGCTGTAGCTTGTATTGAGATGTGTGTATTTAATGTAGGAGAAGCGTCGTATTTCGTTGCCGTCTACTAGCCAAATTGTGCGTCGCAACTAGTAAAGGCAAGTGCATGGTAGACAGCGATCAATGATCGATCACTGTTTTCTTTATCTTCTATTACCATTATTGTTGTGCTTTTATTTGGTTTAATTGCAAACAATGAATTGGTAAGTTTATATCTTTGTTGATGAGCATGATGGAAAGTTGGATATGATGTTTATGATGGAGTTTGCATGTTTGCATTCATAAGCATCTTTGCATAAGAGAAGGTGATCATGATTGATCACAACTCCACGGGAGTGGAGGAGGTCCCGATCCTTGAGGAGGAACGGGCTTGAGAGTGAATGTTGTCGCGAGCATTCACTCACGCTATACCGCATATCTGCGAAAGAAGTGCATGTGGACATATAGAATAGAGTTGCATTGATATTTGAGATTGATGAATGAGAATGTTAATAGAAGTGCATATGATGATAATGAAGTTATTGAATGCTGTTGATTTATTATTGTTCGTTGTTTATGGATGTATTTGCTGAGTCGTGGACTCACCCTTGCTCTACTGTTGTTTTTAGGTGATCTTCGAGGATGCCGTAATTGAGAGCGAGTAGAGCACATGGACATCACATGATCATTCGCCATGATAATCTTTTCATTCCATATTGGTTTACACTTGGACATGTTAGTTATTGAATAATGTTTAGGATATCATTTGGACTAGACTATTTGCTTTATTAATTTGGATTCATTGGTTGATCCTTGCTTTAGATTATTTGCTGGGTTATAATTTCCCTTGCTTATTTATTGTCGCTTGATCCATAATTATACATGTTCGTTTGTGATCCATTGATATGATAATCATTGCTTCTTTGCTGTAATTTCTATAGTGTGTCGATAATTATTAGTTTAAAGTGTAGTGTGGTGGCATTCTAGGCTCAGTGTTGGGCTGGGGTGTTACATCACTATTCATTTAAATTGTGCAAAAATCATTTTCTCCATTGCTCGTCTCTCTTTTCCAATACTAGAAACACTAAGTTGTCACCCTTGAAGAGCATCGACGAAAGGAGGAGAAGACGATGCCTTGCTGCGATATTAGGTTTAAGTTCGGAATTATTCTTAGATTATATACCCTCTAATTATATTCACTAGCTTGTAGACGTTGGTTTGTGCAATACGATTATTTGTTCTCTTTTGTTCCAAGTAGTTGCTATTTAGGTATGGTGTGTTTGCGGCTTGCCTTGAGCGTTGTATTTATAAGCATACTAAAACCTAGTCTTATGTTGAAAATAAATTATGTGCTGTCCCTATTGCTTTCTTTTCATTTATTTCAAGTTGGTTCTTGTATTTTAAAGCTTAAAAATGTCTAAACTAAATTAAGGACCTTACCCCTGTTGTTTCCTCTACCTCATGCTTTCTCCTCTCATTTCTTAAATGGAAGTCGCTTGTTGATCAAGAGATTGATAGTAGAATCGGTAAAGAGAATGATATGATTGAATAACTGCTAGTTTATCTTTAATAACATCTTTTGTGTTTGGGTGATGTTGGTGGACTAGCGTGATCAAAGTGATATCGATGATAAAGAAATTGGATTATTACTCAAGGATCTCGGATATGATTTTAGATTAACTAATTTGATTTTTGTACCATGAGATATTAACTTTTGTGAGACCAATTGTGGACTATCGTAGGCGTTACCATCAAAGGTTTATGATATGAGTATAAATGGAATTATTGTAGTGAGGTTTAATCTTGTCTATTGGTGATATCGGATTTATATTGGAAGATATGCATGTGGAACTCATGGAATACATGTATAGGATTGGATTAATAAGTTTGTGATTCAATTATGGATATTAGATTTTAGATATGTCTTAGTCGATAAGTCGATAAGATTGTGAGTCAGATTCAGGTCTAGTGTGATAAAGTTAAGATTTAAAATGTGATGATATTATGAAATTTTGATGGATACACATGATGATAATTTGAGATTTATGAATTTGTAATTGAGGATATAACGGGATCGTAATACTTCTAGAGATGAAGAATGATTATGTGATTGAATAGTCATAGAGTGGGTGACTATGAGGATTGAATATGAGATTATTCTTTATGGGAATAGTTGTTCCAAGGATGATATAATTCGCTTAATTCGGGATGATTAAAGGTGGTGGTTGGATTTAGATAATGCTTGAGGATAAATAGACTATGGAAGACATTGAGTTAATATCATTGAATTGATCTTAGATAATTATTGTGAATAACTTGATTTAGACCAAAGTGTTGATTCAGATTATTTGGATTATAGTCGGATTACAAACTCACATTGGATGGATGACCTTTTTGATGATTTGATTTACTTAGGTCGGAGTTGACTATGGATAAAGAGGTATATCGATAACCTAGGATAATTGTGTTGATTTTGGAGGTTAATTTGATCCTAGAGTGGGTATGAGTGGATTCGACCGTAAAAGATAATTGGGTGTATTTAATTGATTGATTATCGCAAGTGGATTGATCATGCTAACTAAAGGATTAAGCAGCAGAGATATGGAGACATTGCTGAGGGCGCAATTGATTTTGCATAGATGTACCCTCTTTTAGGAATTTAAATTGCCGTGAGAAAAATTGATGGAAACCAATAAATTATTTATGGGTGGTTGATAACATATATCACTTAGTGGATTGTAGACCACAAATCTGAGTCCTTTAGTACTCATGAATTGGGAGTTATATTGGAGATACCCTATGATAGAAATTATAAAGCAAGTGTAATGCAATATGGAGCAATATGATGGTTTCACTCAGGATTTTTAGTGTTACCGATAATATGATCGAGATCAGAGTTAAACCATATTTTATACTGTGAGAATGGATTAATCGATGTTTACGCTCTCTGATGGATTATTAAAATTGAGAAGTAAGTCAGTGTCCTTTTTGGAAATCAAACTAAACACGTGAATTTATGGTGGTTTCAAGGTTACATCGAGCAAGCGATTTCGGTGGTTAATGTAAAAATGGTGGAGCAATAGATTGGAGTGTGCTTGCTATAGACTAAATATGATTGGTGAATATCGATTGGATGAGCAACAATCGTGGTTGCCGAACCAATATTATTGTGATAGTACTATAGCAAAGGGTCTTGGTGAAGATCGAGTCGATTAGTCTCGGGAAGAAGATTGGATTTCAATAAGGCGACTAAGTCTTTTTACCCCTATCCTTTTCCGTCCAATCTCGGGGACGAGATTTTTTGTTAGGAGGGGAGGTTTGTAACATCCTGATTTTCAAAATCGGGATGTTAATATTTAATTAAGCGATCTAATTAATATTTGGCTTTGTTTTAAAATTTTCCCATGTTTAATTAAAAATATTGTTTCTAAAATCAAATTTGTTTAAGAGATGCATTAAAAAAAACAATAATAATCATAACCAATATTTAATCAAATTATTTGAGCGACTGAAATTAAATTAAATATTTTGTTTCTCGTTTCCGCATGCATTTCAAAAATCATGATGCATACATTAGTATCGCCGTTCTTACTTTCGAATTCGATCGACCACGGGCGAAACGACCGCGTGTCCCTTCTTTTCCGGTCATCTCTTCTATTTTCCGACCCTGCTAACTCCTGTCGCTTCTCCCCTTCAAATCTCAGTTGAAACTTCAAAACCAAGCTATGCATGTCATACCACCGCGATCGTCATCGCACGAGCAATCCATTTCCATAATTTGTTTTCGCATGCATAGTAGTTTGAGTGAATTCGCAAAATGAAGAAAAGAATTAGCAGATGAAATATCTGCGTGTCCATTCTTTATTTTTCTAACTTCTCTCCTCGCAATCACAACCAAAAACCAAAAATCTTGCAACGCATGTTATGTCATCGTGATCGTTGTCTCGAGGACATTCCGTTTCTATAATCGGTTTACACATGCAAGGTCGTTTGGGCGACTTGAAAGAAAGAGAGAGGAAAAACTATACTGCTATTCATCTCCCAAACAAGCAGAAGGTTTAAAGATTTTTAGAGAGCATCACACATTGGATAAATTTCTGAAAATTTTACCTCAGCATCCACATTATGTCAGGAACCTTCCCTAAAAATTTCGTAATTTTTGGAGTTAAGAAACTATGTCTAAAAATTACGTGAACACCTCAGTTATTTTACAAATTCCGAAATCTAGTGTTTATTCGAAAATTTGTTGGTCCAACTGAACACGAGCAGAGCACTGCACAGCATCATTCCACATGCGTCCTCTCTGCCATTTCCTTTTCAAGCCACCACACCTTTTCTTACTCAACACACTTCCCATTTCTTTATTTGCACAGCCGAACCAACTCACTGCCATTTTTCCTTCTCCCGAGCAGCAACCAGTTCATTCTCCCCCTTTGCCAACTTGTTTTTCCCAAAGCAACCGAGAGAGCACTTCTAGTCTTCCCATTTCTAGTGAAGCAAGAACTAGTTCATCTCCTCACCTTCTCTCTTTCAAATCTCCACCAAAAATCGAAAATCCTCCCGTGCATGTTACACCATCGTGTTCATCTTCGCTAGAGCTTCCCATTTATCCACTCGGTTTTCGCATGCGAGCTCATTCGACCATTTTGGAGAGGAGAGAACGAACGATGCACTGTAGCAGTGCATTGTCAGTGCACTGCAGTGCAACGGCTAGCAGCAGTGCAGCAGCTCGGCGAGCTGGCCGGAGGCAGCGGCGCCGGGAGCGAGCAGGAGCAGCAGATGGCCGGCGTCGGCACAAGAGCAGCAGCTCCCCGGCCGGGCATGCAGCATGCATGGCGACTGGGCATGGCGCACTGGTGCAGCACCGGCAGCAGTTGTAGCTTGAGCTTGGCTCGGCAGTGGGCAATGCATGTGGCGCTAGCTCCAGTGCAGCAGTAGCTTCATTAGCTTCGTTGCGTGCAACCTGGCCGGTAGTAGCTATGGACTGGAGCAGCAGAATAGCAGCAGCGGCTTGCGGCGCTCGGGCGGCACGACGGCCGATCGGCAAGGCAGTGGCCGAGCCCGGGCGTGCCCGAGGTGGCGCGAAGATGGTGACGCGACCTGGCGTCAAGGTGGCTCGGCGGGTACATGCATGCTGTCGGCCTCGACGATGTCGGCAAGGACGGCGCATGCATGCGACACGGCAGCCCTGGACGATCCGGCGAGGCTCGGTAGCAGCTCAGGATGTCGCGTCGAGGAAGGAGCCGAGACGGAGGCTGGTGCGGTGCATGACCAGTATTGGCACGCCGTATGCGATGGCACCGAGACGGAGACAGTCGAGCCAAGGAAGCAAGGTGAGGCGGTGTCGACGCGACCGCGTGGTGCATCGACGGCACTAGAGCGGTCGATATGGACGAGAGCCGGACGTGGACGCGGATGAGCGGCGGCGACTACGGTGGACATGGGCGTGTAGCGAGAAGACGTTCGGCGATATATCGCACGCTTAGTGCCGTGGTAAAAATCTTTAGTGTCTAATCGTGTTTACAATATTTAGTTGTTCATGTTGCATATTAGTCATGAGCATGACATCTATTTTTACATATATATTTATAAAAATGTTTTGATGGCTTATGACCGGTATAATTATTCGGTTAGGTTGTATTTGTGCGTAGGCGTGTTCATGTGATGTATATCGGTAGATACAAATAATTTTATCGTCGTAGAGGAATATGTATCTTTGATCGGTGGATGCTAGATAAAATATATGAGTCGATTAATTGATCGGACGGTATTAATATGAAGTCGCATGGAAGTTAGTGGTGATCTTTGGATGAGACATTAATTGGAGGTTTCATGTCACACTGGATTGGTTATTTTTAGGATAGGATGTATAAAGATTTTTATAATCTATTACTTGGTGGATGGCGTATGTGTTGATGATTAATGATATACCTTTTATATATGTGTATTGTTGCTCGTTGGATGTCGGATTATGTACCTTGTTGGATTAGTTGAATCGGACAATTTATTTAATCGTGAGCAAGTTGGTTGGATGGCTTAATTAATATCTATGTGAGTTATACATGCTACAATTGGGAGAAGGTATGATTGGATTATTTGATTTCGGATAAATATTTGGATTACCGTGTATGTAGTAGTTAAGTCCTATGTGTCGAGTTGATATATTTGTACCCTTAATTGGATTACTAGATAAAGGATTATTAGTTGATCGTAGTGGCACATATATGATTGGATTGGTAGTGGTCGTTCATGACTGAGTTCGGTGGTATGAATATGAGTTGATCGATTTGTGAGCTATTAAGTATTGGATGTGCATTTAAATTATAAAGCTCATTAGGTGTCGGTTAGTCAATTAAACATCGGTCGGTGGAAATTTTGGATGGATGCAAATATGAATTACCGATGCGATACTAGTAGAGCTAGATAGTTAGTATTAGCGTAAACCATATATCAGAGAATGATTGATGGATTTAGGCACGGTCTTATGCCCATAAGTCGGTGGATTTTGTACAATTATCGAATATGTTGTATGGTTGGGAGAGCATTAATCAGGGCATTGTGTGGTTGGATGGCCTACTTTGATTATGACAGAGGCTAGGTTAGATTGAGTTAAAAAGTATTTTTATGTTGTAGAAATTTCAGAAAAAGAATTACTTTTACACTACAAAGTGCTTTTAACTTTGAAAATTCATAACTAATTCATTTGAACTCTAAATGAGTTGAACCAATTTATTTTGGTCTTATAATTTTATTATCTATTTATATATGTAATCATTTTCTTCACCACTGTTCTACAAATTTGTGCTAAAAATTGGATTTTGGATGAACAGTAACCGAAGCCCATTTTCAGCATTTTTCCCAAAACCAATTTTCAAACTGTCATAACTTTCACATACGAAATCGAAATGAAATAATTCTTTCACCTAAATTCATCTAAAATCATAATCTAGCTACTGTGAAAATTTCATTCATTTTTGAGAACTTTGAATTTTTGGCTTTTCTCGGTGTTCATTCGATATCACTATTTCTATAGAGTCCGAGTTGTCGCAAATGAATAACTACGTAACCGAGAGTGAGCAAGTGAACTCCCAGAAAGGCAAGCATCATTTGAACTTTCTTTTGCATCATATTTGATCCCAGTTTTTGTTAAGTTAGTGCAATGATATTTGCTTGCATGCTATTTTATTAATGTCGCTATTTTTGTGTGGAATAGTTAGATACACCCTATTGTTTTTTCATTGTGGTTATCCTTGAATTACTCCAGTACTGAAATGCTTAGGATAAGTTGTGTGACTTACGTGGTATGTGTTGCTTAGCCATGCAAGTCTAGAACGATAGTTTGATTGGCGGAATAACCCGGCAGTCTTGGGACATACAAACTTTATAATTTTTTTTGGTTTATTTCAGATCTTCGTATCTGTTTCAAAAGTTAAAATTTTGTTATTTAAAATGAGATTTGGGTCTGGACAAGTGGATGCTAGTGAAGGTGCCTTCGTACACGAGATTGGGTATGAGGATTGTCTTGTCTAGACCAACAAGGACCGAACTTTGGTAACGTCGTTGATTCAAGTACATTCGTGCTATCACATGCGGGGTGGGAGCCGTATGGTTAAGTAGGGGGAAGGTTTTGTTGTGTTGAGCCCCACGGTGGTTTTGTGAGGCCATAGGGCCGTTAAACCCTATGTTCCTTATGGCCGATAGGGCATATAGACCGTAACGTCTTATGTCGCCTAGAAGCCCAAGGTTGAGGACTTAGCATAATGAAATTTTCTTGCTAAAATGACCATATCTTGATTTACCCGGCGGCATACCATAGGAAGTATGCTATTTTCGGAGGCATCCGGAGGCTTAACGGGCTAATCAAGTCGTGTGGGTAAAGTAGTACACCCTCGCAGGTATAAATCTATTCGAATAGCCTCGCCCTAGGTTATGGACAACACTTGAGTTCGGGAGTTACTATTGTTAGACTTTGACATATTTGTTTTGTGGAAAAACTTGGGATTGTCACGAATGGGATATTCATGCTTGTGTTGTAGCAAAGTGGATGACCACTTTGTTAAATTGTGTACTTATTGTTGTATCAAAGTGGACCGCCACTTTGACACTTTTATGATTCATTTGTGATTCATGTTATTACTTATTCATGAGCTTTACTTCTACTTCAAATCTGATTTATAAATGGGCACTTGGAAACTAGTATGTGTAGGTTGTTAATTGTTGCGTCTCTTTTGCAAAACTAAGCCAATATGAGCCATCCTTTGGAACAACCTCTAGCATACTACTTTTTATTTGTGTAAGACTTGCGAGTGCACTTGTACTCAGCCGGATGTTGGCTGGCCTTTTGTTTTCTTTTGGTGAGGACGATTTGAGCCGATGAGCTCGTCGATGCGATTTAGGCGACAATCGACGAGTAGTGCTATCATTTAACCCCGATCGGTTGCCTTGGGTTATGGGCATACCTTGCTGGACTTTTGGTTTATTTATCTTGCTTCGCTGTTATTTATTACTCTTATTTGAATTTGGCGGTCGGCCGTTATGTAATAGTGTAGACTTAACTATTATGTTGTATGTCTTTTGGATTGTTAATGTACGTTGTTGTATTGATGTGATCAACGTTGAATGAGAGTATGAGCGTGTTGGTCGCTGATCACGAGAGCCAACACGGCCTCATACTGCTGTTATGAATCCACTTTAACTTGTCTAAGTGTTGGCTTTGACCGTTTGGAGAACCGATAATCATGTAGTGCTTGCGAGAGGGCAACGCGCATGATCACGGGGCTCTAGTTTGGTCGGGCTCCTCACTTGGATGGAGTTAAGGTGGAATTCATTTACTTGAGGCCCAGAGTTATTTCCTTAAGACCAGGTAAACCTCGGTCTTACGGAAATAACCCGGGGGTCCTCACACGTGTAGTACGCTCGGACGGTAGTGGCCGGGTGTGTGGACTAAATGATCTTCGTCGATTTTTTACACAGACAATGTAGGCGTGGAAACACTGGTGGTATCGGTGCGTCCTTCATAGAAAAATCTGGGTAGTATTTAGCCCTCTTTGCAAAGAACTTACACTTTTGCAGTATCTTTGCAT
Organism: Hsuehochloa calcarea; assembly: GCA_036346395.1. NCBI lineage: Eukaryota > Viridiplantae > Streptophyta > Magnoliopsida > Poales > Poaceae > Hsuehochloa > Hsuehochloa calcarea. Next base: position 13,200,904 of record CM070596.1, on the reverse strand, counting down.
AAAAGTTCGACAACGAGTCCGATATATTCAAGGCCGACCTAATGTTTTGCTGCTATGCACAGAACACGGATGAGCCAGTTCAAAACAAATACAATGTGGAGATACGTACGCGTTAAGAAAGAATGACATACAAAAATGCAAAAATATGGGTGGACTACACATTTACATGACATGACGGTCCCAATGCACGCAAACAGTAGAATAAATTACAACACGAATAACGACTAGACGAGCTCAGTCTGTTATGGAAATCCTTCATGGAGTGGCCAAGGGTATTGCCTATCCTGCACTTGGTCATGTGGCTAAGGCCCCCACGCTGACTGTTATCTATGTCGTTCTAGAAGCGCCGCGTCTGCCATCGTCCGCCGTCGTCCCTTCCAGTTGACTTGAAGGCCTTGATCGAGCCTCATTTCTCCCTGTCCGGCCAAAAATCCCTATAGTTCATGTCCATACCATACAAGTGAAACTCAACACTCTATGTACCAAAAAGATGTTGCATATCGTTGTATTCAGAGATATACGGCGTAGACATCTTCCTCAGTTGCGCAAAAGCCTTGTACACATGTGAGCATGGATTTTGCAGGAGCGTCGGCTTGTTGTAGGTGCATGTGGCCACATCACCCAGGGTGTATGCATATTTCCTATCCCCCCTAGCATGACTGTTGACATATTTTTGCCTCAGTCTGATCTTGTACTTCCTTCTAAGGCCATCGATCACCTGGATGTTATGCATTCGAGCCTTCAGCATCTTCTTGTCTATATAGCTCCACATGTTCTTGGACCACTGCTTACCTTCTTCCAACTGTCGCCTCACAGCGGTGGCTCTATTGACGAAGTAATCGACTGTGCGAGTCCATGTCTCCTCAACGATTGTGGCAATAGGGAGGCACCACATACCTTTTAGTACGCTATTGTACACCTCGGATATGTTGGTCATCATAATTATATATCTCACGTCGTTTGTGTCATAGAGCAAGTACCATTTCTCTAACTCAGGAGCATGTAGATTAATCCAATCTATGCCTCACGGCCTGTTGTACCTTCGGATGGGACTCCCTTGAATGCCTCGTAATCCTATGTTCGAGGTTTGTCCAAATGAACTCAAACTTCCGCCTCTGGTTCTACATGCACAACGCCTTGAACGTCTTCATTAGTTCCTGGATGCGGAACTGTGTGAAGAAGTTCGATACAAGATGTCTCATGCACCACTGGGTTTTCATATCGTTCCACTAGTGAGGGGGTTTCGTCCTATTCTTCATGGTGTTTAGAGCTGACAACAACCCAGCATTGAGGTTTGTGATAAGGCATACGTTAGGCCGGTCTCCCACAATCGCTCGGTTCACATTCACTAGGAATAACAACCAATTGGATGCATTCTCATTCTCTACCAAGGCAAAAGCAACTGAGAGAAGATGGCCATTCGCGTCGGCCCCCACCGCGGTGAGAATGGTGCCCTTGTATCTGTCGGGACCCGAATTTACACATTCAAAACCTTCTGTGTTTTTTGAACTAGTCCTAGATCAGTAGCTAACTCACACAGGAAACATCGATGAAATATCATCCATTTATCGATTTAACTAAAGATATCAAAATAATAAATAGTAATAATAATTGGACCATATGGTCAATGTTTACTTAATTTTCCACGCGGGGCTAAAAAAACAAATAAAATCTTGTAGCGGAACGGGAAAACTTGGAGAGACCAATCAACATGCGCACAGGCAATCGAGTGGAGAATGCATCCTAATCCGCAAAGTCTTCATGGTATTCGTTCTCAAAGAACTCTTGAACAACTTGATATTCTTCAACTGTGCAGCAAAATTTGAAGTCATGAGCACATAAAGTACTCAGCAAGTCGTAGGGAAAATGTACACAAATAGTATTCATGCTAGGCTTATCAAAGGATTAGTTGTATGGTTTTTTCTGCAGAAAGCAGTATTGACGATAAATACAATACATAAATTGAAATGCGTAATTGAAAAGAATAATAAACAAACAAACAATTTCTTTGAAACAATCAGTGAACTTCCCTTTCATTTCCCAACCAAACCAATAAGTGAAAACCACATTCACACTCCGACACATTTTATAAACAAACTCTACCACTCGTGTGAAATCCCCAGACATGTCCATAACCGAGGATGTGGCTATTCGAATAGATTAATTAACACTCTAAAGAGGTTGTACACTTTACCCATAAGATATAACCAGTGTAGCTAGCACCAAACATAACAAAACCTTTCAGATGTTTCATCTCAACAATTGACTCTCGTTGTGCATAAAGCCCCCCCGCTAACCTCACTATTTGTTCAACGCACGCCGTTGGACCTGGAGACAGTGAACCCTGCCCATAGATGTGATCTTAGTGTTGGAAATATGCCCTAGAGGCAATCATAAAGATGATTATATTTCATTATGTTTATAACATTGGATAATATGTTATCTTGTTCATAGAATAATATCAATAATATTTGTTATCAGGTATGTGACTTGATTGTGAAACTCTATATTTCTGCAATAATTATTCTTAAACGTTCCCGGGTCGAAAACATATGAGAACACATATGAATAGACTAGCATGTGTATTGGTTGATGACTATGTTTCACAGGTCATGGATATGGAGATATCAAACCAATAATATGGACACATGTTAGAGAACATGGTGTTGGAAAAGACCCACCTTGAGACACTGTTGAGATTATTACGATTCTATGTATCATTAGTTGGTCTCAAGCAATGATGATGTATAATCCTTAGACCTGAGATCAGCATGGTTTCCTACATATTTAGTAGCACTCTTAGGGGTTGCCAAACTCTACTCGTAACTGGGTAGCTATAAAGGTAGCTTTCGGGTATGCTATGAAATATGCGGAGGGATGTGACTGGTTGGATATGGGATTTGCCCCTCCTAACATAACAGGAGAGATGTCTCTGGGCCCCTCGTTGTGGTCGGATAAAGAAAGTGCATGGCCATGCCACTAGTGGTCGAAGTGTCGACCACATGAAGTTATTCGACACTTGATCGAGAAAGTATTGAACAGTCCATGGATGATACAACATCTCACCTGGAGTTCAACCAGACATCGTGAGGCAAAGGTAAAATACACGAGAAGGTCTTTCAGTTCGATCAGACACGGACTAGTCGTATGGAGATACAAACTGGTCGTAGACTGGTCGAACATGGTCACTAAGTGGTCGAAACCTGGTCGTAAGGAGTTACGAATTGGTCGAGACCAAATATGAATTGGTCGTATAAAGATACAAGCTGGTCGTTAGTGATATGGATCTGGCCGTAGATCGTATTGCATTAAGGTTTGTCCGATATATTCTATGTGTGTTTGGGAATCGTTATGTGCTGCTAGGTACCGCTAACGACTAGTGGTCGGAAAAGAATTTCTGAGTCACAACCAATTACACATGCGCCTATAGGGTCGCACACTTAAAGGACTAGGATTTGATTTGGATGGTGATCCGAATTCTTTGTAAGCCATGAGTTCCTAATGGGCCTCAAGTACGATACCCATTATGGATGCCTATAAATAGAGGGGTGGTGGCAAGAGGTGTAATGATCTTTTGAAGAACTTCCCGAAACCCTAATAGTTTATTGCGCTTCTTCTTGATCACACTACATAACACTCCTACCGGTCGGAATTCCGCCATCGGAGTATACCGCAGTGTGTGGTCGCATCAAGGCAATGATCAGATTAGTTCGGAATAGGGTTAATATGATTAGTCTGCTGATTTCCAAGGCTCCTAACCGGCTAGCTGGACCGCCGTGCTGGGTAATTGTACCACACATTATAGGTAGTATGTGTTCATGTCATAGGATAGAATGCGATTCTATACCTAACTTGTTTTTGCAGGTTTTTATGAATAGTATGACCCATGATGTATGAGATGCATGTATGTGTGTAATTTTCATGACCTACGTGTCATGTTTATTGCAGCCCAAGGCTGTCTATGTTGTATAACGACCCGTGTGTCGACTTGTGGTAGTGCTTCTTCACTCCTAGTAATTTATTACTAGTGCTATTAGGATTAATGGCTTAGTGGGAGTACTTGGAGGTTTTGGCCACTTGGAGTCATGGCGAATAGGAAGCTCGGCGATGGAGTTCACCATGTGGAAGGGTCATACTATATCACAATGCAATTTGATTGTCTGTGAATGCCTTTATATTCAAGTTCATTTATTTCTATGCATGTTATTTAATTGCTTTAAATATTTTTAACATGGTAGAAGTTAAATTCCCTCACATAATATTATGTTAAATTGACGCCCTCTCAAATTAGCTGCACCATCCAAAGTTATGTATTTTAATGGTAGGTCTTGCTAAAGCAGAGTGCCATTAATATTCCTCGACTAGATGGGTTTGTGTCGGACACTTACATACACAACATTGGTTTAACTTGACAAGGTCATCATAACGGTTATGGACTTTGGGGCATAGGGTTGGGTGCCGGAGCATAGAGATGCTGCCCAACAACAAGAGTCATATAGAGATATGATTAGCAAAGGGTTGCTTACCAAATTCACTAATCTTCTAGCAGTGATGCCAAAGCTCACTAGTAGATTTACTGATGGCGGATCTTGAATCACTAAATATCATAAGAGGGATCTGGTATTCAGTTACCACACTTGAATCTTCAAAGTTTGCTTCTGCTGCGTGAAACAGATCGTCCAACGAGAGAGAAAACAACAGGTGAAGTACACATAAATTCAAATAAAATACAAAAATAGTAAAACAAACTCAAAAAGAAATATCTCGATTTTAGATGAATTTAGGAATTTGAATGGACTGAATCGGAGCTCGGACGAAGGAGAACGGACTCTCAGAAAATTTGCCGGAAAAGAAATCTAGAGAGAAAGAGAGAGAATGATAGGAGGGTCCCACATGTAAGTGACTTGGTTTATGGTGGACTGAGTCTTTGGACTTTGGTCTCGAGCTTGCCACATACACTAACACAGGGGTTGCTCGCAAGGACGCCACATATGCAATGAAGATGAGGTGGACGATGAGCTAGCCAGCCATGGTGGCACAGAGAGAACGAGGGAGAGAGAACAGAAGACATGGCCGACGGCAAGACAGCGAGGCGAGGGCAAACGACGGCGAGACAGCTCCGATGAAACGACAAAATGGGACCCCAAGGAGACGGTGATACTCTAGGAGGCGGTGTCTTGGAACAGGCAGCGGTAGATCGTTGGCGGAGATGACAATGGCTGCGGGGAGAGCTCGGGTGACAATGGAATTGGTGATTTAATGGCTCCCAAAGGAGAACAAGGGGAGCACCGGGTTGGCATTGATGAGACGAACTCAAAGAACACCTCAGGAAAACCGAAGATCGACTAGAACGGTGGCGAGGAGAGGATGATTGAAGACAAAGGAGAAGCGTGGCGGTGATGTCTCGACAACGGAGAAGCAACGAGAGGAAAGGGAATCGGACAAGAAGTTCATGGAACATGACATGACGCGCTTGGTTAGGCTTAATACTCACCGACGAGGTAGATCGAAACAGAGATGGTGGTCAGTTTTGGAGGAGACGTAGGTGACAACGATGCAGTGGTCTTCGGGCGAAGATGGTGAGAGCACCTTGAAGAACATGGCGATGCAATTCGGTGGAGAAGACGGTGTGGCCAGAGAAGCTTCAATGGAGACGCTATCTGACGATGAATGGCTTCGCCGGTGCTCAGCTCTTTGGCTCAATTCGACGCAACAAAGACAGGAGAGACGCCGGCGACTAGGGCAAACAATAGAGGAGACTGAGGCACAAATTGTGACGCGGGTTGGGGCTCTTAAATAGGCTAGGGTTGGGAGTATCCGCGAGGGACACGGCGGCGGCGACGTATGGGACTCGAACACAGATAGTCTAGGAGGAAGACAATGGACAACGCTGATGGCTAGGGACTACCGGGCAGAAAATTTAAGCTCGAAAGGAAAATTCTGATTTAGAAGATTTCCGAATTTCAAAAATTGAGATAAAAAAACCGAGCTCAAATAAATAGCAGTTAAATTCCAAAAAATCCCAAAAAATCTCTGGAACACCAGGAACCCAAATAAAATAAATTTTAATTTAGCTGAAGTTTAAATTAATCATATTAAATCTTTTTTATTTATGAAATTTCAAGTTAAGCTGAAACTTAAACAAGAAAATTCAAATGATTATTTTTATTTTTAAAACTTCATATACAAACCTAATTTTGGGATGTTACAGTACCTCCCCGTGGGGAAAGTCCCATCCATCGTGAGCATAGGACGACAAAACTTGAAGCCCTCTAAGGGTTAGGCGAAAGAACAGAACACCTGGTCCAGCATGAAGCAGTTGGGGCTTCACTTTTAACCTTTTTTATATATGTGGTGGGATTTGCTTCGGCAATCTGGTGAAGCATTCTCGGCATAAGGTTGTACGCTTCTTTGTATGTCCCGTACATGGACTCGATAACCTTCTGCTTGACTTGCTGGACCTTGTTGTAGCTTACTGGATAACTAAAGAGATTGGTGACTTCCGACATCAGCATCTTGGGGGAGACAGACACGTCCTCCACAACTAGGTGGCTGGTGAGGCTTGCCCCATATGCGAAAGTCACATTTTGATGTGGCCGCAGCGGCTCGCTAAGCTCGCAACTGTGGTCGGTCATCGCCTTGACCCTGAAGACCAAGCCGAAGAACTTTTGTTTGGTGAGTGCTATCCTTGCCAAGGAAGCCTTCCACTAGGCACTTCACTGTGTAATGTCCTGGGTTAGACCGGTGCACGTGGTACACACGACTGATGGACAGGGCGTACCGTGCTATAGCTTGATGCACGGGCGTCTTGCTAGGGAAGTACTGCCCAACTAAGAGGGTGTCGACATCAAACCCCCACTAGGACCCTTCTTCTTATGGCAGTACGAGCAATCACACTGTGATATTATCAAGGTTGAATGCCACGTAAGGCACTTCTGAAGATACAATTCCGTCGGTTGGACCACCACCCTGGTGTGCGTCCTCCTCGCTACCATCCAAGCATGGGTCGGTGTCCTCGCTGGACTCCAATACTAGAGGCTGGTCCGGTAGATACTCGTGGTTCAATGTGGGCTAACTCGACCACCACAGTCCCACCCCCTCATTTTGCACAAAAGTATGCGCAAGTCTTCTCTCGTGGACTTTGTCAGGAATCAAATATACAAATCTGGACCCTCTATGTATAATGAACTAGTCCAGGGTCATGCTAGTACACACAGTGGCAACATCGATGAAATATCATTCCATATCGCCATACGACTAGTCTGGACTCGGTCGTATCACTATACGACTAGTCTAGACTAGACTGAATCTGGTCATATCACTATACGACCAGTCCATACCTGGTCGAACTTAATCAACAAATGTCAATAAAAGATACTCCCACTATTTGTTCTAAACTATGTTTCCCTCAAACATCACATAGTGAGTTCAAGATCCAAAAATCATTAAGTCCTAGTGAGATTTGGCATCACTGCTAGAAACCTAGTGATTTTAGGTAGACAACTTCTTGACAATTATATCACATATGACTCTTGTCTGTTGGGCAGCATCTCTATGTCCCGCGACCAACACTATGCCCCAAGGCCCAAAACCCTTTTGATAGCCTTGTCAAGTTAAACTAACACTATGCATATGGGTGTCTGACACACACCCCATCTTATTAAGATGGTTAATAGCACTCTACTATGGTAGACCTACCAATTAATGATCAAAATCGTGACCGGCACAACAATTGGAAAGATATCAAATTAACTTAATTTTTCTTGAGAGATACTATTCTACCATATTAAAACCTCTAATGAAAAACATATTCAAATAGCATGACAGGTATAAACATTCACATATAATCATATTAAACTGTGAAATAGTATGACCCTTAACATGACAATCTCCATCACCATACTTCGTGTCCTACGACCACCCTGCTTAAAGTCTCCAACCGCATTCATCTACTTAGCAATTACTCAATAGAGCTAGTAATGAATTACAGATGATAATATCAAGCATCACATGTTTGTACACAGTCCGTTATACAATAATATGTAGCTCGATGGCTATCTCACAGCCTGACACGCAGGCCATGACAAATCCATACATGTATCACATACACAATGTGTCATACTGTTCACATCAATCCCTGCAAAAATGAGTTATGCATAGAATCCAATTCTATCGGGTGACATGAACACATAATATCATATAACGTGGCTACGACCACGGTGGTCCCGCTAGCCAGTTAGCAAGCGGGGTTCGAAGGGGTAGTGCCCCTCGCTTGTTGAGGGCGACGCTCTCGGAAAAATTTTCCGGGGCATGAATCTTATTCACGTAATCGAGCATTCAAAATCATCAGATTAATCATATTAACCTTATTATGAACCAATCTGATCACTACCTTGATACAACCATGCACTGCACCATACTCCAATGGCGGAATTCCGACCGGTAGGAGTATCATGCAAGGCATTCGCAAACAAGTCGAGTAAATCATCTGGTCCTTTTAGCTCATACCTCCTCGTAAAACCCATCTACTAACGCCGAACACCGATTGATCTTATCGACCAGTGCCTAGACCGTTCCATCCACATGAACCGATCCAGATTACCAAACCCGACCAGTAATAGATCCAATCGAGTACTGTCACATATCCATTATATGTGACTGATCTAGATCAAACACTATGCAGGATGGCTCTGATACCATTGAAAGGATACAGGTAGGCTACGCTAGCTGATAATTCAAAAATTCTACCACATAAACCAGGATATCATGTAAGAAAGAGATCTTAACTAGGATGTCATGCAAGCAAGAGATCATAGATCGTTACTACCAGACGCGCAATGCAGCAGAAGAAGAGTTCGAGCAGCCTGGTCCAACGAAGAGCGCATCGATGTAGTGGTCGTAGTCGATCGTCCTCGTACAGCAACCAATTGAGTTCCTCGCCAAGGTCGTGGATCGTACTTTAGCACAACAGCAACCGCAGTAGCGCCTCCATGGTATCCACATGTCCGGGGAAGGAACACCATATGCCAGTGTGCTAGCACCAAGTCTCACAAAAAGGCTCTCTCAAGAAGATGGCGGGTAGGGTTTGGAGCAACTCACGTTAACTCTTGTCGTGTGTCTCATCTCTCTACCCTCCCCATCAGCCTCAAGTATATCCTTATATAGTTTCTGTGACGGACCCTATCTGAACACGTTTGACGAATCGTATCTGTATTGGTTTGTTCCATCCCATTAAGTGTGTGACCCGTTAGGTTCATGCGTAATCGGTTGTGACTCAGAAACTCCTTTTCGATCAAGAGTCATTAGCGGCTCCTAGCAGAACATAACGATTCCGAATACACACAAATTATATCGGACGAACCTTAATGCAATCTAATCTACGACCAGGTCCATATCACTAACGACCAGCTCGTATCTCTATACGACCAGATCATATTTGGTCTCCACCAGTTTGTAACTCCTTACGACTAGGTTTCGACCACCCCACAACCAGCTCATATCTCAATATGACCGATCATATTTTGCCTCAACCAGTTCGTAACTCATTATAACCAGGTTTCGACCACTTAGTGATCATATTTGACCAGCCTACGAACAGCTCGTATCTCGATAAGACTAGTCTATATCTGGTCAAACTAAAAAGCATACTCATGTATTCTTCCTTTGCCTCACGACATAAGGTTGAATTATAGGTGAGATGTTATGTTATCCATGGACTGCTCAATACTTTCTCAATCAAGTGTCGGATAACTTTATGTGGTCGAACTCTTTGACCACCAGTGGCATGGCCATGCACTTTTTTTACCTGACAACATCGAGGGGCCCAAAAATATCTCTCCTATTATGTTAGGAGGGACAAATCACATATCTGACCAGTCACATTTCTCTGCATATTTCATAGCACACCTAAAAGCCACATTTATAACTACCCAGTTATGGGGTAGCGTTTAGCAAACCCAAAGTGTATTCTTACGCATGTAGCAAACCATACTGATCTCAGGTCTAAGGATTTTACATCATCATTGCTTGAGACCAATAGATGACACATGAAATCATAACAATCTCAGTATTGTCTCAAGGTGGGTCAATCCAACACCATGTTCTCTAACATGTGCTCACATTATTGATTCGATATCCCTATATCCATGACTAGTGAAACATAGTCATCAATCAATACATGTGCTGGTCGATAGGATCACTAGTGTTCCAACCAGTGACATCCGACCAGGTGTACATTTCGAACAACATTATCATAAGTTAAAAGAGCTTTACCGACAAGTCACATACTCGTTGATCTTTATAACTGATGATTCATTCAAGGAACAGAATAACATTTATTCAATAACACATAAACATAGACATGATACAATCATATCTATGATTACCTCTAGGGTATATCACCAACAGTCTCCCACTTGCACTAGAGTCAATCATATAGGCATCGAATACCCATAGCTCTTGTGTGCACCTCATGTTTAGGTTGCGGGAGAGACTTTGTCAACGGATCAAATTCGTGTGCACTTTACATATCTTATACAAACCCTAGTCTAAGACTTAGACCACATTGGAGACTTTGACCACACGTCTAAGACTTCGACCACACTGGTCTAAGACTTCAACCACCCTGATTGCGATCTGAAATCATCCTTATCGGTTTGGAAGCTACATCGGTGTAACCATTTACGACTAGCTCTTCCTCACCACCATACACAAGGAATGCATCGTTAGTCCTTCTCAAGTACTTAAGGATATTTTTGACTGCTATCCAGTGACCTTCACCTGGATACAACTGGTATCTGCTCATAACACTTAGAGCATACGACACATCTGGTCATGTACGTAGCATAGCATACATGATAGATCCAATAGCGGAAGCATATGGAATTCTACACATCTCGTCTCGCTCATCAGTGGTCGTAGAACACTGGCTCTTGCTAAGTTAATGTCATGCGCCATGGGCACCAGTCTACGACCAGCTCGTATCTCCATACGACTGGTCTAGACTTGGTCGTATCACCATACGAGCCATGGGCACCAGTCTGGATCTGGTTGTATCACTATACGACTAGTCTGGATCTGGTCGTATCACCATACAACTATGTACATATCCTGGATTAATCCAATTAGCCTTTTAGATCTATCTCTATAGATCCTTATACAAAGAATATATATTGCATCTCCTAAATCTTTCATTGAGAAACTATTTCTTAATGAAGTTTTAACATATTCAAGCATTAAAAATCATTTTCGACAAGTAGTATGTCATCCACATACAAGAACAGAAACACAAGCTTGCTCCCACAAACCTTCTTGTAAACACAAGATTCTTCTTCGTTCTTGATGAATTCAAACCCTTTGAACACTTCATCAAAACGAATGTTCCAACTCCGAGATCTCAGCCTAGGTCCACCACCACTTCCGCATAAGTTTTAGGCCCATCATTATTCAATAATAAAACATCATGCCCATACCTTATAGGCAATTGATGTGGCCTTTTTCATCTGTGTGGGGCTGATGCCTCATCTACAGGTTCAACAACAACATGTTTATCCTGTAGAGGTTTAGTAGGAGTTAAAATATTTTTAAATGCTTCCTGAATTTCTTCGAGTTGCACCTTGCTCCCACTGATTACTTTGGAAAGAAACTCTTTCTCCAAGAAGACATCATTACGGGCAACAAACACTTTGTTATCAACCCGATTATAAAGATAATATCTTTTAGTTTCCTTAGGATACCCCACAAAGAAGCACTTATCGAACTTGGGTGTGAGTTTATCAGACGCCAAATGTTTGACATATACCTCACAACCCCATACACTGAGAAAAGACAATCCAGAACTCTTCCCGGTCCATATCTCACATGGTGTCTTCTCTACAGTCTTCGATGGAACTCTATTTAAAGTGAAAGCCACTATTTCTAGAGCGTATCCCCGTAATTACAATGGAAGATCATATTGGCTCATCAGTGACCGAACCATGTCCAACAATATTCGGTTTTGTCGTTCATACACCCCACTGGTTCATAGATCAAGTTGAAGGACCGAAATGGCAACAGAGGGGGGGTGAATGGTGCCTTAAAAATTAATACTCCCCTTTACTGTATTTAAAACTAGCCTACAAAGATCTCTGAAGATCTAAAGAAAGTAAATGAAGCAAGATCAAACAATCAAAAACAAGTTTCAGTCGTTCTTCCGAAATCGGAAGTTAAGGCGTTAGAGTGCGGAAGTTCCGCTTATGTAGTTCCATGGTGTATAGCGGAAGTTCCGCTATGATACTCCATTGCACAAAATCGGAAGCTCGATTATCCCGATCAAGAACGAGCTCTCGAGTTTTGCCCAAAAATCAAACTACTTAATCTTGAATGCTCTTCTCGGGTCAAGTTTTACAGGACATCATCCTAAACACCATCTTGACCTTATGGAGAAGAATCGCAACCAAAGATTCAACAAATAAGCCAAAATCGGATTTACGGAAGAAGGGCAAGAAAGACCAAAAACAATAATAAGCGAGATTCTCGATTCTTAGAGCATGAAACTTTGAGGAAGTAATAGCAATACCAAAGCGATTCTAGATATGAAGTTTCATGCTATTTCATAAAACGAAACAAAATATATGCCAAAACCCTAGATATTCAACATGAGCAGAGAGGGAATAAAGAGAGGCATAAACATGTAATCAAAGACTCGAGTTTCATTGATAGACATCAAGCGTTTACAAGTGGAAACACAGAGGAAAGATTACAAGGGATTTCGATTCATTCTCTCAAAACCAACAAGCTCTCAAAAGGCAACACACACCTTTTTAGAGCTAACCCTAATTTTCTATCAAAGGTCTAACCCTAACTCGGGGTTCTCCCTATTTATAGCCTTGGCTAATGGGCCTCCAACCCATTAAGCCCGCTACACCCGAACGGAACCGCCTCCACTTTTGCCGCTTGCGAAAAGACCCTTCGCCCCTTGCGCACCTTTCCGAAGCCTCCGTACACCTTGTTGTGCACGACTACGCAACCGCTTCAAGATTCACGCCGTCTTGACACATCCCGACCGTTCGACCTCAACGCCTCCGGCGCCTAGTCAGGTCCACGTGTCTCGCCACGACTCCATCTTGATGCCCTGCGATCAACACGCACAAAAACACATCACATAGCATTGCACAATAACATAGCATCAATATTTGTATAAGACTCAAACTCATACAAAATCAAAATCACAATTTAACCTTCTACGCACGATTCTCGACACAATCGGAAGTTCGCAAGACCACGCGAAGTTCCGATTTCGGAACATCCGCACTTGTCGAATTATCGGAAGTTCCGTGCTTACCGCTGCGGAACTTCGATCTTGAACATCCATACGTCCAAAAATTCTATTCGATTTTCGTCTCAGAGGAATCTCAATACCAGTATTATCGGACACTCCGCTACCCCATGTGCGGAAGTGTAATACCCCGAATTTCGATTTGAGAATTTTCATTTGGATGAGAGAATTATTTCAAAAATTCAGAGATTTGGGAACTTTTGGACCACAGGCCCACCAGAGCTAGTTCTTACTGGCGAGCCAGTTGACCGGTCAGGAGTGGGCCAAGAGAGGGGGGAGGCCGCACCAGGCCTTGGCCCATGCGCCCCCATCTCCCCTAAACCCTAGGGTGGCCGGCCCCATCTCCCCCTCTCCCTCTTTCTCCCCCTTGGCCGCCACCCCTCCTGCCTCCCTACCTGGCGCCCCCACTGCCCCTTGGTGCCGCCTCCTCCCCTCGGTGCTGGTCTCCGGTGATTGCCGTCGTCGTCTACCCAAGCGCCGTGCAATTCCTCCCCAACCGGCCTCTCCTCCTCCCCTCGGTTTGGATGGCCGAATAGAGAGAAAGGGAGAGGGAGAAAGGGGAATTTTTGGTGGGAGCTTGATCTTCATCCCTCAGCGATTCTTCAAGGGTAACGAGATGTTTTCCCTGCTGTTTGATGTTGATTAGTTGCGAAACCGATTAGTTTGAGTGGATTGATTTGGTGCTGTAGATATTCAGTTTCTGTCCAGTTTGTTGCGCGTCCGTTATCAACCTGTTAGAGGCCGATTTGGAGATTCTCCCCTTCTAGAGAATTGTTCCTGGTTGCGTTATCTTTCTTTTGGCACCAAGATGAGCAAAATCCGACCAGTAGTTTAGGAGATATGATTTTTTTGAATACGATCTGTCCAATCTGTCTGAAATCTGTGGTCAGTAGTTTTGTCCCTCGTTTTTGTTCAAAATAGAGGCCGAATCAGAAGACTCCCCCAACTAAGTTATTGTAGATCTTGAAATTATCTTTCCAAGTTGATAAAGATCATTCCATTTGGATCAGTAGGCTAAAAGTTACACTATTTTCTTTACTGCTGATCTGTTTTCTGGACTGACGTAGATGGGTTAGGTTTAGCAGTTAATTAGCCCTCTGTTTTGGCCGAATCAGAAGATTCCGCCAACTAAGGTTTTGTAGCCTGATCAGTTAAGAATCAGTGAGCACTGGTTTCAGGTCGTTTAGAGTTACAGATAATTAATGGCGAATTTTCTTGTGCAACTGCCTGTAGAATGATAATCTGGACTTTTAGTGTAGATGTCAAATTGAACCCTTGGGAGGAGTGGGTTGATTAGAGAGCATCGTAGTACACCTGTAGCTGTGCCATATTCGATTATCCGTAATACGTGGTAATACTTGTGTAGGCGGTGAGACGGTGGGTGGAAGGACACCTGCGTTGTTTCACAACACGTCACCACACGGAAGGCAAGTACAAATGTTTAATTTGTGTGAATTCATTGATTACATGTTAACTTGGTAAATTATGAATATTCCTGTGATTTGAGTATGATGTGGTAGAGTTCAATACCTTATTCGATGATACATTGAGCGGAATGCCAAGTTATGTTTTTCATTCCATGCATACATAATTCAGTTGCTGTCCACGGGAGTGGAAACTTGTTTAAGTCCCATTAATTCCAATATGGGCATGTAAGACCTACCATTCCAATGTAGGCGATTTGGACATTCCGTATGAAACGTTCTTCATACGGACTTGGATCCCGCTCTTTGTTAAGAGCGGGCTTAAATGAACACCGACGGGTGTGTCACTAGTTATCTGAGTATAAACATGTGGAAAGTCCATTCTCCTTCAATGCATTCATTCATTCATACCATGCTTTCTTAGATTCATGAAGAAAATGATGTACTTGGTGGATTGTTTCCATTCAGTGTCCTATGTGAATGTATATGTTGTGCTTGCTGAGTTTCGACTCACTCTTGCTTTTATTTATTTTTAGGTGAATCCCAGTGAAACGGTTGCTAGCGGGAGGGTGTAGTCCAGCACGTTCCTTGCACATGAATAAAATAATCATTCGTTAAAGTTCTATTTACATCTCTTCAGTTTTATTTATAATGTAATGGACTGTAATAATTGTCACTTGGAGGTTCATCATTATTGCTTTGGTTAATTCTCGTTTAAATTTATAGATGAACTGTGATTAAGCCATAGATTGTTATCATGATTAATCGTTTCTTTAACATTGAATGCGATGTTAATCTTATGAATTGAATAGTAAGTTGTC
Source organism: Hsuehochloa calcarea (assembly GCA_036346395.1). NCBI lineage: Eukaryota > Viridiplantae > Streptophyta > Magnoliopsida > Poales > Poaceae > Hsuehochloa > Hsuehochloa calcarea. Next base: position 13,185,344 of record CM070596.1, on the reverse strand, counting down.
TTGTTAGGTGACATCTTGTCTTCCGAATAGACAGGGTGTTACAGTTGGTATCAGAGCGGGCTTTAGGTCCGTGGTTCATTCAAACATATTAAATTGACACACTGTGCACATTAGGAGGGGTTGGGTAAACTGTTGCTTCCGCGTTCCAATTGTTGTGACTCGATTAATGAGTCGTTGTTGCGTTGTTTTGTGCTATGAGGTGTTAAACTATGATATGATGTGTTATCCTATATATATATATGGATTAATTATATGATTGTCATGAGATGATCCTACATATTCATAATTGATTGTTTTAGCTATGCGAATCGGTAGCGGACGTTGAGCAGTTGAGTTCGGGGTTGTTGTCCTGGGTTTTACCAGGCTACACCACTGTTCGTGTTGTAATAGTAAAGAAGTTCTTACCCCTGTTTCATAGTTCTGTGTTGAGCCTGAGCTCATTGACGAAGTTTTTGTCCTTCTCAAGTTTGTATCTGGTTTTCTGGTTGTAGTTTCTGATAGGTCATGAATTTCTTTTGAATGGAGGGTTATAACGCAGTGGGCAATCTCTAGTAGATTTCTGATCGTTCTTTGAAACAATTATTGTTCTTTCAACTATTGTGACATTTCTGCTCCACGTGAGCGTAGTTAATTTGCAAGATTTACCTTTTCACGGAAGTTCTGTTTTACCCCTGTTGGAAAATTCAACCCGTGTGTTCACTTGAGGTTTCGGGCATTGGCAGATTTCTTTTGCAAGTTCTTTATCAAGTGCACAATGATCTTGCATATTTCTTATTTTGACAAATTCTTGTCCGGTGGTAGCTGATGAATTTCTCTTAGATTCATGATTCATGGTAGTGATGAGATCCAATAGGTTTTTAATGGTTCTCTGAAAATATTATTATTTTTCAGATGTTGAATTTCTTTTATTTTAAATGATCTTCGACAGTTGGCAATATTGATATTTCTATGTTTGTTCCTTCCTTCTCATTGGAAAATAGCGACTCGTTTACTCGTTTGATAGTTGTATAATGAGCGTTTTCTGTTGCAAGTTCATTAACACGAGGAAGCATTGGCTCCATGTATTTCTTTTGGATCATTCCGCGTCTTGAAGTTTAACGCATCTCCTTTCTGAGGATTAGTGTTAAAACCCTTTTGGGGTGCCTTGTGGTGATTAAGTTGGAGATGGTAATCAAACAAACTGGTTGGCTACGGGTTCCTATTGGTCCCTAGATGTTTTTCAAAACAATTCTTGTCTTTCTGATTGCTGAGCTTTCTTTGCTACTTGTACACGATATTATTGACAAGATCATTCTTTTTGTAAGAGTCCTATCTCTCTTGTTGTTTAAGGGGACCTAGTTAACCGTTTGGTATTTTGATAATGGGAATTATCTTCTACTATGTTTATTGAAGAAATTTCGACTCAGTTCAATTCTTTTGGAGTAGTTGGAGTGTTGGAGTTTATAACCTCCCTTTGAAAAGGAAAAGTGTCGAGACCCCTTTCTAATATTTTGTGGTGTTGTGTGAGAGGGTTGTCTCAGCTTTGTGGCATTCGTACTAGGTTCCTTTTCGAGAACAAGTTGTTATTACAATTCCATTTGATGCTAAAAATTTCTATAACCCGATTTGTCATGTTTCCATTAGAAGGTTTATTGATATGATCAGTAATGTGAGAATAAGGTTGATTCTTTTATAGAGAAAGAAGTTTTAACCACCTTTCTTGATGTTTCCAAAACCGTTTCATTTCGAGTTTTGTGTTCATGACCTACTGGAGGTCCAAGTTTATTATGATAAACGAAGTTTGCCGCGTAAAACGATTTGTTGCAAAGTTATAATGGTTCTTCAGTGATGCGAGCGTTTTGATCTTGAATGCTCGTTGTTCTTATCTGTAAAGATCCGACATTCTCTTCTTGCTAGGCTTATGTTTTCAATTGTGGACTCCACCTATGTTCAATGAGTTCATTGCCTAATTGGTTTTCCCCTTGGTTCTGTGTTCATTACGAGTGGTAAGTGATTTTCCAGTTAGTGAAAAGCGTTTTTCACGTGCCTCTTCTTTTGAGATGCATTCAACCCATTCTTTTCGCGTTGGTCTTTCGAAATGTTTTCTAAATATGGTTGTGAGCTTGATGTTATTACTTGTATTAAATTGATCGCCTTTGGTGACATCGTTCAAATAAGAATATTTCAAGTTTAGCTTTCACGGTACCTTGGAGCTCGTGAATCAACTGGTAACCGAGATTATTTTGGGTAACTTGAGGAATTGGATTAACCTATTGTTCTTTAAAGATTTCGTGTGATTTAGTCCGAAAGGTTCCTTGGTTTGAGTTCGCAAAGTGAGGTTGCAATAAAAGAAAATTTTCGTTGATCTCTTCGAGACGAAGTTAATCCGTTTGCTTTCCGTGAAATCCTGTAAATGGAAATGTTTCGAGTTTTGTGGCTGAGAACATTTGGATCTCGTGTTTTCCAAGTAGATGAACTGTTTCGAGCCAGTTGGCATGTTGAAGGATCTTATCGATTCTTAATTAAAACTTGTGGTTATTTGAAGCGTCCCTAAATTTGTTGCTCTTTCCGCTCAAGAGATGGCGAATTTCAAACGTAATATCTTTCTTTCGTGTCGGCTGTCATTTGCTATTCTCTTTTGAGGGATGTGTGCCTCCAATTATGAACTCAGCTTTCGTTTTCCAAGATCACCTTTATCAGAATATTTCTTTTGGTTTCCTGCTCGCCGTGATGAGCAACGTCTTTCTGTGTGAATAAACTTATCTTTGTTCGCCTCTTCCATTTGAGAAAGAATCACAGTTTTGGGTTGCAAAGTGTTTGCAAAGGATAAGTTTGGCAACTGTTTGGTGGTGGATGAGTAATCGTAGCGATGATATTTTGCTACCAAGTTATCGGAGGAGTAGTAGAATGTGAAATAGTTTTGATCTGTATCCCTTGGAGGGAAATTGATTCACCTGAAATGTTTGACTTCGAAGTAAGTCTAAATAGTGTTACGGCTGAATAACACCCGGTATAGTGAAATTCTAGAACTTCAATTCAGGATTGAAAAGTTAGTGATTATCGGAGGTATGGAAACCTTCATTGAATTTTTTAAAGTAACGCAATTGGATAGCATTGCGAGATGGTGTGGGTGATTTATGATGATGTCATTGATGGAGTATGTTAGAATGGTGGTACTATTGGAGATTTAATTCGATGATTTCACTATCAGTTATAAGAACAATCTGTTGTAGAGGTTTTGGAAGTTAAATTTGGGCTTGCATTGTTATGTTAGACCTTTGGTCATCCAATGATTATGTGTAGAGAAAGAGGAATAATTGAGTTTCCTGATCAGTAGAATAATAATTGATAGAACCCTTTTGATGTAGTACATGTTTGTGCGAGTTAAGGATTCTGAGTTGTTGTTCTTGGAAATTGGAGGTAATGTGTTGGTTTGGAGCCTATTCTGTGGTGCCTTGAACGCCTTCTATTAAATCGATTTTGGTTAGTAGAATGAATTGTCTAGAGTATTCGGTGGATTCAATGTAGCCTCTCCACAATGGTGTGGATGATGTCCTTCAGTTTGATCATAATTTGATAAGGTTCAATTAAGAGGTTTAATCTCTTGTGGTATACGATGAATTCAAATTAGAGAAATTTTATTCCTAGAGGAGAGAAGCTGTGGAAAGGAATGTTCATCAGATAATGAGGTGTTGTCTTGATTCTCGTTTGAGTTTTGTGTCGTTGACTTGTATCTTCCGCAATTTTGAGTTGGCGCCTTTGGCGTGTTGATTCTTTCAAATCGGACAAACCGCAAGTATTTGGTTTGAGCGTTCGAGTGATTTCTCCTTTGGTTGTCGTGGTGTTCCTTTGTAAACTGCTTATTTGGAGAACGGATTTGTTTTCGAGATGATTGTCAAATTTGGAAATCTAACCTTTTGGTGGCGAGTTAGCATTGAGTGGACGCGATGAGGACTCTCTATTTTCAATTGGATTCTCTTTGTTTTCGAAAGTAGCAGAAATTAGAAAGTTGGTATTTCGTTTTGACCGTCTCGGGTACGCGCCAAGCATAGCGTCGGGTGTGTTCAGTCTTTGAGTGGGCATTGAACTATTCAAGATTCGAGTTATAGTTTAAGGCGTTGACCATCGAGTATGGTCTTACCTTGATCCTCTTCGATGAGGGTACCTAGAAAGTTCAAAGTTGAGTGTTAGGTCGGCGTCGTTTTGGGTCTTTGGGTTGTGGTTTCTCTAGTCAGAAGAGAGGCCGCTTGAGAGCTAGAATCCCTCGTGTGCGGCAATATCAGATCTGTTCCTTTCTAGTGCGTGTTTACCTCGATACTGCAGTCAAGCTTTGTTCGAGTGGATCGTTGTGTAGATTCGAGGTCGAATCTGTAAGGGGGATGAATGTAATACCGAATTTCGATTTGAGAATTTTCATTTGGATGAGAGAATTATTTCAAAATTCAGAGATTTGAGGAACTTTTGGACCACAGGCTGACCAGAGCTAGTTCTTACTGCGAGCCAGTTGACCGGTCGATGAGTGGGCCAAGAGAGGGGAGGCCGCACTGAGGCCTTGGCCCATGCGCCCCATCTCCCTAAACCCTAGGGTGGCGGCCCCATCTCCCCTCTCCTCTTTCTCCCCTTGGCGCCACCCTCCCGCCTCCCTACAGGCGCCCCCCGCCCCTTGGTGCCGCCTCCTCCCCTCGGTGCTGGTCTCCGGTGATTGCCGTCGTCGTCTACCCAAGCGCCGTGCAATTCCTCCCCAACCGGCCTCTCCTCCTCCCCTCGGTTTGGATGGCCGAATAGAGAGAAAGGGAGAGGGAGAAAGGGGAATTTTTGGTGGGAGCTTGATCTTCATCCCTCAGCGATTCTTCAAGGGTAACGAGATGTTTTCCCTGCTGTTTGATGTTGATTAGTTGCGAAACCGATTAGTTTGAGTGGATTGATTTGGTGATGTAGATATTCAGTTTCTGTCCAGTTTGTTGCGCGTCCGTTATCAACCTGTTAGAGGCCGATTTGGAGATTCTCCCCTTCTAGAGAATTGTTCCTGGTTTCGTTATCTTTCTTTTGGCACCAAGATGAGCAAAATCCGACCAGTAGTTTAGGAGATATGATTTTTTGAATACGATCTGTCCAATCTGTCTGAAATCTGTGGTCAGTAGTTTTGTCCCTCGTTTTTGTTCAAAATAGAGGCCGAATCAGAAGACTCCCCCAACTAAGTTATTGTAGATCTTGAAATTATCTTTCCAAGTTGATAAAGATCATTCCATTTGGATCAGTAGGCTAAAAGTTACACTATTTTCTTTACTGCTGATCTGTTTTCTGGACTGACGTAGATGGGTTAGGTTTAGCAGTTAATTAGCCCTCTGTTTTGGCCGAATCAGAAGATTCCGCCAACTAAGGTTTTGTAGCCTGATCAGTTAAGAATCAGTGAGCACTGGTTTCAGGTCGTTTAGAGTTACAGATAATTAATGGCGAATTTTCTTGTGCAACTGCCTGTAGAATGATAATCTGGACTTTTAGTGTAGATGTCAAATTGAACCCTTGGGAGGAGTGGGTTGATTAGAGAGCATCGTAGTACACTGTAGCTGTGCCATATTCGATTATCCGTGTCGTGGTAATACTTGTGTAGGCGGTGAGGCGGTGGGTGGAAGGACACTGCGTTGTTTCACAACACGTCACCACACGGAAGGCAAGTACAAATGTTTAATTTGTGTGAATTCATTGATTACATGTTAACTTGGTAAATTATGAATATTCCTGTGATTTGAGTATGATGTGGTAGAGTTCAATACCTTATTCGATGATACATTGAGCGGAATGCCAAGTTATGTTTTTCATTCCATGCATACATAATTGATTCTTGTCACGGGAGTGAAACTTGTTTAAGTCCCATTAATTCCAATATGGGCATGTAAGACCTACCATTCCAATGTAGGCGATTTGGACATTCCGTATGAAACGTTCTTCATACGGACTTGGATCCCCGCTCTTTGTTAAGAGCGGGCTTAAGTGAACACCGACGGGTGTGTCACTAGTTATACCGGTATAAACATGTGGAAAGTCCATTCTCCTTCAATGCATTCATTCATTCATACCATGCTTTCTTAGATTCATGAAGAAAATGATGTACTTGGTGGATTGTTTCCATTCAGTGTCCTATGTGAATGTATATGTTGTGCTTGCTGAGTTTCGACTCACTCTTGCTTTTATTTATTTTTAGGTGAATCCCAGTGAAACGGTTGCTAGCGGGAGGGTGTAGTCCAGCACGTTCCTTGCACATGAATAAAATAATCATTCGTTAAAGTTCTATTTACATCTCTTCAGTTTTATTTATAATGTAATGGACTGTAATAATTGTCACTTGGAGGTTCATCATTATTGCTTTGGTTAATTCTCGTTTAAATTTATAGATGAACTGTGATTAAGCCATAGATTGTTATCATGATTAATCGTTTCTTTAACATTGAATGCGATGTTAATCTTATGAATTGAATAGTAAGTTGTCTTGTTAGGTGACATCTTGTCTTCCGAATAGACAGGGTGTTATAGGAAGTTCCGATTCTCTTCAGACGAAACCAAAACCCAGGTAAATCGGAAGTTCCTTTTTCCAACACCGGTAGTTCCGATTAATCGGAACTTCCGCTCCATACAATGGTAGTTCCGATTTCCGACTCGGCCGAAGCAATCCAAACTGAAAACCTCAACTCTCAATCTAATCAACACACTTGTCAAATACTCATCACTCAGAGTGGAGGACCTCTCACATGGTCTCTCAATCTCCCCCTTGATGAGTATATTGACAATTACCGAAAAAGCATAAGATGAGTTTGAGATTACAGTCAACCAAGGTCTAAACAAGAGTAATTAAGCACAAGACCAAGTTGACACAAAGAAAAAGACTTGAGATGAGATGAAAGAGCAATTTTCGCACAAAACTCAAGGCTTTTCTTCAGAAGGCTTTTTCTCACAATCATTCTCCCCCTTTGGCAATAAAATCATCAATATGTAGAAAAATGAGGAAAAGACTATATGATGTTCATTTTAAGCATTAGGAGCCATGTAGATTATCCAAAATGACTATTAGAGTATTACACCAAGCCATAACACAGAAGAATGCTATCAAGATCATGACAATCGATGTATAGAAGAGCTAAGACAGAAAGTCCATAATCTGATTAATGATCGATTCTTTAGCAGTCAAATAAGTCAAGATTGAAGTCTAGCTAAAGATATCCAAAGATGATGCAAGCCATGTCAAATAATCTAAGTTGAACCAAGAAGACTCATACTGAACAGTTTAGAGTGCTACCAGTTGAAGAAGGACTCATTTTATCCAGGACTTGGTCTCTTTTAGAGATAAGCAATTTTAGCACATTTTTCTTTTTTTCGAAGACTTTTTATGGTTTTATCTCAGTAAAGCAAGCTCTGGACTAGGTGCCATCCACAACTGCCTCCTAAGCTTCAACCATTTTTTAAAACCATGTGCTAGATCTCAAGCCTTATCGACCACTCCAAGCAATGAGACTTAAGGAGGTGATCTTAGGTCATCCAAGGCTCCCCGAGTTCATGCCTAGTGCAATGGCAAGCCGTCTCATGAGAAAGATTTGGTGAGATCGGTTTTTCGCACAAAAGAGATCATTTTTGCGTTTGAAGTTTTTAGACCGTTGATTAGAGATAAGTCATGTTTCTTAACAAAGCGACATAGCTTACTCAAAAGTTCAAAAGAGATTCGGGACTCAACTCGACCTACTTGACATGGCGAATATCATAAAAGGATAGTTTCAACGGACTAGTCTCAAGAGCTATCATGACAAGATTTTAATTCAAGTTTAGCATTTTAAACACCTTAGCATGGCAAAGACTAAACTACACATAAAAAGTCATGATAGATCTAGCGGTTTAGCATAAATCATGGCAAGATGTAAAGCAGTGAAAACATATCATAAGGGATAATAAACAAGGCTCCATTTGATTATCATGCAATGCTTGATGAAAAGTACAAAATCGATTCCCTTCGAATGAGATGCATCTTTTAATTCAGTTGAGTTATGACACAATTAAGAATATGGAATAACCAAGAAAAACTCCCCAACCAAAGGAACAAAAGCGAGAATCGATAAGTAAACCGAGAAAAGCGGTCCTTTAAAGCATAGAAAAGATATAGAAAACTATCGCTCGACAGGACTCTTATCTACCCCATATGATTCTAGGACTATTAGGTGATCTACACAGACACTAAGGAGCAAACACATCGCCCCTGTCTACCCAAGGGTGGCCCGACCCTGCTAGAACCTATAAGAAGTGAGTAAGCTCTACTTAGAGAGGAAGAGGCGACTAATAAGCGACATCCTAGAAGCACAAGACAAGAAGTAGCGATCAAAGCAATGTGGCAAGAGAAACACTCTAACCTATCTTTGGAAGGACTTGACCGAAATATTAAAAGAAATGAAACGAGAAAGAGTAAGCGTATAATATAATATAATATAATATAATATAATACAGTAGTAGCACAACGCTCCCCCTCACAAAGATCGTAAGGACAAACCACTAAGCTCTCCCAGGTGAAAATCGAGCATCCGGAGGCTTAGTGAAGATATCGACCAACCGGTGCTCACTCTCCTGGCTGGAGCACAATGTCACCCTTCTCTACATGGTCTCTAAGAAAGTGATATCGATATCAATATGCTTGGTCGAGAATGTTGCCTTTGGGTTCTTGGCAATGCAAATCGCAGGCGTGTTATCACAATAGAGTGGAGCAGATCGATAGATAGCCCGAAATCTGCAGGTCGAGACCATCAAAGCACTTGACTACTGACAATCGGTGCGACAGCGTACTCGGCCTCTGCGGTGGATGCGCAACACCGGATTGCTTCCTCGGCGACCGGAGGCGAGAGAAGTGCCAATGAATTGGCAAGTGCGGAAGTGCTCTTCCTATCTATCCTTGACCGACAAAGTCGCATCGGAGAAGGCTCTAAGAGATAGACAAGAAGAGGAAGAGTACGGATGCCATAGTCAATGGTAGCTCGAAGGTACCGAAGATGCGCTTCACCGCCGACGGTGAGATACGCGTGGAGAAGCACGAACCGAGCACAAAGACACGAGAAAAGTGTATGTCCGGTCTCGAGGCCGTGAGGTACAAGAGAGAGCCAATCATGCTCTGAAATCCTTTTGGTCAGCAGGTTCGCCGTCTTCATACGGATCGAGGCGTTGTAGATGCCATTGGAGTTGATCTTGGCTTTCCATCATTCATGTCGAAGCGCAGGGAGGTCTCGAGTGTATTTGCCTTGATGAAGAAAGGTACCCTCCGAGTCTGTTTGATTTGGAAGCCAAGGAAGAAGCTCAACTCGCCCATCATGCTCATTTCAAACTCCGAGCTCATGACATCGAAAGCGAGAAGCGAGCATGCGAGGAGCCGCCAAAGATAATGTCATCCACGTAGATCCGACGAGCGTAAGATCGGTGCCAAGGCGGCGGATGAACAAGGTTTTGTCAATTTTACCCATCTCAAAACCATGGCTCGTGAGATAGGACTTAAGTCTTTCATACCAAGCTCGGGAGCTGCTTGAGTCCATACAAAGCTTTGGAAAGCTTTGTAGACATGGTTAGGGTATTTGGGGTTCTCGAAACTGGGAGGTCAGTCGACATAGACTTCTTCCTCAATAAGGCCATTGAGGAAGGCACTCTTGACATCCATCGATAAAGCTTGAAACCCTTAGAAGCGCAAAGGCAAGCGAGATTCTAATGGCTTCAAGTCTAGCTCTGAGGGCAAAGGTCTCTTGAAATCTAGACCCTCAACTTGAGAGTAACCCCTGAGCTACCGGCCTAGCCTTGTTTGAATGACTAACCCATCTTCACTTTGCTTGTTCTTGAACACCCACTTGGTCCCAATGATATTGTGACCTTGAGGGGCTCAACAAGAGACAGACCTTGTTTCTTTCAAAGTTTTCCAACTCCTCATGCATAGCGTTTGTCCAAGACTCGTCCGGATAGAGCATGACAAGCGTCTTTGGGCTCAAATGAGGCGACGAAGGCGAATGGAGCAGAAGAGAGACAAACCGGCCTTAGAGCGTGTGACACGCTCAAAGAGGTCTCCAATGATCGCTCTGAAGGATGGTCCTTTTGAATGTGTCTTGGAGGTCGAGGTGAGATGAAGAAGTGGCCTCTACCTCATTAGCGAGACGAGATAGGGACAGAGCCACTAGCTTGAAGAAGCGAAGGTAAGGTGATCTCCTCGAGGTGCGGTGGAAGAAGGCACCTCAAGAGGAGGAGGAAGAAGCTGGATCGGTATACAACCATCATCTCCGTCTTCCTCTTCGTCCACAAAGATGGACTCGATCGCTCTAAAGAACACGAGATATCGGGCCTAGTCCCCGGTGGCCTCATCGAAGGTCACCTCCTGAGTCTCTAACAACTTACTAGACTCGCGATTCCGGACTCTATAGGCACGAGAAGAAGTCGAGTAACCCGGAAAGATCCCATCACAAGATCGTGACTCGAACTTATCTAGGTTCCCGGACTTGAGAATAAAACACTTGCAACCAAACACACGAAAATGCGAGGCTGGTTTTCGCCCATATCTCAACTCATAAGAAGTGCGATGCAAGAGTGCAGAAGAAAAACTCTGTTAGAAACATGACAAGCGTAGCAATTGCCTCACCCAAAACTTCCTAGGTGTAGAGTACTCATCAAGCATCGTCACTGGCCATCTCGACCAAGGTGCAGTTCTTCCTCTCCACAACGCCATTTTGTTGAGGGCGTATGGAGCGAGGCGGTGCTCTACACTGTCTCACCACAAAAACTCTCAAAGTAGGAATTCTTGAACTCGGTGCTATTATCGGTCTGAATTGCTCGTAATGCACGGGAGCTCAAGAAAGCCTACTAAAAGACCACGAAAAGAGTAAGCGTCTCATCCTTGAGGCTAAGAAAAACACCCAAGAATACCTCGAGAAGTCATCGACCACGACAAGTACGTACCACTTCCCTCCTCTTGATCGCACTCTAGTTTGGTCCTCTGTGTCCATATGGGCGATTGACACAGTGCATCTGTCATAGTCTTCATGAATGGAGGATGTGAAGCGGCAACCATTTTACCGTGCGGCAAGGAGCACAAACAAGATCCTTGACCATTTTGAGTTTCGCAAACCACGAATGAGATCGTGGCGCTAACTCGGGTCGGATGATCAAATCCTATATGACCAAGTCTCCTATGCGAGAAAGTCAAATCACGGGATTGAAGCAATTAAACATCGGAGAGGATCACGGAAGATCGGAAAAATCAGCACGAAAGATCCTCCCATAACGAGAAATCCATAAACTAGACTACAGAAGAGTCAAGAATTTTGCAATTGTTTTTCTTAAAGCTCACCTCGAAACCGTCATCGGTGGTGAGAGGCGAAAGCGATTTATCTGCAGCTTACTTACTAAGGCAACATCTTTTAAAATAAAAGAATCATTAATGCTCACGATACCTTTAGCGATGGCGCCCAAATGAAGCATCTCAGAAGGTGATCGTCTCATCACACAGGAGCGCGGGCTAGGGAAGAAAACCAACGAGACTCACCGGTCATATAGCGTGAACAACCGAGTCTACAATCCGGACCTTTCCTTCGGCCGGCGACCACGAGTCAAGCAGAGTAAAGTCTCGATCTTTGGGGTGAATCAAAGTGATTTTGGCACCCAATCTTGAGTAACACGGCGAGCAGATGAAGTAGTCAAGCAAGACCGACCTCTATCTACCCTCGCTCTCTGTCACTCAACAAGTCAAAGATCTCACTGTTCTTTGGATCCATTGCTATGAAAGAAGCGAGTGAAGTGCGATAACATCTTGATCTCGCCATGGTAGCTATCTCGAAAGGAAAAGCGAGATCTACCCTCGGGACGGCGGAGATTACGACCAAAGGGAGCATGAGGACGAAACTCGAAAACTTCGGAAAAACCAAGTCCTCGATGTTGCCCAAAATTATCGGATGGAACAAACCTAGACCTCGTGTTGGTCTTAGGTGCACTCAAGATCTGGGTGACCACGAATGTGCCTAAGAGACTCAACATGGTCTCTACGCGATCTTGGCGCGCTGAAGCAATGATCAACTAAATGTCCATCTTTACGGCGGAAGGTGCAATGATACTTCGCCTTACGAGGGCCAAGCTGCAGTGGGATCACTTTCTTTGTCGAAATCCTTTGAACAAAACCTGCGACTTAAAATTGACTTTCTCGGTCCTGGGCTTAGTTTTGATCACACACAGTGCTATGGTTTTGAGCACGGCGGTGGATGCTTCCTCATATCCTCACGGATATCATATCCTAGACCACGATTAAATCTGCAAATTTTAGATTTGTCTAGAATGAGATTGAGCTTCTTCTTGCCTCCTACAAACCTCTCGAGAGTGTTCATAAGATACCGACACTCCAAAGAGAGAGGTGCAAGAAGAGCGGGGAAGAAGAGGCAATGAGATGGTAAGGGAGCGGAAGAAGAACCAACAGCGAGAGGAAAGATTGGCTTGTGCACGCACACGGTGACTTTGGGGAAACAGTCCTCTTGCTATGATTGGTTCACGTTGCTAGGCGTCTCTACCAAACCCTTAGTCTTCTTCCCAGCACACACAATACAAGCAGATGATTGTGTCTCTAGAAGGTCCTTAGTTAGCTTCACATTTTTCATCCAATGCAACCAAATCACATTTTAGTTTATTACAATGCTTGCAAGGTGAGCTAACAAGGTCCTTAGAAGCATCTTGAGCCAATTTATTCTTGTGATCAATCATTTCTTGAAACCGCTTGAATCTGATTCTAGTTCGTGATTAACTTAGGACAGTTTAAACAAGAAACAATAGGCTCTAGTAGCGCGACTTGGAATTCAACAATTTTGTGATCTGCCTGTTTAGGTTCATCTTGAGATTATTACAATTTTCACAAGTTTCAGGCAGATCAAGCAACATGGTATAAAGACCTCTAAACGAATTGTCCTTAACCTCACATGAGGTGCAAGCAGTAGCCTCAATAGTAGTGGATGCAGGAGGTGCTACCCTACTCATCTCTAATTGACAAGAAGGCTAATGTTCTCTACCTTAATCATGTCAAGTTCGGAGGACACACTATCATGCAAGGTCCTTAGTTTTCCATGTCATCAAGCAAAGCCTGACAAGTGTCACAATCATCACGGGAGGGAGCGGATGTAAGTAAAGTAAGCTCCGTGATAGTCTAGCTACTTCCTTCTCCAACACGAACACTTAGCCCTAGACTTAGCATGGAATCTACCTAGCTTAAGAAAAGCATCATTAAAATTTGGTCATAAGTGGGACTAACCTCATCGGAGTCGGAGATCATTTCATTGTCGCTCGATTCGCCCGAGGGCCATGAAGCACATGGAGAAGTTGCGTCGTCCTTGGGATCATGATCGTCCTTCCCATCATCGTCCTCCACCCTCCACCTCGGCTGGTGTCCGGTTCGTCGAGGCGGTGAGGCCAGCGATGGAGCGACTTCTTTGCCTTCCCAAAGTTGCGGAACTTCTTCTTGCCTTGATCAGTCTTTGAGGGCTTCGTGTTGCGGTTCTTGTCGATGTAGTCGTTCTTGCTTGGACCGCCATAGTCACCTTTGCCCTTCCCAAGCTTGGGACGGTTTGCTCGGATGTGGTTGGGGCCACCACACTCGAAACAAATCACAGGACCTCCTCTTTTACCATCCCTCCTCCTCTTGTAAGCATGGGAAAACTTCCGAGCTAGGAGGGCTAGTTGTTCATCCTCAATTGCTCTAGCGATCATCGGTTATGTCACGAGAGCGGCTAGGGAGAACCCACGTATCGACACGAAGAAGATCGAAGTGGGATCGGTGACTAAAGCCATCGATTGTGACTTCGACCTTGAGAGACAATGTCAATCTCGTGAGTCTTGAGGCGAGTAAAAGCGCATCAAGAGTCGGTCGAGAGGTCCGTGCTATCTTTGATGGTAGTCACTTTCATCTCCCAAACACGAAGATCAAGTGCAGAAAGCATCTGTCGAGCGTTATCCGAGTCGGGGTATGTAAGACCGACCGCTCGGAGGTTGCTCAAAATCTTGTGAAAACGCGAAAAGCACTCGTCTAAAGATTCACCGACAAGCATTTCAAATTTCTTTGTATTCACGCTTGGCTGGTCTTGTCGAACCGTCTTAATCGAGTGGTGCCCTCATGGTATGCATCGAGGTCACCCGGATGTCATAGCGAAATCAAATGAGAAATACGATCAAACTCATACGCTTAAACCACGAATGATTATGTTCCTTGCCTTAGCATTTGCCTCAACATCGGCCATGTTTCCGGCATTGATGTTCTCATCGGCGAGAACGACAAATCTAACCTTCACCTTTCTCCGGATGGCATACCCACGAGCACGGATGTAAGTTTCCATTCGGCTCTTCGGAAGGGTAATCGGACCATCAAACACTGGAGGCTTGGTGGAATACTTGTCGTTGCCATGGCTCAACCGACCGGTTAAGATCTATCAAGAAGAGCTAGCAGCTCGATACCAATTGAAGGACCGAAATGGCAACAGAGGGGGGGTGAATGGTGCCTTAAAAATTAATACTCCCCTTTACTGTATTTAAAACTAGCCTACAAAGATCTCTGAAGATCTAAAGAAAGTAAATGAAGCAAGATCAAACAATCAAAAACAAGTTTCAGGCTGTTCTTCTAGAAATCGGAAGTTCCGGGCAGTAGAGTGCGGAAGTTCCGCTTGCGGTAGTTCCGCAGTGTATAGCGCGGAAGTTCCGCTTGCGGTACTTCCGCTGCACAAAATCGGAAGCTCCGATTATCCTGACCGAAGAACAGAGCTCTCGGGTTTTTGCCCAAAAATCCAAACTACTTAATCTTGAATGCTCTTCTCAGGTCAAGTTTTACAGGATATCATCCTAAACACCATCTTGACCTTATGGAGAAGAATCGCAACCAAAGATTCAACAAATAAGCCAAAATCGGATTTCTTGAAGAAGGGGCAAGAAAGACCAAAAACAATAATAAGCGAGATTCTCAGATTCTTAGAGCATGAAACTTTGAGGAAGTAATAGCAATACCAAAACGATTCTAGATATGAAGTTTCATGCTATTTCATAAAACAAAACAAAATATATGCCAAAACCCTAGATATTCAACATGAGCAGAGAGGAATAAAGAGAGGCATAAACATGTAATCAAAGACTCGAGTTTCATTGATAGACATCAAGCGTTTACAAGTGGAAACACAGAGGAAAGATTACAAGGGATTTGATTCATTCTCTCAAAACCAACAAGCTCTCAAAAGGCAACACACACCCT
Organism: Hsuehochloa calcarea; assembly: GCA_036346395.1. NCBI lineage: Eukaryota > Viridiplantae > Streptophyta > Magnoliopsida > Poales > Poaceae > Hsuehochloa > Hsuehochloa calcarea. The sequence continues at coordinate 13,170,100 of CM070596.1, read as the reverse complement.
TTTTAGAGCTAACCTAATTTTCTATCAAAGGTCTAACCCTAACTCGGGGTTCTCCCTATTTATAGCCTTGGCTAATGGGCCTCAACCCATTAAGCCGCTACACCGAACGGAACCGCCTCCACTTTTGCCGCTGCGAAAAGACCCTTTCACCCTTGCGCACCTTCGGAAGCCTCCAAGACACCTTGTTGTGCACGACTGCAACCGCTTCAAGATTCACGCCGTCTTGACACATCCCGGCCGTTCGACCTCAGCGCCTCCGGCGCCTAGTCCGGTCCACGTGTCTCGCCACGACTCCATCTTGATGCCTGCAGTCAACATGACAAAAACACATCACATAGCATTGCACAATAACATAGCATCAATATTTGTATAAGACTCAAACTCATACAAAATCAAAATCACAATTTAACCTTCTACGCACGATTTCGACACAATCGGAAGTTCGCACTTACCACAATGAAGTTCGATTTCGAGGTATCCGCACTGTCGAATTATCGGAAGTTCCGTGCTTACCGCTGCGGAACTTCCGATCTTGAACATCCGCACGCCCAAAAATTCTATTCGATTTTCGTCTCGGAGGAATCTCAATACCGATATTATCGGACACTCCGCTACCCCATATGCGGAAGTTCGATTCTCTTCACCGAAACCAAAACCGGGTAAATCGGAAGTTCCTTTTTCCAACACCGGTAGTTCGATTAATCGAACTTCCGCTCCATACACGGTAGTTCGATTTCCTGACTCGGCCGAAGCAGTCCAAGCGAAAACCTCAACTCTCAATCTAATCAACACACTTGTCAAATACTCATCACTCAGAGTGGAGGACCTCTCACATGGTCTCTCACAAGTCCATAAGAAGGTGCTAGTCCACCGTGGACCAGGTCCATGAGGATATGGTTGACCAAGGTTGACTGACAAATGGGGCCCGCATGTAAGTGACTTTGCTCACATGGGTTTGGTTTACAGATGTTTCGGTTTAGGATTATGCACGGGGCGACTTAGGTGGCGGAGTTATTCGGGTAGCGTGCACGTGGTGGTGATGTGGCGGCCACAGAGGACAGAGAGGTGATGTGGCACCAGCGGTGTGGTATGGCGGCAACGTGGTGCTCGGGCTCTAAGGCTCACCAGAGCTAGGGTTTGCAACGGCAGCTATGAAGTGGTAAAACGGGAAGAGGGTGATGAGGCGAAGGTGGTGACGCGGGTGTGGCGAGGAGGAACAACGGTGAGCAAGATAGCCGGTGGTGGCGGATTGGATATGGTGGCGAGGTAGTTTCGATGAGGTTCTAGGGAAAGCGAGGGGAGCATGGTGTAGAATGGGCGCGAGGATGAAGATGGTGGGTTCCATAAGCGGCGGAGCTCACCGGTGGCGACATAATTGGCCGGCGAAGGGCGGCGGTTGGAAAAGAGAGAGAAGATGATGATCTCTTTGCACAATGGACGAAATGTGAAATCAAAAGCGTAGGAGTGTAGATCGGGGCCTAGAACAGGAGATGATGCAGACGGAATTGAGAGAAGCTCACCAAGGAAGCGGGGAATGTGGAGAAGGTGTTGTCGGCGTCATGGGTTGTCACAGGAGATGATGAAGAAGGAGGTGGTGTCGGTGAACAGGGTCTCGGGAACTCCAATGGGTGGCAGCAACGCTGAGAAGACGACGAGGCAATGCCGTCGGTGGAAGGAACTCGACCCGAGGAGCGGTGACGACGGATGAACAGGCGCGGCAAGGGTGGCGGCCGGTTGCGAATAAGATGACTAGCGTGGAGGTGCTAGTCGGCTTTCCGGATGGCGGTGGCTAGGGCACGAGGGGCGGCGGGTTACAGGGCACACAATTGATGTTTACATTTGGCAACTTAAATAGTTTTAATTTTAGAAAATCTCAATTAAGCTTTATTAATTCAAGGAAGATTGGTAAAATTTTCAGGGGCCTAAACTACATAAAAGATTTTTGAACACCCAAATTTGGGACGTTACATACTTCCTCCGAAGCAGCACAATCTGTGCTACTGTCTTCAAGCTCTGCCTGTGGTTGCCCGCTTCTTGAGGCGCCAACATCATCAACATTTCCCGACGGCCTACGTACGAAATTGACGTACAACATCGGCTTCTCGTATATCACTGCCTCGGGCTAGGAAGCAATCTGCATTTACTAGCGCCATGCTATGCTTCCATTCACATTGACTAGCTCACATACGCCCTGCCCACCCCTAATCGTGCAGGTGATCACCTCAATGACGAGTTTCTTCGTCGTTGGCTCTGTGTCGAACTCCCTCTGAATGTAGCTACTAAGCTCGTGAATATTCATCGTATCGAGCCCCTCCACCCGGACCACTTTGTACTGGCATCTCGACTGTTCCAACCCATCGGGTCCGGCCCGTACAAGATTGTCACCATAAAACACTATCAAGTCTTGCATGTTCGAAATTACCTAAAACCACAACCTAATTTACGGTACGCAATATAACAAACAGGGTATGTAATTAATACTAATTATTTAACTATAAACGACTATTTACATGGGATTATTTCTATAATTACCACTAATTAAATAGGACTGAACTAATTAATACTAATTAAATACGAGCAATTTATTTGCCACTAATTACGCCATGACAAAAATAATTATGATATATCACATACAAGTAATTATCACTAATAAACTATGACTCAAACAATTACGATTTATTAATTACCACAAATTCGTTATCACTAAATTAATTACGACTAGTTAATTACCACTTAATTAATTATGTCTAACTAATTACCACTAAATTAATTATGACTAATTAATTACCACTAATTTTTTAGCAGTAACTAATTCAAACTTAAATAATAAATACTAATTAATTACCACTAATTACTAAGCACTACTTATTTACCAATACCTTAATTATGACTAATTCATTACCTCTTAATAATAAGCACTAATAAATAACTGCTAAATTATTTACAGCTATTTTATTATGACCGCAAACTACATTAATTACGACTGGTTCATTAAGACTTATTAACTGCGACTATAGTCATTTGCACTAACGTAATTATCACTAATAAACTATGACTCTAACAATTACGATTTATTAATTACCACAAATTCGTTATCACTAAATTAATTACGACTAGTTAATTACCTCTTAATTAATTATGTCTAACTAATTACCACTAAATTAATTATGACTAATTAATTACCACTAATTTTTTAGCAGTAACTAATTCAAACTTAAATAATAAATACTAATTAATTACCACTAATTACTAAGCACTACTTATTTACCGATACCTTAATTATGACTAATTCATTAGCTCTTAATAATAATCACTAATAAATAACTGCTAAATTATTTACAGCTATTTTATTATGACCGCAAACTACATTAATTACGATTGGTTCATTAAGACTTATTAACTACGACTATAGTCAGAATGAAAAATGTAGTGGACAAAAACTTACCTTCCCTACAGGGAGACCGTTCTATACTGATACGGTTCTAAGAACCGCTCTAAACACTCTTTAATCCAGAGGCGCTGTCGGGCGTGGGGCATGCAAGAGCGGGCCACGTGGTGCGACTGGGCGAGGGGGGCCACCATAGCCGCAAGTACACACTCGATGCGTGGTTGAAAGGGGGTGTCCGGAGCAGGGAGGAGTGGACGAACGACACGCGGCGCGTCCGGGCATGTGGGGGGAGCAAAGCACGCTGTTCGGTCAGGCTGTGTCCGGGCCAGGGTCGCACGACAGTGCCGCGTTCGAGCCAGGGGTGCACGACAGTGGCTTCGTCCGGCCATTGGCAGCATGGACAGCGCGCGTCCGGGGGCGAAGCGTGCGGAGGAGCCTTCATCCAGGCGAGGGGTGCTCGGATTTGAGAATACGACACAATAGGAGCTAGATTTTCAAATACCGAACGTTGGGTAAAAACTCATTCTTCTGGTTGTAAAATTATGGGGATAAGCTGTTTAACGTACGGTTTTACTGTGAACATGCTGGAGTGGCTGCCATTAATATATATATATATATATATATATATATATATTGTTTGGAGAAGATTTTAAGCAGAGTCACACTGCTCATGTTGAGTGTAGTATGGAAGCCATGTTTTTTTTCCCCGAGAAATTTGATCGCCAGAATCTAGGCAAGTTTCGGTAGGATGCCACAAACTATGGTTGCAAAACAGACAGCCTATGAAAGTTAAACTTGGGTAACGTAAGGTTGGCGCACCATGCTTCCCGGATGAACTCATTCTGAACACGTGATTGCGAACGAGGACGTTTCTGTTGGTTGCATTACGCAGCGTTGGATCCAGGTGTGTCTGAATAAGCTACATTTTGAGTTGAGTGAGAGTCGCAAGACGAGTCGGTGACATTGCGCACGCAATTAATCGTGCCTCGTTTGGATCGAGCATGTGCACCATCACCTCCATGTATACATGGAATCGCATCCTATGATTTTACTATAATCTGAGTTATCCGATTCAAGAAAAATAGTTTAGATTGTTTATATATATATATATCTAACGGTTCATAATGATAATAGTATCATACCATTATTACTTAACGTCAGAAGATTTGTTTTTGACATACATATATCTTTCTTCTTCTTTTTAAACAATGAGATCAAGCTGGTCCGACTGTGATATGTTATATATTATAAATTAAAGAAGAAAGTACAACATATGCCATACATATATCTTCCTCCACATGCGAGCGAGGTGCACGTGGACCAGTGCTACTAAAGGAGTACGAATCTTCTCGAACGAACGAACGATCCTAGAGTACGTGAGCCCATGCGTGCCATCAATTCAATTCATTATTATCGTTGCCCCAGCTTGCAAGGTTTCCTCATTTCACATCGAGCGAGCGCCACTGATCAGCATTTTTGGCGTCTATAGCAATTTTCGAAGTACGATCGTCATGCGGAGAGCGCTACCCACTGCCATCTCATTTCGTTACCGCATGACTGCTATGCAGCAATACCGCCACCATCGCCTCGTGCCCCTCCCCAACCGCCAGCTGCCACATCACCCCTATTGCCGCACGACGCCCGTGCGGCAAAGCCCCACACGCCGCCACATGTTAAGGTTTCGTTAGGGTTTAGTTAAATTTATGAAATTAGGATTTCGAGCCTGTACGCCGTGCGGCAAAGCCCCACACGCCGCCACATGTTAGGGTTTCGTTAGGGTTTAGTTAAGTTTCTGAAATTAGGATTTCGAGCCTGTTTGTACGCATTTTTAAATATAGCAAATGAGCTCTAAAAATTATAAAATTTTATGTGCAGCCTCCCGACACAGTGTACTAATTTATGTAAATTTTCTATAATTTTATTCTGTCATAATTTTTCTCGTAATTTCATATAATTGTATTGTTTGTATGAATTTACAAATGTAGAAATTGAGCACCAAAAATCATGAATTATATTTTGAAGACTCCTCACGTAGTGGACTTGAATGTGTACTGTTTGGACAATTTGATATGTGTTCTGTTATTGTAAAAATTAGGATTTAGGTCACGAAAATTTGGACTTTAGGTTTCAAAATTAGGATTTCATGACTTCCATGTGACTTGGAATGTCTGAAAAAAGCTAATTGCAACTCTATTCGAGATGTCGATATACAATATGGCACAAGAGTACACGTATAACAACCAAAATATGCATACAATTATAGGAAAATAAAATATGAATACAAATATACTCAAACATAATGGCATAACACGGAATATACCAAAGTCAAGATAACCTTGTGCATGAACCGGGATGAAGGAGGACGGGGTATTATCACATATAACTCGATGAAACATGACACTCTTTGTTCATTTAGCAGTCTACTATGGATGATATTATTTAATACTATACTATATCATAGGCTAGATAAGTTTGTTCATGAACCAACTAAGGAAAATACGTGGCATGCAGATCATATAACGATGTACCACAACCTCCGACTCGTGTGCATTTCAAAGGCTAGGGTACATCGTTATATGATCTAAACGCCACATATTTACCTCAGTTGGTTCATGCACAAGCTTACCTAGCCTGTGGTACAATACAGTACTAAAAAATACCATCCACAATAGACTATTCAATTAACAAAGAGTGTCCTATAGTATAAAAAATAGGTGTTTGTAACTAGTCTCCGCGGCAATCTCTTTCCTTAGTGAGCTCACCTCATCACATAGTAGCACCTACTATGCATGTTGATTGGTGTTTGCAGTCTTTTCAAGCTGGTAGTACTTTCGCTGTCTTCCGATATTACATGTTTTCTAGACACATTACTTTCTCTACAAGAATGCATGTCTCGAGTTGTTATTTAACGATGTGTGCAACTAGTCTCCACGGTGCCATTGCGAGTGCCCCTTGTCTCGGGGCTGCTCACGGTGGTGGCGAGTGTCGAAGTCGTCCATGTCCTACAATTCTATGATGTTAGTGGATCGTATAGTAAGAAACGCAATAAGAATGTAAATTGTATATAACTCACTGCCTCGATACGGAGTACGCCCGGTTGGCCAAATATGCTACAACATCGGTCGGTCTCTGTCGAAGGAGCCTTTCTCTTGTCGTGGGACTCTCAGCGTCGGGCTGGTATGTCAAAGTCGTCCATATCCTGCGATTCCATGATGTAAGTGCATCGTATAGTAAAAAACGTAACAAGGATGTAAATTCTTCATAACTCACGTCGTCGATATGGATTACGCCCGGGCGACCGGATACACTATGTTGCTCGAGCTCAATCGCAGGAGCCTTTCCCTTCCCCTTGTCGCGGGGCTCTCCACGTCGGTGGTATGTCGAAGTAGTCCATATCCTGCGATTTCATGATGTAAGTGCACCATATAGTAAAAAACGTAACAACAATGTAAATTCTTCATAACTCACGTTGTCGATATGGATTACACCTAGGCGAGTCTAGGGCTCCTTCAGAGCCTCCTCAACAGTGTCTGGTACATAAGGTTTCCACTTCACGAAGATCTCGACCCGCATCGAGTAGTTCAGCATGTACTTCTACTAGATGAACGCGCTGTCGTACATCTCTGACCCATCACTTGAAGAAGTGGCAGGGCATCTCGGGCTGCCATTATATGGGGATGAAATTAAAATTTATAAAATTTCACGTAGAGCGAGCGATGCATGCGAAAGAAACGCTTACGAGGTGGTGCCCGCACGTGTAGTATGCCCGGGCAGAGGTGTCTGAGTGTGTGGGCTGAATGATTTTTGCCAGCTCACCACACACACACTACGGGACCAGAAACCGTGGTGGCACCAGAGCATCTTTCATTGAATAATCTGGGTATTGTACATGTTTGGCATTCTGCGCAAGCCACTTGCACTTGCATCATCCTCACATAGAAGTTTGCCGATGAGTCTAACATATCTGGGTATCGTAGAATCGATGTACATCACAAAACAAGGTGGATAATACATTAAATTACAACACTAAATGACGACCAGATGAGCTCGGTATGTTGGAACAATTCTTCATTGAGTGCCCAGGGGTCAAGCTTGTTTATGTACATGCAAGGGTTTGATTCAGCAATCTGGTGAATTAATCTCGGCACAAGGTTGTACGCCTCTTCGTATGTGCCATACATGGACTCGATAACCTATGCTTGGCTCCTCGGACCTTGTTGTAGCTGACAAGATAGTCAGCATGATTGGTGACTTCCGACATCAGCGTCTTACGGGAGAAGACAAGTTTGCCTCAACTAGGCGCGTGATGGGGCTTGCAACATATGTAGAAGTCACGTTCCGATGCTGCCGCAGGAACTCGCTGAGCTCACATGTGTGGTCGGTCAGCGCCTTGACCGTGAAGACCAAGCCGAAGATCTTTGCTCGGTGAGCTGACCTTGGCAGAGCAGCCTTCCACTACGCACTTCACTGCGCCTTTCCTGATTTGAACCAGTGCACTCGGTACATACGGCTGAGGGACAAGGCGAACTATGCTATAGCTTGTTGCACGACCACTTTGTCAGGGAGGCGCTGCCCAACTAAGAGGGTGTTGGCATCAAACCCCATTGAGAGCCTTCTTCTTGCGGCTATATGAGCGAATGCACCACGATATCATCAAGTCTCGATGCCACGTAAGGCACCTTTGATGACGTATTTCTCCGGTTGGACCACCGACTTGGTGTGTGTCCTCGTTGCTACCATCCGAGCTTGGATCGGTGTCCTCGTCGGACTCCAACCCAAGAGGCTCGTCCGGTAGATACTCGTGGCAGTCGATGCGGGCCACCTCCACATTTTTGCCCCCTCATTTGGCACAAAACTAGGCACGAGACTTCCCTCCGAGGTTGCACATTCCGTGCTGCCATCTTCAGGTTTGGGTTGCGCTTGCCTGCTTGTAGAGGCCCCAGTATCATCAGGGTTTCTCGGCACCCTTCGTACGAAATTCACGTACACCATAGGATTCCCGTGAATGCCCGCCTCAGGCTGGGAGGCAATCTACTTGTACTACCTCCATTCTATGCTTCCATTCACCTTGACGAACTCCCACACATAATTCGTGCAGGTGATCACCTCGATCACAACTTTCTCCGTCGTTGCCTCCGCGATGAACTCCCTCCGGATGTAGCTTCGAAACTCGTGAATATTCATCGCGTGGAACCCCTCCGTCTGGACCACCTTGCACTTGCATCTCGACAGGTCCAACTCATTGGGTCCGGCTCGTACGAGACCATCACTGTAAAACACAAACAAGTATTGCATGTTCAAAAATACCTATAGCCACAACAACCTCATCCGATATTACCTAAAACACTAACAAGTCCAACCCATATGTATAATTAAATACGATAAATTGCATGCAAGTGATAGTAATTAATTACCCTTAAACTAATTAATTACTGCTAAATAAATTACTAGTAGTCCATTTCCACTAATTTATTAGAACTAAACTAATTTATTACCAGCAAAGTAAGTAATTACAACTAAACTTACTAATAACAACTGATTAAATACCTCTAAACAAACTAATTATGACTGATTAATTACCACTAATAAAATTACCACTAAAAAATTATCCCTAAACTAATTCATTACAAGTAAACTAATTAATTACCCCTAAACTAATTCATTACCAGTAACTAACTAATTGTGACTAATTAATTACCCTTAAACTAACGAATTACAAATAGCCGACTAAGACCGATTATTTATGACTATGGTAATAACGGCAAAAAATCAGATAAATTACTGATCCTTCGGGGGAAAGCAATAAAAAAGGTCGAGCGACGAGCGACTAGAAGCAAGAAAATATTTAATCTCCCAATAAAATTAATTATGTTACGTTCTCTAAGTTCTCAGCAACAAGCGCCAGAACGAGAATCAAAACGCAATTGAGATGTGCGAAGAGTGACTGCGAGAGTTCAGTATTTATAGCCGAGCGAAGGAGGAGCCGCGGCGTTGGCGCCAGAATTTCTGGACGAGGCGATAGATGTGCCGAGGAGGGAGGAGGCACGGTGGAATTAGGTGGAGGGGCTGGACCTCGGAACATCGCCCAACGACAGCTGCGGGGGAGGGCCACTGCACGGCGGGCGTGAGGCAATGGGCAGGGGAGGGCACGCGACTGCTGCGGTAGATAATTTATCGGATGGTCACAAGCTCACAAATTCGTACAAACAGTACACTTATATGAAATTGGAAGAGAGCTTCTGAAGAAATAAAATTATAAAAAATTTACACAAGCAAGTACACTGTGTCGGGAGGCTCCACATAAAATTTTATAATTTTTGAAATTCATTTGCTATATTTGAAAATTGTTCAAACAGCCGTGAAACCCTAATTTCACAATCCCTAACTAAACCCTAACTAACTCCGCAATGACACGTGGCGGCGTGTGGTGCGTTGTCGCACGACCACCGTGTGACAATGGTGGTGAAGCGGCGGCGGGCGGGCCAGAGGGGCACGTGGCGGCGGGAGGTTACCGCACGGTGGCCATGCAGCAATGGGATGAGGTGGCGGCGAGCAGTGCTCTCCAGCACGACGATCGTGCGGCAACGGTGCTAAATTTACAAATACGGTGCCACTGTGGTTAATACTGCAAATATCACCTCAAAAGTTGTTGTATGCACCAAAACAATGGGATGAAAATTCTCCCGACGACGGTCGTAGCGGTGCTAAATTTACAAATACGTTGCCACTGTGGTTAATACTGCAAATATCACCTCAAAAGTTGTTGTATGCACCAAAATTCCTCTAATCAACAACAGGGATCTCGTATGCATGGATCTGGATCATCTGCCGTGCCATAAAGAATTATTGTTCGACAGTAGTACTGTAGCAAAATTTATTGTGTTCTCTGTTATTATATCACTTGTCTAGTCTGTTTGGATTTAGATGGGACGATAGAGATAAGAAACTAATACGTATCATTGTGCTCTTCTGCGCTAACCCATCCTGGCCATGGGCTAATGCGGAGGATATGCATGTTTAATGAGGCTCGTTGTAGTTCATTATCCCTAATCATTGAGAGAGAGAGAGAGAGAGAGAGTCCCTAATCGTCATGTAGAATTATCTTGCGCTACGCGTGCCAACTGCCAAGTGTGGCAAATCCCTAGGGATTAGTGAAGGCTAAACTAAGGGAAAAGGAAGAACAAGTGTTCAGGTCAAATGTGACTTGTGATCACAGCGTTTTAACGGGATTCACATGCTTTACGTGCTGTATATATTTCCTATGTTCTCATGTTTCAACGCCGTTTGGAACATTTAAATTTCACAGCAAACAACTTGATTCTCGTGAGAATCGCAGAAAAAAAATCCTTGTTCCCAATGGCCGGGCCCTCGGATAGGATGCTACAATATTGAAGATGGAGTTTTTTTTTTTGAAATAACACTATTTAAAACGTGACTAGCAAAACAAACATATTTGTAATCGTAATTATAAAAATAACACTCTTGTTCGCACGTTCATCGTGCGGACAAGCCACGGGACGGTAAACCGCATGATTACCGTACGGTTTTAGCCATATAGTGGTAAACCGCACGATCATCGTGTGGTTTTAGCCACGAGCGATACGTGAGGTAAACCGCACGAGACATGTGACGGGTAAACCGCACTGTCAGTTACGTATCATCTTGTAGGCTAAATCGTACTATTATCGAATGAAAATGCTATTTTTGTAATAAAGACTATACTGACCACGTCACAGAAGTGTAGCATTGGAACTCCAACGGGGAAGTACCGTAGCATCGCGTCATTTCTACACAGCAGCAAAACATTATACGTATCGATCCCATGTTTTTTTGGGATAGAAGCATGAGCTTGCAGATCATTGGGATGTGCCAGGATGAGGAAGGGGATTGGTTGGCACAGGAGAAGGCAGCCTCTTTGTACTTTAGTCTCTGTCAGACTACTCAATTCTTCTCTCTCCTGTCTCTCTCTCTCTCTCTTCTTCTTGGTGAGGTGATCTCTTTCAGTGTTACTGTCACACTTTTGGAGAGGGGAAACCAAATGTTGCTTTCATGTATTGTGTTTTTTGTGTATCAGCCCAGGACGATGATGTACCAAATGGAGAAAGCAAAGAGGAAAGGGAAAAGAAAACCTTTTCTTTAGCTTATTAATAATAGGACTTTAGGAAATGGTATTCCCTGTTTGCAATTCACTTGAATTCATATGCTCTCCCTTTCGTTAGCCAATATTCAGAAGCAGTTAGTGATGTCTCATTGAATTTTGATTGTCCTGTAAGATGACTACTCCTTTGTTGCCAGCCTATCCTACAATTGACAAGCTGAAAATGGTTTGTTTAAAAAAAAAACAGGTACAAATTAAATTAAGAATTTGTGGGTGGGTGGTTCGGTATAACAACTCAAATTAACACCTTATATTAACCATCCAATTATTTTATTTTAAAAACCTGTTTTTTTATATATAAAAATACAAAGCCATTATCTAACTAAATGTGAAGCATGGATGCTAAGCTTGCCTCTACAGTTTAACATTACCTACTACAAGTTAAAACATCCATGTCATGTCGCAAATATGTTTTATAATCATGGATGTCGCAAATAATATTTTTTTGGGGCGGGGGTGCTGGCACAGAGCTTTTGTCTTATAAGCGTGTAACTCGATAAATATGTTTTAGAAGTATAAACAAGGCAGGAGCAAATATCCATAGTAAGTGTCCGACTTAGATATGAAGAGCCCAGCATTCATCTAGGAAAGAATAACGGCTATAATTCAATGGCATAGGCCATTAACGATAATCACGGGGACAATTCAAAGTTCCAAGCATGTAAACGAGGCACGAATGGAATCTTTGTTTTTCCTTTCTTTTCCATGGCATCTACATACTATCAATCCTATAAGTAATCAGGTCCAAATAACTCTGGTGGCGGATTTAGAATTTGATCACGCTTTAGGTTAAATTTTAATAGACTAACATCATAAAACTAACGCCAATTTATATTCACACCACGACATAACAAAAATAAGCCACAAATATATCATTGATATAAAACTTGTCAATGATCGAGTCACCGATCTTACGAAATAAAATAAAGAAAAATGGCAAAGAGTTCTTAGGAGATGATGGTACTACTCTTTATTGCTATGAACTGGATCATTTACAAGGGGTGTCCTTGACAAGGCAGTGGACTAATCCTAATTACACTTCAGCGCAAAACTTGTTATGCTAATGCTTCAGATGAAATCCAATCGTCTATTGATCTTCCGAATTGGCTTCGATCCCCTTTCCGCCGTTCGCATCCTTTCTTGAGTAGTTGATAAAGTGGTGGCAGTTAATCGTGACGTCTGTTGGAAGTGTCGCGACTGGTCGGAGCGATGCAACGGTTAATGAAGTATCATCCGTTTGGTGTTTAATGTCTGTGAGACACTAAACCGCATGGTAGTTTGTCGCTAGTGTCTTAGGATTATGAAACGTCGCGTGGTATGGAGCAAACTCGACATGTGCTCCATTCATCACACGGTAAGGGATATGCTTAAAGCTGAATCCAGATGCCAGTTTATTGCTTGTATGAGCAATTATCTGGCCGGAGACTAGATACCATACCTCGTCCGACCAGGGTACTTATAAGTAATCTCTAGAACCCTAACGACCACAGAGGTCGTTAGCTTCAGGGGTTACTGTTGGAAATATATCCTAGAGGCAATCATAAAGATGATTGTATTTCCTTATGTTCATGATATTGAATAATATGTTATCTTGTTCCTTGAATGAATCATCAGTTATAGATCAATGAGTATGTGACTTGTTGGTGAAACTCATTAACTTATATGATATCATTCTAAATGTATCCCTGGTCGAATGTCTTTGGTCGGAACAACCGTGACTCTCGACAAAGACATGTATTGATTGATGGCCATGTTTCACGGTCAGATATAGAGATATCGAATCAGTAATATGAGCACATGTTAGAGAACATGGAGCTGGATAGACCCATCATTGAGACACTATTGAGATTGTTATGAATCTATATGTCATTAGTTGGTATCAAGTAATGATGATGTATAATCCTTAGACCTGAGAACAGCATGGTTCCCTACATGTGTAATAGCACTCTTAGGGGTTACCAAACGCTACTCCAATGGCGGGTAGTTATAAAGGAGCTTTGGGTATGCTATGAAACATGCGGAGGGATGTGACTGGTCGAGATGGGATTTTCCCCTCCTTGCATAATAGGAGAGATGTCTCTGGGCCCCTCGTGGTGATCGGATAAAGAAAGTGCATGGCCATGCCACTAGTGTGGTCGAAGTGTCGACCACATGAAGTTATCCGACACTCGATCGAGAAAGTATTGAACAGTCCATGGATGACACCATATCTCACCTGGAGTTCAACTAGACATCGTGAGGCAAAGGGAGAATGCATAAGTAGGTCACTTAGTTCGATCAGTTATGGACTGGTCGTATGGACATGCGATCGGTCGTAGGCGGTCGAGCGTAATCCTGAGCATCTGTCGTATAGAATCGAATCGATCGTAAGTGATGAGGACCTGATCATAGATCATATTACGTTAAGGTTTGTCCGATATATTCTTTGTGTACTTGGGAATCGTTACGTGCTGCTAGGTGCCGCTGACGACTAGTGGTCGGAAAAGAGTTTCTGAGTCACAACCAATCGCACAAGAACCTGTAGGGTCGGACACTTAAGAAATTTGAGGATTTGATTTGGATGGTGATCCGAATTCATATAGGATATAAGTTCCTAATGGGCCTCGAGTAAGAGACCCATAATGGATGCCTATATAAAGAGAGGCGGTGGCATAGGGTGAAGCACGGTTTTTAAAGAATTCTCAAAACCCTAATAGCCACGCCATCCTCAACCACGTTGTCGGTGCTAGCACACCAGCACGCGGTGTTCCTACCCTGTATGTGTGGATACCTCGGAGGTGCTGTTGCGAAGCATCAACACTAGGACGATCCGCAACTCGTGACGATCACCGGAGTAGGAGGAGAAGTTGCGAGGCGAGTTCGACTACTCGGAGGCGAGCGAAGCGAAATACGACTATTCGGAGGAAGCGATCGCGGTGAGTATGACTACGACCGCATCTATTCGCTACATCGACTCTACTTCCGCTTCGAGTCGGCGCGTCTAGCAGTAATCTCGTGATCTATTACTTGCGAAGGTTTCTTGGTTGCACGGTAAATTTTTGTTTTGTGCTATCGTAGCGTTTACCCGTAACCTTTCAGTTACGACTCTTATGACCACGGGGTCGTTAATCTTAAGGTTTACGACTTTTACGACCATGGAGGTCGTTAGTCTTAGGGTTTATGACCATGAAGACATATAGACTTTTAATTATATATTTAAAGTAATACATACTAGCCCCCAAACTTTAAATGAATTGGGCGTGTGGATACTTTTTCCCGATGAAATCGTATCGGGTAGACCCTCATTTAATGTCGTGACATTCGAGGTGGTCTGTATTCATTTTAAAGTTTGAGAAACTGCCTTGGGAACTGAAGAGTATTTTATGTCCGTTGGACTTTTGGGTAACTCCCTAGAGCAATAAAGGAATTGCGGCTATAAAATCTCCTCGGTGCAAGGTTTTAGGGTTTTTACGACTCTTGCTTTCCATTTTAATCTTCTAAAAGAAGGAACTCATCCGACCACTTTTGCCTTCAACCTTCTACGACCTTCTCTCTTTATTTGATCCAATACCTAACCATGTCGGACTTGATTACTAACTGGTCGGTTTCTGTTCTGAGCGGAAAGAAGCTTGAAGCCTTGGAGAAGATTGGGATGCTTCCGGACAAGAATATGATTTCTTGGAGATCGGTGGCCGGAGAGCACTCTCCAAGCAGCGAAGATGGGGAAATCCCTATTTTTCTCGCATATATCTGTTGGACCGAAAAGGCGACTAGAGGGGGGTGAATAGGAGCACGCTCACTTTTTCACAAATTATGAATTCAACACAATCTCACTCCAATAGCTATGAGGAAGCTATGAAGATCAATATACCAGTGCAGCGGAAGGCTAGTATTGAATTCAATTTAATCCCCTAAGCAATATGACAAAAACATCAAAGATCAAAGCAATACAGTGCACTGACGGTCTGACCTCTGGACTTGACCGGTCGGACCGATTCCCGGGCGGTCGGACCGCTGCCAAATCGGTCGGACCGGTGGTGAGGCGATCAGACAGCGAGACTCGAGCAGATCTGAAGCGATAAAAGCAGCCCGATGACGAAGTTGCAATTAGGTCTAACTTTTGATTCTCAACTCCAAACTTCGCGAAACTTTGCACACACCTTCTCTATGCTATTGAGGACCTATTCCAATCGAATATTATGATAATTCTTGGCTAGATCCTGAACAGTTGTCAATTGAGTAAGAGAGGGTCTAAAACCGAGCAAGAACGAAAACTTGATCCTAATGCTTGTTCGTGAGTGATTGATGATCAAGATGATCCTAGATAGGTTCACACATACCACAGCAAGCTAATTCACGTGAAAGAATCAATCAAAAACTCTTGGAGCAAAGAAAGCCCTAAAATCACGATACTGAAAGCAAGAACGAAAAGAGACTTATCTCAAGCAAACCTTGCGTAGATTAAGAACGTGATTGTTGTTGGATTACACCCACACCATCATGGATCAGTGGTCAATCCAAGATCACGAAAATCACCTCAAACCATCAAGAGCCCTAGCCTCCACCTCAACTCCCCCTAAGCCAATTAGGGTTTTGAAACATCAAAGAGGCGAGCGCAAGGGTGCAGCCACAATCTCCTCCTATTTATAGTGGAGGCCGAAAACTTCTAGGGTTTGACTCTATTGGGCTCCCGTTAAGGCCCACTAACAAATGGGTCACACACGCACGCTTCGCAAAACGCCGTCTTTAACCTTTTGACCTCACCCGGCATCATTGATCGTTCTGGACCTCAACTCTCCAAGTCTAGTCCCGACCATCCTCGCCGTTGACCGTCGTTGACCACCAAGCAACCTACACAACCATAGACAAGCAAACACGAATTCGGGAATAAGTTCTTCACAACTTGACCCATGTTAGTCAAAACATTCATCATGCAATACATATGCCATGAAACCAATGAACTTGACCTAACAAAACAACATCACCACGAAGTTGGCTGACGTTCATAAGTAGAAAACGGTCCGACCGCTCACTGTGAGTCGGTCGGACTGCCCTCTGGCCGGTCGGACCGCTCCCTGTGGGCCGGTCGAACCGCCACCAGGGACTTAGCCGAATTTCAAGCCCTGAAATTCCGAAACCTTCTGGAAATTTAAAACAAATAGAACTTTTGCTTGGAGGCTCCAAAAATTATGAGACCAAGTGCATTGGGATCCCATCACTTGCCTACATACTCTATTTTTGGCCTAGCACATTCTGACACTCTTTGGTCACGGCCGGTCCGACCACCGCACATGGCCGGTCCGACCGATTTGGGACCGGTCGGACCGCCATGCTATGGCCGGTCGGACCGCCTGAGAGACCATGTGAGAGGTCCTCCACTCTGAGTGATGAGTATTTGACAAGTGTGTTGATTAGATTGAGAGTTGAGTTTTTGGTTTGGGTATTTTACGGTTGAGTCGGAAATCGGAACTACCATGTGTATGGGCGGAAGTTCGATTAATCGACTCTAGGTGTTGGAAATAGGAACTTCCATTTATCGGTTTTGGTCTCGGTTGAAGAAATCGGAACTTCCGCACAAGGGTAGCGGAGTGTCCGATATCTCGACATTGAGGGTCTCTCGAGATGAAAATCGAATTGAATTTACGGAAAGTCGGATGTTAGAAGATCGAAGTACCATTGTGTTAAGCGCGGAACTTCCGATAATCTGACAAGTGCGGATGTTAGAAATCGGAACTTCGGCTGTGGTAAATCGAACTTCGATTGTGTCGAGCGTGCGAGAGAAGATTAATTTGTGATTTTGATTTTGTATGAGTTTGAGTCTTATACAAATATTGATGCTATGATATTGTGCAATGCTATGTGATGTGTTTTTATGCGTGTTGTTGCGGGCATCAAGATGGAGTCGTGGCGAGACACGTGGACGGACTAGGCGCGAGGCGTTGAGGTCGAACGGTCGGGATGTGTCAAGGCGGCGTGAATCTTGAAGCGGTTGCGATCGTGCACAACAAGGTGTACGGGAGGCTTCGGAAAGGTGCGCAAAGGCGAAAGGGTCTTTTCGCAAAGCGGCAAAAGTGGGCGGTTCCGTTCGGGTGTAGCGGGCTTAATGGGTTGGAGGCCCATTAGCGAGAGGCTATAAATAGGGGAGAACCACGGGTTAGGGTTAGACCTTTTGATAGAAAATTAGGGTTAGCTCTAGAAAAGGATTTATTTTGCTTTTTGAGAGCTTGTTGAGAAGGAGAGTATGAAGCTGAAACCTATTGTAATCTTTCCTCTTTGCGTTACCTCTGTAATCCATGTTTCAATCAATGAAATCGAGGTTTCGATTATCGATTTTGCAACTCTCTCTCTCTGTTCATGTTGAATATCTAGGGTTTTGGCATATCTTTTGATTCGTTTTATGAGATAGCATGAAACTTCATATCTAGAATCGTTTTGGTATTGCTATTACTTCCTCAAAGTTTCATGCTCTAAGAATCGAGAATCTCGATTATCATTGGTTTTGGTCTTTCTTGCCCCTTCTTCAAGAAATCCGTTTTGGTTCGATTATTGAATCTTTGGTTGCGATTCTTCTCCATAAGGTCAAGATGGTGTTTAGGATGATGTCTGTAAAACTTGACTGAGAAGAGCATTCAAGATTAAGTAGTTTGGATTTTGGGCAAAAACCGAGCGTTACATTCTTGATCGGGATAATCGGAGCTTACGATTTTATGCGTGGAAATACATAGCGGAACTTCGCGCTATACATAACGGAACTACATAAGCGGAACTTCGCAATCTCTTGCCGGAACTTCCGATTTCGGAAGAACGACTGAAACTTGCTTTTGTTATTTGATCTTACTTCATTTACTTTCTTTAGATCTTGAGAGATTTTGTAGGTGGTTTTAAATCTGGTGAAGGGAGTATTAATTTTTAGGCACCATTCACCCCCCCCCCTCTGTTGCCATTTCGGTCCTTCACCGCCCCTGTCCAAAAAGCCTGAACTTTGTCGAAAACCCTGTGAAACGACAAACCATAAATGTCATTGCCAATTGTCACATCATCCTAAGATCTGGAGCATATCCCCATGATATCCACAATATCGAATGCGGATTCAGGCTCCCAGTTCATTCATTCCTCCCTATGATCTTGGAGCATTATGGAATTGAATTGGCGAACCTTTCTCCCAATGTGATTGCTAACCTCAGTGTCTTCGTCTACCTCTGTGAAAGCGTACTTAGGAATTCCCGCAGACCTGGAGCTCTTCAAGTACTTCTACAGGATGGCGAAGTCAGGGAAGACGATGGGGACGCCTAGGGAATGCACCTTGCGCCTCCACGAAAGAAAAGCTGATGAGTACATCCGTATGTACTCAAAGTCATCGTGATCGTCATGGAAGAATAGCGGGTTCTACATGATGGTTACTCAAAAGGACGACCTCTACTATACTAGTAAAAGCGTCGAGAACCCGGAATGGTGCTCCTCCGTGAAGGAGGGAAAAGTGGGGAGATGGTTTAAAGCCATCCAACACCTTAGTATTAGGGATTTACCTCCTGGCATGTAGTAAGAGATTTCTTTATGCACCGGATTAGCCCCCTGAAATCACGAGCACATTCAATGCTATGGTACATTGGTCGTGACGACGCGACCAAAGAATCCAAGGAGGGTAAGTCCTAAAAGATTTGACTGATTTTTTTCTTGGCTTATTACTTTTGTAACCCTAAAGTTTCTCGTTCATTCTTGTAGCCCTTTCTCCTGACGAGGTTAGAACCCGGATGAGAATGATCTGCGCTGGAGAGCCCGATGAGACGGCTAATTTCCCCTGGATTTTGGCGGTTTTTTCTGCAACAGAGAGAGCCAAGAGGTTCAAGGTAAAAATATCAACTATCTTTCACCATTTATGTGTTTTCCGATCGATTTACCGTAAATCTTTTTTGATGTGTAGTCGGTCGGATTGAAGATCAATGAGGCCACCGAGAGTTGTGAGCCGATTGATACTCCGACTGCTCCTACGACCACCCGGGAAGGTGACCTTACAGAGGTAGGTAACATAACATAAATGTATATTCCAGGTGAAGAATGATCATCACCTAACTAACTTTGATTGTTAATTAGCCGGTTGTTGTGGACTCCCAAGAAGGGGTGAAAACGGATCGGATATGGACAAATAATGGTTTTGTCATATTTCTTTTCATATTTTTTTCGGATCCAGATACGAATATGAATACGAATAATATCGAATACGAAGCGAATATGAATTGAAACGAATACGGTCACAGATATTTTTCGGAACATGAAAACCACTTAAATTGTATACCAGAAATTAACGAAAACATATAACTAGTTTATTTGATGCAAACATTCATGAATTGTTTATATTTTTAGTAACCACACATAACATTGGCACCAGCAAGTTGCATTAACTAGTTCATCAAATATAACACTTAATTTACCATATTTAGCTAATAAGTTATAACTCACAAAATCATAAGTCATCACACATTCACACTTCGTTCATCACATACATAAAACTTAGTTCATACTAACATTGATCAGGCTAGATGATTAATCTATACACAAATGACTGTAACATCCCAAAGTATGTTACCAAAAATAAAATTAATAAAGTTGTTATTTTATTGAATTTTCTCAGATTTAAAAGAGTTTTCTTGGTTAATAAATAAAATAAAGTCAATTATTTAATTTACTAGTTTCAATGTCAAAAATAAAATTTATTAAGATTTCTAGGATTTTATTGGATTTAAAGTGAAAATGAAAAAAAATAATTAATTTCTTGAATTTCCTGGGTTTTAAAAAGGGTTTTCCTATATTTATGGAATTAAAAATAATTTATATGAAAAAATAAAAACCAACTTTAACTTGGAATTAATTTTATTAAGTTAAAAATAATTCAAGGAACGGATCGTGATGAGTAAACGGCGGCTCGATCTTCCGATAGGTTCGATTTGTTTCGTCGTGAGGACGTTCACACTTTGAGGCTTTCGACCCGCAGATCTTCACCTGGCAATTCGCTACACCCGCACGACTGTCGTTATCAACCACGCTCGCACGCGATCGACCTCACCACGAGGGTTATGGTTCCTGCAAGCAATCGAAGCAACTCACAAGAACAAGATAGATGCAATCTGAAATATATTGCGAATTTGGATGAAGTTCACAGAGTGGGGTTTCTCAAACCATAAACGGCGAAACAGCAAAGGCAGAATAATCTAAGAAAAAACACAACCCTAAACTGTGGCGGCTGCATGCAATATATAGGGGGAGAACATGAGGAGGTCGACCAAAGGTTGTGCTGCCAAGTGGAGAGGCGTACACATCCTGGACTTTGACCTTGCCACGCTTACAAGGCCTTATTAGATCCAAAACGGTGACGCAGCACCTTATTTCAATGTCTCTGACTAACTCCCAATGTGGTCGTCACTGGTCGTGGGCCTGGTCGTAGGGCTGGTCGTAGATCCGTAGCCCGTCGTGGGGTGAGTCGTAGAGCTTGCAGATCACAGAGAACTGGTCGTAGACGGTTTGGATCCTCTCCATCATTCCTATGTAACAGAATATCACAATTTTTTGATAGCATACCATTCTGCATAGATAAATTATTAGCACCTAGAAACGAGCTCACCTCATAGTTTAAGTGACGTGCACGAGCTCTTGTCATAAGACCTTGTAGTTTAGCAATCGGATCTGGAGGATTTTGTGTAGTACGTGTATCTGAAGGAGTGATGTCCTCATCATCCTCCCCCTCTTGAATTGGAGTCGTCCTCGACTCAAGGTCATCTTCTTCCCCCACGTATGGCTTCAAATCTGAAATGTTAAATGTGGGGCTAACCCCAAAATCTGCAGGTAGTTCCAATTGATAAGCATTGTCATTGATCCTCTTAATTATTTTGAATGGTCCATCAGCTCTAGGCATCAACTTTGATTTTCTTAATTCTGGAAATCTATCCTTTCTCAAATGCACCCAAACTAAATCATTTACTTCCAGCAACCCTATACTTTTCAGTCATATGCTCTATAGTCTCTTTAGTTGTTTCATGCAACTTAAGAACAAATTTAGCACGCTTCTTAGCATCTAAATTAATTTTTTCAGAGGTAGGCAAAGGTAGTAAATCAATAGGAGCATGGGGGTTAAAACCATACACTACCTGAAACGGACTTACCTTGGTGGTAGAGTGTACCGACCTGTTGTAAGCAAACTCAATATGTGGTAAACACTCTTCCCACATCTTCAAATTCTTCTTTAAAACAGCCCGCAACATGGTGGATAACGTGCGGTTGACAACCTCCGTTTGTCCATCAGTTTGGGGATAACACATAGTAGAAAATAGCAGCTTTGTTCCTAATTTGTTCCAAAGTGATCTCCAAAAGTGGCTCAAAAATTTCGCATCGCGATCCGAGACAATAGTATTGGGCACTCCATGTAAGCGAACGATTTCCCTGAAAAACAAATCAGCTATGTTTGTAGCATCATCACTCTTGTGACAAGGTATAAAATGTGCCATTTTAGAAAATCGGTCCACTACTACAAATATATTGTCCCTCCCCCTCTTTGTCCTAGGCAATCCTAAAACAAAATCCATAAAAATATCCTCCCAAGTGGTGCTAGGAATAGGAAGAGGCATATAAAGTCCATGTGGATTGAGACGAGACTTAGCTTTGTTGCATGTGGTGCAGCGAGCCACGTAGCGCTCGACATCGCGCCTCATCTTTGGCCAAAAGAAGTGGGCGGCCAGCACATCTTCAATCTTCTTTGCTCCAAAATGCGCCATCAAACCTCCTCCATGCGCCTCCTGCAACAACAAAAGACGAACGGAGCTAGCTGGAACGCATATCTTGTTAGCACGATAGACCAAACCATCAATCAGCACATATTTATTCCATGTTTTTCCTTCTTTACAATGTTCAAGCACTTCTTTAAAGTCCAAATCAGTAGCATATAAATCTTTAATGGTCTCCAAACCAAAAATCTTATGATCAAGTTGAGATAACATGGTATAACGCCTAGAAAGTGCATCGGCAATCACATTGTCCTTACATTTCTTATGCTTTATGACATATGGAAACGACTCAATAAATTCTACCCAATTAGCAAGTCGTTTATTCAGTTTAGCTTGACATCTAATATGTTTTAGCGATTCATGATTGGAATGTAGAACAAATTCTTTGGGACATAGATAATGTTGCCAAGTTTGAAGCACACGAACTAAAGCATACAATTCTTTATCATAGGTAGAATAATTCAGACTAGGCCCATTTAATCTCTCACTGAAGTATGCAACCGACTTACCTTCTTGAATCAATACACCACCTATCCCAATCCCGCTGGCATCACATTCAATCTCAAAAGTCTTACCAAAATCAGGGAGTTGGAGTAGTGGTGCTTGGGTGAGCTTCTCTTTCAATAAGTTGAATGCCTTCTCTTGCGCAGGTCCCCATTGGAAGGGTACTCCTTTCTTGGTCAATTCATTCAATAGTGCGGCAATGGCGCTGAAATCCCGCACAAAACATCGATAGAATCCAGCAAGGCCGTGGAAGCTCTGCACCTGTGTCACAGTGGTAGGCGTCGGCCAGCTTTGGATGGCCACAATCTTTGCCTCATCCACCTCAATTCCCTGTGGTGTCACAACATAACCAAGAAATGCAATTCGATTGGTGCAAAAGGTGCACTTCTCGAGGTTACCAAACAAACATGCATCTCTCAAAGCATTAAAAACAGCACGTATATGATTCAAGTGTAGCTCATGAGACTTGCTATAAATCAAGATATCATCAAAATAAACCACCACAAATTTTCCAATGAAAGAACGTAAAAACTCGTTCATAAATCGCATAAAAGTACTAGGTGCATTAGTTAGATCAAAAGGCATCACTAACCACTCATATAGTCTGAACTTAGTTTTAAAAGCAGTCTTCCATTCATCTCCCAATTTCATTCTAATCTGGTGGTAACCACTCCGCAAGTCAATCTTTGTGAAAATAATAGAACCACTCAACCCATCAAGCATGTCATCTAGCCTAGGAATAGGGTGACGATACCTTATGGTAATATTATTAATGGCTCTACAATCAACACACATACGCCAACTACAGTCTTTCTTAAGAACCAAAAGAACAGGAACACCACAAGGACTAAGGCTTTCTCGTACGTACCCACGGTCCAAAAGATTTTGGACTTGTCGCTGAATTTCCTTAGTCTCCTTCGGATTGGTCCTATATGCAGCACGGTTTGGCAAAGTCGCTCCTGGGATCAAATCAATCTGATGCTCTATCCCTCGAATAGGTGGCAATCTTGGGGGTATCTCAGCTGGAAATACATCCACATACTCCTGCAAAAGGTTAGCAACGGCAACAGGCAAAGAGCTAGATATATCATTAAATGAAAATAAGGTATCTTTGTATATCAAAGCATAGCTTGGCAGCTCATTATCACAAATTTCAACAAGTTCAGATTTAGTGGCAAGCATAACACATCCCTTCAATTTAATTCCCTCGGACTTAGAACTAGGCGCCACTTTCTCCCGTTTAGGTGGGAAAACATGTTTTGCTACTTGCTGATTTTCATAATCATGTTCATTGGTGTTTCTTTCATTTTTAGCACGCTCTACTTCATCTTTCACAATTTCAGCGGGTGTCAAAGGCAACAACTTAATCTTTTTACCCCTATGTGAGAATGAGTAGGTATTAGCTCTACCATGGTGCAAAACATCATTATCATACATCCAAGGCCTACCGAGCAATAAAGAACATGCTTGCATAGGCACTACAACAAAGTCGGTACTATCCATGTAATTACCAGCTGAAAATTGTACTCTCACAACTTTGTTTACCTTTAACTTACCACACGAATTGAACTATTGGATGTAGTAGGGACATGGGTGTGGCTGTGTGGCCAAGCCAAGCTTCTCGACCATCTTGGAACTTGCAAGGTTATTACAGCTCCCTCCATCAATGATTACTCTGCAGGCTCTCTCCTTTACGAGAAATCTGGTTTGAAACAAGTTGTGATGTTGATTTTGCTCCGCTCTCCCCACTTTTGCGCTCAGCACTCATTGCGCAACAAGGCTCATATGATTCCCGGTGTCAACAACAGCTACTTGTTCCTCTACACCATCAGCATCACTGTCTATCTCGTCTCCTCCACCTACAATGTTAGCTGCAAGTACATATTCATCCTCAATATCACTAGCACTTACATAACCACCGTCTTGGTGGCAAGATATCTTTCACGACTTGGGCAGTCCCTCATGACGTGGCCCATTCCCATGCAACGGTGGCAAACAATCTCAGTCGTACGGCCCGTGGAAGCAACCGAAGAAGAACTCTTGGCTGGGGCTGCACACTAGTAGATTTGCTTACCTCGGGTGCATGTAATGGTGTCGGAGGTGTCACTGAATCGCCCTACTGTGGAGGGGCAGCGGACCATGTAGTGAAGGTGGGAATGTTTTAACTTGCCCCGGCGTTGATCATGGTGTAGACGTGCTTCCAAAGTTGTTCCTTGGCCTCTGCTGTCGTCCCTGCAATTCCTTTTCTGCCAAACATGCAAGGTGGAACAATCTAGGAACACTATCATATTCTTTGTAATCAATTATGTTCTGAATTTCACATCTTAGTCCTCCATAAAAACGTGCCATTGCAGCCTCTTCATCCTCAATAATATCACAACACAACATACTAATTTGTAGCTCCTGATAATATTCTTCTACGGATCTATTGCCTTGGTTTAAGCGCTGCAGTTTCTTACGCAAGTCACATTTAAAAGAAGGTGGAACAAATCTGTTACGCATAGCAACCTTTAAAGCATCACAAGTAGTAGGCGTTAATCCATCATTGCATACCCTATTGAGCATTGCAATGCTTTCATTGAGTTGTTGTAGTGTAGCATTTGTTTCCGCAAACTTCCTATCAATGTCGTCATTAATAGCATGGCGGTGCTCATCCAACACCCTAGTGAGCTCTTCCCTCAAAACACACTCTTGCGCCTCCAATTCCTCACCTACCATGGTTAGTAGAAGACAAAAGACAACACAAAGATATTATCCCTATCAACTACCAGGTGGTGGAAGGTGGAATCACACACTCTCAAGCGTCTTACCAAGCTCTTATGAGTTTCTTACCAACTCGCAGCAGGTGGTCTGATCGGAGAAGGTGGGATGTATGACCACGGCGGAGGCGAATGCAAGGATCCAAATCTGAGGGCCGAAAGTAGGTGGAGCTCGGATAGG
The DNA here is from genome assembly GCA_036346395.1 of Hsuehochloa calcarea. Classification (NCBI taxonomy): domain Eukaryota; kingdom Viridiplantae; phylum Streptophyta; class Magnoliopsida; order Poales; family Poaceae; genus Hsuehochloa; species Hsuehochloa calcarea. Next base: position 13,144,359 of record CM070596.1, on the reverse strand, counting down.
TAATGTTTAGTAGCAAGGAATAGCAATAATGAAATCAGATTAGCAAAGTTGAATCAAAGTCCACGAAGAATCACGATTCTTGCCGCCCAAACGTGTTCCTAGAACTAGCTCAAGCAAGCTGAATAATAGGGTAGATACAAGCACAATAGAACAAAATTCACAAAGCAACTAATTTCTCCTGTGGGTGATCGTGGGCCACTTGAGCGTGGTCGTAGACCAACTGAGGGTGGTCGTGAGCCAGCTATGAGTGGTCTCTCTCTTTTCTTCTTCTTCTTCTTCTTTTTTTCCCCCGCTGTAGAAACCCAACCTAGGGTTCCTTTTTTTGCGAGACCTTGACTCACAACTCTTCGAAACCCTCTTCTGGGTCTGGGATATATATAGGTCACAAACTTTTTCCGGAGAGCAGTGGTATAAAGGTAATAAAAAGATACTCTCTCTCTCTCTCTCTCTCTGTGAACTTTGAATAGGTGATCGAAAGGGTAGGTAGTCGGATCTGAGGAGGTGGTCGAGCCGACTAGGCAGTCGAACCCGAGGAGGTGATCGAACTCGAGTAGGTGGTCGAATCCGAGGAGGTGGTCGAACTCGAGGAGGTGGCTGAACTCGAGGAGGTGGTCGAATCCGAGGAGGTGGTCGAACTCGAGAAGGTGGTTGAACTCGAGTAGGTGGTCGAATCCGAGTGGGTGGTCGAATTCGACTGGGTGGTCGAACCCGAGGAGGTGGTCGTATCCGACCAGGTGGTCAAACACGAGGAGGTGGTCATATGGGGAGGGGGTCTCACGATCTCGGCTATACCAGACAAATCAAAGGATGTAACTAAGGGCAGGCCGAGATACACAAAGACCAAAACAGCGAAGACTCAACGCTAGAAACTAGATTACGATGACTAGACCAGCAACAAAGACACCGACAGTGGACTCAAACTCAACAACGCGAAAACTGAAAAAACAATTGCGATAGGCACAAAGTGGTTTGGACAGCGGAAAAACTAAGATCTAAAACTTTTTGTGGGGCAATTTTCTGGACTCTAGGTGATGGAACACAACTATCAAAAGGGGATAAACAAGATTACCTAACGGGCAACCTGATGCTCGATACCAAATGATGAGTGTGGCGCCCGATCTTCCGATAGGTTCTATTTGTTTCGTCGTGAGGACGTTGATGCTTTGAGGCTTCCGACCCGCAGATCTTCACGTCGCAATTCGCTACACCCGCACGACTGTCGTTATCAACCACGCTCGCACGCAATCGACCTCACCACGAGGGTTATGGTTCCTGCAAGCAATCGAAGCAACTCACAAGAACAAGATAGATGCAATCAAATATATTGCTAATTTGGATGAAGTTCACGAGTGGGGTTTCTCAAACCATAAACGGCGAAACTGCAAAGGCAGAATAATCTAAGAAAAAACACAACCCTAAACTGTGGCGGCTGCATGCAATATATAGGGGGAGAACATGAGGAGGTCGACCAAAGGTTGTGCTGCCAAGTGGAGAGGCGTACACGTCCTGGACTTTGACCTTGCCACGCTTACAAGGCCTTATTAGATCCAAAACGGTGACGCAGCACCTTATTTCAATGTCTCTGACTAACTCCCAATGTGGTAAATCCTTTGGTCGTAGGGAAATTTGGTCGTGAATCTGGTAGCTCAGTCGTAGGGTCGGTCGTAGAGCTTGCGATCACTGAGAAGGCGGTCACAGACGGTTTGGATCCTCTCCATCATTCCTAAGTAACAGAAGATCATAATTTTTAGGTAGCATACCATTCTCCATAGATAAATTATTAGCACCTAGAAACGAGCTCACCTCATAGTTTAAGTGACGTGCACGAGCTCTTATCAAAGGACCTTGTAGTTTAGCAACCGGATCTAGAGGATTTTGTGTAGTGCGTGTATCCGAAGGAGTGATGTCCTCATCAGATCAGTCGAAAACTATCTGATCCGTTTTCATCCCTACTCCCAAGTGGTTACTTACGACCCATCAGTTGCTACTGAAGCAACCGCTCTGGAGGTCGACAAGACTACACAATCCGACCTTATAGTCAGGGATCTTATTCTTGACCAGCTGATCGAGGATATTACTTTTGACCTCTTGTCGGTGTATGTGAGGGGTCTAACCAACCCTACCGATTTGGAATCGGTAAGGTCGGTTGTGTGGTGGTATCTGAGGAATTTCAGCATGCTCCGACCTTTGTTGGAAAGTCTCCTCGTCCTGTTACTTTCCCTTGTCCCTTTCGCGTCTTCGACAATAAAGAACTCGATGAGGCTTGGGAAAGAATATCTGATCGTCAATCAGAGACGAGTTCAGACTCCATTTTTGGTGAATAAAATAACATAGCAATACAGGTAACTTCCATGACCACTTTTAATGGCTTTTCCTTTAAACCTTGTCAAAAACTCCTTATTAGAAAGTAAGCACCTTTTCATGCATTATTCTCTCATTCTTTACCATTTAGCTCCTCTGTTGATTAACTTCTCTATGTATCATACTTGATAGATTCGGAGAAGCTTAAAAATGAGATTATGGCGAAACAAGTCATAATAGCCAATCTTAAAGAAGAATGTCAAAACAAAAACCGATCGATCGAATATCTGACGACCAGACACAATGAAGTCCTTGAGACTTTCGAGAAGAAGGTTGAAGATAACTGGTCGTAAACTTGACCAGTGTACTATCCTTAATTGTATGTATTTACTCTTTGGTCTACTCATGCAAAGCAAACTCAAGCATTGAAGAAAATAGAAAAAAAAACTCTTGAGTTTGAGCGCGGCAATGAGGCAGCTTTTGGGCATAATCTAAAAGAGAAGGTAAAGACCTTCAACAAGATGCTCTTCGATATGGAATCGGGAAAGCAACTGCCCGACTTAGGAAATCCTATAGAGAATATCAACTTCCTTGGCCAACAACTCGAAGATCTCAAAAGTGTCCTTAGAACTACTCGGGAGAACCATGCACAGACTTTATTTGAAGCTGTCAAGAATGGAGTCAGTTTTGCTTTGGCAAAGCTGAAAGCCTCCGACCCCAACATAAATCTCCAAGCTGTTGAGAAAGACTTCAACTACTCGGGAGATGATGAAACCAAACTTTTAGAGGAAATGGCACCTCTCGAAAATAAGGTTGCAGAAGAAATAGAGGTCGGATCTCCGACACGCAGCGATTAGTCAGTGATCTTAAAGAGTAGATTATTGTAACATAAGAAATGTGAATGTAAAAACTCACCTTTCTTTCATCAATAAAGTCTTTTGTTTATCCTTTTGACTTATGAAGTGCTCATATATTTTCTAGCCCCTGACTGCTTGTATAGTAAAAGATCTTTACTAAAGAAGTCGTAAGCTAAGAATAAGAGTAAAAGTCATGACCACTATTGATACTATGTGTTGATTATATGACAAAAAGTGATCATTTTAATACTAGAAAATCAACTGTGGTCGGAACCATGTGTGACTTCAACTAGTTGTAGATCTATTTTTCATAATTGAAATACCAAATAATAGATTACATGGTTGGGAGATAAGACTTGTCTTGATGAGAAAGAAAATATGTGAGGATGTATGCAATAAACGATAAGTGGTTTTATCTATATCTAGTATCCAAACTGGTCATAATGATTGCTAAGAATTGAAGACGTGAGAAACACCCCGCGAAACGTGCTCATGCCCAAGTCCGACTAGCAGCGAAGATCGTAGGAAAAGGACCATCACTAAGAAGCTCTTTCCAGTGGGCAGAACCACATACGGAGAGGAGAGACTTCGACTATGAGGCTTTCCATGTCTTGACCAGTAGCCAAACAAGAGTAGAATAGAATATTGAAGTGAAAAATGTAGTCTCTGAAATCTTAAGCATGTAAATCACTATATGTAGTTGTTTGTGTTATGCTCCTTGTTCTCACATGTTTCTTTAAGAAAAGAGTGTGGTCACGCATGATAACCATTGACGTAATGGTCACGACTAGGACCATTATGGCTTTTGACTTAGATGTCTGAGCCAGAGAATAACATAGATCCTTTTGAAGGCTATCGGAGAGAAGTTGGTCTTATCCGACTAGTGTAAACAACAAATAGTAGGAAACCAGAGTTTCGGTACAAATATATAAACAATATCACTTATTGAAGAAAATAAAGAAATGGTAAACATTATTGAAATTTGACAAAATGTAAAAATACAATTATACAAAGAACTTACACATTGGTCAATATTCCAGGGTTTGACAAAACACGCTCGTCTGACATAGCTAGTCGTACCGAACCAAGTCTAGTGATTTCAACCACAGTGTATGGATCTTCCCATTTGGGAGAAAGTTTTTTGCGATTAGCCTGGCTCTGAATTTTTCTTAGAACCAGATCATCTACTGACTAAGTGCGAGGTTTCACGAGTACTCACGGGCCCCAAGAAACCTTCGGATCAAAAGTTATGGCTTGAAGTTGGGAAAGGCCGAACGAGTTGATCTCGCGATTAGGACTTGGTTTGCGCTTGACGGTTCCACTCTATACTTGAGATCATGTGTTCTTCCCCATGGTTCCTAAGGACAATTAAATCATCACTAGAATTAAGTAGTATGTCATTCTTTGAAACATTTGTTTGCAAACACGAGCATTCAGCCTATTTTGGCGTGCTCGCGCTCTAGTCATTGGGTATCATAGTTTCAATTTGATGTGGAGCCGGTATGGTTGTATGCATGGAAAGGATGTCCTCATCAACCGGTCGCACGACTGGTCGTGATTCGAACGGCCCATAATATAGAAGGCAGTTCTTGAACCCAAGCTCCCGACCGTTGTGTTAACTGGTCGAACACTCGACGTTTCACCCATTGCACTATGAGCCCATTGGCTCTTTCGACTGCTCCGTTGCTCTACGGGTGAGCGATAGAAGTGAAATGCATCTTGATACCTAGATCCTAGCAGGATTCCTAAAAATTTATACTAGAGATCTGAGCACCATTATCTGTGATTATACGACTGGGTACACTAGCTTAGCTTCTATCCATTTTGTAAACGTGTCAATCATGACGAAAAGGAATTCGAAGCACCCGGGTGCTCTCAGGAAAGGTCCCAGAATGTCTAATCCCCAGGTTGCAAAAGGCCAAGAAAAAGGTATTGTTTCAAAGCTTGTGTCGGCTGACGTACTTGTCTGCTATAAAATTGATATTTTACGCACTTCGTTACGAGCTCTTTTGCATCATGAAGGGCGGTTGACCAGTAGTATCCTTGCCTGAAGGCTTTACCGACCAGTGTTCTGTAGGAATGATGTGCTCCATAAACTACTCCATGAATGTCGGATAGCATCTGAATGCCATCCGTTTGAGATATGCATCTCATCAACATTCCGTGATATCCTTGTTTATACATGGTACGTTCAATCAGACTGTATGATTTGGCTTTTCGAACAATATGATCAGCCTCTACATCATCTTTAAGAATAATGTCATGCTAAAGATAATTGTAGATCGATGTCATCCAATCTCTACTAGGGTCGTGTGTGATGACCTCCTGTGGAGCATCCATGTTGGCAGGATCAATTTGTACGACCTCTATTGGAACATTTTTGTTCTCGGAATGCTTGACCACCGAGGTTGAATTGAGTTGCTCGAGAAAAACTCCAGGCGGGACAGGTGACCTTGTGGAAGCCATCCGTGCCAACTGGTCTGCCAGAAAGTTTTCCTTGCTAGGAATGTGTTGGATCTGGAAACCGAAGAAGTGTTTTTCGAGTTTCCATACTTCCGCCAGATAAGATGACATCTTGGTACTTGAGCATTGATACTCTTTTCAGACTTGATTCGCTACTAGTTGAGAATCGTCTTTCACTAGTAATCCGTGAATCTCGAACGCTCTAGCTGCTCGGAGTCTTGCTAGTAAACCTTTGTATTCTACTACATTGATTGTTGCTGGAAAGTTTATCTAAATGGCGTATTTGATATGTTCTCAAGGAGATAATATTAGGATGACTCCAGCCCCCGAGCCTTTGAGCACCAAGGAACCGTCAAAGTACATTGTCCACTCAACGTAGTGTTCGTGAGATGGAATGGAGGTGGAATGCCCCAAACTCGACCACCCATTTTGCTATTCGTCTCGATGATTCCCTATTTTGAGAACTTAACCAAAGGGATATCCAGTTGGTATGACCACTTTGTGGGCTTGAAAGTAATGTCTTAGTTTCCTTGAAGCTATAAGGAGACCATAGAGCAACTTTTGTACCTATGGGTATTTTTCCTTTGGTCCATGTAAGACTTCGCTTACATAATACACCGGTCATTGGATGTTATCACATTCTACGACCAGTACACCACTAATTGTTTGTGGTGTTGTAGCCATGTAAATCAGTAATATTTCTCCTGATCTTGGAGAAACTAAGATCGGGGTAATAGTAAGGTACTTCTTAAGTATTTCAAAGGCATCGTCTACTTTCTTAGTCCACTCGAAACTTCCATGATTCCAAAGAAGTTTGAAGAAAGGTAATCCTTTCTCACCTAACCGAGCTATGAAACGGCTTAATCTGCCAAACATCTGATTAGTTTTTGGACTTCCTTCTTTGTGGTCGGAGGGCGCATCTGGTCGATGGATGATATTTTTACTGGGTTTGCTTCAAATCCTCTAGCCGAAACTAGGAATCCAAGAAGCTTTCCGGAAAAAACTCCAAACACACACTTCTCTGTATTTAACTTAAGGTTACACCTTCTTAGGTTATTGAAAGTCTCGTGCATGTCGAAAATATGGTCGCTAGCGTTGATGCTTTTCACGACCAAGTCATCAACGTAAGCTTTTAGATTTTGACTTATCTAACGATTAAAGGTTTTTGCATTAATCTTTGAAAAGTTACACCGGTATTTTTGAGACCAAATAGCATCTTAACATAGCAGTAAGTGTCATATGGGGTGATGAAGAAAGTTTTCTCTTCATTATCTTTACTCATATTAATCTGGTGGTACCCTGTGTACGCATCTAATAAACTTAACAACCCGCACCTGGAAGTAGAGTCTACAAGTTGATCAATACGTGGAAGGGAAAGGTCATCATTCGTACAAGCTTTATTAAGATCTATGAAGTCAATACATATTCACCATTTCACATTGCTTTTTCTAACCATTACAGGGTTGGTGAGCCACTCTGGGTGGTCGACTTCATGAATGAATCTAGCCTTGAGGAGCTTATCAATCTCTAACTGGATTGCTTCCATCCGATCGGATGTGAAACATCTTAGCTTCTCCTTGATAGGTTTTTGTTAGGTGGAGAGCTAGTCTGTGCTCGATCACCTCCCTGGGGACTCTAGGCATGTCGGACACCTGCCATGCGAATATATCCTAGTTTGCTCGGAGGAAGGAGACGAGCGACTCTTCCTATTTGGGGTCGAGTCCTGCCCTCGACCAGTACCTTTTGGGTGGACGCATCAGTGTTTCCTGAGCTAGACGGTGCGTTGATGCCTTCCATAGGAGGCCTTTGTCGAGTGGTACCTCCTTAGTCTAGTCAGAAGACTTTGGAGCTATCTTTAGCCTCGAGTGCTTGACCTACGTGGTGGGTAGATTAGTTTCTCTGGTCAGAAGTTCATCGACCAGTTCTACGGATTTCGATCACATGCATAAGCCATTTTTCGATCTCCTCGAACCGTGATGGCTCCCTTCGGTCTTGGCATTTGTAAACTTTGATAACCATAGTGCGTGGCTATCAAAAATTTTGCTAAAGCCCGACGATCGAGGATTCCATTGTATGCGGTTTCAAAATCTACCACATAAAATGGAACCTTTTCTGTTCATAAATTGTCAGGTCTTCCGAACGTAACTAGTAGGGATAACTATCCTATCGGTTTGGCGGTAGAACTAGGAACTATGCTATGGAAGGTATATTTCACGGGTTTTACCTTAGACTTGGAATTTGCATATCTTCTAAGGCTCCCGTAAATAAAATATTCAAAGAACTACCTCCATCTATTAAGACTCGATTAACTTTACAATTGTTAATAGTAGGTTCAACTACGATAGGAAACCTACCTGGTATAGTCAACAGGATGGGGCAGTCTTCTTTGCTGAACAAGATTACATTTTTCGACCACCTGGATGGCTGGACAGTGATCGGAGACTCGATAAGGTTCACTTCTCGTTCCACGACTTTCAGATGATGTCTTGACTCGTTCGAGGAGGATCCTAGTACTCCATCTCTTCGTCGCCATCTTTCTTCTTCTTGGAGCTTGGTTCTTGGAGCTTGGTTCTCTTAGTTCTGTTATGGAGTGGAAGGGACCTTTATCTGAGTAGTAATCCTCCAGTTTCTTTTGCTAGGCTCGGCAGGTACACAAATCATACCCTGTTGCCTGGTGAAGTGGACACCACTTCTTAATTTTCTTGTAATCGCTGGTCGAAGCGAGCGGTTCCTCTAAGAGCGCCATTGATGGCGGCCGTGTATCCTCATCCATTCGGTCGATTTCACCAATCTCTGCGACTGGAGAGCTGGTGGAGGAAGAGGATGATGACATCCCATTGTCTTCTATGGCGGGGATGCGTGCGTCCATGTCAAGATCGGGGTAGTCCGCCAAGTCGAACCAGCTTTCCTCATCCCAAGTCCCTACCATGTTCGCATGAACGATGATGAGGGAAAGAAAGTGGATGAGGAATGATTGAGTGAAGTAAAACATCAAGAACTCAATGCCTTCTTCCCCACGGACGGCGCTAGCTGTCGACGATCAAGTCGCCAATCTTATGAAATAAAACAAAGAAAAATGACAAAGAGTTCTTGGGAGATGATTGGACTGCTCTTTATTGCTATGAACTGGATCCTTTACAGGGGTGCTCTTGACAAGGCAGTGAACTAATCTTAATTGCACTTCAGTGCAGAATTTGTTATGCTAATGCTTCAGATGAAATCTAATCGTCTATTGATCTTCCGAATTGGCTTCGATCCCCTTTCTGCCATTCGCATCCTTCTTTAAGTAGTTAATGAGGTGGTGGCAGTTAATCCTGATAGAGACGCTTGTTGGAAGTGTCGCGATTGACCGGAGTGAGGCAACGGTTGATGAAGTATCAACTCTTTGGCGGTTTAATGTATGTGAAACACTAAACCGCATGACAGTTTGTTGCTAGTGTCTTAGGATCATGAAACGTCGCATGATATGGAGCCAATACGACATGTGCTCCATTCATCACACGGTAAGGGATATGCTTAGAGCTGAATCCAGAAGCCAGTTCATTGCTTGTATGAGCAATTATCTGGTCGAGGACTAGGTACCAGACCTCGTTCGACCAGGGTACCTATAAGTAACCTCTGGAACCCTTACGACCACAGAGGTCGTTAGCTTCAGGGGTTACGACTCTTATGACCACGGGGTTGTTAATCTTAGGGTTTACGACTCTTACGACCACGGGGGTTGTTAGTCTTAGGGTTTACGACCACAAAGACATATGGTCTTTTAATTATATATTTAAAGTAATACATAGAGATTTCAATCCTCGTCAAAAGTTTAGAAAAATGCTTCAATATAAAACATAACAAGAAAAACATGGCAAAACATAAATAATATATAATCGTAGAGATACAACTTGAGCCTAAATAATGAAGACATAATCTCTATCATAGTCCACCATTCATCAATAGTCAAACAAGAACCAGAACCTACAAAGACAACATAAAAAAGTAAATCAAATAGAGGTGTGATTAAATACAAAGAACATGAAGTTTAGATTTGTAAGAACCTAACATACCACTAGCGTGAGATAGTTGTTTCTTACGTGACCTCATTCATTGAAAACGCTCTAAAATCTTATCATCTTTAATGCTTGCAAATATGTCTTGCTCAATATAGCATATCATCCTATGATTCATCCATTCATCGTCCATCTTATTCAGAAAATCAGTCTTAATAATGCTCATAGCTAAGAAGGTTCTTTCTACTGTTGATGTTGCCACTGGCAAAATCAAAGCCAATTCAATGAGACGATATACCAATGGGAAAACCATGTGTCTTTCGGTCTGAACCATCTTCACAACAAGATTTCCAAGATCAATACAGTTTACAAAATCTAGATCATCTCTCACAATATCAATAAATGTGCCTAGTTGGTCCATGAGGACTACACAATCATATTGGGAGAAGTCAGCAGCATACATCCTAGCAAGTTCAATTAATTTGTCTTCATCAAATTTGGTAAAAGAATTATTTGGATCAAAACAAGCAATGCACCTCAATAACTGAGTAGATCTTTCAGCAAAGCGATTATTCAACTCAACAATAATTTGATCATGCACCACAACAAATATTTCATAATGGAAATGATCATAGTAACAAGTAAGTTACCGTCTAGCTGCCACAACCCCTTGAGCGACCTCTAGCTGTTATTTTATCAGACATGTTTGGCACTAGGATATTAAGTTGGAGACAAAAGGCGTTTGTCTCTTCAAAAAGCTCATCCCAACCATGATTTCTTATTACCTCAATTGTCTTCAATGTGGTCCTAATCAACCCTACAACACGAACAATGTTTTGATCTTTCTTTTGCAAGCATTGTGAAAGTTCATTAGTCTTGCCCAAAATTATGATCATAAGATGCATGATAAGTACAAATTCAAAGCTTTCCATTTTTTCCAACAAACCCAAAGTTGTGATTTTTTGCGTTGCATTAGTTACATCATCACTCAAGCTCTCTAATACCTCTAGGACCGAAACCCACATGGTGGTGAAGTTAAATAAATCCAAGATAGAAGAACAACACTTGGCAATAGAAACAACAACTAATAGCAACTGATGAGCAAAGCAATAGGCATTAAAAAAGCATATGAATTTTTGCAACCCGTGAAATTGTCCTCTCATGTTTGATTCTCCATCATATATGTATCCTCGCAATCTAGACAAACATAGACCGTGAAATTGTAACATAACATCTAAAGCTAGTTTTAGCGAAGATGATATCGTGTTAGAAATATGTTGAACCTCAAGAAATCTCTCTATCACATGCCCTTTATTATTGGCATACTTACATAGGACAAGAAAGCATAGTTAATATAGTTTAGACTTAGCTCAATCATAGAAAAATATTGTGGCTACTAACCTCAAAACCACAGCTATTTGCTCTTTGATAGATGCATCTCAGGCCTCATCAACAAGTATGGCAAACTGTCTACCCCCAATACCATCAATAATGGCTTTGGTGTTCTCTTCTGCACAAGCTTTGCATAACTGCTTTTGTATATGGTGTGAAATCATTAAATGGTTCCTCGGAGTATTCAATCAATTTTGCAACCTTTTCATCCTCCTCTTTATACCATTTAAGTGTTTCAAAGAAGTTCCCCTATTGTTTGAGCTAGAAGACTCATGATGTCCATGAAAAGCAAGAGCTTCCAATAGAAGAAATTTTACAATACCTAGCATAATAATAAGACGTGCTCTATATTCTTCCTCATCCTTCTTGGTGGTAGCATCCATCACATAATACACACATTGCCTTTGGTTTTCGAAAGCCCCGCAATGTCTTCTTGATTTATTGTGACCACTATTGACTTTATCAACATGATCAACAAAAGATTGAATTTCATTCTTCCAATAACTAAACCCTACCTTCGTGAAGGCTTCAACACCAAAGTTTTCAGCTCTCTGCTGCTTAAAGATATAACAATAAAAACAATATGTTGCATCTTGAGCAACACTATATTCCTTTCAACCAATCATGCCTTTTGAACTATGACTCCTAGAACCTTCTCTTCTGACCTCCCTGGTCTTTTCATGGGAATTTATGTCCACTTGGTTGGCATAGTCCCAATTGCAAATACTTCCTTCTAGCAGCATCCCTAATTTTAACGTCCAACTCCTCAATCGGTTTTCGAAACCCAGGATCGGCAACTACATCATCTGGACTAAGTTCAACATGAGGATTATTTTGCCTATTGTGACTAGCTCTAGTTCCAACTATTTCTAGAAGAGGTTGGTTGAATTGTGTTCATATTGAAAAATAAGATCATAATATCTTGCTCTGCTTCATTTTGTATCCATAATTCCTAAATAAAAAATGCATTATTTTCAATAGGAATCTTCATGATGATAAATTTTATTTGCACAAGCCTTGACAAATAGGACACTAAGTGAGCAGTACAACCAGTTCCAAAACCACTGATCCCCTATCAAGAAATAGCTAGTAGTAGCAACTAGAAATAGAGCATTCTTCTTGTTCCATGGTACTTATCTTAAACATACCTAAAAAAACAATCCTTTGCTGCTCTGTGTCATGGGCATGGTGTAAGGTCGATGAGGCCGACTAGAGTTGGATGAATAGGCGGGTTTAAAAAATCTTTTAGTCAAAATCGATTTTTATGCAAAATTGTAAATCAATTCGATTTTGCACAATTTAAAACTTAAATCAACTAGCCTCACTTTGTGCACCAACAACTTAAGTGTAAGACAAGGAAAGCAATCTTAAAGAGACAAGCAAACAATTTAATTCTACAAATATAAATTGCAAGAAAGTAAAGCTAAAGAAAGAAAATCATAAGAACACTTGATCTTTTCCTATAGTGATCAGAAACTTACTGGTTTTCCCTAGTCCACGTTGAGGTCAGCCTAAATGAATTGGACCAGCTCCACAAATAAGCCGACACCTCGAATCCACTCTGGGTTGCTCTTCCTCCACTCTGGAGATGGCGAGCACAAGCCACTCATAATCGCCGGGGTGTTTTCGCAACCTTCTTTGAGAAGATCACCGGTGCAACTCCTCCAACCCGTCTAGGTGTCGGTTCAACACATGAACTAAGATTTTGCTCTCTAAGCTCTCTAAGTGTAACGCATGCACAAAGGGGAAGAGAATGCTTGCTCTTAGCTCAAGGGAAACAAAAATAGCTTTAGCACTCTCCCACAACCGGCCATATTGGGTATTTATACACTCACACAAGAAAACTAACTATTGGGAGAGAATTTGTAGAAAAATTGGGAAACCCAGTTTGAACACCAACCAATGGTCAGTCAGACCACCCTTGCTCCAACGGCTATAAAAACTAGTTGTTGGACTCTCAATCGGACTGACAGCCAGCCCACACAAGGGCCGGTCAGACCGCTCCACAAAAGAGCCAAGCTGAGAAGGGAGTATTTGCAAACCGATCAGACGGGACAAAACCAATCAAACCGCTAGGAGGCGGAGCGAGAGAGGAGGCGGAGGAAGAGTCCACCATGACTAGTGCTAGCCGCTAGCCTAGAGAGTAGAAACCGCAGCGTACTCCAAAGTTTTTTTGGAGAGTTTAGGTGGGAGTACAGTAACATGCATTAAGGCATTGTCTCCACCGTACGATCCAAAATAAACAGTCTAGATCGAGCGCTACAGTACCAAAGGACACTGTAAAATGCTATAGTATTTTTCTATAGCAAACATACATTGTTTCTACAGTATTTTGCTATAGTACTCTTGCAGTATTGTTCACAAAAACTCAAAACATTGTTTTCAAAGTATTGTCGATGGTAACAACCTCCAAAAAAATGTACTAGGGCTGCTCCGCTCCAGATTACTCCGACTCCTATATTTTTGTAATAGCACAACTCCACTTACTCAAACTAAGAAGCTGAGAGACCGGGAGTGAAGCTATACCAAATAGACCCTTAGTTTCAGCTAGGAGTGGATTATCAAGGCGAAGTCGTATGCGTTCAATTAAGAGAATTTGCAATCGATTAATGATTGTTTTGAAATACATAGAAAAATATATTCGGAATACATCCAAATCCCAGCTCGAGTGTATCTTCCCTTTTACTAAAGGCGGGGAGAATATCATTCCCAAGAGCGTGTCATACATTTCCCCAACCTCTCTTGTGCATGCACGCGGACGGCCTTCGTGCCATTTCTTGGAAGATAGGCTCCATGCCTTCTTCTCTCCAGTTTATGGTCGTTGTGACCTTCTCGCCCAGTGCCTTGCGGTCGTGTCTCGGGCGTTCGCACGTGTCGTTCTTCGCACGCCTCGTCAGGCGCTAGTGCAGCCTTAATGGCCGAAGGACGTGAGCCTTCCATTGACTGTTCGGTCTCGCATCCCGTTCTCGCCTCTAGTCCCGTCTCACTCGCCTCTGTGCTCTCTCTTGTTTTCTCTGTCGCTGACTTTTCCTCGCTCGATCTGCTTTCGTTCGCCGTGTGCCTAGCTCTTGCTTTCTCCATTTCTCGTCTTTCTTCGCTTGGTTTGCTTCTGCTCGCCAATGTTGATTCGTCATTTTGATTGAAGCTACATCCACCTGTTGGCCAGCAGCCTTGCTCCCTGATTTTGTTGCTATATCCAGGGTCGTCACCTCCTCTCTCTCTCTCTCTCTCTCTCTTAGCTTACTTCCTCCTGTGCCTCTTGACATTCGCTCCGTTTTTTTGCCCTTGCGCTACTGTAGAAAAAGTCCTCACAGACGGTTCAAAAACGTCATTACAGATGGTTTCATAAGTCATCTAGGTTTATGAGTCAGTAATGACATGAGGTTATCACAGACAGTTTTTGAACCATCTATGATGTATACTATCACAGACGATTATTAACTCAGAACCGTTTGTGATAGTTGACTTTCACAGACGGTTTGTAGATGAAACGTTCTGTGATAGCTTATGTATCACAGATGGTTTGTAGATGAAACCATCCGTGATAGCTGATGTATCACAGACGGTTTGTAGATGAAATCGTTTGTGATAGCTGATGTATCACAGATAGTTTGTCCTAAGGAACCGTCTATGATATTTTTTTGTATTGCTAAATTTATTTCTATTTGTTGGCTAGCTTCAAGAAATGCTAGTGCTCATTGTGTTGCGGGGCCCTGATCCCTCCCTTGGATCTCCCTCCAGTAGCAACGTACGTGTCGAACGAGCTACGTGATTCCAAAAAGTTAACCTTAGCCATTGCAAAGAAAGGAAAGAAGTCCTCACAGACGGTTCAAAAACGTCATTACAGATGGTTTCATAAGTCATCTAGGTTTATGAGTCAGTAATGACATGAGGTTATCACAGACAGTTTTTGAACCATCTATGATGTATACTATCACAGACGATTATTAACTCAGAACCGTTTGTGATAGTTGACTTTCACATACGGTTTGTAGATGAAACGTTCTGTGATAGCTTATGTATCACAGATGGTTTGTAGATGAAACCATCCGTGATAGCTGATGTATCACAGACGGTTTGTAGATGAAATCGTTTGTGATAGCTGATGTATCACAGATGGTTTGTCCTAAGGAACCGTCTGTGATATTTTTTTGTATTGCTAAATTTATTTCTATTTGTTGGCTAGCCTCAAGAAATGCTAGTGCTCATTGTGTTGCGGGGCCCTGATCCCTCCCTTGGATCTCCCTCCAGTAGCAACGTACGCGTCGAACGAGCTACGTGATTCCAAAAAGTTAACCTTAGCCATTGCAAAGAAAGGAAAGACTACAATAGAGTTATCTATGCAGGAAATGTGTTTACCTATCGATTAATTATTGGACAACTGTGAAGTCGTGTTTGACCCTCTTTAGGGAATCAAGGTATATTACCTTTTTCTATTTTGGTATAATTACAATTAGAATCCAGTGGAACCTACATAGGTATCTCGCCATGTTCATTAAACCTAAGTTCGTGTTACTTATAAAGTACAAATCAACAAGTATAGCTACTAGTGCAGCATTTACCCTTGGTTATAGGGCAAAAGTATGAATTCCTTGTTGCGGTGAGCTAGCAATGATGTCATCATGTAACCCTCGATGAAGGATGCATTCTCCTGGATGCTTTGCATGGAGACCAAGTGTGGGTCGAGGAAACCTACTAGTGATTTCCCTCATCTCGCATCAGAAATCATTTGTATATATATGTGTGTAGAAAAGCAAGGAGTTATATATGAAATTTATCAGTATTACACAAACATAGACTGTGATTGTACACACTTACAGTGTCTAATATCGCATGAGTGAGGCATTGAGGGCGTCGAGGGTGTAGAGTAAGAACAAGTTCTCGAAGGTCATCGTGAAGACACAGTCTTGAACCTCGTGGTGAAGATAATGCAACCTGAACTTGACGTTGACACCCGAGCATCGTTGTCTATCCGTATTGTTGGCATATTCCATGTACCATGCATTACCATGCATGCAATCTCTGGCAAGCCAATCCTAGGGTTTGGAGGCACTCTATCGAGACGACCAATGGCTCGCCTAGCATGAATTTCTGGGTCAATGGCAGAAGGGGATATCATCGGGCTTCTTTGATTTTCCCTTGCCGCCTCGCTTTTTGGAGGTCGACTTCACGAGAGTTGACCGGGCACGAGGTGTAGATGCATCTGATGCACTGGGCTCCGGTGCAGATAGCTCCCATGGACTTGGCACCGTTGAGGACTTTCCCGTGAAGTTGACACCGGTGCAGGTAACTCTGGTGCAGGTAGATCCGGTGCAGATAGCTCTCGTGGACTTGGCACCATTGCGAGACTTTCCTGTGAAGTTACACCGGTGCAGGTAGGTCCAGGCAAATGTCCCTCTTGGATCACTGGATGAATGCTCCAATGGCTTGCCCTAAAGTCACAACCTCATCGTTTGGGGGCATTTGCAGCCGGACGACCTCAAAATTGGCATGAAAATTGTTCACATTCACTTTTGTAAAACCCGACGCTGGATTTACACCATGCACCAAGGCCCTAGCACTAGATGGATACGCTTGGCCCCAAGCAACGTCTAGGGCAATGGAGGCATATCTCACTTGGAGCTTGCACTTTGTAGCCACCTACATAACGATAAAAAAATTATCTATTCCAATAGGCCTATCAATGGATCGAGCATTCCAAAGATAATAATTAATACCAGGATGTCATCGACGGGAAATCTGTCATCGCTTTCTGAGGGAGGCCTGGACACGCAGCTACTCCGACGGTTGGGGGTACTGGCTAGCACAGTAGCGGCGGGGGCTTGTAACTGATTTTCCTAAGCCTTTTCTCAATGCTCTCTATCTGCCATCGCATCTCATCTCTGATGACATCAGTGATCTCCTCTTTGAGGGATTCACGAATCTCCTCTCGTAGCTGTACATTACGCTCGGCTTTGGCTCTCTTCCTACTCTTGCATGCTTTGGAGTCCTCTGAGAATCCTTGTTTCCATGGAATATAAAGACCAAGGTCTCTTGTGCGACCTGGGTGCTCCTTGTTTTCCAGGGCTGCGGAGAGTATATATCTCTCCCTAACTACCTAGAATGAGCCTTGGGAAGATTCTGCACTCAGTGCTTCTTGTAAGAGCCCGACATGTTATTTCACTTCCTATGAAGTTATGGAGTAATTATAAACTACGCGGTTCGATATCTTACCAAGCGCCGGGACACTTCCTCCTCTGCAAGGTTTTTAAAAGAGATGGCCCCCGAAGACATGGTAGATGACCTTGCTCTAATCATGTTTCGGGCGTGCTCATCAGGGATTCCAGCAAATGGCGGGGAGGTGTAACATCCCAATTTTTTGAACTTTAAAAATCTTTTAAATGGTTAGTAGTTGAAAAATTCACCCTTTGGATTTTATTTGAATTTTAATAAAGCTTAACATGGACATTTAGTATCAAAATAATTTAATATAATTAATGTCAACATCAATAATTGTTAAAACTATTTTATTTGGATTCTATGTGCTTGGATATATTTTCTAGAATTTTCTAGAATTTTTCTGAGTTTATTTACTATTTTCTAATTGTCATTTGCATTTTCTGTTATTTCTAAAAAGGAAAAACTAGCAAATCACAGAAAAGCTCATGGGTCGAATCTTCCTAGACCCGACCCATTCCTATTCCTTTTGTCCTATTTCCGTGCAACCGCACCAGCCCGCTTCCTTGTTCCTCTGCCAGATGGACCTCACCCTTCATCGTCCTCCTCACCTTCGTCTTTACCGTGTCCGAGTTCAATCCAACAACGGTTTATGCAACCGAAGAATCCTTTGGTGATACGATTTTTGAATCCGTTGTAATCCCCACAACTGATTCTACTCCTTATCTCCTTCCAAATTTATTTGAATTTCCTTATCTTGTCTCATATCCGATTTGGACTCCGCTGCCGATACGCCACCCTGCACTCGTCCGTGCCCCATAAATAGCACCCCAAAGTTCGCCTTCTCGCCCTGATCACGAAACTCCAAGCCGCCGCACCTATAGACCCTAGAGCCGCCGCATTCGGAGAATTAGGGTATTCAACCGAATCTCGTTTTCTTCAAATTATGTTGTCGTTTTTGCCGCCTCGTCATCGTTGACCACACCGTCATCTTCACTGTCACCAGTGCTACCTCCATCACCCCTTCACGACCGTGAGACGTCACTAGTGTTTGTCGCCAACAACAACTGATGAGTCACGGCGGCCCGATCTTCCGATAGGTTCGATTTGGTTCGTCGTGAGGACGTTGACGCTTTGAGGCTTCCGACCAACAGATCGTCACCTCGCAATTCGCTACACCCGCACGCCTGTCGTTATCGACCACGCTTGCACATGATCGACCTTACCACGAAGGTTATTGTTCCTGCAAGCAATCGAAGCAACTCACAAGAACAAGGTAGATGCAATCTGAATTGTATTGCGGATATGGATGAAGTTTACAAGTGGGGTTCCTCAAACCGATAATCGGTAAAGCGCAATTGGCGTAATAATCTAAGAAAACCCACCTCTAAACTATGGCGGCTCATGTATATATATAGGGAGCGTGAGGAGATCGACCTAGGGTTGTGCGGTAGTGGGATGTAGCGTACACAACACGGACTCGACCTCGTTACGTTTACAAAGTCTTATTAGTTTCCAAAGCGGTGACGTGACACCTTGTGTTGCGTATTTCGTCGAAGATCCGTCGTAGGGACCGGTCCTATGGTGGTCTTGAGGAGTCCATGCTATCTTTGGTCGTAGATTGTGTCCAACGAGTACTGTGCTCGCTTTTCTGGTCGTAGATTGCTCCAATCGAATCAACTAGTCGTAGATCTTCTTGTAGTGGTCGTAGATCTTCTTGAACTGGTCGTAGTCCTAGATTCCTGAGTACAAGTAAATCATCTCCATTAGGCAGCATCATAGAGTTCTCAAATAATACACTCAGCCCTAGAAACGACTTTACATGATCGATTAAGTGACGTGCTCTAGCTCTTGTCATAGGACTGTGTAGTTCAGCACCCAGATCTGGAGGGTCTTGTGTCGTGCGTGTATCCGAAGGAGGGATGTCCTCATCATACTCCCCCTCTTGAATTGGAGTCGTCCTCGACTCAAGCTCATCTTCTTCTCCCACGTATGGTTTCAAATCTGAAATGTTAAATGTGGGGCTAACCCCAAAATCTGCAGGTAATTCTAATTGATATGCATTATCATTTATCTTCTTAATTATCTTAAACGGTCCTTCAGCTCTAGGCATCAACTTTGATTTCTTAATTCCGGAAACCTATCCTTTCCCAAATGAACCCAAACTAAATCACCTTGTTCAAATTTGACAACTTTCCTACCTTTACTTCCAGCAACCTTATACCTTTCAGTCATATGCTCTATATTCTCTTTAGTGGTTTCATGCAACTTGAGAATAAATGCAGCATGCTTCTTAGCATCTAGATTAATTTTTTCAGAGGTCGGTAAAGGTAGTAAATCAATAGGAGCACGGGGGTTAAAACCATACACTACCTGAAATGGACTTACCTTTGTGGTGGAGTGTACTGACCTATTGTAAGCAAACTCAATATGCGGTAAACACTCTTCCCACATCTTCAAGTTCTTCTTTAAAACAGCCCGCAACATGGTGGATAACGTGCGGTTGACAACCTCCGTTTGTCCATCAGTTTGGGGATGGCATGTAGTAGAGAACAGCAGCTTTGTCCCCAATTTATTCCAAAGTGATCTCCAAAAGTGGCTCAAAAACTTTGCATCACGATCCGAGACAATAGTATTGGGCACTCCATGTAAGCGAATGATTTCCCTGAAAAACAAATCAGCTATGTTTGTAGCATCATCGCTCTTGTGACAAGATATAAAACGTACCATTTTAGAAAATCGATCCACTACTACAAATATACTATCTCTCCCCCTCTTTGTCCTAGGCAATCCTAAAATAAAATCCATAGAAATATCCTCCCAAGGGGCGCTAGGAATAGGAAGAGGCATATAATGTCCATGTGGAAGGAGACGGGACTTAGCTTTGTTGCATGTAGTGCAGCGAGCTACGTAGCGCTCGACATCACGCCTCATCTTTGGCCAAAAGAAGTGGGTGGCCAGCACATCTTCTGTCTTTTTTGCTCCAAAATGCGCCATCAAACCTCCTCCATGTGCCTCCTGTAACAACAAAAGACGAACAGAGCTAGCTGGAATGCATAGCTTGTTAGCACGATAGACCAAACCATCATTCAGCACATAGTTATTCCATGTCTTCCCTCCTTTACAATGTTCAAGCACTTCCTTATAGTCCAAATCAGTGACATATAAACTCTTAATGGCTTCCAAACCAAAAATCTTATGGTCAAGTTGAGATAACATGGTATAACGTCTAGAGAGCGCATCAGCAATCACATTATCCTTACCTTTCTTATGCTTTATAACATATGGGAATGACTCAATAAATTCTACCCTGTTAGCATGTCGTTTATTCAGTTTAGCTTGACTTCTAATATGTTTTAGCGATTCATGATCCGAATGTATAACAAATTCTTTGGCCCATAGATAATGCTGCCAAGTTTGAAGTATTCGAACTAAAGCATACAATTCCTTATCATAGGTGGAATAATTTAAACTAGGCCCATTTAGTTTTTCGCTGAAATATGCAACTGGTTTACCTTCTTGAATCAATACACCACCTATCCCAATCCCACTGGCATCACATTCAATTTCGAAAGTCTTACCAAAATCAGGGAGTTGGAGTAGGGGTGCTTGGGTGAGCTTTTCTTTCAACAAGTTGAATGCCTTCTCTTATGCAGGTCCCCATTGGAAAGGCACTCCTTTCTTTGTCAATTCATTCAATGGTGCGGCAACGGTGCTGAAATCCCGCACAAAGCGCCGATAGAAGCCAGCAAGGCCGTGGAAGCTCCGCACTTGTGACACAGTGGTAGGCGTCGCCAAGTTTGGATGGCTACAATCTTTGTCTCATCCACCTCAATGCCCTGTGGTGTCACAACATAACCAAGAAATGCAACTCGATCGGTGCAAAAGGTGCACTTCTCAAGGTTACCAAACAAACGTGCGTCTCTCAAAGCATTAAAACAAGACGTATATGATTTAAGTGTTGCTCATGTGACTTGCTATAAATCAAGATATCATCGAAGTAAACCACCACAAATTTTCCAATGAAAGGACGTAAAACCTCGTTCATCAAACGCATAAAAGTACTAGGTGCATTAGTTAGACCGAAAGGCATCACTAACCACTCATATAATCCGAACTTAGTTTTAAAAGCAGTTTTCCATTCATCTCCTAATTTCATTCTAATCTGGTGGTAACCACTCCGCAAGTCAATCTTTGTGAAAATAATAGAACCACTCAATTCATCTAGCATGTCGTCTAGCCTTGGGATAGAATGACGATACCTTATAGTAATGTTATTAATGGCTCTGCAATCAACACACATACGCCAACTACCGTCTTTCTTAGGAACCAAAAGAACTGGAACAGCACAAGGGCTAAGACTTTCTCTTACGTACCCACGGTCCAAAAGATCTTGGACTTGTCGTTGAATTTTCTTAGTCTCCTCTGGATTGGTCCTATACGCAGCACGGTTTGGCAAAGTCGCTCCTGGGATCAAATCAATTTGATGCTCAATTCCTCGAATAGGTGGTAATCCCGGGGGTACCTCAGTTGGAAATACATCCACATACTCCCGCAAAGGTTAGCAAAAATAGGAGGCAAAGAGCTAGCTATGTCCTCAAGCGAATATAAGGCATTTTTGCATATCAAAGCATAGCATGACAGCTCATTATTACAGATTTCAGCAAGTTCAGATTTAGTTGCAATCATAACACATCCCTTCAATTTAATCCCCTCAGACTTAGGACTAGACACCACTTTCTCCCTTTTGGGTAGGAAAACACGTTTTGCTACTTGCTGATTTTCAGAGTCTTGCTTATCGGTGTTTCTTTCATTTTTAGCGCGCTCTTCTTCATCTTTCAGAATCTCAGCTGGTGACAAAGGTAACAACTTAATCTTCTTACCCTTATGTGAAAATAAGTAGGTATTAGCTCTACCATGGTGCAAAATATCATTGTCATATATCCAAGGTCTACCGAGCAACAAAGAGCATACTTGCATAGGCACGATATCAAAGTCAGAACTATCTTTGTAATTACCTGCTAAAAATTGCACTTTCACAACTTTGTGTACCTTTAATTTACCACACGAATTGAACCATTGGATGTAGTAGGGACGTGGGTGTGGTTGTGTGGTCAAGCCAAGCTTCTCGACCATCTCGGAGCTTGCAAGGTTGTTGCGACTCCTCCATCAATGATGACTCTGCAGCTCTGTCCTTCACGAAAATCAGTCCAAACAAGTTGTGCCGTTGATTTTGCTCCGCTCTCTCCACTTGTGCGCTCAAAGACTCGTTGCAACAAGGCTCACATGATACTCGGTGTCAGCAGACTACTTGTTCCTCTACATCATCAAGATCACCGTCTATCTCGTCTCCTCCACCGCAATGTTGTTTGCAAGTACATATTCGTCCTCAATATCACTAGTACTTACATAATCACCGTCTTTGGTGGCAAGGTATGCTCGCTGACTGGGGCAGTCCCTCATGACGTGCCCCATTCCCTTGCAACGGTGGCACACAATCCCAGTGGTACGACCAGTGGAAGCAACCAACGAAGAACTCTTGGTGGTGCTCGCACACTAGTAACTTTACTTACCTCGGTGCATGTGATGTGGTGGGAGTCTTCTTTGAACGCGCTCTACTCGTGGAGGGGGCAGCAGACCGTGTAGTTGAAGGTGGGGCTGTTTTGGTTTGCCCCGGCACTGGTCGTGGTGTAGACATGCTCCCAAAGTTGTTCCTTGGCCTCTGTTGTCGTCCCTGCAATTCCTTTTCTGCCAAACATGCAAGTTGGAACAATCTAGGGACGCTATCGCATTCTTTGTAATCCACTATATCCTGAATTTCACGTCTTAATCCTCCATAAAAATGTGCCATTGCAGTTTCTTCATCCTCAATAATATCACAACGCAACATGCTAATTTGTAGCTCCTGATAATATTCTTCTACGGATCTATTACCTTGGTTTAAGCGCTGTAATTTATTACACAAATCACGTTTAAAAGAAGGTGGGACAAATCTGTTACGCATAGCAACCTTTAAACCATCCCACGTAGTAGGTGCTAATCCTTCGGTGCATACCCTATTCCACCAAATGATGGCAAAGTTTTTAAATTCACTTGTGGCTTGCCTAACTCTATGCACTTCGAGAACTAAGTGAGCATTCAATTTCTGTTCTACCGTCATCTCCCAATCTAGATATATTTCAGCATCATAAGCACCCGCAAAAGATGGTATAGAGAACTTAACTTTAGCATATGGGTCATCATTAACACGTGCATTATGTTGCTGAACATTATTACCTCTCATACCTTGACGGTTGAAGTTCGGTCGGTTCCGTTGTCGTGCATCAAAGGCGTCGTGGTTGTGCATCTCATTATCATTATCAAACTCATGGTCATGGGCTGCACCATGAGGTTCCACACGACCAACGTTTGGTGGTCGGTTCACTATTCTTTCGAGGCGCGTAGTGAGCGCCGCAATACTATCGTTGATTTAGCGTTGTAATGTGATCGTGGTAGTTTGAAGCTTCCTGTCGATGTCCTCATTAACGTTAGTGCGTTGTTCATCCAATAGCGTCATGAGCTCTTCCCTCAAAACACACTCTTGCGCATCCAATCTTTCACCTGACATGGTTAGTATGAGATAAAAGACAACACAAAAGGTATTATCCCTATCACTATTAGGTGGTCGGAGGATGGAATCACACACTCTCAAGCGTCTTACCAAGCTCTTATGAGTTTCTTACCAAATTACAGCAGGTGGTCTAATCGGCGAAGGTGGGATGTACGATCACGGCGGAGGCGAATGCGAGGATCCAATCTGAGGGTCGAAAGTATGTGGAGCTCGGACAGGCAATGTTTAGTAGCAAGGAATAGCAATAATGAAATCAGATTAGCAAAGCTGAACCAAAGCCCACAGTACTCATCACAGTTGCTGGTCTAAAAGTTCCCCTAGCCCTAGCACAATACTGATCGAAACAAGGACTCGATACAAAGGAGTCCAAAGGATGCAAGGCTGGAACTTGTCGTAGACCAACTAGGGGTGGTCGAATTGCTTCTTCTTCTTTTCTTTTGCACTTTTTTTGCTTCTTTTCTTTTCTTTTCTTTTGCACTTTTTGCTTCTTTTCTTTTGCACTTTTTGCTTCCTCTTTTTTTTTTTTTGCAAACGTGACCCAAGCCCAAAATTCTTCTGTTACCTTTTCTGGATCCGATGAGGTGATTGGGTCACAAACTTTTCGGAGAGCGAGGGTAAATAGGTAATTAAAAGATACTCTCTCTCTCTCTCTCGAACTTGGGCTAGTTACATTGCGGCTACGGAATCGACCGAGGATCGAATCCGACCGGTGGTAGTTCTGAGTGGATGGTAGAATGGGTGTTGCTCGAAGAGGTGGTCGGATCCGAGTAGATGTTCGATTCGACCAAATGGTAAATCCGGCGGGTGGTCGAATGGGTGTCGCTCGAAAAAAGGAGGTCGTGCGTCCGGGATGGATGGTGGCACGGCAGGCGGCAGTCTTGCCGACTAGAGACCAAGAATGCTACTCTAAACCAAGCAACAAAGACACCGACGATGGACTCGAACTCAACAATGTGGCGAAAACAAAATTGCGAAAGGCACAAAGTGGTTTGGACAATGGAATAATTACGATCTAAAACTTTTTGTAGGGCGGTTTTTCGGACTCTAGGTGAGGAACACAACTAACAAAAGGGATAAGCGAAATTACCTAACGGGCAACCTTTGCTCGATACCACTTGATGAGTCACGGCGCCCGATCTTCCGATAGGTTCGATTTGGTTCGTCGTGAGGGCGTTGGCGCTTTGAGGCTTCCGACCAGCGGATCGTCACCTCGCAATTCGCTACACCCTTGCGCTGTCGTTATCGACCACGCTTGCGTGATCGACCTTACCACGAAGGTTATTGTTCCTGCAAGCAATCGAAGCAACTCACAAGAACAAGGTAGATGCAATCTGAATTGTATTGCGGATATGGATGAAGTTTACAAGTGGGGTTCCTCAAACTGATAATCGGCAAAACTGCAATTGGCAGAATAATCTAAGAAAAACCCACCTCTAAACTATGGCGGCTACTGTATATATATAGGGAAACGTGAGGAGGTCGACCTAGGGTTGTGCGGCCGTGGGATGTAGCGTACACAACCTGGACTCCGACCTCGTTACGTTTACAAAGTCTTATTAGTTTCCAAAACGGTGATGCAGCACCTTGTGTTGCGTATTTCTGGTCGAAGATCTGGTCGTAGGACTGGTCCTAGGGTGGTCTTGAGGAGTCAATGCTATATTTGGTCGTAGATTGTGTCCAACGAGTACTGTGCTCGCTTTTCTGGTCGTAGATTGCTCCAATCGAATCAACTAGTCGTAGGTCTTCTTGTAGTGGTCGTAGATCTTCTTGAACTGGTCGTAGTCCTAGATTCCTGAGTACAAGTAAATCATCTCCATTAGGCAGCATCATAGAGTTCTCAAATAATACACTCAGCCCTAGAAACGACTTTACCTGATCGATTAAGTGACGTGCTCTAGCTCTTGTCATAGGACCGTGTAGTTCAGCACCCAGATCTGGAGGGTCTTGTGTCGTGCGTGTATCCGAAGGAGGGATGTCCTCATCAACAGCCGCACCTACTCCGCCCATTTCGTCACCAATTTCGGCCAACTCCGACGACCTTCTATGCCTATATCAGTACCAGTATGTGAAAAATAACCTATTCTACCCAGTGTGTGTATCCGCCGCCGACGAAGCGCTGCCGTTCGCTGTTGCAGACGAACCTAAGCCTCGCCGTCATCCTGTCGACGTGTCGTGCCACCTCATCGGCCACATCAACTCGTGAGCACATGTGCCGTGCCACATCAACTCTTGAGCACACGTGTCGTGCCACATATACTCGTGGTTACACGTGTCTGCCACCTCACCTTCCACATCAATTCGTATTGTCCGCGTGTCTGCTCGGTCGGCCGCGTCAGTGCTTGTGTCACGCTCGAACCCTAACCCAGATCTGATCTGGTGTAAACCCAATCCACCATACACCGTGTCTATGCCATGTGGGTCCACCAAGCAGATCATTATTCCATGAACCCATGAACTCATAGGACATTGTATGACCAGGTAGTCGTAACCTTCTACAACCATGCAATCGAAACCTTCCGACCATGTGGTCGAAACTTCTTCCGAGCACGCGTAGTCGAAAGCGATGAACAGTACTCAAATTGACAACTCAGTAAGTTATGGATTCTCGATATTGATAACTCAGTTTGTAGGTTAGGAGCTCAGTGATGGGTGGAGGTGTGTACTACCAGGTAGATCACATCGCGGGACGGTTGCTTCCCTGTCTAACGGTGTGTGTTGTACCAAAGTACTATGTATGGGTTCGATGATGGTAAAGCACACCAGGAGAGTCAATGTTTGAGATAAAGTTTTCAAAATATTTTGTTATGATTAGTGCTTGCAACGCTGATTGTACCATGTGGGTAAAGTGTACAACATCTGTAGAGTGTTAAACAATCTATTTGAATAATCGCGTCCGCAGTCATGGACATGCTCGAAGATTTCACACGAGGGTTATATTTTCTTAAAACATTTGGGATGGGAGCTGTGTGATCTAAGTCACATGGCTATGTGAAATAATTTGATTATGTTTCGTGTTCTTTGTGAAAACAACTGTTAAATTATTTTTGTTTATTTGTTTTAAACATGTTTTCAATCTATTGCTTGTATTCAATTACAAATGTTGCTTTAAGCAAAATAACCACAGAAGTCATTCCTTTGGAATAAGCCATTATCTATAAATTACATTATGTTGTATGATTTGCAAGTATGGTTGTGTACTCATACTTGCTATAATCAATCAAAAGAAGTGGAGGAGTCTTCGTCTGTCGTTGAGGAACAGTTCTACGAAGGTGTTGATCGTTAGGTCTTGATCCCAGTCGGTTGATTATGGTGAATTGATGGGATTCCATTGAAGTTTATTTGTTTCATTGCTTATTTAATTATTGTTGTCCTGCTAGGCTTAATAAGTGTAAACTCAACAATAAGATCAAAACACTTATTTTTTTATTCAAATTAATCGTTTATGCAATCATTCGTCTTGTGTGAATCGATATTCATATATGTTGATACTGTGTGCACTAGCGTGATCCTAGACTGGTGCAGAATACACAGAGGGTCCAGAATTACATTTTTGGTCTCGACAGAGGTGGTATCAGAGCCATACTTAATATTGGTCTCGACATTAGTTAGATCAGCCGTCTTGCGAGAGTAACTTGTGAGATTAATGGATTGCTTAACTTCTCTTATGTCTCTTTCAACTCAACTATTGTTGAATTTTCTTCTCTCCCCACTGTTTTAAATTGGTTCTTGCCCCCCTTGTATGTCTTGACAAATGCCTCATCTTAAGAACTATGGTGAGCGCAAGGGACGACTTGCTGTATAACTATGGAAGCTTCTGCAAGTGCTTGGAGATTTTGATCAACCGATGTACCGAGGCACCAACTGGGTGGTGAACGGTCGAAACCGTGGAGTGATCTGCCGTTTGACCATCTACGCTCGGAGGGACACCAAAGCTAGTTGCCCTCTGAACATCTCAGTCCGAAGGATCGTCTGGACCGAGGGAGTTCAACAGTCATCACGCCTTGCTATCTTGAGGATATGCAATATCTACACTCGTGGACTTAAGGACATAGTCTTCCGCTACCATCCCCGTGCCTTCGCCGTGGACTTTCCTGCACGATACCCGTCTACAGATGGAGAGAGCAACTCCACCGTAGTGCACCTTATTCAGTTTGTTGCTGCTCAGGAGGAATCCCTGGAGTTGGCCGCCACAGAGTTTGAGTGCATCTACGAGACTCTACAGATGGCAGAAGAAAGGATTGCTATTTTAGAAGAAGCTCTCTACGACCAGCATGAGCACAAGGAAGAGAAAGATCCAGAGGAAGACTTGAAGAGGAAGATCTTGAAAAAGAAGATCCAGAAGAAGACCCAGAAGAAGCCGAGGAACCAGCAGAGCCAGAGGAGCCAATTGAGCCTGCACTAGGGATGCTTGTTCCTGCTGCACCAGTCCCAGGGCACCAAGACTAGTTTGCAAGGATGCCAACGCAGTTCCAAGTCTACAGCAGGCGGGAGCACAGTCGTGACTGTGGAGGCTACCTCATAGAGTAGTTCGCTAAAGTTTTTAGGCTTAACTAGTTTAAGATTAGGCGTGTCGCCCTTTAGGCAGTAATTTGTGTGTTAGGTTTGTGTTTATTTTCTTGTGTGCACTATAAGCTGCAAAGACCCTTAGGCATTTGTTGCAGTCATGCTAAGACTCCTATTAATATAAGTATTTTAGTTTATTCCTTGAGTTGTGTTATTAGGTTTAATCTACCCCCTCGATTAGTTCTTAACTCATCTTGTGCTTGCTACCATATCTAATCCATGGAGCATTCTCCAGATGGTTCAGACTCGTCACTCTGCTGCCAGTGGTTCTAGAACCAATGGGTTAGAAGGGAATGAACAAACACCTGCAGGAGCAGTACCGCCACAAGCACCCCTAATTGATTTGTAGAACTTTGGAGCTTTCATAGCAGCTCAGACGCAGATGATGTACACGATGATTAACCAGATACAAAATTTGAGCAACAATCAGAACAACAACAACAACAATGGGGCAGGGGCACCAACCACTTATAATCACCATGGACCGTCCAAGTTGGTGGAGATCATAAGGACTCGCCCACCAACGTTCTCTAGGAATGTCTCACCAGTTGAAGCCAATGACTGGCTTCGCGTCATCGAAAGGAAGCTGTTGATCACTTAATGCAGTGATCATAAGTGATGAACCATGGAGGTCCTGATTTGGCCCGATCTTTCGATGAGAAGATAAATTTGGTAGAAGTCGCTCAACTCTCACGATCCTGGCTACAAACTCGTAAGGCTCGAAAATTTATCCATAATAACAAAACTACTATCCCTCCCCCTCTTTGTTCTAGGCAGTCCTAAAACAAAATCCATTGAAATATCTTCTCAAGATACACTAGGAACAGGAAGAGGCATATATAAACTATGTGGATTAAGACGTGACATAGCTTTCTGGCATGTAGTGCAGCGAGACACATAGCGCTCAACGTCGCGCCTCAACTTAGGCCAATAGAAATGATGGTCAAAACATCATCCGTCTTCTTGACACCAAAATGTCTCGTGAGTCCTCCTCCATGCGCCTCCTATAACAACAAAAGACGAACGGAGCTAGCTGGAATACATAGCTTATTAGCATGAAACAAAAATCCATCATTTACAATAAATTTATTCCAGCTTTTGTCTTCTTTACAATTTTGAAAGACATCTTTAAAATCATCATCATGCACATATTGCTCTTTAATTGTCTCTAAACCAAAAAAATTGAAATCAAGTTGAAATAACATGGTATAACGACGAGATAAAGCATCAGCAATAACATTATCCTTTCCTTTCTTGTGTTTAATGACATATGGAAACGATTCAATGAACTCAACCCATTTAGCATGTCTACGGTTCAGATTTGATCGACTACGAATGTGTTTTAATGATTCATGATCAGAATGTACAACAAATTCTTTGGACCATAAATAATGTTGTCATGTCTCTAATGTTCGAACTAAAGCATATAATTCCTTATCACAAGTAGAATAATTCAGACTAGGCCCACTTAATTTCTCATTGAAATACGCAACAGGTTTACCTTCTTGAATAAGCACACCTCCAAGTAGAATTCCACTAGCATCACATTCAAGCTCAAAAGTCTTACCAAAATTAGGAAGTTGGAGAAGTGGTGCATGTGTAAGCTTACCTTTTAAAATCTGAAACGATTGTTCCTGTTTAGAGCCCCAGATAAAAGGAACACCTTTCTTCGTAAGCTCATTCATCGGTGCGGCAATGGTGCTGAAATATTTAACAAAGCGTCGATAAAATCCCGCAAGTCCGAGAAAACTCTGCACTTGTGTGACCGTGTTAGGAGTTGGCCAAATCTGTACAGCTTTGATCTTGTCTTGATCAACCTCGATACCCTGTGGAGTAACAACGTAGCCAAGAAACGATACTCAATCGGTGCAAAAGACATACTTCTCAAGGTTACCAAACAAACGTGTATTGCGTAGAGCATTAAAAATAGCACGCAAATGTTCAAGATGTTTCTCTATTTTTTTTGCTATAGATCGATATGTCATCAAAATATACCACCATAAATTGTCCTATGAAAGCACGCAAAACTTCATTCATTAATCTTATGAAAGTACTAGGTGCATTAGTTAATCCAAAAGGCATAACCAACCACTCATATGATCCAAACTTAGTTTTGAATGTTGTTTTCCATTCATCACCTAACTGCATGCAAATTTAGTGATATCCACTACGCAAATCAACTTTAGAAAACACAGTAGAGCCACTTAATTCATCAAGCATATCATCTAGCCTAGGAATAGGATGACGATATTGAATAGTAATATTATTAATAGCTCTACAGTCAACACACATATGCCATGATCCATCTTTCTTAGGTACCAAAATCACAAGGACAGCACAAGGACTAAGTCTTTCGCGTACGTACCCTTTGTCAAGCTAGTCTTGTACTTGACGTTGAATTTCCTTAGTCTCTTCGGGATTGGTTTTATATGGCGCACGGTTGGGAAGCGAGGCTCTTGGAATTAAATCAATTTGATGCTCAATCCCCCTAATTGGAGGCAGCCTTGGGGATATGTCACTTGAAAAAATATCAGCAAACTCCTGCAAAATGTTAGCAACAGCAGGAGGCAAAGAAGGAGACATATCCTGGAAGGAAAACAATGCTTCTTTGCGCACTAAAGCATAGCAATCAGATTTGCTATCTTCTATCTCACAAATATCAGATTTAATAGCAAGGAAAACAGAACTTTTCAATTTAATTTCACCTTTCCTAGTACTAAGTTCTTTCTTCTTCGGGTGCACAAGTTCTTCAGCTACAATATGATTTTCACTTTTGCTACTCTCTTTTTCTCTATTAGCTCTCTCTAATTCATCCTTTAAAATAGCTTCAGGAGACATGGGCAGCAAAGTGATTTTCTTTTCACTAAACATGAGAGTATGCTTATTAGTTCTACCATGATGCACTGTATCTCTATCATATTGCAAAGGCCTACCTAATAACAAAGAACATGCTTGCATAGGTACTACATCGCAATCAGCATAATCATGATAAGAACCAATAGAAAAATGTACTCTCACAATGCGAGTTACCTTCAACTTGCCACAATTGTTGAACCATTGAATGTAATATGGGTAAGGGTGTTGTTGTGTGATCAATGCAAGCTTCTCAACCATGTCCATGCTCGCTAAATTGTTGTAACTTTCTCCATCAATGATCACTCGACGTGAACGCCCTTTGATGACAAGTTTTGTTTGGAACAGATTGTGGCGTTGATTCTGCTCAGCATACTCCATTTGTGCACTAAGTACACTCTTCACTATAAGGCTTAAATACTTATATAAAATTTCAGCACCATATTGTTCCTCGTCGCGCTCAGATTCTTGGTCATCACCAGCGAGGTCAGTTGCAAGTATAGCATATTCTTCCTCAAAGTCACTAGCTGAAGTATATTCACCATTATCCTTTATCAAGAGAGCCTGCTTGCTAGGGAAATCTCGCATCATGTGTCCATAGCCCTTGCAGCGATGGCATTGTGTTTCTCATACTCTACCCATTAAAACAACTGAAGATGAACTTTGTGTGGGGGCTTGTACCATGCTCTTGCTCATTTCCGGTGCACGTGATGGTGTAGTAGAAGTAGATGGATGTCGGTTGTTGGAGGAGTTCGTAGGTGCAGGTGTTTGGCTGGAGGGTGTAAATGGTGCTCTTGATTGCCCTTCAGTTGTGTGACCTGCAAAAAAATCTGCAAAATTTCTTTTATTTCTGGATTGATGTCCATGTACCTTTCTCTCAGCTTTACAAGTAAGATGAAACAAGCGAGTGATAGAATTGTATTCTTTATAGCCAAGTATGTCTTGAATTTCACGATGTAAACCTCCCAAAAATCTAGCTATCTTAGCATCTTCAGTTTCTTCTAAACCACAACGCAACAAATCAGTTTGCAATTCTTGATAATAATCCTCTACAAAACTATTACCTTGTCTTAAGCGTTGCAATTTATTAAGCAAATCACGAGAATAATATGAAGGTACAAATCTGTACCTCATTGCTCTCTTCAAAGCATTCCATGTTCTAGATATTTTCTGATTAGTACGACAATATTCGCTCCATCAAATAGACGCAAAATCAGAAAACTCACTAGTAGCAGCCCGAACTTTCTTATTTTCAGAGAATTCATGACAAGCAAATTTTTGTTCTACGGTAAGCTCCCATGTGAGATAAGCATCAGGATCATATTTTTCGGCAAAAGTAGGCATAGTGAATTTAATTTTACCAAATGCATCATTATGGCCACGTACCTCATGTTGATTTCTTCTCATACCTTGACGATTTTGACGAAGCCGACGATGGTTGCAATCATTGTGAACATTGAATCCATCGGTTTCTGTATCAGCAGTGTAGTTGTTCACGTCTTCTTCTTCCACTTCATCTGCCCAAGAGCGGGCAGCAGGTGGTGTCCAACGAGCATGAGGCTCCTCCACTCTTGGCTCACCCTGAGTCGTGGTTTCAGTAAATGGCTGATGTTCGAGGAGCGCAACACGTGTGTGGAGCGTTGCAAGGTTGTCATTGATTTTATCCAAAACATTGCGTACGCTCTCACCGAGCGAGTGCTCAATGTGCCGCACAATCTCTCTCGTGCGAGGCGTGAGAGACCCCCTCTCGCATGCTCTAAAGAGTGATCGTCGTTGTTTTCACCATGTTTAGATCTGTGTGACCATATCATTTTTAGTAGAAAATAAAGAACAAATCACAATATATTTATCTTTATGGACTACTTAATTCTAGAGTTTCACGAATCACTATCCGACTCTTACAACGTATTCTATGGATCAATACCGGACTATTCTATGGATCAATACCGGACAATGCCGTACCTTTCCACAATGCCGTACCTTTCCAGACATACCGTTACGTAACAGCGTGTTCACCATGAAAGACTAACTATATTGTCCTGACGTACAGAGTACTTAACACGTCCAGCGACCTGCCCTGCGTATCCTTCCAAGTATTGATACATCCTCCAGACAGACAAAAAAAAACAATTTATACATAAGCTATGACGCTGTAAACCGAAGAGCAGCCTAGCGCGCATAGCGTTCTAGTTCCCGTTACGAGCATAGCGATAAATGAGTAACATAAGGGCAGTGCATTCGAAAATAGACCTAGAAACAGTTGCTTCATGCTTCTTCCTACTAGATAGTATATCAATCAAGTTTGTTCGGTTATTCCCCAATAAAAACTTGCAGGTCTAAAGAACTCCAGATAAAACATAATGCCCACGAAGCAACCCTCAAAACACAATCCGAGAGAAATCATAGTCCAATCAAATCCAATAACCAGTTGAAATTGGCAAAGATCAGGCCACACACAATTGACACAAAAGATGCGAAATAGGGTTTAGGTGTCCAGAACCAGTACACACTAAGCAAGAGTAACCCACACAAGCACGTATCGTTACAGTCCATACATGCCCGGCATCAGAATAACTTAGTACACATAACATAATACCAACAAATTACCAACGAGATAGTCATTTAATAATAAGTCACGCTAAAGCAACAAGAAAAATTATATAACTCGTAAATATGGAACCCTCTCCACTAAACTAGAAGCTGAAGCTTCAAGCAACAGAGCCAAGGAAACCAGAAGAAAAGCTTGCTGATGTTGCGGCAGGAGCAGGTGTAGTTTAACTTGGGGAACTTTGGGGCCCTCCGCTGTTAGCAGGAGCAGGAGCAACAGCTGCCGCCGTAGCGGCAGCGGTGCCAGGTGCAGAGGCAGATTGATCCTGGGACGCAGCAGGTGTTGTAGATTCAGTAGAATACGCCGGGGGCTGCCCATAGCTACCACTACCGTAAGGATCACCATATGACTGCTGCTGGCCATAGCCCGGGTGGCTCGCAGGAGGTGCACCAGGATAAGGTGGGGGCGCACCATATCCTGGCTGGCTGTGAGAATAACCGTACTGCCCATAAACACCCTGAGCAGATCCAGGAGGCGGTGCCTGTCCATAAGGAGCAGATGTAGGTGGTTTCTGTCCCTGAGGAGGCTGCCCATAGGCGCCCTGACCATATCCACCCTGTGGTGGGGGCTGGGTACCATAGCCGGGCTGCGGTGGTGGAACAGCACCGTATCCAGATTGAGGGGCAGACACTTGCACTGGGTAGCTTGATGCAGCACTAGCAGGTGGATGGCTAGAATAACCAGGGTTGTTTCCAGTAGCTGGAGTTGAAGTTTGCTGCCCTGGAGATGCTTGACTGGCCCCACCTGGAGCAACATAGCTAGGTGCGGACCCATCCTGAGTTGAGTTAGCAGCTGATCCATAGCCAGATGTGCCATAGCTCTGCTGATCATATCCAGTCTGCTGAGTGTAACCCTGCTGCTGCCCTTGGGTCTGATAACCAGAGTAACTGTCATGTCCATAAGCTTGGTGCCCACCACTCTGCTGAGGGTAAGTAGAATCACCATAGCCTTGGGAAGGATAAGTAGGAGGCTGGCCGTAATTGTAGCTAGTAGCATCAGCAGGTGCAGCAGTCCCAGTCCCAGGGGCAGATTGTTGCTGCTGAGGTTGCTGCTGGTTGTTATAATAGTCATAGCCAGTGCCAGGGGGAGTCTGCTGAGATTGCTGCTGTTGGTTATAATAGTCATAGCCAGTGCCAGGGGGAGTCTGCTGAGATTGCTGGTTTGAAGATTGATCCCATCCAGTCTGATAGCCACCAGATGCTGGAGGATAACTTCCATAAGATTGCTGAGGCGCACCATACTGTGGGGGTGCCCCAGTATAAGCTCCAGGCTGCATGTAACCATAACCAGGCTGCTGCATCGGTGGCGCACCAGATGGACCCCAGTTCGTCTGAGGATGGGGAGGACGATAGCCCTGCTGAGAATAGCCACCTGACATTGTGTTTCTGGCACGATTCTGCAAAAATATAGTTTGCACATCTGTATATGTATACAACAAAAGAACATACAATGTACCATGCAGAACATAGCAGTTCAAAAGACAGAAAAAACATAGTCGCATATAGTCATATACAAACCCAAAGCAAAATAATATATAGAAATTCCAGAACCACCAAGAAAAATGGAGGGAGCAACTCACCGAGCAAGATTCTCAAGCAACATTGGTGATGCCCATCTAGCGTCTCCCATGTGCAAAACTATGGGGGCTAATGAAGATTGGACAGCTAGACGAACACATGTATATTGAATATATAGCAATAAAATATTGCCATGGAGTTTATAGATGTTGACAGATCAGAAATAATTGATTGTTACAAAACTACTCTACTATGTGAAACATCGTGGCAATATTAAGTTCTTTCGTTAGTGGACTCCAACAAGAATATGATATAAACTATAACAAATAAAATATCAAAGTAGGCATTTAAGCAATGTTTTTTAAAGCAGCTTAGTTACGGTAACCTGCAAAGTCACAAGGGAGAGAAAATATAGACAGGCAAAACCAACACATAAATAGCTTCATGCGAGGTATCCTGCATCATTACAAAAATCCAATTTTCACAGATACAAAATTTCAGGATTAATCCAAATGAAACTGTAAAATTCTAATTCGCTACATGCTGCTCCCAAATGGTCGTGTTAGAGAATATGGTCTGAGAATTAAGCATAAATAAATGAAAAATGGCAATAATGCAAGAAAAGATTAACATCTAGCCTCCTAAGTAAGCAAAAACATCAATAGCCTATATACCTGCACCTACAATGCCCGACCCGAAATCGGTGTGTACGTTCCCACCCTGACAGACTAACCACCTGAATAAAGAAATGTATCCATTCTATCCACAGAGGAATACAGGAGCAGCAAATGAAAATTTAAGAGGTACAAGACCGGATATATGAGGTCAGATCACAAAAGTCATATCCTAGCTATCAGCACAAAATTTCATCTTTTATCCAGCAGGATCAAGTGTATTAATATTAAGTAGTAACAAACCTGGTCTCCAGGATAGATGTGTGTGCAGTCCTCATACCAAGATATATACACTAATTTGGCTTTATGTCAAGAAAAAGATCAACAGACTATACTCTGGGATGTACAGGCAGCACCACAGAGCACGGGTATGAGGTGAAGACACAAGGATAGGATATGACATTCCAAAAATCCATCATGGTAGCATGGAGATTTAAAATCAATGATAAGAAGCATTAATTTGCTATTACTTAATAGTGCATAATTAAAATATAAACTATTTTCAGTTGCACAAGTTCAGCAAAGTAGCTAATAAGAAAGAAGGTCAAGTCACAAACACGGCAGTTTATTGGATGTACGATATCTTAACATCTCAGACCTGCCTCAAACCCATACAGTTGCAAACACGGTTTTCTGAATAAAGAAAAATAAGTCACACTCTGTAGGTGTTAACGCCATGGTGAGACAGTTCCCATGACTAATATGTTTCACGTGACTGTATCCCATGACCAATATGTTTCAGACATGGTACACTGCCAAGCATAATTGACAGAGCAACCTAGGGCATCACAGCAGCAAAAGAGAGATTTTCAAAGCAAACCATGGAAAAGGAAGGTCAACTAGAGCAAATGGTAAAATGAGACAAATCCACAATAACATAACCAATGAGAATAAAACCAGCATGCTGTCAATAGCACATAAATCACAAATTGCTGCAGCAAAAAGTAACATAACAATTAACAAGAGAAAGAAAGCAGACCTCACTGGTAACCTCATCCACCAGCTGCTTTGCGGTTTCAATTTGCTCTTGCGTGCCTTCAATATACACTGTTCTTTCAGTTGAAGTATCACCAGCAGGCAAATGCAGAGGTCTAACCTGCATTTAAGAACATAAATAATTGTACACATTAACAACACGACACAATAGCAAAGGGAGGAATCCAAGAATCTGTCAATATACATAAAAATGTTGGAATAGCACCAGCTCGTTTAGTCAATACAATTCTGGCTTTTCATAGAACACAAATGGAACGTCAATGAAAAGAAAATAAATGAAATAGAGAAATTTAAAGGTGACAGAAACATGAGTTCTACTTCTATTGAACACAACCAGAACTGGGATTTGGATTCACTTGGTAGAGCAGACACAACGGAACAAAAGCTGAAGGATAGTTCGCACAATGCGGCGCCAAAGTTAATACAGAAATTCAATGAAAATCTATGATTGGATGCAGCTAATAAAGTTACCAAAAACTCAATGAGAAGTTACTAAAGAAAGGTTGCAAGACAAGACCAGACCACACAAACCTGTATACGAGCTCCTGATTTGGCTTGCATCGATTTTATAGTCTCACCACCCTTTCCAATAACCAGACCCACCTGATATAAACAAAAACAAATAAGCACAGAAAAAACAAAAATGATAATTTTCATACTGCCCAAGAAACCAAAGTTCACCAAAATACCATCAGCTGCGACACTGACAAAAGGGAACATACCCACATTTAAATGGGGCATAGTGGTATTTGTGCAATGTGGTATGAAGACGGATCCATAACAAAAAAAAAAAGCAGTATGATTACCTTGTTATTAGCAATTTTCATTTCGAATTGCTCAGCACCCGGTTGAGCATTGTATTTCCGGGTAGAGACAGTGCCAGATGAACCAGCATCAGCCTGCAGAAGGACACATGACAAATATGATTGAAGAAAAGGATGCACAAGCACAACTAAACGGGAAGTCATGAGCATAACAAGTAATATACATCTGCCAAAACAGCATTGATCATCTGCTCAGCTTTGCTTATCTGCTCAGGAGTGCCTGAAAGCTCAACCGGTCTTGTCTGTGAGCCAGGTTCAGCATCCATGTCTCTTGTTACTTGAATCTTAGCTCCTGACTGCTGTTGGAGATATTTTATAGTGTCCCCAGATTTTCCTATGATAACACCAACCTAAAACAAGCCAACGACATTGTCAATTAGCACAGCAACCAATACCACACTTCAGGCAACCTTCCTCCATTATCTCTATGAAATCAGCGCTTCAACAAGTAAAATCTATAGTAGCATACCCTTCCATTTGGGATCTCAATTTTTTTGCTCGTACCCTGGTATCCACCATATGTGGAGTACTGAGGTGTGATGCCTTGAGAAGATAAAGATGGAATAGTAGCACCATGGCCTGAAAAAGAAACAACCATTCATGATATTAATGGCAGAACGTAGAATCTATGAACTAAGAAAAGTACAAACTTAGTTCAAATGAACCACACAATGCAAGACAATGAGATGGGGATTTTCAGTACACACAAATAACAAAATCATAAAATTGACAACTGAACCAAAATATTACAATAAAATGGAGCAGCCTAGCGTATTAGATGGTACAATCAAATATTCGGCTCTCAATATAGGAAGATAAGGGAGCAGGAATGCAGTACCAGTTCAACTTTGCATCAACATACATAAAACGAAAATGGAACCAGAGAAAGACTACGGTGTCAATGAGCAAACAAAATAGATCAAACAGCAATATCCACGCCATGTATCTAACAAAAGTTCAACAAATAATATCTAGCTGCGTAAGATTGACTCATAATGCATGAGGTGTTCCCACCACCACACTAGAACAACAGTTGGCATTATGAATTTATACGATAGATAGAACAAGAGTGGCATCAGCAGTATTAAACTATGGACTGGTACATGATTATGGTCCTCGTCTACATAAGACATTACTTTACTATTATAAACCACAACGACGTTGTTCGCGGCAGATGCCACAAGAGGATGTTGAACTTGCACTTGCAGCTTGTTAACAAATTAGTAACCCACTCTACTTGCAGCTTGTTAACAAATTAGTAACCCACTCTACTTGCTGCTCGTTAACAATTAGCCTTGCTTTTTAAGGCTCACAATAACAATGGAGCTCACAACAGAGAGCTGTACGCTTCCTAACTATGGCAAAACTGAAAGCTAAAATATCCTGAATTGCGTACTAGCGCAAAATTTGCACATCACATCAACTCGAGCTGATAGATCTTTCGATCCAGCAGCCAAATCGAAGCGTAATGCAAAGAAGGGTATTATAACAGCGGCATACCACAAGCCCAAACAACCAGATCTCCCGATCTAACAGGGGTTTAACGAGATAGTTAAGGCACTCACCACCACCGGCTGAGGACGAGAAGCCGAAGCCAGCGCCGCCGCCGCTTCGACCGCTACCGCCCAGGGAGCCTCCTCCGGCACCAACGTCGTCGTCGTCGTCGTTGTCGACGCGAGGGCGCTTCGCCTCGGCGGCGCTGAAGATCCTAGCCGCGATCTCCTGAGCGCGCTGCTTCGCGAGCTGGATCTCGTCGGGAGGCGGCGGCACGCTGTTGTACGACGGCGGCGCCGGGCCGCCGCCCGTGGGCGGCGAGGCGGGTGGCGGGCCGGAGGAGAAGCCCGTGCGCCGCGGCGGCGGCGAGGGGTCGTCGTACTTGCGCTTGGAGGAGTAGTGGTCGTCGGCCATGTCGGAGGGGCTAGGGTTAGGGAGGCGGCGGCGAGGAGGGTGTTGTGGGAAGCGAAGGGATAAGACTCGCGAAAACCCTAGCGGAAAGCCAGGGTGGGGTGCTAATTTATAGTGCTAGCCCCTCCGTGTTTTTTTTTATTATTTCTCCCGCTGCCCCGCACTTGTGCTCTGATTTTTCCGTGTTGTTTTGCTAACGCACCTTTTTTTTTCTTGAAGAACATTTGCGAACACAACTTTGAGATGTATATACTTCGATCTTGTTTAAGATGTGCTCAAAAGTCCAAATTTCATCCATGCCGTGCTTTGGAGGAAACGGACCCAATACGAGTTGTAGTCGTATATCTCGCTCAAATCATACATGTATCTATACTTTTGTTGAGTACGAATCCGGATAGAGATCATTTCAAATTTGAGTCGAACTGTTTAATTTAGACATTCACAAAATAACAAATAAGCTTATTTTCTCGTATACAACACAATAAATTGTTGTAATAGGAATAGGCTTAAGGGACTTAAATTGACATTAAATCGAAAAGAGTAGCATAGTGCAACAAGTTGAATATGAATTCAAATGAGAATAATACAACATTTTCGAAGGAGATATCAATACTATATTCGTCTTCATATTTTCTAGGCCGAATTCGAATTTAAGAATATGAATTCGAATAGTGGATATACTCATGTTCGGATGGAAAAGTCCGAACCATATTCACATCCTATTGAATTTGGATATAGGATAATTGGATAATTTGGGTAATCCATCTCTATCTTCCATCCTTATGCCATGTTGCC
The DNA here is from genome assembly GCA_036346395.1 of Hsuehochloa calcarea. Lineage (NCBI taxonomy): Eukaryota > Viridiplantae > Streptophyta > Magnoliopsida > Poales > Poaceae > Hsuehochloa > Hsuehochloa calcarea. The sequence continues at coordinate 13,103,847 of CM070596.1, read as the reverse complement.
ATCTCGTACATTACTAGAACTAAACTTACAAAACTGTTACATGCCATGTGCTTTTTTTCATTTTGCACACACACAAAAAAAAAAACAATAGATACATGACCGACTCTCCTTTTTCTTGAAACCAATTCCAACCAAAATGTGTCATCCTAATATAGAGATTTTCCTCCAACATTTATATACCTCATAAAAAATCAAACCTTTCTTTCACAATAATGATTGTTCCACATATTCCTTAATCCTTACCATGCTGCAAACTAGCAATTCGTGCTTCCATCACCTCATTTAGTTAACTCTCGTAATCTAATTACCGCTAGACAAACTTCTAAGATTACATGCTTGCAATTCAACAATTTATATTGATAGAGCAACATAAGTAATGTACTTCTAGGAAAAAATAGACAAGTCACGTACCTAATGGTTCAAATCATTTTTTTATGAGTCATAGAAAGTTACAAAGTCAGTGTTAACCAATGAGAGCTATGATCTTGCTTGCTAACATTCTAGATTTTGATTGTTTGATACATGTATACGTTTGTCTATCGAATAGGAAAGTATAAGTTGGACGCGACCTAGTTAAAATTTAGAGAAAATTCATAATATGCCGTTGATTCACAATATGCCACTCATTTTGAGGCTGACATGTGGGCCTAAGGACCATATATCAGTGAGATACCAGTGACATATTGTGAAGATCCGAAGTTATTCGGTGGCATATAGCGAATTGGCTCTAAAAATTGTGCCCCTTACCCAAAAAAAATATATTTAACAACATATAGTTGTCTGTTAGTGGAAATATAATCGAAACACGAAAATGATGAAATACAGTAATTGATGATGTTCATTGATGAAATCAGAGAGGATGAGCAGAATCAACAACTTTTCCATGCTATACATTTTAATGCCACTAGCCATACCAATGAAAAGTTCATCTAATATAATACAACATAATTGTACACAACTTAACAAATTCATTTTACTAAAATATCCTTATCTTTTTGTGTGAGTATCCTGTCTTTGATCAATTGAGTTTGTCCCATGAGTAAATTCCAATAAAAGAAACAGGATGATTGGTGTGACGCCCCTTGCCATCACCACTTTGGTAATGACAAGTTGGTGTATTACCAAAGTGGTGATGGCACGGGGCATTACAATTGTGTACTTTTGTTTCATAGTGAGTATCTTGACTTTGATCAATCGAGTTTGCCCTTTAACTGAATTAAGTCATTACTTGTAATATTTTTATCTATTAATAACCATAGATTGAGTTCTAACCCACTCATTCTATTATAATGTTTTTATTTATTAAAAAATATTATATTATGGTAATCAAGTACTACTTTGATAAAAGAACATAAGAAAACCACAATAGAGAGAAAGTGTTTTTGGAGTAAAGCCTTGTTTGGAGGGCTTAGCTCCTAAAGAAGGCGGTAGTGAGAGGGGGGAAGAGAGAGAGAGACGTCGGCTTCCTTGAGAAAGCCTAGAAGCCACACTCTATTTGAAGAGGTTAAACATCCACTTGAATCCTATTCAAAAAGTGCCCTCTTAAGAAATTAAAAAGAAGTACGAATAGTGTATATTAAGTACATCCAATAAAAGGTTGTTTGGGTCACGTGGACAAAAAGTCATTTTTGAAGAACATGTGCTTATTATGATTTTTAGGATAACACATTGACAAATTATTATCCCGTTATGATTTATTTTAGAATACTCAGTTTGGATGATACACAATAAAACAAAGATCTCTTGTAGGTTTTACTACTATAGTGTTTGTTTGAGATCAAGACAAAACACATCTTACCATTATACTGATTGGAATACAAGAACACATCTAGAACAATTTAATTACCCAAAAAAAATCAAGATTGTCTGCAAATCAAGCCAAATGCACTCGCCCTCGACACATGATTGCGCCATGCACCATGGAGAAGGCAAGTACAAACTTCATTTTTGTGATGCTGAGACGAATGTAGGCACTCATGGGGACAATATTTAAATAAAGAAAGATAAAAGAACAACCAAAAACATTAGTGACATGTCATCCAAAATAACTTGCAAATGAGCACAATATATATCCTAATAATACATGGAAACAACACCGAAGCATAGTGCTTTGGAAACCATCGATAAGCTCATAGTACTTGAACTAAGTCTTGCAGATGAGTACCAATCTTACCAGGAAATGAGGATGACAATGCTCATCAATGTTTATACATGTAGATGTCGATGGTTGGTGGTGAAGACGCTTTGTCAGCAGCAAAGACAAAATGGAAGTAGAATAACAAGGGCAATTGATGCAGATCGAACATCGAGATGAGATTAAATCATGTAGGTTGCCCGATCCTTTGCGGTGGATCATCAGCAAAAAGTGCAATAACACTCTTGTGTTAGTGTAGTAACATGTTGTCTTTCGTGCAATAACACGACTTTTGTAGCGTAGTAACGATCTTGATAACGTGGTTGAATCGCACTAGATTAGCAAGAACCGAAGTAGAAGCGATCATATGTGACCTCTCAAACTCTGATCAATGATTCATCACGAATTAGAATATTGAATCGTATAGATTCCGTGGATAATCTCATGAACAACACACCCTTGATCTGCACCAACTCTCACAAACCGTAGATGGTAAATTGTGGACTAATAACCATGGATTCACCATAACAGCACACAGCCGAAACACACGCGTGTTTCCAACTCGTAATTAAACTCGACCCTCTACATTGGGCGTACTTCATAGGCTTATATAGCTAACACCACACACAAAACCTTGGCACGTGGGTCACACATGCACACCACGACTTAAGGTCGATTAGGACTCTAACGCATGTACATAGTTAACGTTCTCAACCTGGACTCTCTGGTTTCCCAGAGAACTCACCAAAACCAAAAGCTAATTAAACTGCACCCACAAAAAAATAAGCGTAAAGTCCTTCTACATCTCGGAGCTTTACATAACCAATCCAGTTTCCTAAAGAAATAAAGTAAACCATATTGTTGTAGTCGACCATGGATGGGTGGACCTCAACTTAACGCACAGAGAGAAAGAAATGTATGAGGTACAAATATCCTACATGTACAATTTCCTTTCCTATTTTCTTGCGCTGAGAATCCACATATCTTTCTGTTCTTTTCTTTCTTTACACACAATCTGGCTTTCCTTAGAGATCTTTCCTTGTATTTTGGTTTAAATTTTTTATCCTTCCAGCTAATACCAACCGAATTGAATTCCTTCCCAAACCTCACGTCAATTTCCAAACAGTCTGAATTGATCTCCTAGTTGGAAACGTGTGCAACATGAACTTGTGCTGAATGCATGCCAAACCACCCAAAATCAAAACCAATTTGGTTAGGAAGTCGATCTCCTGGTTAGACTCGGCCACAAGTGCCATGCACGTACGCCTGCATCGGCTCTACCCCTTGCACACATGCCTCATACATTGCTTGCCTGTGCTTCATGTCAACCTCCTGGCTCGCATGCGCTACACCCACACACATGTTAGCTTGATGTGTCACATCCTTATCTTATTTCTTCTCAGAAAATTCTGAAATTAATTCATGTGAAATAATTTGTACACAAGAATTAAGTTCAGAAGTAGGGATAGTAGTCGTGGCTGCATCGGCAATGCTTGGCTGCTAATATATACGAGGATGTGAACAATCGGCAGTGACTAGCTCAGTTAGAATCACAAGTCATCACTTTTATACCAAAAAAGAATGAGAAATTTAGAGGTGCCCAAACTGATTTTTTAATAAGCATTTTTTATTCTGAAATGCAGTAATATACCTCTCTTTTTTTATTTTACAAAAATAATCCTCTGTCACTCCACCATTGGGCGACTTGGGTCTAGTCGCTCAACCATCAGACGACTAATCCAAGTTGCCCAACAGTGGAGCGACAAGTGGAGTAGTCGCTCAACGGTTGAGCGACTTAGCCCCTAGTCGCTAAACCGTTGGGCGACTAGGGCTTATATCCCCCGTGCTTGCGCTGGCCATCGCCATTCCGCGGGACTTCATTCGCAGCTCGCAACCGTGAGGAGAAGAAGAGAGGAAGAAAAAGAAAGAGGATAAGAGGGGGAGAGGGGGAGAGGGGAGAGGAGAAGGAGAGGGGGAGGGAAAGAGAGGAGGAGAAGTCCACGTATCGACGACGACGAGTCTCTGCACTTCCTTGTAGATTTACTTTTGAAACTATAGTAGGTTAGCAACTAAAATCATTAGATGTGTAGTTGTGTTGGATATGTCGCATATTGTTAATAGTTATAAGTAGTGTAGTCGTAGAACTAATATCAATTTAGTTGTTAATAATTATAATGCGGTATGGCTAAGTACATATCGTGTACACATACATTATTTCGTGGACATATACACATGAGATATCCTAGTCGTCCTTCCAGCGATCCATGACTGTCCTTGCACCCACCTCCCACTTACGCCACATTTGCAAAAACTCCTAGTCAGATTTCGAGCGAGGGGGTTTTCGCAAATGTGGCGTAAGTGGGTGGTGGGTACGAGGACGGTCATGGATCACTGGATGGACGGCTTGGATGTCTCATGTGCATATATCCACGAAATCCTAAACCCTAAAACCCTAAACCCAAAAACCGAAATGTGGATATGGTTATATATGTTGAAGATTATGTGGTTTATGCAAGAATGCAACTAAAATTTTAGAATTTTCAGAGCTACGCTATAAATAATTAAACCACTAATTGTGTCATAATTGCTAACTTAAAATTGATTTGCAGGTATGGCTCGTGACCTTGGTGGTTCCAACTGGCCTTTCGGCTTGCTGGACTGGCTCGTCGATGCGCAACACCGCGCCAGGCGTCGTGTCCCGCATCCTGAGGTCAGGGATGAGGCAACTGAGTTGGGGGTGGTCCATACGTGGACACCCCGACTGGCTTGGAGACTAGACTCACACTGGAGAGACAGGTTTTTCTACAAACTGTGGCACTTCTTTTTATCATATGTACATGCTATGTACTTACTTCTTCGTGCTTTGCAGGCTAAGCGATGTCGGCCTTCTACCTCTCACACGGATGGTGGAGGCCACCGATGAGGACGACGCTCTGGTCGAGAATGACGGGGAGTGTCCAGGCCGACCCGGGGCTATCACGACGGCTCTCATTCGATCGATCGCTGCTGACAGCTCTGGTGGACCGGTGGCGGTCCGAGACGCGCACCTTCCACCTCCCATTCGGGGAGATGGCCCCACTTTGCAGGACGTCGCGGTGCTGCTCAGCCCGCCTATCACGGGAGCCGCTGCCTCCCCGTGCGGATGCGTCTGTCGACTGGTGTGACGACCTGCTGGGCAGGTTTGAGGGGCTTCTTCTGGCTGAGGTCGAGGCCGCGGCAGCGTACTACGTCTTCCCAGTGCGACAGAGGCATGGCCCGCCCCTGCGGTGGCTTTCACAGTTCTAGCTATGTATGTGATCCATTTTTCATGTTTAGTGGTGCACTATTATTGCCATACGACGGGCTTGCTAATGAGGCGTTTGTGCACAGGTCGAGCGTATGGACCCGGAGGCCGGTGAGAACCAGGTGTTGCGACACCTCGAGGCATACTTGTTGTGGTTGTTCGGCTGGGTACTGTTTACCAGCAACCAAGGTGACTCCATCAACACCCGCCTCATGGGGTAGCGAGGGCCATCGCCGATGGGGAGGAGGTGCAGATCATCTAGGGATCAACCGTACTTGTTGCAATTTATAGCGACATGTGCGAGGCATGCTGTAGGATGAGGCCGACCTCTGTCCTCACAAGCTGCCCCCTCCTATTGCAGATGTGGTCATTCAAGCGCTCCCCCTTGGACGGCCCATGCTGTTCGACACTAATTCGTACCGCGCGGACATGTACCACGGGGGCGCGGTGGACCAGTCGACCGTAGAGTCCCTTTGGTGTTGTAGACAGGTATGTACTCTCCTGTATCTTTACTTTAGTCGTATTACGGGTCATCCTTTGTAACTACTATTCTGCCATGCAGACATAGTTTGCACACGTGCAGGTTACACGTGTGTATGAGCACTTCATCAAGCAGCTTGACCGCCTTACCACTGACGACGTGCGCTGGGAGCTGTACTCTGCTCAGGAGATAAAGGACCGTGCTCCCGCGGGCTGTCCTCAGTGTGCTGTCGCTACTAGGCTTACTGGATGACGCAGAAGAAGCTCGTCTTCGACGTGTTTGTCGAGGACTACACGGTGCACAGGGTGATGTGCCAATTCGGCCCCCGCCAGGTTATTCCAGTCTCCGTCGGGCGTCTGGTGCCTCACTCGGTCCACGTGTGAGTTACACACAACACATGTTCCTATATATTTTTTAGTTTTGTTACAATCGCTTCTAATTGCAGTGGTACGTTTCGTAGGCACAGTTGGAGGGGTGGAAGCAAGACGAGCTAGGCGACGAAGATGGAGCCGTGGATGGCGGAGTGGACGGACGCCCTCGAGGACTACGTGCAGGAGGGCGCCCCGTAAGACCCCAACGCGTACAACAAGTATCTACGTTGGTACACTCCACAGACACGCACCAGGTTGGTGCGTGTCATCGACCCTCCCCTCGCTCAAGTACCAACAGGGACCGACGCGTACCTTGTACACTTCGCGCGGAACGTGCACCTCACGGTACGTACTCTCGTGTTTCAAAATGTCTTAGTACGGTTACCACAATTACAAGTTTGAGGCTTTTATGTACTCCTTGCAGATGGACATCATCGCCGGGATTGCGAGGGACTTCGGGTTGATCCTGGATAGGGTCTCCCAGGGTGCGGAGGTGACACGCGATGAGCTGCTGCAGATGGACCGTCGGGTCTACAGTGCGGCGAGGCATGTCGTGACCCTACAGTCATGCAAGATGGTCCCGGAGGTGGCCACATCGATGCGTACGTCAAGGCCGACACGTCCTGCAACCCATCTTGGAGGCTCTGGAGGGGCACGTGCTCGTGCCCCGCTAGCGCCTGACCAGGGGAGGGTCAAGGTGGGCACATGGCCACCCACCCTCGCCGCCTCCAGGCCGGAGGGTCAGGGTAGGCACGTGGCTACCCACCGTCGTCGTTCATCGACCCCTACCCGGCAACGTCAGGGCAGTATCTGTTCTTCCACGACCTATTCAGGTAGGGTGGATATGGCGGGTATGACACTTGGATGCGCGCCATGGCCCACGCTGAAGGTATGTTTTATCTCTTTAGGTTTGTTTTGCGTCGATATATTACGTGAATAAATAATATTTGTTGAGAGACCATGTGAGAGGTCCTCCATTCTGAGTGATGAGTATTTGACATCGTGTTGAATAGGTTGAGAGTTGAGTGTTTAGGTTTGGACTGTTTCTGTGCTGAATCAGGGAAATCGGAACTACCGCTGTGTATAGAGCGGAAGTTCCGATAATCGGAACTACCGGCGTTGGAAATAGGAACTTCCGATTAACCTGGGTTTTGAGTTCGGCTGAAGAAAATCGGAACTTCCGCACATGGGGTAGCGGAGTGTCCGATAATACTGGTGTTAAGATTCCTCTGAGACGAAAATCGGAATAGAAATTTTGGGCGTGCGGATGTTCCGAAGATCGGAAGTTCCGCAGTAGTAATCGCGGAACTTCCGATAATCCTGACAAGTGCGGACGTTCCGGAAATCGGAACTTCCGCAAGGTAAAGTGCGGAACTTCCGATTGTGTCCAGAACTGTGCAGAGAAGGATATTTTGTGATTTTGATTCTGTATGAGTTTGAGTCTTATACAAATGTTGATGCTATGATATTGTGCAATGCTATGTGATGTGTTTTTGTGCGTGTTGATCGCAGGACATCGAGACGAAGTCGTGGCGAGACACGAGGTGATCGGACTAGGCGCAGCGGCGCTGAGGTCGAACGGTCGGATGTGTCAAGACGGCGTGAATCTTGAGGTGGTTGCGTGTCAAGGGCGGCAAGGCGCATCTGAAGGCTTTCGGAAGGTGCGCAAGGGGCGAACGGGATTTCGCAAAGCGCACAAGTGGAGGCGGTTCCGTTCGGTGTAGCGGGCTTAATGGGTTGGAGGCCCATTAAGCAAAGGCTATAAATAGAGCTCAACCCCGGTGTTAGGGTTAGACTTTGAAAGAGAAAATTAGGGTTAGCTCTAGCAAAAGGTTTTGTTTTGCTTTTGAGAGTTTGTTGAGTTGGAGAGTATGAATCAAATCTCTTGTAATCATTCCTCCGTGTTTCCATCTCAGAACGCTTGATTTCTATCAATGAAACTCTGAGTTTTGATTACTTGTTTATGTCCTCTTCCTTCTCTCTGTTCTTCTCTTGAATAGCTAGGGTTTTGATGTATCTTTTGATTCGTCTTATGAAATAGCGTGAAACTTGATATCTAGAGTCGTTTTGATATTGCTAATCTATCATCAAAGTTTCATAAGCTAAGAATCTGAGAATCGTGTCTATTGTGGGTTTTGGTCTTTCTTGCCCCTTCCTCAAGAAATCCGTTTTTGGCTCGATTATTGAATCTTTGGTTGCGATTCTTCTCCATAAGGTCAAGATTGTGTTTAGGATGATGTCCTGTGAAACTTGACCTGAGAAGAGCATTCAAGATTAAGTAGTTTGGATTTTTGGGAAAAACCCGAGCGTTCTGTTCCTCGGTCAGGATAATCGGAGCTTCCGATTTTACATAGCGGAACTTCCGCACTGAAATTTCGGAACTTCCGATTTCCGGAACTTCCGCACCTTACTAGCCGGAGCTTCCGATTTCCAGAAGAACAGCCCGAGGCTTGTTTTTGTTATTTGATTTTGCTTCATTTACTTTCTTTAGATCGACAGAGATCTTTGTAGGCTTGTTTAAATACAGTAAAGGGGAGTTATTAATTTTTAGGCACCATTCACCCCCTCTGTTGCCATTTCGGTCCTTCAATTGGTATCAGAGCCGGTTAGCTCTTCTTTATAGATCTTAACCGGTCGGTTGAGCCATGGCAACGGACAAGTATTCCACCAAGCCTCCAGTCTTTGATGGCATGGATTACCCCTTCTGGAAGAGCCGAATGGAAACATACATCCAGGCTCAGGGGTATGCCATCTGGAGAAAGGTGAAAGTGAGATTTGCAGTTCCTGCCGATGAAAACATCAATGTGGGAAACATGCCTGATGTTGAGGCCAATACTAAGGCTAGGAACATCATCATTCAGGGTTTGAGTAGAAGTGAGTTTGATCGCATTTCTCATTTGACTTACGCTATTTACATCCGGGTGACCTCGATGCATACCATGAGGGCACCACCTGATTAAGACGGTTCGACAAGACCGGTTCAAGCGTGAATCTGATAAATTTGAGATGCTTGTTGGTGAATCTCTTGACGAGTGCTTTTCGCTTTCACAAGATTTTGAGCAACCTCCGAGCGGTCGGTCTTACATACCCGACTCGGATAACGCCGATGATGCTTTCGCGACTTGATCTTCGTGTTTGGGAGATGAAAGTGACTACCATCAAAGATAGCACGGACCTCTCGACCTTGACTCTTGATGCGCTTTACTCGCCTCAAGACTCACGAGATTGACATTGTCTCTCAAGGTCAAGTCACAATGATGGCTTTAGTCACCGATCCCACCTCCGATCTTCTTTCGAGTCGACACGCGGGTTCTCCCTAGTCGCTCTCGTGACATAACCGATGATCGCTAGAGCGACTTGAGGATGAACAACTAGCCCTCCTAGCTCGGAAGTTTTCCCATGCTTACAAGAGGAGGAGGGATGGAAAAGAGGAGGTCCTGTGATTTGTTTCGAGTGTGGTGGCCCCAACCACATCCGAGCAAACCGTCCCAAGCTTGGGAAGGGCAAAGGTGACTATGGCGGTCCGAGCAAGAACGACTACATCGACAAGAACCGCAACACGAAGCCCTCAAAGATCTCGACCAAGGCAAGAAGAAGTTCCGCAACTTTGGGAAGGCAAAGAAGTTGCTCCATCGCGTCCTCACCGCCTCGACGAACCGGACACCAACGAGGTGGAGGGGTGGAGGACGATGATGGGAAGGACGATCATGATCCCAAGGACGACGGCAACTTCTCCCAAGATGTGCTTCATGGCCCTCGGGCGAATCGAGCGACAATGAGGCAGATCTCGACTCCGATGAGGTTAGTCCCACTTATGACCAAATTTTAATGATGCTTTTCTTAAGCTAGGTAGATTTCATGCTAAGTCTAGGACTAAGTGTTTGAGTTGGAGAAGGAAGTAGCTAGACTATCACGGAGCTTTCTTTACTTACATCCGCTCCCTCCCGTGATGATTGTGACACATGCCGTGCTTTGCTTGATGACATGGAAAACTAAGGACCGTGCATGATAGTGTGTCCTCCGAACTTGACATGATTAAAGTAGAGAACATTAGCCTTCTTTGTGAATTAGAGATGAGTAGAGTAGCACCTCCTTCATCTACTATCGTTGAGGCTATCGCTTGCACCTCATGTGAGGTTAAGGACAATTCATTTAGAGGTCTTTATACCATGTTGCTCGATCCGCTCGAGACTTGTGAAAATTGTAATAAACTCAAGATGAACCCTAAACAGGCAGATCACAAACTTGTCAATTTCAAGTCGCGCTACTAGAGCCTATTGTTTCTTGCTTAAATCGTCCTAAGTTAATCATGAACTAGAATCAGATTCAAGCAGCTTCAAGAAATGATTGATCACAATAACAAATTGGCTCAAGATGCTTCTAAGGACCTTGTTAGCTCACCTTGCAATCAATGTAATAAACTAAAATGTGATTTGGTTGCCTTGGATGAAAAATGTATGAAGCTAACTAAGGACTTTCTAGAAACACAATCTTCTCGCTTGTATTGTGTGTCTTTGGGAAGAAGTCTAAGGGTTTGGTAGAGACGCCTAGCAACGTGAACCAATCTGCTAGCAATAGGATCGCCCTCAAAGTCTACTGTGCATGCACAAGCCAATCTTTCCTCTCTTTGTTGGTTCTTCTTCCGCTCCCTTACCTTCTGCTGTTCCTTCTTCCCCGCTTCTTCTTGCACCTCTCTTTCGGGAGTGTCGATCTTATGAACACTCTCGAGAGGTTTGTAGGAGGCAAGAAGAAGCTTAATCTCATTCTAGACCAATCTAAGATTTGCAGATTTAATCGTGGTCTAGGATATGACTTTCATGATGATATGAGGAAGCATCCACCGCCGTGCTCGTAACCATAGCACTGTGTGTGATCAAAACTAAGCCAGGATCGAGAAAGTAAATTTCAAATCGGGTTTTGTTCAAAGGATCTCTGACAAGAAGGTGATTCCACTGCGCAGCTTGGCCTCTCTGAAGGAAGTATCATTGCACCTTCCGTCGAAGGATGGACATTTGGTTGATCATTGCTTCAGCGCGCCAAGATCGCGTAGAGACCATGTTGATTCTTTTAGGCGCATTCATGGTCGCCCTGCACCATGAGTGCACCTAAGACCAACATGAGGTCTAGGTTTGATACACCGGTGATTTAGGGAAGCATCGAGGACTTGGTTTTTCCGAAGTTTTCGATTTTCGTCCTCATGCTCCCTTTGATCGTGACTTCCGCCGCTTGAGGGTAGATCTCGCTTCCTTTCGAGATGGCTACCGCGGCGTGATCAAGATGTTGCCGAATTTCGACTCGCTCTTCCATAGCAATCGGATTCAAGAATAGCCTTGTGTCCGCACTGCACTTTCCGCTTGTTGAGTGACAGAGAGCGTAGGGTAGATAGAGGTCGGTCTTGCTTGACTACTTCATCCGCTCGACGTGTTACTCAAGATTGGGTGCCCAAATCATCGTTGATTCACCCCAAGATCGAGACTTTACTCTGCTTGACTGTGGTCGCCATTTGGGAAGGCAAAGGTTTGGATTGTAGACTCGGTGTTCTCGCCATATGACCGAGACTCGCTGGTTTTCTTCCCTAGCCCGTGCTCGAGGTGATGAGACGATCACCTTCGGAGATGCTTCTTTTGGGCGCGTCATCGCTAAAGGTACAGTGAGCATTAATGATTCTTTTATTTTAAAAGATGTTGCCTTAGTAAGTAAGTCGCAGATAATCGCTTTCGGCCTCTCACCACCGATGACGGTTTCGAGGTGAGCTTTAAGAAAAACAATTGCAAAATTCTTGATTCTTCTGTAGCCTAGTTTATGGATTTCGATATGGGAGGATCTTTCGTGCTGATTTTTCCGAGTCTTCCGTGATCCTCTCCTGTTTAATTGCTTCAATCCCGTGATTTGACCTTCCGCATAGGAGACTAGGTCATATAGGTTTTGATCATTTGACACGAGTCACGCCACGATCTCATTCGTGGTTTGCCAAAACTCAAGATGGTCAAGGATCTAGTTTGCTCTCCATGCCAAGACGACAAGATGGTTGCCGCTTTCACTCTCCAACATCCAAAGGATAATGATCGATGCACTGTGACAATCGCCCATATGGATATTGCTTGGTCCAAATCTTGATCGCCAAGCAGGAGGGAAGTGGTATATTCTTGTTGTGGTCGATGACTTCTCGAGGTACTCTTGGGTGTTTTTCTTAGCCTCAAGGATGAGACGCTTACTCTTTTCGTGGTCTTTTAGTAGGCTTTCTGTTGAGCTCCTGTGCATTACGAGCAATTCGACCGATAATGGCACCGAGTTCAAGAATTCCTACTTTGAGAGTCTTTGTGGTGAGACAGTGTAGAGCACCGCCTCGTCTCCATACGCCCCCAACAAAATGGCGTTGTGGAGAGGAAGAACCGCACCTTGGTCGAGATGGCCAGACGATGCTTGATGAGTACTCTACACCTAGGAAGTTTTGGGTGAGGCAATTGCTATCGCTTGTCATGTTTCTAACAGAGTTTTTCTTCTGCACTCTTGCATCGCACTTCTTATGAGTTGAGATATGGGCGAAAACCCGCCTCGCATTTTCGTGTGTTTGGTTGCAAGTGTTTTATTCTGAAGTCTGGGAACCTAGATAAGTTCGAGTCACGATCTTGTGATGGGATCTTTCTGGGTTACTCGACTTCTTCTCGTGCCTATAGAGTGAATCATGAGTCTAGTAAAATGGTAGAAACCTGTGAAGTGACCTTCGATGAGGCCAGTCCGGGGACTAGGCCTCATATCTCAGGTTCTCTAGAGCAGTCTGAGTCCATCTTTGTGGACGAAGAGGAAGACGGAGATGAGGGTTGTCTACCTGATCCAGTTCTTCCTCCTCCTCTTGAGGTGCCTTCTTCCACTGCACCTCGAGGAGATCAGCCCTTACCTTCTGCTTCTTCTGAAGCTAGTGGCTCTGTTCCTATCTCATCTGCTCATGAGGTAGAGGCCACTTCTTCATCTCACCCTGGACCTCCTAGACACATTCAAAAGGACCATCCTTCAGAGCAGATCATTGGAGATCTCTTTGAGCGTGTCACACGTTCCAAAGCTTGTTTGTCTCTCTTCTGTCTCCATTCTGCTTTCGTCGCCTCATTTGAGCCCAAAGACATTTGTCATGCTCTATCTGATGAGTCTTGGACAAACGCCATGCATGAGGAGTTGGAAAACTTTGAAAGAAACAAGGTCCGTCCCTTGTTGAGCCCCTCAAGGTCACAATATCATTGGGACCAAATGGGTGTTCAAGAACAAGCAAAGTGAAGATGGGTTAGTCATTCAAACAAGGCTAGGCCGGTAGCTCGTGGGTACTCTCAAGTTGAGGGTCTAGATTTCAAGAGACTTTTGCCCTCAGAGCTAGACTTGAAGCCATTAGAATTCTGCTTGCCTTTGCAGCTTCTAAGGGTTTCAAGCTTTACCAGATGGATGTCAAGAGTGCCTTCCTCAATGGCCTTATTGAGGAAGAAGTCTATGTCAGACAGCCTCTAGGTTTCGAGAACCCCAAATACCCTAACCATGTCTACAGGCTTTCCAAAGCCTTGTATGGGCTCAAGCAGGCTCCCAGAGATTGGTATGAGAGGCTTAAGTCCTATCTGCTGAGTCATGGTTTTGAAATGGGTAAAATAGACAAGACCTTGTTCGTCCGCCGTCTTGGCACTGATCTTTTGCTCGTTCAAATCTATGTGGACGACATCATCTTTGGCGGCTCCTCACATACTCTCGTATCTCAGTTTTCTGATGTTATGAGCTCGGAATTTGAGATGAGCATGATGGGCGAGTTGAGCTTCTTCCTTGGCTTCCAAATCAAATAGACTCGGGAGGGTACCTTTCTTCATCAAGGAAAATACACTCGAGACCTCCTAAAGCGCTTCGACATGAATGATGGAAAGCCAGTATCAACTCCGATGGCATCTACAACCGCCTCGATCCGTATGAAGACGGCGAACTCGTTGACCAAAAGGAGTTCAGAGCATGATTGGCTCTCTTGTACCTCATGACCTCGAGACCGTATATACATTTCTCTGTGTCTTTGTGCTCGCTTTGAGCCTCTCTCGCAGATCTCACCGTCAAAGCGGTGAAGCGCATCTTCGGTACCTTCGAGCTACCATAGACTATGGTATCCGTACTCTTCCTCTTCTTGTCTATCTCTTAGAGCCTTCTCCGATGCAGACTTTGCTGGCTGTAGGATAGATAGGAAGAGCACTTCCGCACGTGCCAATTCATTGGCACTTCTCTTATCTCCGGTCGCCAAGGAAGCAATCCGGTGTTGCATACCCACCGCAGAGGCCGAGCACGCTGTCGCAGCCGATTGTTGAGCCAAGTGCTTTGGATGGTCTCGACCCTGCAGGACTTTGGGTTATCTATCGACTGTGTTCCACTCTTTTGTGATAACACGTCTGCGATTTGCATTGCCAAAAACCCAGTGCAACATTCACGGACCAAGCATATTGATATCAGATATCACTTTCTTGGAGACCATGTAGAGAAGGGTGACATTGTGCTCCAGCCAGGAAAGTGAGCACCAGCTATCGATATCTTCACTAAGCCTCCGGATAGCTCTGCTTTTCACTCTACGGGAGAGCTTAGTGGTTTGTCCTTACGGACTGTTGTGAGGGGGAGTTATGTGCTACTACTGTATAATATTATATTATATTTTTACTATTACTCCTTTCTGGTTGCATTTCTTTTAATATTTTGGGTCGAAGTCCTTTCAGCATAGGTTAGAGTGGTTCTCTTGTCAAATTGCTTTGACTGCTATTTCTTATCTTGTGCTTCTAGGATGCTGCTTATTAGCTGTCTCTTCCTTCTCTAAGTAGAGCTTACTCACTTCTTATAGGTTCTAGCAGGGGTCGGGCCACCCTTGGGTAGACAGGATGTTGTTTGCTCCTTAGTGTATGAGTTGTTCAAATTGATAGTCCTAGAATCATATGGGGTAGATAAGAACCCGTCGAGCGATAGTTTTCTCTATATCTTTTCTATGCTCTAAAGGACTGCCTTTTCTGTTTCTCTTATCAGATTCTCGTTTTTGTTCTTTTGGTTCAGGGGGAGTTCATCCTGGTTATTCCAGTTCTTAATTATTACATAACTCAACCTGTAATTAAAAGATGCATCTCATTCTGAAGGGAATCTGGATTTTCGTGCATTTCATCATGCATTGTATTATAATCAAATGGAGCCTTGTTTATTATCCCTTATGATCTGTTTTCACTGTTTTACATCTTGCCATGATTTATGCTAAACTGCTAGATCTATCATGACTTTTTATGTGTAGCTTAGTCTTTGTCATGCTAAGGTGATTAAAAATGCTAAACTTGAATTAAAATCTTGTCATGATAGCTCTTGAGACTAGTCTGGTTGAAGCTATCCTTTTATGATATTCGCCATGTCAAGTAGGCTGAGTTGAGTCTTGTATCTCCTTTGAACTTTTGAGTAAGCTATGTCGTTTGTTAAGAAACTTGACTTATCTTTAAATCATTGGTCTAAAAATTTCAAAAGCAAAATGATCTCTTTTGTGCGAAAAACCGATCTCACCAAATCTTTCTCATGAGATCGCTTGCCATTGCACTAGGCATGAACTCGTGGGGAGCCTTGATGACCTAAGATCACCTCCTTAAGTCTGTTGCTTGGAGTGGTCGATAAGGCTTGGGATCTAGCACATGGTTACAATTTGAAAATGGTTGAAGCTCAGAGGCGCTTGTGGATGGCACCTAGTCCAGAGCTTGCTTTATCGAGATAAAACCATAAAAAGCCTTGAGAAAAAAGAAAATGTGATAAAATTGCTTATCATTAAAAAGACCAAGTTCTGGATAAAATGAGTCTTTCTTCAACTGGTAGCTCTCTAAACTGTTCGATATGAGTCTTCTTGGTTCAACTTAGATTATTTGACCTGGCTTGTATCATCCTCGGATATCTTTAGCTAGACTTCAATCTTGGTTTATTTGACTTGCTAAAGAATTGAATCATTAATCAGATTATGGACTTTCTGTCTTAGCTATTCTATACATCAATTGTCATGATCTTGATAGCATTCTTCTGTGTTATGGCTTGGTGTAATTCTCTAATAATCATTTTGGATAATCTACATGGCTCCTAATGCTTAAAATGAACATCATATAGCCTTTTCCTCCCTTTTCTACATCTTGATGATTTTATTGCCAAAGGGGGAGAATTTTGGAGAGAAAAAGCCTTCTGGAGAAAAGCCTTGAGAGTTTTATGTGAAAATTGCTCTTTCATATTGCTCTTTCATCTCATCTCAAGTCTTTCTCTTTTGTCAACTTGGTCGTGAGCTTATCTACTCTTGTTTAGACCTTGGTTGATTTTAAACTCAAACTCATCTTATGCTTGTTCGGTGATTGTCAATATACTCATCAAGGGGGAGATTGAGAGACCATGTGAGAGGTCCTCCATTCTGAGTGATGAGTATTTGACATCGTGTTGAATAGGTTGAGAGTTGAGTGTTTAGGTTTGGACTGTTTCTGTGCTGAATCAGGGAAATCGGAACTACCGCTGTGTATAGAGCGGAAGTTCCGATAATCTAACTACCGCGCTGGAAATAGGAACTTCCGATTAACCCGGTTTTGAGTTCTATTGAAGAAAATCAGAACTTCCGCACATGGGGTAGCGGAGTGTCCGATAATACTGGTGTTAAGATTCCTCTGAGACGAAAATCGGAATAGAAATTTTGGGCGTGCGGATGTTCCGAAGATCGAAAGTTCCGCAGTAGTAATCGCGGAACTTCCGATAATCTCGACAGCGCGGACGTTCCGGAAATCGGAACTTCCGCAAGGTAAAGTGCGGAACTTCCGATTGTGTCCGTAATCGTGCGTAGAAGGATATTTTGTGATTTTGATTTTGTATGAGTTTGAGTCTTATACAAATGTTGATGCTATGATATTGTGCAATGCTATGTGATGTGTTTTTGTCCGTGTTGATCGCAGGACATCGAGACGAAGTCGTGGCGAGACACGAGGTGATCGGACTAGGCGCAGCGGCGCTGAGGTCGAACGGCCGGATGTGTCAAGACGGCGTGAATCTTGAGGTGGTTGCGTGTCAAGGACAAGAAGGCGCACGGAGGCTTTCGGAAGGTGCGCAAGGGGCTAAACGGGGATTTCGCAGCGGCACAAGTGGAGGCGGTTCCGTTCGGTGTAGCGGGCTTAATGGGTTGGAGGCCCATTAAGCAAAGGCTATAAATAGAGCTCAACCCTCGGTGTTAGGGTTAGACTTTGAAAGAGAAAATTAGGTTAGCTCTAGCAAAAGGTTTTGTTTTGCTTTTGAGAGTTTGTTGAGTTTGAGAGTATGAATCGAAATCTCTTGTAATCATTCCTCCGTGTTTCCATCCGTAAACGCTTGATTTCTATCAATGAAACTCGAGTTTTGATTACTTGTTTATGTCCTCTTCCTTCTCTCTGCTCATCTTGAATAGCTAGGGTTTTGATGTATCTTTTGATTCGTCTTATGAAATAGCGTGAAACTTGATATCTAGAGTCGTTTTGATATTGCTAATCTATCATCAAAGTTTCATAAGCTAAGAATCTGAGAATCGTGTCTATTGTGGGTTTTGGTCTTTCTTGCCCTTCCTCAAGAAACCGATTTTGGCTCGATTATTGAATCTTTGGTTGCGATTCTTCTCCATAAGGTCAAGATTGTGTTTAGGATGATGTCCTGTGAAACTTGACCTGAGAAGAGCATTCAAGATTAAGTAGTTTGGATTTTTGGGAAAACCCGAGCGTTCTGTTCCTCGGTCAGGATAATCGAGCTTCCGATTTTACATAGCGGAACTTCCGCACTGAAATTTCGGAACTTCCGATTTCCGGAACTTCCGCACCTTACTAGCCGGAGCTTCCGATTTCCAGAAGAACAGACCGAGGCTTGTTTTTGTTATTTGATTTTGCTTCATTTACTTTCTTTAGATCTCAAGAGATCTTTGTAGGCTTGTTTAAATACAAGAAAGGGAGTTATTAATTTTAGGCACCATTCACCCCCTCTGTTGCCATTTCGGTCCTTCAATTGGTATCGAGCGGTTAGCTCTTCTTTATAGATCTTAACCTCGGTTGAGCCATGGCAACGGACAAGTATTCCACCAAGCCTCCAGCCTTTGATGGCATGGATTACCCTTCCGAAGAGCCGAATGGAAACATACATCCGTGCTCGTGGGTATGCCATCCGAGAAAGGTGAAAGTGAGATTTGCGCCTCGCCGATGAAAACATCAATGTGGAAACATGCCCGATGTTGAGGCCAATGCTAAGGCTAGGAACATCATCATTCGTGGTTTGAGTAGAAGTGAGTTTGATCGCATTTCTCATTTGACTTCGCATTTACATCTAGGTGACCTCGATGCATACCATGAGGGCACCACCCAGATTAAGACGGTTCGACAAGACCAGCCAAGCGTGAATACAAGAAATTTGAGATGCTTGCGGTGAATCTCTTGACGAGTGCTTTTCGCTTTCACAAGATTTTGAGCAACCTCCGAGCGGTCGGTCTTACATACCCCGACTCGGATAACGCCGATGATGCTTTCGCACTTGATCTTCGTGTTTGGGAGATGAAAGTGACTACCATCAAAGATAGCACGGACCTCTCGACCTTGACTCTTGATGCGCTTTACTCGCCTCAAGACTCACGAGATTGACATTGTCTCAAGGTCAAGTCACAATGATGGCTTTAGTCACCGATCCCACCTCCGATCTTCTTTCGAGTCGACACGCGGGTTCTCCCTAGTCGCTCTCGTGACATAACCGATGATCGCTAGAGCACTTGAGGATGAACAACTAGCCCTCCTAGCTCGGAAGTTTTCCCATGCTTACAAGAGGAGGAGGGATGGAAAAGAGGAGGTCCTGTGATTTGTTTCGAGTGTGGTGGCCCCAACCACATCCGAGCAAACCGTCCCAAGCTTGGGAAGGGCAAAGGTGACTATGGCGGTCCGAGCAAGAACGACTACATCGACAAGAACCGCAACACGAAGCCCTCAAAGACTCGACCAAGGCAAGAAGAAGTTCCGCAACTTTGGGAAGGCAAAGAAGTTGCTCCATCGCTGGCCCTCACCGCCTCGACGAACCGGACACCGGCCGAGGTGGAGGGGTGGAGGACGATGATGGGAAGGACGATCATGATCCCAAGGACGACGGCAACTTCTCCTAAGATGTGCTTCATGGCCCTCGGGCGAATCGAGCGACAATGAGCGAGACTCCGACTCCGATGAGGTTAGTCCCACTTATGACCAAACTTAATGATGCTTTTCTTAAGCTAGGTAGATTTCATGCTAAGTCTAGGACTAAGTGTGCCGAGTTGGAGAAGGAAGTAGCTAGACTATCACGGAGCTTTCTTTACTTACATCCGCTTCCTCCGTGATGATTGTGACACATGTCAGTGCTTTGCTTGATGACATGGAAAAACTAAGGACCTTGCATGATAGTGTGTCCTCCGAACTTGACATGATTAAAGTAGAGAACATTAGCCTTCTTGCTGAATTAGAGATGAGTAGAGTAGCACCTCCTTCATCTACTATCGTTGAGGCTATCGCTTGCACCTCATGTGAGGTTAAGGACAATTCATTTAGAGGTCTTTATACCATGTTGCTCGATCCGCTCGAGACTTGTGAAAATTGTAATAAACTCAAGATGAACCTAAACAGGCAGATCACAAACTTGTCAATTTCAAGTCGCGCTTACTAGAGCCTATTGTTTCTTGCTTAAATCGTCCTAAGTTAATCACGAACTAGAATCAGATTCAAGCAGCCCAAGAAATGATTGATCACAATAACAAATTGGCTCAAGATGCTTCTAAGGACCTTGTTAGCTCACCATGCAATCAATGTAATAAACTAAAATGTGATTTGGTTGCCTTGGATGAAAAATGTATGAAGCTAACTAAGGACTTTCTAGAAACACAATCTTCTCGCTTGTATTGTGTGTTTGGGAAGAAGTCTAAGGGTTTGGTAGAGACGCCTAGCAACGTGAACCAATGCTAGCAATAGGACTGTCCCCTCAAAGTCCTACTGTGCATGCACAAGCCAATCTTTCCTCTCTTTGTTGGTTCTTCTTCCGCTCCCTTACCTTCTCATTGTTCTTCTTCCCTTGCTCTTCTTGCACTCTCTCTTTCGGAGTGTCAAGATCTTATGAACACTCTCGAGAGGTTTGTAGGAGGCAAGAAGAAGCTTAATCTCATTCTAGACAAATCTAAGATTTGCGATTTAATCGTGGTCTAGGATATGACTTTCATGAGGATATGAGGAAGCATCCACCGTCGTGCTCAAAACCATAGCACTGTGTGTGATCAAAACTAAGCCTGGGATCGAGAAAGTCAATTTCAAATCGTGGGTTTTGTTCAAAGGATCTCTGACAAAGAAGGTGATTCCACTGCAGCCGGCCTCTCAAGGCGAGTATCATTGCACCTTTCGCCGTAAGGATGGACATTTGGTTGATCATTGCTTCAGCGCGCCAAGATCGCGTAGAGACCATGTTGATTCTTTTAGGCGCATTCATGGTCGCCCTGCACCATGAGTGCACCTAAGACCAACATGAGGTCTAGGTTTGATCTGGTGGTGATTTAGGGCAAGATCGAGGACTTGGTTTTTCCGAAGTTTTTTCGATTTTCGCCCTCATGCTCCCTTTGATCGTGACTTCCGTCGCTTGAGGGTAGATCTCGCTTCCTTTCGAGATGGCTACTCATGGCGTGATCAAGATGTTGCCGAATTTCACTCGCTTCTTCCATAGCAATGGATTCAAGAATGCCTTGTGTCCGCACTCGCACTTTCCGACTTGTTGAGTGACAGAGAGCGAGGGTAGATAGAGGTCATCTTGCTTGACTACTTCATCTGCTCGACGTGTTACTCAAGATTGGGTGCCCAAATCATCGCTGATTCACCCAAGATCGAGACTTTACTCTGCTTGACTCGTGGTCGCCGGCGGGAAGGCAAAGGTTTGGATTGTAGACTCGGGTGTTCTCGCCATATGACCGAGACTCGTTGGTTTTCTTCCTAGCCCGTGCTCGAGGTGATGAGACGATCACCTTCGAGATGCTTCTTTTGGGCGCCATCGCTAAAGGTACTGTGAGCATTAATGATTCTTTTATTTTAAAAGATGTTGCCTTAGTAAGTAAGCTGCGCAGATAATCGCTTTCGCCTCTCACCACCGATGACGGTTTCGAGGTGAGCTTTAAGAAAAACAATTGCAAAATTCTTGATTCTTCTGTAGCCTAGTTTATGGATTTCTCGATATGGGAGGATCTTTCGTGCTGATTTTTCCGAGTCTTCCGTGATCCTCTCCTGTTTAATTGCTTCAATCCCGTGATTTGACCTTTCCGCATAGGAGACTAGGTCATATAGGTTTTGATCATTTGACACGAGTCGCCGCCACGATCTCATTCGTGGTTTGCCAAAACTCAAGATGGTCAAGGATCTAGTTTGCTCTCCATGCCGACACGACAAGATGGTTGCCGCTCTCACTCTCCAAATACAAAGGATAATGATCGATGCACCGTGACAACCGCCCATATGGATACAGCTTGGTCCAAATCGAGTGCATCAAGCAGGAGGGAAGTGGTATATTCTTGTTGTGGTCGATGACTTCTCGAGGTACTCTTGGGTGTTTTTCTTAGCCTCAAGGATGAGACGCTTACTCTTTTCGTGGTCTTTTAGTAGGCTTTTCGTTGAGCTCCCTGTGCATTACGAGCAACCAGACCGATAATGGCACCGAGTTCAAGAATTCCTACTTTGAGAGTCTTTGTGGTGAGACAGTGTAGAGCACCGCCTCGCCTCCATACGCCCCCAACAAAATGGCGTTGTGGAGAGGAAGAACCGCACCTTGGTCGAGATGGCCAGACGATGCTTGATGAGTACTCTACACCTAGGAAGTTTTAATGAGGCAATTGCTACCGCTTGTCATGTTTCTAACAGAGTTTTCTTCTGCACTCTTGCATCGCACTTCTTATGAGTTGAGATATGGGCGAAAACCAATGGCCTCGCATTTTCGTGTGTTTGGTTGCAAGTGTTTTATTCTCAAGTCCGGGAACCTAGATAAGTTCGAGTCACGATCTTGTGATGGGATCTTTCCGGTTACTCGACTTCTTCTCGTGCCTATAGAGTCCGGAATCGCGAGTCTAGTAAAATGGTAGAAACCTGTGAAGTGACCTTCGATGAGGCCAGTCCGGGGACTAGGCCTCATATCTCAGGTTCTCTAGAGCAGTCTGAGTCCATCTTTGTGGACGAAGAGGAAGACGGAGATGAGGGTTGTCTACCCGATCCAGCTTCTTCCTCCTCCTCTTGAGGTGCCTTCTTCCACCGCACCTCGAGGAGATCACCCTTACCTTTCGCTTCTTCCAAGCTAGTGGCTCTGCTCCTATCTCATCCGCTCATGAGGTAGAGGCCACTTCTTCATCTCACCCGACCTCCAAGACACATTCAAAAGGACCATCCTTCAGAGCGAGATCATTGAGATCTCTTTGAGCGTGTCACACGTTCCAAAGCTTGTTTGTCTCTCTTCTGTCTCCATTCTGCTTTCGTCGCCTCATTTGAGCCCAAAGACATTTGTCATGCTCTATCTGATGAGTCTTGGACAAACGCCATGCATGAGGAGTTGGAAAACTTTGAAAGAAACAAGGTCCGTCCCTTGTTGAGCCCCTCAAGGTCACAATATCATTGGGACCAAATGGGTGTTCAAGAACAAGCAAAGTGAAGATGGGTTAGTCATTCAAACAAGGCTAGGCCGGTAGCTCGTGGGTACTCTCAAGTTGAGGGTCTAGATTTCAAGAGACTTTTGCCCTCAGAGCTAGACTTGAAGCCATTAGAATCTCGCTTGCCTTTGCAGCTTCTAAGGGTTTCAAGCTTTACCAGATGGATGTCAAGAGTGCCTTCCTCAATGGCCTTATTGAGGAAGAAGTCTATGTCGACAAACCTCCGTGTTTCGAGAACCCCAAATACCCTAACCATGTCTACAAAGCTTTCCAAAGCCTTGTATGGACTCAAGCAGCTCCCTGAGCTTGGTATGAGAGGCTTAAGTCCTATCTCACGAGTCATGGTTTTGAAATGGGTAAAATAGACAAGACCTTGTTCATCCGCCGCCTTGGCACCGATCTTTTGCTCGCTCAAATCTATGTGGACGACATCATCTTTGGCGGCTCCTCACATACTCGTATCTCGCTTTTCGATGTTATGAGCTCGAATTTGAGATGAGCATGATGGGCGAGTTGAGCTTCTTCCTTGGCTTCCAAATCAAACAGACTCTGGAGGGTACCTTTCTTCATCAAGGAAAATACACTCGAGACCTCCCAAGCGCTCGACATGAATGATGGAAAGCCAAGATCAACTCCGATGGCATCTACAAATGCTCGATCCGGATGAAGACGGCGAACTCGCTGACCAAAAGGAGTTCAGAGCATGATTGGCTCTCTCTTGTACCTCACACCTCGAGACCGCATATACATTTCTCTCGGTGTCTTTGTGCTTGGTTTCAGCTCTCTCTCGCAGATCTCACCGTCAGTGGTGAAGCGCATCTTTCGTACCTTCGAGCTACCATTGACTATGGTATCCGTACTCTTCCTCTTCTTGTCTATCTCTTAGAGCCTTCTCCGATGCGACTTCACGGGTCAGAGGATAGATAGGAAGAGCACTTCCGCACTTGCCAATTCATTGGCACTTCTCTTATCTCCGGTCGCCAAGGAAGCAATCCGGTGTTGCATACCCACCGCAGAGGCCGAGCACGTTGTCGCAGCCTGGGCTGTCAGAGCAAGTGCTTTTGATGGTCTCGACCGCAGGATTTTGGGTTATCTATCGATCGTGTTCCACTCTTTTGTGATAACACGCCTGCGATTTGCATTGCCAAAACCCAAAGGCAACATTCACGGACCAAGCATATTGATATCGATATCACTTTCTTCGAGACCATGTAGAGAAGGGTGACATTGTGCTCCAGCCAGGAAAGTGAGCACCGCTATCGATATCTTCACTAAGCCTCCGGATGCCTCTCGCCTTTTCGGCACTGGGAGAGCTTAGTGGTTTGTCCTTACGGATTTGCTGTGAGGGGAGTTATGTGCTACCATCAGATAATATTATATTATATTTTTACTATTACTCCTTTCTCGTTGCATTTCTTTTAATATTTTGGGTCAAGTCCTTTCAAAGATAGGTTAGAGTGGTTCTCTTGCCAAATTGCTTTGATCGCTATTTCTTATCTTGTGCTTCTAGGATGTCGCTTATTAGTCGTCCCTTCCTTCTCTAAGTAGAGCTTACTCACTTCTTATAGGTTCTAGCAGGGTCGGGCCACCCTTGGGTAGACAGATGTTGTTTGCTCCTTAGTGTATGAGTTGTTCAAATTGATAGTCCTAGAATCATATGGGGTAGATAAGAACCCGTCTGAGCGATAGTTTTCTATATCTTTCTATGCTCTAAAGGACTGCCTTTTCTGCTTCTCTTATCGATTCTCGCTTTTGTTCTTTTGGTTCGGGGAGTTCATCCTGGTTATTCCAGCTTCTTAATTATTACATAACTCAACCTCGTAATTAAAAGATGCATCTCATTCAAGGGAATCGATTTTCGTGCATTTCATCATGCATTGTATTATAATCAAATGGAGCCTTGTTTATTATCCCTTATGATCTGCTTTCACTGCTTTACATCTTGCCATGATTTATGCTAAACCGCTAGATCTATCATGACTTTTTATGTGTAGCTTAGTCTTTGTCATGCTAAGGTGATTAAAAATGCTAAACTTGAATTAAAATCTTGTCATGATAGCTCTTGAGACTAGTCCGTTGAAGCTATCCTTTTATGATATTCGCCATGTCAAGTAGGTCGAGTTGAGTCTTGTATCTCCTTTGAACTTTTGAGTAAGCTATGTCGCTTGTTAAGAAACTTGACTTATCTTTAAATCATTGGTCTAAAAATTTCAAAAGCAAAATGATCTCTTTTGTGCGAAAAACCGATCTCACCAAATCTTTCTCATGAGATCGCTTGCCATTGCACTAGGCATGAACTCGTGGGGAGCCTTGATGACCTAAGATCACCTCCTTAAGTCTGTTGTTGGAGTGGTCGATAAGGCTTGGGATCTAGCACATGGTTACAATTTGAAAAATGGTTGAAGCTCAGGAGGCAGTTGTGGATGGCACCTAGTCCAGAGCTTGCTTTACTGAGATAAAACCATAAAAAGCCTTCAGAAAAAGAAAAATGTGATAAAATTGCTTATCATTAAAAAGACCAAGTTCTGGATAAAATGAGTCTTTCTTCAACTGGTAGCTCTCTAAACTGTTCGATATGAGTCTTCTTGGTTCAACTTAGATTATTTGACCTGGCTTGTATCATCCTCGGATATCTTTAGCTAGACTTCAATCTTGGTTTATTTGACTTGCTAAAGAATTGAATCATTAATCAGATTATGGACTTTCTGTCTTAGCTATTCTATACATCAATTGTCATGATCTTGATAGCATTCTTCTGTGTTATGGCTTGGTGTAATTCTCTAATAATCATTTTGGATAATCTACATGGCTCTTAATGCTTAAAATGAACATCATATAGCCTTTTCCTCCCTTTTCTACATCTTGATGATTTTATTGCCAAAGGGGAGAATTTTGAGAGAAAAAGCCTTTCGAGAAAAGCCTTGAGAGTTTTATGTGAAAATTGCTCTTTCATATTGCTCTTTCATCTCATCTCAAGTCTTTTCTTTTGTCAACTTGGTCGTGAGCTTATCTACTCTTGTTTAGACCTTGGTTGATTTTAAACTCAAACTCATCTTATGCTTTTTCGGTGATTGTCAATATACTCATCAAGGGGGAGATTGAGAGACCATGTGAGAGGTCCTCCATTCTGAGTGATGAGTATTTGACATCGTGTTGAATAGGTTGAGAGTTGAGTGTTTAGGTTTGGACTGCTTCGTGGTTGAATCAGTGGAAATCGGAACTACCACTGTATATGGAGCGGAAGTTCCGATAATCTAACTACTGAGCGCTGGAAATAGGAACTTCCGATTAACCCGGTTTTGAGTTCTATTGAAGAAAATCGGAACTTCCGCACATGGGGTAGCGGAGTGTCCGATAATATCGTGTTAAGATTCCTCCGAGACGAAAATCGGAATAGAAATTTTGGGCGTGCGGATGTTAGAAGATCGAAGTTCCGCAAGAGTAATCGCGAACTTCCGATAATCCTCGACAGTGCGGACGTTTCGAAATCGGAACTTCCGCAAGGTAAAGTGCGAACTTCCGATTGTGTCCGTAATCGTGCGTAGAAGGATATTTTGTGATTTTGATTTTGTATGAGTTTGAGTCTTATACAAATGTTGATGCTATGATATTGTGCAATGCTATGTGATGTGTTTTTTGTCTGTGTTGATCGCAGGACATCGAGACGAAGTCGTGGCGAGACACGAGGTGATCGGACTAGGCGCAGTGGCGCTGAGGTCGAACGGTCGGATGTGTCAAGACGGCGTGAATCTTGAGGTGGTTGCGTGTCAAGGACAGCAAGGCGCACGAAGGCTTTCGGAAGGTGCGCAAGGGGCGAACGGGATTTCGCAAAGCGGCACAAGTGGAGGCGGTTCCGTTCGGTGTAGCGGGCTTAATGGGTTGGAGGCCCATTAAGCAAAGGCTATAAATAGAGCTCAACCCCGTGTTAGGGTTAGACTTTGAAAGAGAAAATTAGGTTAGCTCTAGCAAAAGGTTTTGTTTTGCTTTTGAGAGTTTGTTGAGTTGGAGAGTATGAATCGAAATCTCTTGTAATCATTCCTCCGTGTTTCCATCCGTGAACGCTTGATTTCTATCAATGAAACTCGAGTTTTGATTACTTGTTTATGTCCTCTTCCTTCTCTCTCTGCTCTGTTGAATAGCTAGGGTTTTGATGTATCTTTTGATTCGTCTTATGAAATAGCGTGAAACTTGATATCTAGAGTCATTTTGATATTGCTAATCTATCATCAAAGTTTCATAAGCTAAGAATCGAGAATCGTGTCTATTGTGGGTTTTGGTCTTTCTTGCCCTTCCTCAAGAAATCCGCTTTTGGCTCGATTATTGAATCTTTGGTTGCGATTCTTCTCCATAAGGTCAAGATTGTGTTTAGGATGATGTCCTCGTGAAACTTGACCGAGAAGAGCATTCAAGATTAAGTAGTTTGATTTTTGGGAAAACCCGAGCGCTCGTTTCTCGGTCGATAATCGAGCTTCCGATTTACATATGGAGTATCAAGAAGGAACTTCCAGACCGAAACACAATGAACTTCCGATTTCTAACTTCCGCACCTTACTAGCCGGAGCTTCCGATTTCCAGAAGAACAGCCCGAGGCTTGTTTTTGTTATTTGATTTTGCTTCATTTACTTTCTTTAGATCGACAGAGATCTTTATAGGCTTGTTTAAATACAGTAAAGGGGAGTTATTAATTTTTAGGCACCATTCACCCCCCCCCTCTGTTGCCATTTCGGTCCTTCATTTGTCCTACAGGTTTTGCACCCCAGTCGGGAGTTGAGCTCTCCCCGCACGAGGAGCCCCCGTAGGATATGGACGCCTTCTTCACGAAAGACCCGGGGAAGGTTAGGGGAGCACCTCAGCTCGCACCCATTGAGGTTCTTTCCGGGTCGTAGCTCAGCGGTGCCCTAGTGGCCACGCAGGCACCGGTGGAGTCGACCCCTGAGGCCTTGGAAGCATTGGTCAGCAGGTCTCCTAAACGCATCACCTTGTCGGGGCCCCGACACCCCGCGCTGAGGAGGGCCAAACAGGGCCGTACGGGCGGGCACCTACTGGGGTGGGACGTGGTGATGACGGAGGAGGTGCTGCGAGTGGTGTAGCTGGCGACTAGTAGAGGGTCTTCGTTGTGCTTTGGTGTACTTGTATTCGTTGTGTACGCATTTTACTTCATAGTTACTATGACATAGTTATGTATAATTTCCCACGTGCATTGTAATATAACTTACCTTACTACTTACCGATCATTCCTACATTCGTCGCTCAACTATTGGACGACTTGGCAGCAACTAATGGCCCAACGGTTGAGCGACTAGTGACTAGTCACTCAACCGTTGGGCCATTAAACGGTTAAGTGACTAGACGGTTGTATAGAAAGGCACACCCGACCTCGTCATGGTCTCTTTCGCCATTTCTCTCGGGATAGAACGAGAGGAGCTCGAGAGAGGAGAAATGGAGAGGGAGAGAAGGAGAGGGGAAGTGAAGAGGGAGAGAAGGTTGGGGGAGGTGGAGAAGGAGAGGACAAGAGAGAACAATGGGGGAAGAAGTAGAGGAGCTCGGGAGAGGGGGAGAAGGTGAGGAGAGGAGCTTGGGAGTTAAGAAAAAAAGAAGAAGGAAGCTTGTTGATAAGGAGAGAAGGTCTTCACATGAAGGTAATTGTCTCATCCGTTCTTGTTCTCATCGAATGTAGGTAATGTGTCGTTGCTTATTGGTTTAGCACGTATTTCATGAATGTATATTGACAAATAGCTAGTTGCAATGTTTGACATATTTGCAGTGAGAAATAAGTCATGTCGGAGCCCACAAGATTAAAATTGCATTATGGTATTGGTACGATTCGTGAAGGTCCATACGGTGTTGACCTGAGTGGTTTTCTACAAGTTAGTATGGTACACCCGGACGCGGAGAATGCTCGAATCAGAGATGTCCTGCGTTGTCTCACTTGCAACTTCTCCTTGGACCCCAAGGTGTGTAGTGTCGTCCTATATGGGATTTGGAGTTGGTTTGCCACGCACATTCGGTGGGAGTTGAGCAAACTGATGTGCACGGTTTCATGGAAGGGCTTTGTGGAAGGCTATTGGCGTTGTGGATACGAGTGTGTGCTACTCGTGCAAGCATGTCTGAAGGGAGTCGCACGAGGCCCTACCAACGGCTATCGTCCGATTGGTGGGAGCAGCTCAGGCGCGCAGCGCGTGGTTCATGAAGAGGACACAATGACCGATATTGCGGAGGCAGAAGAGGAAGATCGCACACTGCACATTGAGCCCACTGGACAAGCGAATGCAGGGGAGCATGTCGACCGCATAGTGCGTCAGATAGAGATCGATGACTTGACAGCCTGGGCCGAGGAGGAAGCTTTAGAAGAGGATGACGATGACTCTTCTGATGAAGACGAAGGTCCCATCCCGCAAGAATGGAATATGTTGAACGTTGAGGGCCTTGTTGTGCACGACGAGCACGTATCACTGTGGGAATACCATGGTACGGAGGTTCGGTTTCATGCAATATTTGTTGACAAGGGATCACTATAGATGCCATTAAGTTGTGGGCCTTGTCTATGCAGTGGACGTTTTGAGTTCTGAAATCTAGCCAGGAGCAGTACACCGTGGTCTGTGAGTAGTCTGGCTGTTCTTGGCATGTGCACACACATAGACCCAAGTAGGAGACTCACTGGATTGTCTCCAAGGTGGAGGCGCACTCCTGCGTGCTCAGTAGTGTTTTGCCGAAGCATCACAACCGAACGTCCACCTTCATAGCCAATCTCATGTACGGAGAGATAGTGAAGAAGAAGGACCTGGAGGCCAAGCACATCATGGTGGCTATCGAGCAGAAATTCAAGTACAAGATTATCTATATGAAGGCATAGTGTGCGAAGTATAAGGCTTTGGAAAGGAGCTCGGTTCTTTCGAGATGGCTTACGACAACCTTCCTGGTATGCTCCAGGTGCTGTAGGACAAGAACCGGGGCACCTACATTGCTGTGAAGGACAAGCAATCCAGAAGACCGCGAGGTTTCACAGTATTGCAGAGGGCCTTCTTAGCCTTCGGTGCCTGCATCGATGCTTTCAGGCACATGTTGCCCGTATTCTCAATCGACGGGATGTTTCTAACTAGGAAATAAAAGGGTCAGATCCTGACAGCAATTGGCATTGATGGCAACAATCAGATTCTGCCATTGGCCATCGCATTCGTGGAAAGTGAGAATTTCGATAGTTGATTGTGGTTCCTTTAACATCTAAAGGAAGGAGTAGTTGGGGCACATCCTGATGTCTGCATAATCCATGATTGCCAACCCAAGATGATGAAGGCCATCAGAAAACTTCAGCAAGACCCCGAGCTGCTGTTCCCTTGGCCAGACATGAGGAATAGATGGCGCATTCACCATCTGGGGGCCAACTTCTTCAAGCAGCTCCCACAGCAACCTTTGATGGAGCTATTCAAGAGGCTGGATATGCAGAACCAGCATTGTAAATTTGATGCATTGTGGGAGATGTTGGAGGAGCACACCAGAAAGCACATCGTCCAAAGGAACAAGCATCCGCCCATTCCTGGGGCGGCGCAACCCGAACGCCTCACACCATTGTCGGAGCTTGACCCTCCCTATGTGACGCAGATGACCTAGAGGGACATCAAGTGCTTCTCCAACTGGATTGAGACTGGGCCATTGGAGAAGTAGTCATTGCTGCACGACACGGATGGTGCAAGGTACGATATAATAACCACTAACCTTACGAAGGTGTACAACTGGGTTTTTACGGGCCTCCGTGTAATACCCCGGCCTGCTCGTAGCGTGGCCCATGTGGCCCATGAGGAGTTGTGTGATGGGGATTAGTCCCACATTGCTTATCTCAAGTGAGTTGTAGTGGTATATAATGCTGTTGATCCAAACGTAGCACCTCCGGTTAACCCTTTTACACGGCGAGGACGAAAGTGTAAGTGAGGTGCTATGTGTGGCGGGTCCGCCCCACGCTGGTCGGGCATTGAGCCGAATTTGGGTCGTGGTGTTACAGATGGTATCGAGCATCAACCTCATTTGACGGGCGCGTGCGGGGCGGGGCGGCATATGGCGATCGCACATGTGGGCCGGAGTGGACACATGGCATGGCATATGTGCGCAGACCGGACGACGGACGTGTACCGAGTGGTGATTCGGGCATTTGCGCGATATGCGGTGTCGCCGAGGGCGTCAACCCTTAAGGGGGGGTGAATGTAATACCCCGGCCTGCTCGTAGCGTGGCCCATGTGGCCCATGAGGAGTTGTGTGATGGGGATTAGTCCCACATTGCTTATCTCAAGTGAGTTGTAGTGGTATATAATGCCTCGTTGATCCAAACGTAGCACCTCCGGTTAACCCTTTTACACGAAGCGAGGACGAAAGTGTAAGTGAGGTGCTATGTGTAGGCGGGTCCGCCCCACGGTGGGCTGGGCATTGAGCCGAATTTGGGTCAGGGTGTTACACTCCGTCCTTAGCCCCTCATCGCCATCGTGGAAGGAATTCTGCACGGTACAATTGGGTATTTCAGGGAAAGGTATGCAAATGCGGCACTTCATGCAGCCAACCCATATACATAGTACTGCTCAAAGATTACAGCATACATGCAGGCCAAGACCGAGAAGGGTCAATCACACACGGTCTTCGTGATGGGCAATACGGAGCATCGTTTCAACGTGATCCTTCGAGACAGAGCCAGATTTGGGATGGTTCGATCTCTTGTTTACCCACGAGGTGTGCCTTGAAGATCATGTGAATGAACCTATCTGCACATGCAACAAGCCAAAACCCATTCACAAGCCATGCTCTCATGTCCTCGCCATATGCAGGACCATCAACAGGGACCCATCAAAATTCATGTTGGAGTACATCATGAAGGAGAGGGTGTTGCACGCGTGGTGCAGCGAGCTAAGAGGCTTCAGGGTTGTGGGCAACTTCACCACATTGGATATGACACAGAGGAGTTGGATTCCAAATCTTGACCTGTTGAAGGGCAGGAAGGGCCGTCGGCAGAGTCGTCGCATTAGGAACGATATGGACGAAGGGGAAGCTGAAGCGGCGGTTAGACGTTGCGGCCGTTGCGGCCAAGAAGGCCACACTACGAGAAGTTGCAAGGCGTCTGCAGCGCCCCATGTCGTTACCCCGTGGGGTAATCACACTTAGACATACGGATTATTTTTTGTCTGCCCGGTAGGACATTGCTCTAACGAATAGTAAACCTTATCAAAGTCTACACAATAAAACAATAAGATAGAAATTGTACTCTTTATTACGGTAGTAGCCACACAATGCTATGGTCTTTATTACAAGTGGTATTTTACAACTGCAAAATGGGACTAAGTCCCCTCGCTTGCCCTCCTTACTACATGTAGCGTCCCGCTTTTTCGGAGTTTTTGAAAATTTTAAAAGAGAACCATTTGCTCCTTTTTGCCAAAAGCTTAATTTTAAAATTTCAGAATCCAATTGCAGTTTAATATGAATTAATCAAACTTCAATCAAATTAAAGTTGGTTTGATTGAGTTTTCGGGAATTTAAAATCAAAATTATTATTTTAGGTGTTTTCTTGGATTTATTGGATTTTGGAAATTGATTTTCATTTTACCTGAAATTAAAAATTATTTTATTTGCAAAAGAAAAGGAAAAATTAAAGCTGAAAGTATTTTTTATTAAGTCGAGAATAATTCAAGGAATTTCTGTGAATTTTTCTAGAATTTTTGGACTATATTTGCTATTTCCTAAATTGCCTTTTGATTTATTTGAATTTCAGAAAATCAAAAATCCTTAAAATCCCCTTCTTATCGGCGTGGCCGAAACCCCTTGGCCCATCCCTATTCCCGCCCGGCCTACCTCCCCATGCCCGCCTCGCTCCCGCTCGGCCCGACTCTCCGGCCAGACCTCCTCTCCACAGCGCCGCCACCGTGCCGTCTGACGACATCCGTCGGCTCGATCGGCGCGTCTCCCCAGCGTCACCGTCTGATCAAATTGACGACTTCGCCCGCGCCGCGCCTCCTTCCTCCCCAACCGTCTGATCAAAAATCGGACGGCGCCGCTTCTTCTTCTTCCTCCCGCCATTGCTTGCTTTCTCCCACGCTGCTGCGCGAATCCGCCGCCTTTGGTCGTGTGCCCGCCCGTCCGCTCCCGCCGCTCGCTTCGTCTCGTCCCATCGCGCTGCGCCGCGCCGCTTCGCGCTTCGCCATCGCTTCGCCTGTGACCTCCGCCTATAAATGGCGCGGGTTCCCCTCTCCCCTCTCTTCTTCCTCCCCTCGCCGCCTCGCGCCGCCTCACCTCTTCTCCTTATTTGGCGCCACCGTCTCCGTGAGCGCTGCCGCCTCCTTCCTTCGGCCGCTAAGCTCCGCCGCCTCTAGCGCGCCGGCCCTCCTCGCGCGGCCGACCCCGCCACCTTCCCCCGCCGTCGCCGCGTCTGGTGCGCCCCTCGCTCGCCATCGCCTTCGTCTCCCTTAGCTCCGTCGCCGCTTCTCTCTCTCTCTCTCTGTCTCTCCCGCTCGCTCTCTGCCTGCGTGGCGCCACGTGGCCGCCGCGTCAGCGCCGCGTCAGTGCCTTTGGCCGACGTGGCAACCGCGTGTGCGCTTGCGCAAGCGCTGACGCGTAAATGGGAATTTTCAGTTGAAAAATAATTCCGGAAAATCCTGAAAACCTAATTCTGTCATTTTATGTGCTTGAAACTTCATTCGGGCATAACTTTCTCATCCGAACTCCGATTTGGGTGATCCAAATTTCTAAATTCATATAAATTCAGCCCCTTTCATTTGGTACTGGTTTTGTAATTTTTGGAGTTCATTTGGTGCTGTTTTATTTATTGTTGCTATTCTCGCACGTGTAGATTCCGGCATTTCGGAAGATTTCTTCGACCCGACGATCGAAGACCCGCTCCTCGTCAACGAAGGCAAGTCGTAGGCCTTTGACGATGTTGAACCCATTTTATAAATGTATATTGTTTTAAATTATCATGCATGGCTAGATTTATTAAAAAAAGGTTTTGGGAGTAGATAATTACCAAATTGCCATTATGCCACCTTGATAAATTGAAAATGAAATGTCTCCTTGAATGACATATATCCTTGGACACCTTAGGGTGGTTGATACTAGTTGGACATAATTGTATTACCAACATGGGCGCGTATTATTGCTTAGACATGCTCTAGTTACCCGCGAGACTCACGATCACATGTTCATGATGAATGAAATTTGACTAATGGAACTATGGAATTGTGGTGTGATGCCACTGTAATTAAAATGTGTTGAGCCATGGCAGGGATTGCCATTTGGTCGGGAATGAACAAAAATGATTTATGCTCGGGCTTGTGGTAGGGAGTAAAGGTGGGTGTGTGATGCACATTG
The DNA here is from genome assembly GCA_036346395.1 of Hsuehochloa calcarea. Classification (NCBI taxonomy): domain Eukaryota; kingdom Viridiplantae; phylum Streptophyta; class Magnoliopsida; order Poales; family Poaceae; genus Hsuehochloa; species Hsuehochloa calcarea. The sequence continues at coordinate 13,069,563 of CM070596.1, read as the reverse complement.
GGTTGTGGTAGTCTTGTCTGAGCAGCCAACTAAGGACTTAACTTTGCAAGTCATTGATCTGGGTCACCTCGTGCAACCATAAGTCCGGTATGGGACGGACCTGGCCAACTAATTGGGGAAATTTTGAGTCGGTTCTGTTGTGGTGGTTTAATGGGCAAGAGGGGGCTGTGATGGCGAAACCTTAGCGGGCAGAACCGAGGCAAAATGGAACTTTGTAAAGGCCTTGTGATAATCACTTAGTCGCACACCCTTGGAAGTATGTCAGACGGACATTACAAGTGATTTATCTCTTGTGGGTAAAGTCGCACAACCTCTCGCAGAGTGTTAAAATCTATTCGAATAGCCGTGTCCCGATTTACGGACATGCACAGTGATTTCGCGCAAGGGGTAGCATTTTCAAAAATATGGTTTGGTTCGATGGAAAGGTTTGGTTGGAATGGTTGGGAAGTGAACGGGATGTTCACTGTTTGATTCAAAAGAAACTGGTTATCTATGTATTATTCTTTTAAAATCCTGCTTTGCAATCTAATTATTGTATTTACTGTTAAACTTGCTTTCTGCAAATTAGCCATAAAGCCATTCTTGTTTAAGCCTTACATGAATACTATGTGCATATATTTCTCTACGACTTGTTGAGTACTTTATGTACTCATGGCTTTATGCCCTTTGTTGATCAGTCCCAGCAGAAGAATCAGGACAGGTTGGGTACTATGAGGAAGGCTACTTTGAAGACTTCGCGAACTAGGTCACGTCCTCCACTCGATTGCCTGTGGGCATGTCGATTGGGCTCCACGTATTTTGAGATTTCCGCTGTCAGATACTCTGTTGTTGCTAAGCCCTGTGAGGCTACTTTTGTAAGAACCTTGACCATAAGGTCTTTGTTGTTTTAAATAATATTACTTTGTCTGCTTCATTAGTTCGATGTTGAATGGTTATGATAACATCATTGTTGCAACTGTGCGAGCTAGCTATTGATCATGGGACTAGCTTGGTATGCACAGAGGGTCTCGGGGTTGTATGACACCCGGGTCCGACACTACACCGGTCTTCTACTCGTCCACGCGTCGAATATGGCGCCCATCTCGCCCGGGTCTTCTTAGACAGTGCCCTCGCCTCCTGCGGTCACATCGGTACCTGCGTGTCCTTCGTTCCACTCGGGATAGTTCTCGGTCGGACTAGGATCTAACAAAGGAGAATAATAGCAAGTTTGAGTACTATTGTACTTAGCAAGCATTAATAGCAAACGATACACTGGATGACTCATCTCTGTTCATTATCACATTTTCTAGATCATATCTTTTTTTTGAAAATAAACAACTCGTTAAAAAACTTGAAGTGGCATATTTTAATAGTGAAAAGACTACTAGTCACTCGGAGAGAGGATAGACCCCTGGCGGTTCCCGCAGACTCAAATCCAGGAGACATGCATGAATTCATGATTTTATTTAGCACTGCACAGGCTTGTACCACTTTACCCATAGCTACTCTGAACTCTAAATGATCCAGATCTCCAGCATTTCTTTTGATGCGGGTTTGTGTTCAGAATACAGAACGTTTTCAAGTTACGTGATTAATTCCTCCACCCATTACTTTCTGTCGGTGCTGACTTCATCACGTTGCTGATCTCGTCATCCACCAAGTTCTGGTAATGTAGGTTGGGCCGGTCCTACCTTCACCCAACACTCCACTTAGCGCTATAACACCTTTTCATCCTATATAATTACTTACCCGATGTGGAGAGCATAATTACGTAACAGGGTAACACTTTCTGCCCGTCGAAATAGAAAAATGGTTGACACTTAATTTACAGCCTCTAATCCAGGTGGGAGTTTTGTTGGTTCTTATATTTTAACCATATGTAAAGGGGTCCCACCTCTTCCCTCATCATCATCACCATCATCTCTTCCCCCTGCCTGGGCCCCCTTTACCAGTTATAACATTAACCCTTTCTCATCTCATCTCTTCTTCATCTTTTTCTTTTAATTCGATTTGAATTTTAGACATAGTTTCCATGCAATAAATATACGATACAACAATATATAGTTTACATTTAATATAACTATATTTATGTTCAAGAGATAAGCTTCCTTCAGAATTGCATAAAAGATCATCGTCGATGTAATTGGTATCAGCTACTCCTGCCTGCGTTAGTTCGTCTGCTGCAATTTATATGGTTGTGTGAATAATAAATAAGTAAGTAAATACTTAGTGGCAATTGGGTGCTACTAGGTGTACAATAGTCAAATGATTCTTTTCATTAGCGGATTTTAATTTTATTAACGTTTTTTGAACCCCCTGATACAGGGGGAGGCCCGATCTTCTCGGTGAGGAACCATGGATAATTGATGCAAAGTAGACGGTGTCGCTAGCTGAATACTCGCGTCAATGCACGAACCCTCAACTCTTTGGAATACGCTAAAAACACATCGGACAGTTGATCGTCGCGAGACCACGAATGACGATCGCCAAGTCCCCAATTCCCAATGGAACAACGGCTTGACCTTGAATTGCAGAACGAATCAATGAATCGCCTAGTCCTCTCTCAAAGTCCTCGCATGAACTCTGGTTTCGAAAGAACAAGCAATAGCTATGTTTAAATTCTTATACATAAACTGGTCTAAGCCAAAAGATACGAAATACAAGAGTATATCTGACCCCTAGGGCCCGGCCACAAGGTATGTAAACCGACTCCAACTCATCCCTACGCGTATTGGACTCAAACTCACACAAAAAGAGAACCTAAATTGACAGCCACCGCATTGTTTCGGTCATTGCGACATGACAGTAGGGTTTCTGAGGCTGGGGCCCTTACCCATTGTGTGGGCCTTGGAATAAGATTTTCAACAAGCCCAAGAACACCCCAATAGGACTACGTATGTAAAAGTTTTGACCTTTTTATTACGGGCCTGTTGGGCTATCCCGAACTAAATCCAAATTGAATTATGAGTTGATTCTGAGTTTGATTTCGGTTGGACTTGTGGAAGGTCCGAATTGGGCTTGGAAATCTTATCAAAAACTTGGGCTTTGGATTCTTGGGCTTCTCCCCTTTCCCCCTCTTAGTCATATGGGCTTCTTCTCCCTTATTGGCCGCATATGTTGCCCTCCTTCATGACTTTGTCCCCGGCCTCCCTCTCCCCCCTCTCGGTTCCAAAGTCTTTAAGCTTTTGGTGCTTCATGAACAACCTCATACACTCTTGGAGAAATAGAAGATGCAGTAGTAGTAAGGATATCCTCATCATCCTCCATTTCTTCAAGAAAAGCTGTCCTCGACTTTTGATAGCCTAAAAATATGCTAGAGAAAGAAAACAATGTATATGCATGGTATACGTATTTATCATCCAAACTTCTTCCGTTTAGCACATGATGATTTGCTGAAATTGTACTAATCAATAAAACAATGTATATACATGATATATATATATATATATATATATATATATATATATATATATATATATATATATATCAATTGTTGTGTCATTCTTGTTATTTTGCACAAAATAAGTAACACAACACTAGCCATAGGATGTATTTGATATATACATTGTGATACTTTCATTCACATCATTCTCTCTCCCATGAGAAAAAGTCACCCTCGGCTTTTTTAAGCACATGGACAAGATATTAAAGGGACCAACTAGATCACGTTGCTCAAAATTGGGGGAGAAAATTCTTAGTGCTTTCCATGCTTCAATTGCACTACGCTGTTTACTGGTACAGGATAAACAAGTAGGCATTATGTTGTGTTCTAAACAATAGTCATTTGTATTGAAACCCATCTTAAAGTGCCCATGACATTGCTCAATAGATGGTTTATGCAAAACATGCAATTTGAAATCAGCAAGATTATCATAGGTAATGCATATTCGACAAACATAGAACTTGTCATCTGCACCATAATCTTCAATCAAATTGAACGTATATGTGTAGGCATAAGTGCTAACTAATCAGACTACGTATGTAAAAGTTATGACCTTTTTTATTACGGGCCTGTTGGGCTGTCTCGAACCGAATCCGAATTGAATTCTGAGTTGATTCTGAGTTTGATTTCGGTTAGACTTGTGGAAGGTCCAAATTGGGCTTAGAAATCTTATCCAAAACTTGGGCTTTGGATTCTTGGGTTTCTCCCATTTTCCCCTCTTGGTCGTATGTGCTTCTTCTCCCTTGTTGGCCGCATATGTTACCCTCCTTCGTGACTTTGTCCCCGGCCTCCCTCTCCTCCCTCTCGGTTCTAAAGTCTTTAAGCTTTTGGTGCTTCATGAACAACCTCATGCACTCTTGGAGAATTAGAAGCTGCAGTAGTAGTAAGGATATCATCATCATCCCGTTAGATTAGCACTCCCCAACTGCGGTCGTTCTACGGTCTACCGACTCTAGGGTTATCGATACTAGAGTTTAACATACTAAACGTACCAACATGTAATTAGGACTGTTTAATTTTATTCATGCAATTATGTCTAATTGGTTTTATTTAAGCGTGTATGCATTTATTTAATTCTCTAAACAGACTCGGAGTTGTTTATTTTAATTAATACATCATGGTTAAATTATTTCTAACGTAATAGATTATTCGTCTAATTTATTGGGTTCTACCGGTGATTAACTTATTTATAAAGTCTCTAATTACTTTTACACTTTTTTCCCGTTTTTATTTTTCTACTCATCTGGCCACCTTATTTATCTATACAGGGTTTATAAATCGGTTTTTATGGCAATTTTCCCCAAACTTGTAGGTAACGCGTTAAATTATTTATCTAACTTAATGGCTATTTTATTAGATTTATTTTACCCCGTTTTCCCTGCTAATTTTTCTACCAGTTCGGTCTACTACTAAATATTCTAACACTATTTAAAAATCTACACTTCTAGTGATTCATTCAAAATTTACAAGTTTACTATGTACGTGTTTTCTATATTTATTAATATTTTTTATTTTTTATCTTATTATTTATCAGCCTGATCTATGACTAATTATTCGTACGCGGCTTAAACAATTATTCGGTCCAATAAATACGCGGCGTCGATACTGATTATTATTGACACTTATTTCTATTGTTAAATTTACTATTATTAAACCTCAATCAAATTTTACCTTTTTTTTTACCCTTTTAGCTAAATCCTAATTTCCTACATTTAATTTCTTAATCTCCTTCTCACCTAATCCTCTTTTTCCACTTAACCCCTCACTCTCTCTCTCCTCTCATTTCCTCCAACTGAAAGCCTTCCTGATGCTTCCTTCCCATTTCTTTCCCCGTCCATTTCTTTCTCCATGGTTGTCTCTCTCCTAGAGCATTGCTCCTACCGCAACTTCCCCTCAAGGTGCCTCCTCCCTCCAGCGTCGCTGTTGCTCCCCTGCTTGCTTGGCCCTGAGCGCGTGCGCCTACGCCTCGGTTGCGCCTCCCCTCGGTGGCCCAGTTCCTGGCTCAAGCCCACGCCCGTCCCCCTGCCGGCCGGCCTCTCGCCATCGGCGCCTGGTGGCCGCTCCTCCCCTCGAGCCTCCCCACGGTGCCGCCCTCTCCCCCTTGCTTCCTGGCTTAGCCCGGCACCACGCCCAGCCCTGGCTCGGCCCATGTTGCCGCCACTCCTCGACCCATCGCCCCTCTGCGGCTTGGTCCTCCCGCTCCCAGCTTCCCCTCTCCTTCCCCTATTTCCCTTCCTTTTCTATTGATTTGATTTTTGTGCTTGGTTTTTATTTACATTATTATGTGGGTTAATGTCTGAGTACTCATGAGGGATGGTGATGGTGGTGATTGACTTGATGCATACTCATGGTGGGATGGACGGAGGTGGTTCTACCTTGGTTGATTTGTCGACGTTGCACTGAGGTAAATTTCCCCTTTACTACTCCTCTACACTCTCCACCCTTTTCCTTCCCCTTGCTCTATGATGGCATTGATGAAGATGGTGCTATGGTGGTAGGTTTTGTGGAGGCTCTGTGATAGATACTGAGGGTTGTTGATATTGTGGGCTATTTTGGCATGAGCACCCTCTATGCATTTTTGTTCATATTGAGTGGGTTCATTTTTGGGACAAAACTGATAGTGGGGTGAACGGGGCTACCTAGTCGGGTTCGGTTCAGGGATGGGATGGGATGGTAGTATGGGTGAAAACGGATTAAATACGGACGAATAATAGTTTTGCTATATTTGTTTTCATACTTTTTTTCAGATACGAATACGAATACCCCGAATACGAATACATATACGAATACAAATACAGAGCGAATACGGTCATGGATATTTTTTAGAACATGAAACCCCTTAAATTGTATGTCAGGAATTAACAAAAACATATAACTAGTTTATTTGATGCAAATACTCTTGAATTGTTCATATTTTCAGCAACGACACATAATATTGGCACTAGCAAACTGCATTAACTAGTTTATCAAAAATATAACACATAATTTACCATATTTAGCTCATAAGTCGGAACTCACAAAGTCATAAGTCATCACACATTCACACTTAGTTCATTGCATATATAAAAACTTAGTTCACACTAACATCGATCATCTGGATGGTTAATCTATACGCAAATGACTATAACATCCCGAAGTATGTTATAAAATTAATAAATTTATTATTTTATTGGATTTTTTGAAATTTAAAAGAGTTTTCTTGGTTAAAAAGAAAAAAAATAATAAAATAAAGTCAATTATTTAATTTTCCAGTTCTTAATGTCAAAGAAAATTTATTGAAATTTATGGGATTTTATAGGATTTAAAGTGAAAAGAAAGATTTTAATTAATTTCTTGAATTTTCTGTATTTTAAAAAGGTTTTCCTATTTTCCAGAAATTTAAAATTATTTATCTGCAAAAAATAAAAACCAACTTTAAGTTGGATTTAATTTTATTAAGTTTAAAATAATTCAAGGAATTTCTGTGATTTTTTTCTAAATTTTTTGAACTCTATTTGCTATTTTCTAAAAGGCTATTTGATTTGTTCCATTTTCTAAAATTTGGAAATCAATTAAAATATCCTTTTCTCTTTTGGGCCAAAATTCGGATATCCGACCTTCGTGTTATCCAGATAATCAGTATTTGTATCCGTATTCGGTGGATAACAGGGCTACTATATCTGTATTCATTTTTAAAAAAACATGTATTCGTTTCTGATGCGAGAATTATCCGAAAAAATCCGAATCTGATTCCGTCTGGATCGGTTGAAAACTATCTGATGCGTTTTCACCCCTACATGGTAGCGCCGGTAGTGCTGGTCGTCACTATAGTGGTGCTGACCGTGCGCTGGTGCTCTCCTTGCTCCCTTCGTGCTTCTGGTACTTGTCGTTGTCTTGGCATCGGTCCTGATGTTTGGTGATGGTTCAAAACCATCATCGATGCCGTTCCCACCCCGTCGTCCTTCCCCTTCGCCTTTGTTCCTCTCCTCCGATTGTTTTATGTTGTTGGTTGTTGTCGGGACCCAAATATGCAAATCTGGACCCTCTGTGTATTCTGCACTAGTCCAGGATCACGCTAGTGCACACAGTGTCAACATTGATGAAATATCACATCCATACAACGAATATAAGAATAAACGAGTACCTTTAAATAACAAATAATCGCTGGGACCTTACGGTCGAAGTTTTACATTTATTAAGCCATGCAAGGTCGATAATAAATAAATAAACCGCAATGAAACGAAATAAACTCCGGTGGCTCCCATCAATTTACCACGTGCAACCGATCGATCAAGACCCTAACGCTCAACCTTCAGAGAACTCTTCTTCAAAAGCAAAGCATTTACTCCTCCACTTCGCTGATTTGTTTAGCAAGAGTGAGTACACACCGCATCGCAAGTCATACCACGTAATGCAATTTATAGATGATGGCTTATTCCAAAAGAATGGCTTCGTGGTTGTTTTACGTAAATGCAACATTTGCAATTGAATACAAATAATAGATTGAAAGCATAATTCAAAACAAATAGACAATAATAAGTTAACAATTGATTTCACAAAGGACACACACCTAATCAAGTTCTTTCACACACCAACAAGTTATCTCACACAATGATTCTTCCCAATTGTTTTATGAAAATCTACCCTCGTGTGAAATTCCGAGCATGTCCATAACCGAGGACGCGGCTATTCGAATAGATTGGTTTAAACACTGCAGAGGTTGTACACTTTACCCACACGATGAAACCAACCGGATCGAGTTGATCACAACAAAACCTTTCGAGACTTCATCTCAAACAATGACACTCTGGTGTGCTTTATCGCCATCCAATTTGTACACACACGTACCTTGGAACGACACACACCATTGGACAGGATGCAATGAATCGCCCCGCGATGTGACATATCACACCTCCAAACCCATCACATGCCTTAAATACAACCCGAGTTGTCAATGTCAAGACTCCATAACTTACTAAGTTAGGCCCAACCCATACTAGGCATGTGGTCGCACAAGAAGGCCCAGTTCAATGGCGCACAAAGTTAAGTCCTTAATTGACCAAGGCAAGACTTCCGCTTTAACCCAAATCACAAAGTTTAATAAGCACACACCCACCATTCACACGTAATCCACCACTTGCCTCGCCTAAATCTTTTCCCACCTCGTTGATTAAGTGCAACACATGCCATCAACGAGTAACAAGACACAAAGACACACAGATTCATCACACGCCCATAATCACTTAGTCAAATTTATAATTGCAACTCTCACATGAAATGATGACTCGTGGCATGGCTAAGGCCTAATCGTATCTAACCAACCCACGCTGGTGCTACAATAATACCAACTAATAATTAATCAACCTAGGGTGACAAAAGATCATGGCATACAATAGACAAGGTGGCATAACAATTTGGATTAATACTACACCCAAAAGCATTTAAATAAATACTTGAAATAGAATGCAATACATTGAAACAAAGTATTTTGAAAACTGGTTCAAAATGATCAAAGGTATAACTTGCCTTGGAATAGATCTAGATATTGGTCTTGGTCTTGAGGTGCTCCTTCTTCGCAAAATTTCAAGTATCGACGCCTACTCGTAAACGAGACAAAAGAAACAAAACAAATAAATAACAGAGGCAAAACAAACTCCAAAAATTAAATAAAATTCATAAATAAATAGATCTGAATTTTATATGAATTTACAAATTTGAATGGGCTCAATTGAGTTCTGATGCAAAAGATATGGGCTTTGGAAGATTGGAAAATCAATTAAACCCTAAATTGGATTTTCTCGAATTTCCGAATTAATTTTATAAAGGAAAATCGAATTATTGCGCAATGCTTGCGCCACCGAGAATTTTAAAAGAAATATATTAAAATACAGATCGACAGTGGGACCCACCTCGCCGCTGGCTTGGCTCACGTGGATCGGGTCCACCGAGCCGAGGCAAAGCCGGGCGCGTGAGTCGACCACGCAGCACGCTGGCCGGTGCCGATCCGCGCCACGCGCTGCTGCACACGAGCGTTACGAGAGGCGCGAGAGGTCGACGCGGCACCGTGTCATGGCCGACTGCGCTATGGGGACCAAGGGTATCACCGGCGATCGGCGGAAGTCGCCGGCGACCAAGGGTACCAGAGCAATCCTTACGCTTATTGCGCACCTAGTGCCGACCTTACCGGCAATGAATGTGGCGGCGGCGACCGGTGGAGAAGAAGCGGAGGCGAGGTCACGGCTTTTGTCTGACGACGGCAAGAATGGGGTTCCAATGACGAAAGCGCTACCGAGGTGGCTCGAGCGACACCGAGCCCAAGGAGGCAATGACGACTACGACGGACGGCGACGGCGGTGGTGCAATTCGATGATGGCGACACACGGCCGAGAACCTTTGACGAACAATTACGGCGCTACAAGGGCTTGGGAGGCAATTGGGTGAGGGGTTTTGGAGAGGGTCATGCGGTTATCCTCTGGGACCTATTTATAGGTGTGGGCGGCCTCGAGGTGACGTCTTGGCGGTGGAGATCAAACCGCCAAACGAAAGCGCGAGGAAACGGGATAGAAACGGATTTGAAGTTTGAATTTGAACGAAGTCTGCGCGGAAGAGATAAGCGGAAGTTTGGTTAGGAACCGGATTTTAGTTAGCGTAAACGGACGCGCGCGGAGCTTCTAGAAGCGCTAATGGCGGACACGGTCGCGGAGCCACGCGAGGAAGGAGACCGTGTCGGAGACGACGACCTCGGCGGGCCCACGCGACAGAGAGAGAAGGCGAGGCGCGCGCGCGGGCTGAGATCCAAGCGTCCAGCGCTGATCCGACGGCGGGGACAAGCGAGCGCGGAAGTCGGGAGAAAAGTTGGTCATGGCGGAATAGTGTTGGGCTTGGCCCAACATCGTTCAAGGGTTTTTTTTTGATTTTTCTTTTAAATAAATCCAGAAAATACAAATAGCTAATAGAAAATAGCAAATGACTTTGGAAAAATTCCAGAAAATTCTATAAAATATATCCAAGCATATAGAATCTAAATAAAATAGTTTTGACAATTGTTGATGTTGGGATTAAGCTCATTTAATCAATTTGTCCTTAAAGTCCAATTTAAGCTTTTTAAATTAATATTCAAATAATCCAAATGGGAAATTTTCTTGCTATTAATATTTAAAAGATTTTTAAAACTCAAATTTGGGATGTTACAAACCTCCCCTTAAACGAATCTCGCCCCGAGATTAGGCTAGCTAGAGAAAAGGCTAGGAACTCGCTTTTAACTCTTCTTCACGCTCCCACGTTGCTTCTCCTTCCGAGTGGTTACTCCATCGACTTTGCGTAAACGAACGGCCTTGCTTTCGTGCGCGCTCGCGACATCCAAAATATCGACAGTCGCTTCTTTGTACGTGAGATCTTCCTTCGCTCAATTGACTCCAACGGGTCCGCTCTTCCGCACACGAAGACACTTCTTCACCGAGAGACATGAAAGACATCATGCACTCGCTAACGATCGCGGTAGCTCCAACTGCACGCAACTTCTCCACTGCGCTCCAAAACCTTGAATGGACCCACATACCTTGGAGCAAGCTTCCTTTGGTGTGGAATCTCTTAACACCTCTCGAGCGAGTAACTCAAGATACACAAAATCCTCTCGTTCAAAGTCGAGGTCACGACGACGATTATCGGATAACTCTTTTGCTCGGATCGGGCTATTTTTAACCTCTCTCGATCATAGCAACTTGTTCTTCTGGCTTCTCGAATAATATCCGCCCGAACACTACACGCTCATTGCCTCGACTAATTCAACGGAGTTCAGAGGCACGACCGCATGTAGCTTCAAATGGTGACATCGCAAACCGCTTGATAATCGTTGTTGTACGAGAATTTCGTGATACGCAAACTTTTATCCCAACCGTAGCATTAGCTAAGGCATGTGCTCTTAACATATCTTCTAATATCTCGATTAACTCTTTCACCGTCCATCCGTCTGCGTGGATGATAAGCAGATTAAAATTAGATGAGTTCCTGTGGCTTCATGTAGACTCGCGTAAACGAGAGGTGAATTGAGATCCTCGATCCGACACTATCTTCTTAGGCACACCGTGCGCATCGACGATTTTTGACATATACAATTCCGCCAAGCGGTCCTCGAGTAAGTGGTTTTGACCGCAAGAAATGGGCAACCTTAGTCAAACGATCCACTATTACCCAAATCGAATCATAACTCGATTGAGTCTTGGGTAGACCGTAATGAAATCCATACCGATCTCTTCCCACTTCCATTCTCGTATCTTCACGGTTGTAGCAATCCTCGCCGGTCTCGATGTTCGGCCTTTACTTTTCGACACACGCCGATAAGGCAACGAACTCGCGACGCCTCGCTTAGGTTTGGCCACCAAAACTTATTCTTAACATCCCGATACATCTTAGTGCTTCCAGGTGAATTGAATACTTTGAGTCATGGGCTTCCTTCGTAATCACCGTCTTAATCCATCCATATCCGTACACGATACGCCCATTAATCCACAAGATATCCCGATCATCCACGGTGAAGTCTTTAAATTTTCCTTCGCCATCTTCTTCTTGAGGTCGACAAACTCGTAATCCTTGGGTTGGGCTTCACGAACTGCTTTCTCCAGTAGACTGCACTTCCAAACCGCCACAAATCCTTCCGAACAACTTCTAGTCAGTAGCTTCGAATTCCTCCCAAGTTCCGCAAATCTCTTTGCTTCCAGAGCATTGCAAGAGTTTTACGACTCAAAGGCATCCGCAACTACATTGGCCTTACCAGATGGTAATGGATTCCAAGATTATAATCCTTTATTAATTCCAACCATCTTCTCTGCCTCATGGTCAAATCGATCGAGTGAATATGTACTTGTGCTCTTATGATCTGTAGACTTCACAATGACACCGATGAGATAATGACGCTAAATCTTCAAAGCATGCACTACGCAGCCTAATTCCAAATCATGGGTAGGATAGTTCTCTTCATGAGGCCTTAATTGCCTTGACGCATAAGCGACAACTCTTCCTTCTTGCATAAGGACACATCCTAATCCTTGACGCCAAGCATCACAAGAGATATCAAAATCCTTACTAATATCCCAAAACTAGCATGGGTCAAGTCGACGCTTCTTCAATTCTTGAAAACTTTCTTCACAAGTCAGTCCAAATAAACTTCTTCTTTCTTCAACAATTGCGTAAGAGGTTTAGCAATCGTTGAGAACCCTTCAATGAAACGACGATAGTATCCTCGCCATTCCCAAGAAACTACGAATTTGAGTAACCGCCTTGGTCGCTCCCAATTCATTACTGACTTTAACCTTCCGGTCAATCGCTACTCCTTCTACTGCCATCACATGACCGAGAAAATCAACTTTCTTCTTCCAAAAGTCACACTTGCTTAACTTGGCATACAACCGATGTTCTCTCGAGCTTTTCTAGGATTAATCTCAAATGTTCTCAGATGCTCTTCTTTTGATTTTGAGTATACCAAAATATCATCAATGAATACTACTACGAACCTATCCAAATATTCCATGAATACTTTGTTCATCATGTTCATGAAGTAGGCGGGGCATTAGTCAATCCAAAAGACATGACTAGAAATTCATAATGTCCATACCGGTTGAGAAAGCGGTCTTGGTACATCCTTAGGACAAATCTTCAATCGATGGTAACTCGATCGCAGATCGATCTTGGAGAATACTCCGCTCCTTTCATCCGGGTCGAATAAATCATCAATTCGGGCAATGGGTACTTATTCTTGATGGTGACTTCGCTGAGAGAACGATAATCGATACACATTCTCATACTTCCATCTTTCTTCTTGACGAACAAAACAGTGTGCTCCCATGGTGACTAACTAGGTCTTACAAAACCTTTCTCCAAGAGTTCTTCTATCCGCTTCTTCATTTCCACAAGTTCATCGACCGCATCCGATAGGGTCTCTTGAAATTGGTGCCGTTCTCGCACTAGATCGATGACAAACTCAATGTCACGGTCCGGTGGCATTCTGGTAATTCTTCCGAAATACGTCCGTAATCTCTCGACTACGTGTACGCCTTCCAAAGAAACCGCCTTCAAACCGTTGACTACCAAATGTCCATCACGCATCGAGGTGGCTAGAAATTCAACTTTCTTTCCCGTGGTATCCTCTATTGTTACGCTCTTCGCCACAATCTAGCATCGCTTATGTTTGGATAACCAATCCATACCAAGGATGACATCTATGGTCCGAGTGTCTAGAACTATTAGGTTGGCTAGAAACTCAACTCCACCTATGAGTAGCCTAGCTCCTAAACATCCAACTTTAGAACTTAGCTCGCTCCAGCGATCGACTAACAGAGTATGCTTAAGATGTATAACTTCCAATTTGTTCTTAGTTGCAAAATTCCGTAAACAAACGAATGTGAAGCTCCGTAATCAAATGTAATCGATGTGTAATCGAATTTACTAGAACTTACCCAAGACAACGTCAGTGCTTGGGCTCCTTCCAGAGTGACGTGGTTGACACGGCCTCGACCATCGATGGCGGTGTTCCTCCGATTGACCGTAGCTTGAGAAGTTCCTTTGTGGTTGCCTTGTACCGCGCCTTGGCCGTGTATTCCCAAGGTTGAAGCGCATCGAGTGATAGTCCCATTCTGCGGACATCGGTTGGCGAAATGCCCCGCCGACGGCTGTAAAGCAAACTCGTTGTATTCGTGGGTTGCTTATCGGATTGGGGTTGATCGTGCGTGGTTGCGGAAATTCGAGCAATCGGGCGAGGTGTGAAGTTGGTGCAGTGGTCCGCGTAATTCGTGGTGGAAAACGGCTAAATCGCGGTGGAATCATTCTTGCCTCACCGGGTTGGTGACTTTTGTCGAGCCATTCTCGCGCACGATGATCTTCCAATTCCTTGCGCTTATCCTCTAGAATCAAAGCCTTGTTGATTAACTCTTGAAAATCGTGAAAGGTGTGGGCGATCAAGTTGACTTGAAGTCCAAAGGTTCAATCCTTTCGTAAAACGACTGACGAGCCTTGTCGCTGGCTTACATCTTCTCGCAAAGATATCGAGCAAGTTGAGAGAACTTGTTGAGGTAATCATCATCGACATTCCTCCTGCTTGAGAACACTAATTCATCCTTCTTTAGATCCATGATTCCTTTCGTACATGATATCGGGTAAAAGCGGCCAGAACTCTTCCCAAGTAATATCTTGTATGCTCCATGCGCCGCACAAAGTTTTCCCACCATTCACGGCAATGCCTTCCATCCGTGAGAGGCGATGTAACTTTTTCATGATCGCCGCATTGAGTGATCGCAGCTTTCTCTCAATAACACGAGCCAATCATCGCCTTCACCGTGAGACATGTCCGTAAAAGTTGGTGGACGAGTCCTCATAAACTCCGCCAACTTGATGATCCATTGTGACTATGAGCAATCGGGCTCCATTGTGATGTCGATTGTTGTTGCTCGTTATTCATAGCTTGCATCCGATTCATCATGGTGTACATCACCGGGTTTGAGCCGCCATGAATGCTCCAAAATTCCGCAGATCGATCAAGGTGCTTGTGGTGGAATTGCTTCTCCGGGATTTGCTCCCGCCCTTCCGACATCGGAGTATCGTAACCACTTGCGCAGCCTTGACGAGTCCGAACCATCCGTGAATCTTCAAGGGTTAGATAAGGTAGCAAGCACGAGATAAGTTGTAGAACTAAGCGGGTAGGTAAAACCCAACAACATATTTTAAGAAAGCTCAATCAAACTCTTATATTGATTAAGATAATAGTATGGCTTGCAACAAATGCCTAAGGGCCTTTGCACTCATACTTGCACACAAAAATAAGGACTAACTTAAGCACACCAAACTACCGCCTAAAGGGCGACTCAAGACATAAACCGCTAAGCTCAAACAACGCGAACAGACTACTCAATCAAATAGCCTCCGCAGCCTTGACGGTGCTCCCGCCGTCAGAGACTCGAAGTGAGCCGCATCCTCGCAAACCGATCCTCGATGTCCCGGATGGTGCAATAGGAGCAGTGTCCTCGTGCAGTGCTTTGGTGCTTCGATCTCTCTCGCCGGGCTCTTTCGTTCACCGGTCCATCGCCTTCTTCGGTCTTCCTCTTCAAGATCTTCTTCGTGTCGCCCATAAAGAGTTTCTTCTAATATGGCGATCCTTTCTTCACTCTCTCAAGAGTCTCATAGGTACACTCCACTCAGAGCGCTAACTCCAACGATTCCTCCCGAGCAATGCGAATCGGGCGAGATGCACGACGGTGGCGTTGTCTTCTCCTTTGTAGACGGAAAACGTGCAAGAAGATCCACGCCGGAAGTGCGGGATGATAACGAAAACCGTGTCACGAAGCTCGAGAGTAGATGTTGCGATCCTCGTGATGGCAAGGCGTGAAGACTCGGATTGCTTCAATCCAAATACTCCTTCGAGCCGAGATGTTCAATGGTTTACTCGCCTTGGTGTTCTCGCTCGCGGCGATGGTCAAATGGCGATCACTCCACGATCTCTACCGCTCACAATCCAAGCACCGCCACGGACAATGGACGATCGAACCTCCAAGTACTTGTAGCAACTTCCAAAGCTCGGTGGCAAGTCCTCCCTTGCGCCTCCATAACTCAAGACGAGGCATCCGTCAAGATGGACAAGGATATGAAAACAACTTTAAAACAAATGGGAGAGAAAGAATTTCAAAGAATAGTTGAGTCAAGAGAGACATGAGATGAGTTAAAGAGTTCAATTAATCTTGCAAGTTAATATTTGCTTTAGAAAATAGTTTTGGACTCACTAAGAACGCCAATCTAACTAGGGTCAAGACTCTACAACAAGATGGCTCGATACCACCTCTGCCGAGACCCAAATATGCAACTGACCTTCAGGTATTCTCGTGACTAGTCCAGATCACGCTAGTGCACACAAAGATCAACATTGATGAAATATCACATCCATACAACGAATATAAGAATAAACGAGTACATTTAAATAACAAATAATCATGGGACCTTACGGTCGAAGTTTTACATTTATTAAGCCATGCAAGGTCGATAATAAAGAAATAAACTGCAATGAAACGAAATAAACTCCGTGGCTCCCATCAATTTACCACAGCAACCGATCGATCAAGACCCTAACGCTCAACCTTCGAGAATTCCTCTTCAAAAGCAAAGATTTACTCCTCCACTTCGCTGATTTGTTTAGCAAGAGTGAGTACACACCGCACTCGCAAGTCATACCACGTAATGCATTTATACATGATGGCTTATTCCAAAGGAATGGCTTCGTGGTTATTTTGCGTAAATGCAACATTTGCAATTGAATACAAATAATAGATTGAAAGCATAATTCAAAACAAATAGACAATAATAAGTTAACAATTGATTTCACAAAGGACACACACCTAATCAAGTTCTTTCACACAACCAACAAGTTATCTCACACAATTGACCCTTCCCATTTGTTTTATGAAAATCTACCCTCGTGTGAAATTCCGAGCATGTCCATAACCGAGGACGCGGCTATTCGAATAGATTGGTTTAAACACTGCAGAGGTTGTACACTTTACCCACACGATGAAATCAACCGGATCGAGTTGATCACAACAAAACCTTTCGAGACTTCATCTCAAACAATGACACTCTGTGTGCTTTATCGTCGCCCAATTTGTACACACACTCTTGGAACGACACACACCATTGGACAGGATGCAATAATCGTCCCGCGATGTGACATATCACACCTCCAAATTTCATCACATAGCTTAAATACAACCCGAGTTGTCAATGTCAAGACTCCATAACTTACTAAGTTAGGCCCACCCATACTAGGCATGTGGTCGCACAAGAAGGCCCAGCTCAATGGCGCACAAAGTTAAGTCCTTAATTGACCAAGGCAAGACTTCCAGCTTTAACCCAAATCACAAAGTTTAATAAGCACACACTCCACCATTCACACGTAATCCACCACTTGCCTCGCCTAAATCTTTTCCCACCTCGTTGATTAAGTGCAACACATGCCATCAACGAGTAACAAAGACACAAACACACATGATTCATCACACGCCCATAATCACTTAGTCAAATTTATAATTGCAACTCTCACATGAAATGATGACTCGTGGCATGGCTAAGCGCCTAATCAGATCTAACCAACCCACGCTGGTGCTACAATAATACCAACTAATAATTAATCAACCTAGGGTGACAAAAGATCATGGCATACAATAGACAAGGTGGCATAACAATTTGGATTAATACTACACCCAAAAGCATTTAAATAAATACTTGAAATAGAATGCAATACATTGAAACAAAGTATTTTGAAAACTGGGTTCAAAATGATCAAAGGTATAACTTGCCTTGGAATAGATCTAGATATTGGTCTTGGTCTTGAGGTGCTCCTTCTTCGCAAAATTCTCAAGTATCGACGCCTACTGCAAACGAGACAAAAGAAACAAAACAAATAAATAACAGAGGCAAAACAAACTCCAAAAATTAAATAAAATTCATAAATAAATAGATCTGAATTTTATATGAATTTACAAATTTGAATGGGCTCAATCGAGTTCTGATGCAAAAGATATGGGCTTTGGAAGATTGGAAAATCAATTAAACCCTAAATTGGATTTTCTCGAATTTCCGAATTAATTTTATAAAGGAAAATCGAATTATTGCGCAATGCTTGCGCCACCGAGAATTTCCTAAAAAGAAATATATTAAATACCAGATCGACAGTGGGAAACACCGAGCCGAGGCAAAGTCGGGCGCGTGAGTCGGACCACGCAGCATCGCCATTGGTGTCGATCCGCGCCACGCGCTGCACACGAGGCTTATGAGAGCGCGAGAGGTCGACGCGGCAATGACGTGTCATGGCATTTACGCGGCTGGGACCAAGGGTATCACCGGCGATCGGCGGCGAGTCGCCGGCGACCAAGGGTACCAGAGCAATCCTTACGCTTATTGCAAGACCTAGCCGACCTTACCGGCAAATTGAATGTGGCGGCGCGACCGCGGTGGAGAAGAAGTGAGGCGAGGTCACGGCTTTTGTCTGACGACGGCGGCAATGGGGTTCCAATGACGAAAGCGCTACCGAGGTGGCTCGAGCGACACCGAGCCCAAGGAGGGCCGACGACGGCCGGACGGCGACGGCGGCGGTGTAATTCGATGATGATTTACACACGGCCGAGAACCTTTGATTTAACAATTACGGTGCTACAAGGGCTTGGGAGGGGCAATTGGGTGAGGGGTTTTGAGAGGGGTGCGGTTATCCCTGGGACCTATTTATAGGTGTGGGCGGCCTCGAGGTGACGTGCTCGTGGTGGAGATCAAACCGCCCAAACGAGCGCGAGGAAACGGGATAGAAACGGATTTGAAGTTTGAATTTGAACGAAGTCGGTGCGGAAGAGATAAGCGGAAGTTTGGTTAGGAACCGGATTTTAGTTAGCAGAACGACGCGCGCTGAGCTTCTAGAAGCGCTTAATGGCGACACGGCCATGAGCCACGCGAGGAAGGAGACCGTGTCGGAAACGACGACTCGGCGGGCCCACGCGACAGAGAGAAGGCGAGATAGCGCGCGTGGCCGAGATCCAAGCGCCCAATACGATCCGACGGGGACAAGCGAAAGCGCGCGGAAGTCGGGCCGAGAAAAGTTGGTCATATGAATAGTGTTGGGCTTTGGCCCAACACTGTTCCGAAGGGTTTTCTTTTGATTTTTCTTTTAAATAAATCCAGAAAATACAAATAGCTAATAGAAAATAGCAAATGACTTTGGAAAAATTCCAGAAAATTCTATAAAATATATCCAAGCATATAGAATCTAAATAAAATAGTTTTGACAATTGTTGATGTTGGGATTAAGCTCATTTAATCAATTTGTCCTTAAAGTCCAATTTAAGCTTTTTAAATTAATATTCAAATAATCCAAATAGGGAAATTCTCTTGCTATTAATATTTAAAAGATTTTTAAAACTCTGAAATTTGGGATGTTACAGTTGTGGTCAAAGGTTGTTGATGTGCTTGGCTTACTATCTTTGGCTGACTTTTGGTTGAGGATGGAATGGAGTGGGATGTGCTTGGTTGTGCTTGGCTTATGCTAGCTTAGGGTTTTTGGGTGTGGAGACAGTGGTGTGGTGAGGCTTGCTCTTTGTGCTTGCCTTTGGTTGTGGGAGCTTGTTCTGGTGGTGTGCTCTCGTGTGTTTGCTTGTTCTTAAGGATGGCAATGGTGGAGAAGAGCTTGTGCTTTTGCTTGCATGGTTTGTTTTGCTCTCAGATAATGCCTTCGGCTATGCTTGAGAAAGGAAGGGGTTGTGTTGGCTTTGAGAGGTAGTGAAGGAGAAATGGCTTATATGGGGCGTGTCTTATGGGGGTGTGCTCTTGGTTGTGAGATATTTATCTTGGCCCTTTGCATTCCCACAATGCCCCTTGCCCTTATCCATAGTGCCCTCACATGATACTATTTGCTTAAGGGTCTTTTGGTCCATAGAGGGTTCTCTGCACCATTCTTGGCTATTCTCGACTATTCTATGGCGGACGGTAAGTCAGTGAAATGGAAAGTGGGTGTTAGACTAAGAAAATGAAATGAACCACTGGTTCATCGGGCATTGTTGATTTTTTTTTCTACGGTTGAGGTAAGGTGGTAAAAGGTGGGTGTCGGATTCTAAAATTGTTGGGTGATAAAACCCACTGGATTGAGACGAGGCCGATCGACTTAGGTTGATCTGAGGACCGCTATGATCCTTATGTTAATCTGACGACAATCCCTTTCACTCTAACCCTATTTTAACATTTTTCAGTTTGTTAATGCTTTCTGACTTTTTGTCGAGCGATGGAATGTAGATCAAGGAATGGTTCGATGGGCTGGCGATATATGGATATGATTTGCAAGGAGGGCTTTGGCGACATGCCATGCAAGATTTCTGTACTATTCTTTTATAATGTATTCGAGGTTGTATTTAATTGTTGGAATTAACTCTGAGTTTGTATAAATATTCTACTCTCGCTTGTAATTAATTTTGAGAGTGTAACAACATTGTAGCATTACTTTAAAATTCGTACTGCAATGTTGGGAGATGGATTCTTGTAATAAATCATGCGTTTGTATTTAATGATTTAATTTCACTTGTGATGGATCCTTATAAATGACTTTGAGTTATACGATGTTGTAGTATTGTTTCACTTGTGCTTGTAATGGATTCTTGTATATTGTTCCGATGGAAATAATTATTGTAATTTAATTCTGAGTTTGTTTTTACTGCTTTACCGGTAATTGTAAAAGATTCTTGATTTTGGAGATCTTTACTGACTTTAAGATTGACTGGATACTGAGATATTGATTTTGGAGATCTTTATTGTGAAGTCTGAGAATGGGTCCCGAATATTATTAATTGCTATGCGTTCGATTGCTTGAGATGCATTCATAATGCAATTGATCTCAGATATTGTATTTTTTTTATTTTTGCTTGTAAAGATTTCTTTGTAGATAATTTTGAGATGTAATATTTTACTTTTGCTTCCTAATGAATTTTGTGATTGACTCAGAGATTATATCGATGATTCTTTAATGCGGCAATAATTTATGTTGTGAAATCTGATGTTGAATTCCGATCCTATTATTTTATATCAGATCGCTTGGCGATGTGTTCGATAACACTCTGATCTCAATGTTTTGTTCTCGATTAGAAAATTTTAATTTATTGCTAATTACTGATTAGCGTTGTTTAAATTAGTTTTATTTTTCTAGGTTCTCACAGCGCCTGCGACAAGTATGAACACCGGCGTGAAGGGCAGCACCACTTCTTATTGTGTGTGTAGTGGTACTGAGATTAGAGATGCTAACATGTTGTAACTAGTACTTCAATTAATACATTGCTTTTTGTATGCAATATGGAACTAATTGTATCGTAATTACAAACTTTAACTTCATTGTCAGTGTCAATCTATCGTCGTTACCTATCTCTGCAAAGCAGGATATGAACCCTCTCTTCAAAGCAAGACGTGACAACTCTCTACAGAGCAGTACATGACCACTCTCTACAAAGCAGGATGTGACCACTCTCTGCAGAGCAGGACCTGACCTCGCTCTGCAAAGCATGAAGAGACCACTCAACTGCTGCTATAGACCCGCTATAGCTGCGCCCCCTCCCGTTATAAACACGAAGCTACTCGGCCAGGAACTCCACACCAACAACACTACCAAGATAACATGGAGAAGGAGAAGGAATGAGAGCACATCTGCGAGCTTTTAAAGGATTGGGAGGCTCCCCAGCATGACGACGCTCGCCACAGGGCATTTAGTCAGCAGCCTTACACTCACCACCCACCTCTGGATCTCGTCAATCTGAGGAGACTGCCTCGTAGTATGCCCAATGATTCTGGATCAAGTCGCGCCCCTCCTATGCCCGCTGAACGCCCTCCGGACGGGCCCCCAACGAGGGTGATGCCACCCCTTTGCTGGTGTCGAGACGCCTCAAATCAATTGATGAGTGGACAATTGGGAAGCGTTATTGGTGTTGCACAAACTTCTGCGCGGACTAACCCGACCACATGTTTGACACGTCGAGCCACAGACAGCCAGTAATGAAATCGTATTTCATCGTACACCACTATTTTGCTTCCTGTTACACCGTAATCACGTCTCTCTTCCCACCGCAGTCTCCGCCGCGCCTATGTGACTTTAGCTAGTCGATCGACGACAAGATCCATTCCTACGACATATCGATGGTACTGTCACGGAAGAGGTGGGCCAGGGAGGACTGCGAGGGCTGTGAAAGACGCCTCAAAGAGATGCAGGCTGAGATGAAGGAGAAGAAGAGACATGAGTGGTTGCACGAGGAGTAGGAGCGCGAGCATGCCAAGTGACACGAGGCCGAGAGGGCGTGAAAGAGGGCCATCATGGCGAAAGCTAAGGCGCAAGGCGAGGAGTACAACGCCGAGCCCAGCCACAAGAGCAAATGGCCAAGTTCCACACAGTAGTTCGACCCTCTTCATCCATATGTCATATGTATTTCTAATTCTCTAAAGGCATACGTGTATCGTCCTTGGTTCTTTAGCCTGTGTGTCATATAACCCCTTTGTCGGATCAACTGTCGTGTGTGTTATCGTTGCGCTATTTCTCCTAAATTCTCCACCGTGTATGAATTCCCTGGCGCATCGTAATATCACTTACCTCCATACTTACGACTCATTGCTACCTTAATCGTCCTCACAAACTTATTCAGAAATTTACCGCACCACAACAATATACAACGATCATAAAATGTTATTGCGAATCTAACAGATTTCGTACCCTTGAAATCAACGAAAATCACAAATGGACCAACCAACCTTATCACCACCCTTTTATTTCCAAAAAAAAATTAACAACCTACAAACAAGATTTGCTAAATGTATTACCTACAAAAATTATCATTTTTCCTCCATAATTATTTTCATCGGATTAATAAAATAATAATATTATTATTATTTTAAACCACCCATCGGTTGAGCGACTTGTGATAGTCGCCCAACCATTGAGCGACTAGTACAAGTCGCTCAACTCATGGGCGACTTGTACATTTGTTGCTCAACCGTTGGGCGACTGATCCAAGTCGCCCAACGGTGGAGCGACAGAGAGTTATTTCTGTAAAAGAAAAAAGGAAGGTATATTATTGTATTTTAAAATAAAAAATAACTATTAAAAAAACAATTATGGGGCTTTCGTGTAATACCCCAGAATTGAATCGGGTAATTAGAAAATAGCCGGGAGGAGAAAAGACAATTAAATGAGTAGAAATTCCTGAAAAGAGAAGGGGTTTTCCGTAAATCCTCGACAACTGGGCTCGAGCCGCACCGGGAGGGCCCATGTGGTGGCAGGCCAAAAGGGGGTTCCCACCCCAAACCCTAAACTCCCACTCTCCTCCTCCTCCCCACTTTGAGCGCCGCCTCCCCACCTCTCCTTGTCAGGCGCGCCTCGTCAGATTTGGGTACGTTATGTTCATTTTCTGACCTGATCACCTCTTAGAAAGTTGTGGCCATTTTGCTACGACTATACAAGAAAGCTGACGAGATTTGGCAGTCTGCATGTCTAGCCAATTTGTATTTTTTTGAGGCCGAATCTGAAGGGTCACCCAACACGAAAGTTGTAGCCATTCCAGTAAGCTTTCAGGATTGATAAAGAAAATATTTTTTCGAGTTGTCAATCAAAAGTTATGAATTTTTTACCGTCGCTGTTTTGCTAACTGTCAGATTGCAGAGACAGAAAACTTAGAAAAACTTTACCTGAATATAAGAATTAGTAGGAGGCCGAATCAGGAGACTTGTCCAACTGGACTATTGTAGCTGGTGTTGTCATGATTCCAGAGAGTCCAAGATCACCCCATTCCGAGTTGTGTAGCAAACATTATGGTGGTTTTAGTACTCTGTCCAGAAAACCCAACGTGAAGTTGATATTTTTTTAATTGGCCTGGTAGGAATATTACTTCGCCGATTCAGCAAGGCTCACCAACTAGACTTAGTTGGAGAATTTAATTATCTTTCCAGAAAGTCTAAGAACATCTTATTTGGACCCCTATACTAATAGATATGGATTTTTGAAGTTGACTGTCCACCGAGGGGACAGATCGACGTTTAGGAGTTTGGGTCGGGATCGAGTTAGGAGTTTTGCAAGTCCATGGTTGTTGTTATATAGGTTGTTTTGATCTGTTGCTGTGTCTTAGCATGTGTTATAACTGTTATTCAGGTGGTGGACCGGTGCAGGGAGCAGCTCATTCTGTACATCCCTCGTTCTCTCGTGGTTAAGGCAAGTACAGTAGTGGTAAATTGTGTGAGATCATTTGTTCATGTGTACTATGTTATGAGTATATTATGTTAATCATGGATGCTCGAATGTTATGGACATTAATGCCCGTAAATGCTAGAAGTATGCGTAAGTTTCATGTATGCATGATGATTTAAAGTATTGACCATGTGCATCATGGTATCATATTGGAGGCATGGTCACGTGGTGACCAAGCATTAATTGAGGTCCCCGTCATGAATATGATGGGCTTTTGGGTCCCCATACTTGTGGAGTATGGGCTAAGGTCCCTGTGCTAGAAGGCACAGGCATGGGTGTGCATCGACGGATGCACACTCCGCAATACCGGTATATGCAAAAGAGAGAAAGAAAAGTGCATCTGAACAGTTTGCATTGCATAAGCATGAGACATATTTCTTATTGGGTTACGTGGATGGATATTGTTAATTACAGTTGTGTTGGCTATTGTCTTACTATTTGTACTTTGCTGAGTCTTGGACTCACTCTTGCTGATGTTGTGTTTTTAGGTATCTCGTTTGAGGACGGCATGCATGGGAGGGAGTATGGTTGATTTGGTTGCACTCACTACCACATATTCTTGAAAAGATAATTATCATTTAGACCGTACCTTTATAACAAGCAAACTGCTTAAGGATTAACTTTGGCTATACTTGAATGCATTGATTTATTTGTAATAATGAGAGTGGTAAATTTTAATTATGCTTGCTTATGTTTAGCTGAGTAGATTATTTATGAATACTTCGATGAACTTTGGATGTTCAAATAGTGATAATTTTATAAGCATCTATTGGAATCTCCTGTAAACTTAGTTATACAAAGGAGGTTCTGCCGAATTTTTTTGTAGTGTCTTGGATTTGTATTTGTGATATTGTTATTTTAGTAGCATCCCAGGCTCATGTTGGGCTGGGGTGTTACATTTCGAGTCTCTGACTTGGGATACATGGCCTAAAAAATTTATACCTACATTTAAAAAAATATGGTTACTATTTGTTTTTGTTAAACCCATAAATATATGAGTTTACATAAACCAATATTTCTTATACCAGTGTTAGTAAGAGTATATACACAACTTTTTATGAGAATTGCAATAAAATTGTTTTTTTTTGCAAAAACTGATTCCCACCTCCTACTTGATCCGAGTTCTAAACAAGACCTAATTATTAGACCTGACCAAATGGGCGCCCAGCCCGTCACGGCATGGGCCTGGGTAGGCACAGCCCATTCCGGCCCAGCTACTATTCATATCATGCCGGGCCAGCCCACAGGCCGGGGTGGTGGCCCAGGCACGACCCGTCAGGCATTCGTGCCAGGCTGGCCGGCCCAAGCCCGTTTATCTCGTCGGGCCAAGTGGGGCCGTTTGGGCCGTCAGAATGAAAAAAAACAAAAAAAATCCAAAAAAACCCAGAAAAAATAGAAAAATGTGTAGAATTCAGAAGTAGGCATGAAAATTTTAAAAAATGAGACAATCATATTGAAAATATAATAAAGAGCTTTATTAATGTTCAACTGGCTGCCTCATTAAAACCTTCGCCAAGTAAAAACTCAAAATGAGAAAACATTGAAAAAGGAAAAAGAGTGCATCCTATAGCTCTACAAATTCTACATACATGATACATCCTTGTTGTATGTGTCATTGTTTAAGTACATATTTTCGAACACCTCCGACAACTCTGGATTTTCCACAGAGTGTTGTGTTCGTGAGTCAGCTTGTTCCCAGTCATTCACAGTTAGAAGGATCTTCACCATCTCACTTGTGAGACTTATTATTCTCTCCTCCAATATTCTTCCAGAAAGACTGAAAGAAGACTCAGAAGAAACTGTAGAGACAGGAACTGTTAACACATCACGTGCAAGTGTGGATAACACGGGATATGTTAACTTATGGGCTTGCCACCAATACAAGATGTCGAAGCCTTCTGAGTTGAAATCCACCGTATCGCTGTCCAGATAGGTGGATAGTTCTCCGCTCCTTGTGAGTCTTGGCTTGGCAAGCATTGGTGTAGAAGAAGAAGACCTGGACCTGGAGGAAAAAGCACCGAAGATCGCACCCACATATTTGTCTTCCCGCTTGAGGTGTGGGCTACTGGAGGT
Organism: Hsuehochloa calcarea; assembly: GCA_036346395.1. Lineage (NCBI taxonomy): Eukaryota > Viridiplantae > Streptophyta > Magnoliopsida > Poales > Poaceae > Hsuehochloa > Hsuehochloa calcarea. Next base: position 13,043,308 of record CM070596.1, on the reverse strand, counting down.
CGTTGCGAGCGGACTCCCCGAAAATTATTTTTATACCTTTGGTAAACCTCGTATAACCGAGAACGAACTTCTGTAAAATAGTTAGTATAGTCTAGCCCTGTAGCATCACTAAAAAGGTCATGTACAGTACCAAATGCGTCAATTATAGCCCTAGCTTCTAAAAGAAATGCAAATGCAAATAGGTAAGGGATTTCTCTCCAATATTTAAGGTATTTAGATTTCATAGAAACAACAACATCGCGTAAAACTAAGTCATTTTCATACATTTTCAATTGAGTAGCAATTTGTAAAATAGTATGCACAATGATAGGAGATGTTGTATAGTACACAGTTTGCGTGGTGATCTCTGAAGATCGACAAATCTTCGATACCACGGGAAAAACTTTATTATCTTCATTGTAGTTAATTCTTGTCCTTATTTATCATATTTTCAATTGTAGCATTTATTTTGTGATAGGAAGTCTTGTTAAGATTATCTTGCTTAGTTTCATAAATTAGTTGAAAATTTTAAAAATCTCCTATTCACCCCCCCTCTAGTCGGTTATTCTTGATCCTACAAGTGGTATCAGAGTTTGGTCTCTCTAATTTTAGTCTTAACCATCTAGGAGAGAAAGGATGGCTAGTGAGGGAATGTCAATAGGCAAAGCTCCTTTATTTGATGGAACAAATTATGCTTATTGGAAAATTAGAATATCCATTTATTTAAAGGCCATGAGCCCAAGCATATAGAGAATTGTTAGTGAGGGTTTTGTTATAGCACTTGATCCTACAAACCCCACGGATCTTGAGGAACGAAACTCCCACCTCAATGCTCAAGCGATGAATGCTCTATTTGGAGTTTTAAACACGTATGAGTTCAATTGAGTGAGCACCCTTGAAACCGCTCATGAGATATGGACTACACTCTCGGAAATTCATGAGGGCACATCCACGGTTAAAGAAGCCAAATTGTATAGGCTTCGGATCAAATACGAGACATTTACAATGTTGCCTCAAGAAAATATCACCGAGATGTATTATAGACTCAATAACATTGTAAATGAACTCAAAGGTATTGGCACTAACTTGCTTGATATTGATATTGTGCACAAGATGCTTAGGGTTCTACTCGATAAATATGAGATGTTGGTAACGCTATTTCTCAACTCTCCCGAGTTGCCAAGAATGACACCAACCGGGCTCTTGGGCAACCTTATCACAAATGAGCTCTACAAGAAAGATAAGGAAAAACTTTTGGAATCAACTTCATCGAGGAAGAAAATTACCATTTTCAAGGTTAAAGCGAAATCAAGTGATGAAGAGGATGAAGATGAATATTCCAAAGAAGAATTTGCTCTTCTTGTGATGAGAATGAAAAAATTTATGAGGAGACGCCCACATCGAAGCTTTAACTTTGATAACATAAAAAATGGGTAATCCTCCAATGATAACAAGTGTTATAGTAATATTTATTGCTATGAGTACGATAAGAAGTGGCACATTGCCTCTCATTGTCCTAATAAGAAGGATGACAAGGGAAAATCATCAAGGAAGAAATAATACAATGGCAAGAAGAAGTTTTTCAAAAGGTTTCACAAAGATGGCAAGAATGAAGCCCATATTGAGGAATGAGATTTCGATAACGCATATACGGATTTCGACTCCGATGTTGAAGGATTCTCCAAGAAAAGAGGACTTGTCGGCATCACCATCAAGGAGGCTCCATCGCTATTCTCCACTCCTACTTGCCTTATAGCAAAAGGAGATAAGGTATAAAAAATTTGATGATGATAATACTTCTTATGATGAGCTTATGGATATGCTAGAAGAATTAAATGAATATTTTGGGAAAAAAATGCAAAGTTTAAGGTCTTAAAGAAAGAACACATTTCTCTCAAAGACTCTTATAAGGAGCTAAAGAAAGCTCATGACTTACTTATCCAAGAACAATCAAGTAAAACTTGCACTAGTGTTGGAATTAATTGTGATTCTTGATAAAATGCCTAGTGTAGAAATTGCTAAAACTAGTACATCCACTTCATGTGATGATTTACTTGTCATGCCATGTTGTTCCATTGTTGATTCTAAGTATAAAAATATTAAATCATGTGATGCAAAGCTGCTTGTTGAAAATAATGAGCTAAAGGAGCAAGTAATCAAGCTAACGAACGGTTCGGAACGGTGCTTCAAGGGTAAGGCCACCCTCGATAAGCTTTTGAGTGAGCAAAGTTATTCATTCAACAAAAAATGATTTGGGTATGTATCGAAGAAAGGTAAGAAACCGGCAAACAAACCCGCGGGGTTTGTTAAGCAAAATGACAAATATTGCTATAAGTGCCGGGAAATAGGATATATGCAATAAAATTGTCCTATTGGTAAGGCTCCACCTGTTGGTTTGTATGATTCTTGTTATATGCTCAAGAAAACTAAGGATTGAAAAGTAATTGATAGATTTGTATGCACTTCAATTTTAGACGCTAAGAATAATACTATTTGGGTGCCTAAAGCCTTCATAACTAACCTCCAAGGACTCAAACAAATGTGGGTACCTAAAAGAACTTGATATTCTTTTGTAGGTGAACTACAAAACTGGTGGAAGGCATTGGGTGCTCGATAGCGGTTGCACTCAACACATGACCGGAGACCAGAAGATGTTCACCACTTTTGAGAATAGGACGGGTAATGAAAAGATTACCTTTAGTAACAATAGCAAACGAAAGATAATTGGTTTGGGTAAAATCGCTATCTCAAATGACCTTTCTATTTCTAATGTGTCTCTAGTAGAAACACTAAACTTTAACTTGTTATCCGTTGCTCGATTGTGTGATATTGGATTAACTTGCTCATTCTCTAGAGATGATGCAATCATTTTAAAAGAAAAAGAAAAGGAATTGATTTTCAAAGGATTTAGATTTGGAAATCTTTACTTGGTAGATTTTTATTCAAACGATTCTTACTTAAAAACTTGTTTAATTGCAAAAACGTCTTTGGGTGGTTATGGCATAGAAGACTAGGTTATGTGGGCATGATTCAGCTCAAAAAGCTTTTCAAACATGACTTAGTGGTTGGCTTGAAGGATGTAAGGTTTGAGAAAAATCGATTATGTAGTGTTTGCAAAGCCAGAAAGCAAATTGCAAATTCTCATCCTTCCAAAAGTATTATGTCAACTTCTAGACCATTAGAGCTCTTACACATGGATTTGATTGGGCCAACAACATATAAGAGCATCGGGGACAATAGCTATTGTTGAGTCATTGTAGATGATTACTCAAGATATACATGTGTATTCTTTCTACATGACAAGGCCGAAGCCTCCGGTATTTTCAACGTGGACTAGTGAAAATCGACAAACCTTCGATACCACGGGAAAAACTTCCTTATCTTCATTGTGGTTTATTCTTGTCCTTATTTATCACATTTTCAACTGTAGCATTTATCTTGTGATAGGAAGTCTTGTTGACATTATCTTGCTTAGTTTCATAAATTAGTTGAAAGTTTTAAAAACCTCCTATTCACCTCCCTCTAGTCGGTTACCCTTGATCCTACACTACTCTCGAAGGATCGCCCGAATTTTATGAACTTTCTAAGCCGATCTAATCGTCCTTTCTAGTACTCTCTCGCCTACTATCACCTCTTCTTTTGAGAGCGCGGTCCGCCACCGCCACTTCAATTCTGGCCACATCCGACCTCCATCGGCGTCTCGTTCCTGGAGCCAAGTCGAACCCGAAGCGCACCTTCACGAGCCTCCTCATCCCATGAGGGGTCTTCTCCGTGGAAGCCGAGTCTTCGTCCCCACCTCTAGTCGCCGCCAGCTCGCTGCCGGCTTCTTCAGGACTCCGTGTCACTGTCGTCAGGTTCACGAAGACCGTGCGCACCTGTACGTGTTCTCCCCGAGCCCGAAGCGCCTCGTTTCCGCCGGATCGACTCCCTCACCGCCGCACCACCGTGCACGCGAATGCTGAGCCGTCGACCGGGTAAGTGTTTGTGTAAAACTGAGAAGTACGTTTTCTAGCTTAGGGAAGCGTATTTCTTTTAGGCTTAAATTGAAGTTACGTTTTTATAAAACGAAGACGTATTCCAAGAGTATGCCTTCGACGTCACCTCAGCTGAGGCTGTATCAAAGTTGACCCAGCCAACGCCCTCGTCGGGTCCCACTGGTTAGTGACCGTGGCTAGACGGCTGCGCGTGTAAAAAGTAATTGATACTTTTAGAAATTTAGAAATGAATTACTTTTGCACTAAAAATTCAAATAAACTTAGAAATTTCATAACTAATTCAAATTAGCTCCAAATTGAATGAAACCAATTTTGTTGGTTTTCATTTTTAGTGTACTTTTTTTACTGGAATAGGTTTCAAGTATCCTTTTGTTCCAGAAAAATGTGGAATTACGATGATAACTAAAAGGAATTGTTTTTACATTAAAATAGTTTAAACTTCAAAAATTCATAAGTAATTCATCTTAACTCCAACTAAAGTGAAATTAATTTTGTTAATTCTAATTTTCCTTGTACTTTATCTTGGAATAAGTTTGATTTATGTTGCTATTTTAGAAAATATTGGTGATTAATTTAATTGTACAATTATGCCTTTAGCTTGTTAAATTCCTATAAAATCCAAATAAATTCATTGTGGGCTCAAATTTTCACCTAAAATCCTTGTTAAATATTACTCTACCTATTGTTTATGCATGATTGGATGAAGTTGAGTTTTGGTTATTTTGGTGTTATTCATTCTTATTTGTTGTTTTGCTCGATCGATATATTTTGACAATTCGGGTACTTACGAGAGTGATCCTCAGCAGCAAGAAGATTATCTTCAGCAAGGCAAGCAGTTTTCCTTTGATGCATGTTGATCCCATTATTTTGGCATGCTACTATTTTAATTTCAACTGTATGTATGCATGCTATGTTGGCCAGTTATTTCCTAGTTCGCGATAGTTTACCTGAATAGTTAATTGAATTATTGAAAAATATCCATCATTTACCACTAAGCCTAAGTTTATATCCATTGTGATTTAGAGCTTGCTGGATGGGATCTAGTCACTTTATATTTAGTATACGAGTTGTTGTCGCTTAGCCATGCTTAGAACGGTAGTCTGGAGATCATCGCTTCGGTGATGGTCAAGTACAACATCACTTTAATTAATTGAGTCAGGGTACTCATATATGTATCATAGTTGGAAAAACTAAAAATGCACATGGACGATGGTGCGATTATCGGGTGTGTGTGATTGTGTGCTCGAATCAACAAGGACCGAACATCTTGTCCCACTGAACCAGACATTCTTGCGTGTAACCACATGAGAGGGATATGGGGCTTCTCTTGACTTAGTACTTTGGCGTGTGTTATCTCCGAGTCGTAGAAGGTTGTGTGTGTTGTGTGAAAAAAGAAATGATCTGTGTGTTGGGTGTGCGGGGGTGGAGTTCCGGGTAGGTTCTCCACACCGAGAGGCATTGTAGTTGTATGAGGTTTTACCCCGAGGGGTAGTTGACTGAGGCTTTACAATGACTCCGACACAACGTATGAGCTTCTATCCATACGGGCGACTCGTGGATAATGCACAATATTAGAAAACGTCTCGTAGGACTTAGCCTGGTCGGCATACCTAAGGAAGTGTGCTCTATAGCTTGGCAAAAAGGCGGTCTGACATGTGGGTAAAGTTGTACACCCCTGCAGATTTTGAACTATTCGAATAACCACGGTCTTGGTTATGGACACGCTTTGGGAGGTCTTTCAAGAGTTAGACTATAACATTTTGATAAAACTTGAAATTGGGTGGTACGAATGGGTAATTCGTGCTATTGATGTGGTGACTATGGGAGGTCATCTCTAGAATGTTAATTATGCTTGTAATTGTTGTCTCACTGATATTTGAACAATTAAAAAATATTTTAACAAGTTGCCTTCAATCTATGATATTATTGTAAATTAAATATAGCTTTACGCTGAAAATAAACTATATGGCCATCTCTATTGATATGTATAGGTTTGTTAATCGTAAGTCTTGCGAGTACGTTTTTGTACTCAACTACATTGTCTATTTGCTGCAGAGGTGGTTGACCCCAAGGGGTTAACGAGTGTGAGGCTGACTATATTCTCGACGACTAAGCTTGGACGTTTCCGGTCGGTTGCCTTGTGAGTAAGGGCAGCTGTTTTGCTTTTGTTTTCTGCCATCTTATGGTATGTGTTTTCCGCTGCAAACTCTACCTTTTGTATGAAATAATTGTGTATGGGTTATGTTGTAAAATTATAAAAAACCCGGTAATGTAATGACTTGTGTATGAAGTTGATGCTTATTTTTGTAAGGTGTATGTGTACTGCTGTTCTGGGAAGTACATATACACCGAGAGCGAGGAAATTTGATTTGTGATGCTAGGACCAACGGAAAGGTTAAGCATTACAAATTAAATCGTTCAGCGACTCTCACAAAAGTTGGTATTAGAGCTATACTGACCGTCAAAACCCTTAGTTTGGTCGTCATGAAAATATTTGAAAAACTTAGTTTCTAAATATCAAATCTTTGATAAAACTTAAGTGAGTTCTCAATTTTTAGTACTTGCCTATCCTAGATTCTTGATCTCACCTGGTTCTGGTTTGAATTGTCAAAATATGTTTTCCCTCCCTTGTCTCTTTTTGGAAGCTAGTGTATATGTTTCAATTCAAGATTTAGGGGTTCAATGAATATGTTAGTTGTGAAGTATAGTGTAAAGGTACCCCTAGTTTACCCTACTAATACTACAAAATTTGGTTTTGTGTTGAATTTTGTGTCTTCATGTTTTTGTTTGGAGTTCGATTCTCATTAAATAATTGTATGTGTTTATGGCAGGGTAATATCGCTTTATTCTTTAGTAGATTGTTCCTTCAGCTGTTGTCTTTTGCATCTACTGAATGGGTGATGTTGCTAACCCTATTTGCTGGAATAGGATGGCTGGACGAACCCGCAGTGGGCAAGGTCTGCAAGCTGGCCATGATGAGGAACTTTCACCTCCACCCACCATGGCTCAGGTTCTTGCTTAGATCGAGCAGAACCGGATGGATCAGACGCAAATCCTCGAGGCCATTGCTCGAAACACTTCTGTTTTGTCAGGCTCCTCTGGATCAAGAGGAGGTGGACGCCAGCCGCGGGGAGGACTCTCGGAGTTCCTTCACACTCAGCCACCGACCTACTCGCAATCTGAAGACCCGCTTGATGCAGACGATTGGCTACGTTTGGTTGATCGGAAGCTCAGCATTGCTCAATGTCCGAATCATGAGAAGGCGCTTCTTGCCTCTCATCAGCTGGAGGGGGCAACACTTTCTTGGTGGGAGAACTTCCTCGCCATGCAGCCCTCAGACCGAGCCGTCACCTGGGAGGAGTTTCTTACTGCCTTCCGACGGGCTCATGTTCCCGCTGGCCTAATGAGGCTGAAGAAGGAGTTTTTGTCACTAGACAAGGGCGTAAATCAGTGACGGAGTATTTACATGAGTTTAATCACTTGGCTAGTTATGCTCCAGAATTTGTGCCCACTGATGCCGCCAAGCAGAAAAAGTTCATGGATGGCTTGTCCGAGGAGCTGCAGGACAAGCTATCTATCGTTGACTTCTCCGATTTTCAGACATTGGTTGATAAAGCGAATGTAGCTGAGTACAAGAGGAAGGCACTTGGCAAATCTCGCAAGCGTAAGTGGGAGGCCCAGAGATCATCAGGGAGCAGCCATCCCCGTTTCCGCTTCGGACAAGCCCCGACGGCCCGTTCTCAAGCTCCACCACCACCGAGGCCACCGAAGTTTATACCTCGCCCTTCGCAGGCCGTGTTTCAACCACGTGCACCTGCGGGACAACAAGGAGGCCTCCATATCCAGCCACCGAGGTCGTTTGTTTTTATTGTCATAACAAGGGACACTACGCCAACACCTGCACTGTGAAGGCCGAAGCAGCCACTCGCCCTAATCAGGGCCAAGTGCAGGGGCAAGAGCGTGGTCATCCCCCAACTCAGAAGGTGGCCCAACCATTCCAAAAGACTGCCACAGTTGAGTCAACCATATCTCGATCGAGGAAGCGCAGGAGGCACCCGACGTCGTGTTGGGTACGCTTCTTGTCAACTCTCGTCCTGTTATAGTTTTATTTGATTCCGGAGCTTCGCATTCTTTTATATCACAATCCTTTACTACAAGTGGTGATATTCAAATTGTTCCTATGCATGTTCCTCTAATTATACATTCCCCAGGATCCGAAATGAGAGCTGAACTCGAGTGCTGGGACGTATCTATTGAGATTGAAGGAGTAGGGTTTCTGGCAAATCTTATCCTACTCCAATCAGCTAGTTTGGATGTGATACTTGGTGTGGATTGGATGTGATACTTGGTAGGGTTTATGGAAAATCCATTTGGCCAGCTCTGATAATTATTTTCTTTAAAGATAAGACAAATATGGAATACCTAATTGGTTTGTTAAAAATAAATAAATATGAAAGGAAATTTGTACTGTTTCCGGGGCCGAACGCGAAATGCCCCCTTCCCACAGACAGAGGAAAAGAAGAGAAGCGCGAGCAATACAATACAGGGGAGGGCAACCTGGAACTCGCTCCCCACATCACTTGTCTACCTACAGCAACCTCACCTCTCCTCTGCCCCTCGATCTTCGTCACCGCTTCCCCCCATTCTTCCAGAACCTACCCCTCCCCCGTGAACTTTCCAGAGGTTTAGTTCATCATCCAAACCAATTTGTGTCTTTGCAAAAAAAGGTTTTTCTTTGTTGAATCATTGGTTGCATCGTCGTATCTAATTGTTGATTCCTAGTTCTCATTTTTCGTCTAGTTCATCATTGTTTAGTTTGCATCTTGATCTTCGTGTTTTCTTTGCGTAGGTTCAATATTGTGTCCAACTTCGTGCCAAATAATCTCCTACCGCTCACTGTCGCGGCAACTAAAACATCCTGCTATCATTGCCGTGGCAACCAAAACCTCCTGTCGTCGCTACCGCGGCAACCGCAATCTGTGCCGCCGCTGCCACTCCCTACCGCAGCAAACAACTACTCCTGCCGCTCATTGCCGTGGCAACCAAACCATCCTGCTATAGCTGCCGCGGAAACTAAAACTTCCTGCCATCACTACCGCGGCAACTACAATCTCTACCGTTGCAGCTAATCCCTACCGTGGCACACAAAAATGGCTGCCGCGACACGCATCTTTCATCCGCTGCAATTCCCTACCGCGGCACCAAAAACAGCCTGCCGCTACCTCTCGCTGTCGCGGTTCACATCTTGCCTCCGCTACGGCTCCCCTACTGCGGCAACAAAAATGTCCTACCGCCGCTGCCGCGGCATGTATCTTGCTCTGCCACTGATTCCTATTGCCGCCGTGGCAACCGTACTGCCTACCACTAGTTTCCTTCTACTGTCGTGGCAACCACAACCTTATGTCGTCGATGCCGCGGCACACATCACAGCTGTCACAGCTTCCCTTCTCTGCTGTTCACTACCGCGGCAACCACAACCACCTGCCGTCACTGCCGCGGCAAACCTCGCAACTGCCGCCGTTGCCCATCTCCTACCGTGGCAAGCCAAGGCGTCGCCGCCACTAAACATCTCCTACCACGGCAAGCCAAGGCGCTGCCGCTGCTACCCATCTCCTGCCACGGCACCAAAGTTCATGCCGCCGCCGCGGAAGCTGATCAACCCTGTCGTCGCTGCCATTGCACCTAACAGATCGCCCTGACACTGTAGATTTTCTTCACTGCCACGATGACCAGATTCTTTGCCACGACAACAGAATTCTTTACCGCGACAGTCAAATTCTCTGTCGCGGCATGCTACAATATCTGCCGCCGTTTTGAAGTTTCGAAAAGGAGCAATAATCAAAAGGGAAAACTATAATCGGTTGGTTTCAGTTGTTCAAAAGTGGAAAACTAGAAGGAAAAAAGTGGAAAAAAGAGAAGAAAAAAAGAAGGTAGAAAAAAGAGAGAGAAAATTGAAAAGAACGTTAGACTTTTGCCAAAACCAGTGAAAATTGGTGGAGTCCTTCTACATATAGCCACAAGCATCCAAAAATTTTAGCAAGTTTGGCCCATGGGTTTGTAACATATAGTAGTTTCAAGTTTAAACCCGAGTCAGTTTTGAGTCCAAGTACGATTCCGTTTCCGAGATACTTTCAGTAAAACAGGTTTAACTTTTGCATACGCTGTCCGTTTTGAACATTCTTGTGTTCGTTAGAAAGCTAACGACGATACGCATCCTTTCCACCTAAGCCACTAGTCGCCCTCTAGGGCCCAAAAATTGGTCATCTTCAACCCCGAATTCGCGTCGCAAGTTTTCGATTTCTGTTTCGGTTTCGGTCTTCCCTTTGGAATTTGGGATTCGCCTCAACTGCAAAGTTGTAGATCTCATCGAAACCTTTAAAATGAGAATATATAAGACACATAAAACTTTGTTTTTTCATCTCTCGAGACTAGCTATTGTTTCTGTTTAAACTAGATGGTTGTTTACGTTGCATGTTATTCCATTTTTATGGTCTACATCGTGTGAACAACCTTGTGCCCCTACAAAGAAGTTTGAGTAGTTTGCTAGCGTCTCTCCTAACACTTGTTGTGAGGTTTTCTATTGCTTACATCAAGTCACTTTAATAGTTGCGTGTGTGTTCCTACATTTCTTATCATAGGGCTTTGATTAGCTAGCTGTGATTAGGCTAGGATCAACAACATTGACAAGTACTTTGAACAAATTTTCAACTTGCATTAAGTAATTTGATTATTGTTGATCCTTGTTGCCATATTGAAGCCTTCCGAGCTCCACTTCCTACTAGCTCAGTAAGTACCGTTCCTCATAATCATTGGGCTAATCGCAAGTGAAAGTATCACGAACCAGCCACCGGTTGTACCACTTTCTTACTGCATTGGTAAGATTTTGTAAGAACTAGGTATAAGCTTAAGTGTGAGCGACTGTTGAGCCTCTAGAACCTAGTAGTTGATAGGGACATATACTTGTAATTTATTTCCTTGTTTTCTACTAACAATGACAGGTTGGTTGAAGTTAGTAGATTACGATAATATCACAGGCAGATTTGAACTCAAAGGAAAACAACTTCCAACATACATCTTACCACTCACCGCTGAGAGTACATCGTTGGACTACTTCCTGTGGATTACTATGTTGGATAGCTACTTTGAAAGACAGAACCTTGATCCTTATGAGAAGATGAGCATGGCAAGGATGACGCTGATCGGTGATGTTCAACATTGGTGGTCGAATCTCGAGTACCACTACATCTACACATGGGAGCAGATGAAGAAGAAATTGCAATGTTGTTTTGTACCTCCACCACCCACGGTCACAAGCGAGGTGCAACCTAAGGTAACTAAAAATGCTGACATTGTTTTGGCTTCTACTCCATCTACAGATACCGCCGAGACACTTGAAGAGATGAAGGATGATCTGGCGCATCTTATGTTATTAGAGGAGAAGTTTGAGATACTTATAGTATCTGATGAGGATGATAATGACAAAGATACTGATTTGGTGCTACAGCAAGACATAGAACAACCTTGTGAGTATATACCTGATGTAGTGAAATCTTTTGATATTCCTTGTGTTGACTTGAAAGAACCATGTGTTGATATGAATTCTCATAATTTTGCATATGTCGAATTAATCACACATAAGGAAGTTTTTGATAGAATATCCCCTGCTGAAGTATTGTGCTATATCATGCTTAATAAACCCGTTAGTTTGGAATGTGCTATGAATAAAGTTTCTGAAATTTCATCTCTAAATTCTCTTTTTAGCACCTACACCTACGCCTACTATTTTAAACTAATTGGAGATTATGGTGTAGACAATCAATTTCTGGTACATCGAATATGCATAACTTGTGATCACATGGATGAATTGAAGCTTGCTATTTTGGACAACAATTCTTGTGTGTTGAATCTTGTTCAATATGAGAGAAAAATAAAGTGCACATCCAATGCCTATGTGTTCATCTCTTATTGCACCATCTAGTATCGATAATCTGCATAATGATGTCGAAGCATGTAACAACTTTCAAATCTTTTCACCCTTGCTAGATGAATTTTCTAATGTTCAATTGAAATCTGATTATATGGATGAACTTTATTTGATTACAAAAGTTGTAGCTTTGCCCATATGTGCTACTATTGCAAGTTTACAACTTTAGAGATTTGAATTGCATAAATGCTTCATTTATATTTGCAAAACTAGTTGCAATAATTACTGTGTGAGAAATTTTATTTTGATTATTAACATATATGATTATTCTTGGGGTAATAATACAATGAGCTTGTATGCTCGCTGCTGTTTTATAACATTAATTGTGCAACAACAAAGAATCATTAAAACAGATGACATATACATATACCATGCATACAGCTTGGCTTATTTGTTACCCTATTTTCAGCTTATCAAAAGCCGAGTACGGCTTTGTTTTCAAGAAGGGAAGGATGATGAGGACATGGCCCCTACAGATACAACCATATTTGTTATGTTTGTTGTTCCAATTACAAGAGCTTGTATACTTCACTTAAATTATCAGTTGAGCTCATTTTTAGGAGTGTCTTTATATTATATGAACTATATGACGCCACCTAATGATGAAAATATGTATTTATGCAGCACCGCATCACTTTTTGTCTAAGACAAACAAGAGTTCGTGCTGGATACGTTTTGCAATCCAATTCAGCCTCCGAAGACAACAATGACTACAAACGTGCATAACTTTCACATACGAAGTCCGTTGGAGCTCCACGAGTACTTGATGGAAAACTTATCTCATTCTTTTTTCAACAGATCCAGTCTCACCTCCAAATTCTGTCTGTGTGTATCGCAATCACCAAAAGAAGATACTGCATCACCTGTTTGGGCCAAATTGGGCCTTGTAATGCCTGGGCCCAAGGGAAGGTGTCACCCTAGGCGATCTGTACTGTTCACAAGGCACTATTCATATGTGAACAATACTATGAATAGTTTCACCCCCTAATTTCTTAGCTATGTGTGGCTCCCCCTCCCTATTTAAGGATGCCGCACAATTTTCTTGGATTTTGTTGAGTCAAAAGTTAGCTACAATGCAACTTCTTGTATTGGCTTGTGTCGATTAGACCAACCATAATACTTATTCAGAATCCCAATTTATCAAGTATTTCAATCCTATTTGAAATTTTAGATTGTGTTTTACCTTGTTCTTGCATGCTTTTTGGGTGTATGCAGGAATTGATCTTCATAATCAGGTCATCTGTGTATTCGTGCACGGTTGATAATGACTTATCGAGCAGTTTGACGATTGCGTGGTTTTGAGTCTTACGAGGTCGTAGCCAGGATCATGATAGTTGAGTGACTTCTACCGAATTTATCGTTTCATCGAAAGATCAGGCCAAATCAGCACCTCCGTGGTTCATCACTCCTCGCCTCCACGTCCGCAACGTCGCCGCCGAACCGCCTCCTCACCGCCTAGCTATCTCATCATCGCACCGCCGCAGCTCTGCACCGCCTCCTCACGGCCTCGCATCCTCATCCGCAACGGCCGTTCTTCCCCTCCTGGTCCCGCGCTCCGCTCCGACCTCCTCCTGCGCCGCTGGGCATCGGCATTTCTTCTCCTCCCGGTCCCGCGTAGCCCCCGCCCTTATTCCTCCACACCGGCGCGGGTGCACAGCACCGTTGGCTCTCCGGGCCGTTCGGGTCGTGCCGTGCCTAGCACGACCTGACACTGGTCGTGCCGAGGTGGCGACCCAGGCACGACCCGGGCTCCCGTTCCAGGCCGGCACGACCTATGAATAGTGTGGGTCGTGCCATGCCTGAACCGGACCTGCAGTGTCATGCCTCGTGCTGACCCAGTAGGCCCAGTCCATTTGACCAACTCTGCTAATTATTTTCTTTTTAAAATCAATGTTCACCTAGGCGCTAGGCAGGCGGTGGGTGGTCGCCTAGCGCCTAGGGCGCCTAGGCGGGGCTTAGGCGGCCGAACAGAATTGTAAGCCAAGCAAGCGGGGTGAACACAGAACAGCAAGCATCAGTTCAAGCTTATGTATATGTTACATGTATGTATGTATATGTGTAATTATGTTAGAAGAGATGTTACCTTGGTAGCTTGGTGATGCAAATATATTTGAATTTTGAGGACTTGATGTAATGACCTTCATAAGTTGTCAAGCAATGACTTGATGCAATAAAATATAATTCAAACAAGTAACATCAAATAGTTCAAACATTGAAACAAGTCACAAATAAAATAAGCAAGCCAAATATAAATAGTTCATAAGGTCTCACAAATAAAACAAGTAAGCAAAATATAAATAGAGTCGTATGATAAATTGATGATCAAATGAATATATGACTAGTCATCTTCTTCCTCATAATTTTTGGTTGGAATCACTTCTTCTTAGTCGGACTCATACTCAATTTCCTCCTCCTCGTTGACCCCTTCCTCTTCCTCGGTATCGGACTTGAAATCTTCTTCATGAAGTTGTCTCACTCTTACGCTTTTACGAAGTTCTAAGACCTCATTAGCCCCACGTGCTTCTTCAATACCTTTCCATATAAGCCCTGTAGCAGGCTCAACATCTTGATCATCATCTCCACCTTCAATTAACTACCCATGAGCTATATTAGCTTCAGAACCTATAATAGGATCTATGTTCTTCTTCTCTCTCTTCTCTTTTTTGTTCCTCAATTTGGCATTGTATTGAACATATACTAGATGGTTAAGGCGGTCGACATCTAATTTGTTTCTTTTCTTTGTATGTATCTACGAAATGCAAAGTAAAGTATAGTTAGCTAAATGTAACATACAAATGTAGATATTGAGAATTCAGACTTGATTCTTTACTCTTTAGAGAAGTTTAGAGACAAGCTAACCCCTTCAAAATTGCTCTAATTTCTTTCACAACCGGATGAACTAGATGTTAATGAGAGGATCCTTATGACCATTTTTTGTAACACAGGAACTTTACATCCATAAGTAGATCACTATTTAGCTGCATATTAGGAACAAGAAAATAAGTAGTACATGACAAATTTACAATCATGCATGTATTTACATTGACTAGTAATTATTAAACCTGGATTAAATTCTTAGTCTTTGCAACCAGCCTTTGCTGTCGCTTTCCCAAAGTGACCTTCTTGATCTTTGAATATACCCAACTCCACATTTAGCAATTGACTTTGCTTGTCATCGTCATCATGGTAAAAAAAATATCCACCAATATAGCAGTGGATGCCTTACCTTTGCCTTTTTTTTTATACAATGGATGCAATTTTCTCAATCTTGGCTAAGCACCATCGACCTTAGTTGGAGTTTCTTCTCAAGCAAGCTATGCAAAGTGAGAAAAGAGGAAGCAAACCTAGTCACTCCGGGCCTTATTATATCCCTCTTCTTTGTAAATTTTCTCATCAAGGCCAATGTTTTATGGTGCGAGTAGATAAAAATAGTTAGTGACTTGGCTTGATCAAGTGTCTTCTTGAACCTTGCAATGCTCCCAATTTCTTGTAGCATCAAGTTGATAGTGTGGGTTGCACATGAGCTCCAAAATATGCTAGGCCTTTTGTCCATCAATAATGCCTTCGCCGCCATGTTGTTTGAAGCATTATTGGTGACAACTTGGACAACATGGGCCGCACCTATTTTTTCAATGCAAGAATCCACATATTGAAAGAAGAGCTCTCCAGTGTGCAACTCATCAGATGCCTCCTTTGATTCTAGGAAACATGACCCCAGGCTATAATGCACACACATATTCATAATGCTCCTCCTTTTCTGATCAGTCCATGCATCAGTCATAATAGAGCACCCCTTCTTGGCCCTCTCTTCTTCATGGTCCCTCAATAACCCCTTGGTTCTATCCACTTCCTCATATAACAACTTCTCCCGCACATCGTGTTAAGAAGGGCGAATAAAGCCAGGGCCAAAGCGGCCAATGGCTTCACACATTTGCGCAAAGACATCATTGTTGATGGAGTTGAAAGGTATACATAAAATATGCAATAATTATACAATAGTACTTATGTTAGTAAACAACGCTAGGATGTCATTCACATATTATTAATAAATAGACATTACAAGAGTTGCAAGTTATTACCTGATGCATAAATCCACCTAACAACATATTGCCTCACTTTATGGAGTCTTTCTTTCCATATGGTGGCACTAATTGCTTGTTGTTGTAGTTCTTTGGAGCTCAATGTTCTAGGATCAATAGGCATTGCAAACTTATCCATGGCCCCCAACATCCGACGTGTTGAGCATCCTACGTCTTCAAGTTCAAGATCTTCATTAACATCACTGGTGACATCCTCATCAATGGTAACTTCTTTTCCAACTTCTTGTTTTTTATCTTTTTTTAGTCTTCCTCTTATGTTGTGCCTACTCGATTGATTTAATGCACTTCTCTTGATCTTCTTTTGTGGACAACGAACATTTAGCAATATTTCCCCTAATGTGAGCAATATGTTGCTTTATCCTATACACTCATCCAGAAACAATTTTGTTTCGAATCAATCAACACTCCATACTCCCGCCTATGTCCTCAGATTTCCTCTTAAGGCTATCCGTAGTCACCTCCACTGTGGTAGACGCAACGGATGACATCCTACAATTCATGAACATTGATAAACAATTGTTACAAACTTACAATAATAATTCCTACAATGCAGTCAATACTACAGTAACAGTACTACTATAGTAAGTCAGTAACAGTACCACTACAATAAATTAGTAACAATACTAGTGTATATACTACTAACTAAAGTACTAATAATTGATAAAACACACACTGCTGTTGGCTGCACACTATTTAGTAATTACTAATACAAATCATACTACTAAACACTTAAACAGTCTAAACTACTAAAGTACTACTACTACTATTTATCCCTTCGGCGGTTCGGACTTCGCCCCTGCATCAAGTCCTCGCCTACTCCACCGACAGTCCTCGAGACCTTGACTACTCCGCAAGGCGTAAGCCGAGGCGGTGCAGATCCAACAGCCGAGCCGAGACGAGGCGAGAGAGGAAGTGGGCCAGCGAGAGGGGGCGCAGGGGGGAGGCGAGGGCCAAAGAGAGGGGTAGCACAAGAGGCGGCGGCGCGGCGCAAAGAGGAGACGAGGCCAGCGAGAGGGGGAGGCGAGGCGCACAAGAGGCGAGGTGAGGGCTAGAGGGAGGGCGCAGGCGGCTGACCTGAGACACGACGACGATGGGGAACCAGGGAGAAGCTGCGCAACGGCGACGGGGAGCCAGAGGAGGTGGCGGCGGCGCGCGACAACGATGGGAGCAGCCGAGCGAGCAACAATAGGGTTTCTGACCGGAAGCCAGATGAGAGCCACTTACCTTTGTTCTTGTACTGTTTTTCTTCCCGCCGCTTCCTTCCCGCTTGGCCTCCTTCCCACTTTACTGTTTTTCTTCCCGCCACGCCAACCTTCGCCTAAGCACGCCCAGCGCCGCCTCGGGCCGCCCAGATTCGCCCAGCCTCGCGTCGCCTGTGACCGCCTCGGACTGCCTAGCGCCGCCCAGCTTCGGCTAGGCACTCGCCCGTCTAGGTCTCCGACTGGTACCAAATCGCGGCGCTGTGGTCAAGGCCAGTGCCTAGGCGGTCTAGACGCCCACCCAGGATCACCGTTAAAAATAAGACAAATATGGAAGACCTAACTGGTTTGTTAAAAATAAATAAATCTGAAAGGAAATTCGTACTGTTTCCGGGACAGAACGCGAAAAGCCCCCTTCCCACAGCAGAGGAAAAGAAGAGAAGCGCGAGAAATACAAGACGGGAGGGCGACCCGGAACTCGCTCCGCACATCATTTGTCTGCCTACAGCAACCTCACCTCTCCTCTGCCCCTCGATCTCCGTCGCCGCTTCCCCCCATTCCAGAACCTTCCCCTCCCCCGCGAACTTTCCAGAGTCTTCCTCCCCTTCCGATTTCCCCCCGCCGAGATCCTCGCGCCATGGTGTCGTGACGACGGTGGCGGCAGCGCCCATGGACCCCAAGTCCCCCGACGACCGCCCCAAGGCGGCGGTGCACCAGCCGCAGGAGTGGCGGTTCGCACAGGTCTTCGGCGAGCGCGCGGCCGGCGAGGAGCTGCAGGAAGGTAAGCCGGCCGCGGGCCTCGGCCTTTCGCTACTCGTGTCGCGCGTCTCGCGAGATCTGCTCGGTTCGGCGGGTGCGCACCCCCCCCCCCGCCCCCCGCGAAAGGCTGCACATTTTATCGCGGGGAAGGCAGGGGATTCGGGCGGCGGCGCCCCTCGCAGAATCGAGAGGATTTCGCGCGGATGCTTTGCCGTGATTTGGGTTCGAAGTGTTCTGCTTTAAGCAGTGTTTCCCAGCGATTTAGCATGGTTCGCTACTTTGCTGGCTAAATGGCGAGCAATTCCTTACGTGGGGTTGGATGCTTAGCTAAGTGTGTCAGGTGCGGGAATCAGGTCATGAGGTGCACTTTTCTGCTTAGATGGATTGATATGTTGTTGCAGGGAGGTTTTGGACCTGGTAATTGGTAACGTTGTTAAACTGTAAAGCGTCCATGCTGCGGGAGTTGCATTGACAGTCGGAAACTCGGAATGTTGTCTCTAGTTTTCTAATAAAGCTGAGCAATCTTGCCTATGGTCTAAAAAAACTAGGAATGTTGAATGGATTCGCTGAAGATATTACTTGGTGATTTACAACACGAACGCCAGTGGAGTGTTCAACATTTGAACTTTGTATGATGATGTGCGGGGATTGTGGATTTGCTTAAGGTGTCTGTAGAGTCTGAGGACGATTTGGCTGTAAATTTATGAGCTTTTTTGCATATGAAGCGGGAACGCAGAATTAGAAGTGGATCGCAGAGCTAGCTAGGTAGTATCGGCCTTCTAAGTGTTTCTGTCAAGGATTGTCATATGCTTTTGAGCTGTAGGTATGTGTGCTGTGCTATGATAATTAAGTTGGACCATAATGTCTTGAGCATTCAGTATGGGGTAGGGTTTAGAAGTATGTCATGAGAACAAAGAATGTTTCCCATTTGCCTACCTTACTTCCAATGGATCATCCGCTCTTTGGCATGTGTGGTTCATGTGATATATTGCTTCTCATTTGAATTTTCATTTTTTTTGTGAGTGAAACGGCGTTGGTTTGATCAGTGCTTGTCGGGGAATAGTGAGGTATATTTTTTAATGCCTCTTGTTATCTTGTAACAGATCTATGCATATGACTTGCCTGTATTTGTAGGATTATCTGAAAGGTTGACCATAGTGATATTCGTTTTTCCTAATTCGTACTTAAAGGTGACTAGCTTGAAGTTTAAGATACAAACACGGTACACAATTTCGATGCTAGATTTGCAGACTGTTCACATCAGCAGTGTATCTTGCTTTTGTTTCAACCATAGTTTTCCATGAACAGCCTTCCGTCAGGAACTCAGGATCTTCTAGTTGTCCTGCTCAGTATGTAGTCCTATTCGGTACTCAAGCCATTGACACGTAGAGAAGATGATGCAGTTAGGATGGTCAGGTAAAGTGTTACCAAAATTGGCTGTCTACTTTTACGAATGTCCTACCATAAAGCCAACACTCCTGCATAATCTAGCTTTGTCGTATCTAATTCATTTACCCATTACATATGTAACGCATTTTCAAATACAACTAAGTACTAACTTTAAGGCAGCACCCTTTTTCTAGATGCACTTCACTACTGTGCAGTGATTGAAAAATCGATCAATGATTGCAGGCTGTTGACAAAAATTAAATGAGCAAGGAAAAATTTGCTCAACAGCAGCCATGCTTTTTCTTATATTTATCCTTTTT
The DNA here is from genome assembly GCA_036346395.1 of Hsuehochloa calcarea. Taxonomy (NCBI): domain Eukaryota; kingdom Viridiplantae; phylum Streptophyta; class Magnoliopsida; order Poales; family Poaceae; genus Hsuehochloa; species Hsuehochloa calcarea. The sequence goes on along the minus strand of CM070596.1, from coordinate 13,023,583 downwards.
ATGGATTGTCGCATTCCGCATCGACCTGTTTGATACTTAGTCCCAGGTTTCACATTTGTTTATAGAATTAACATAAGATTGGCCACTCTTCTTTTCAATCCAAATGACCTGATATTTGCTGTTCTATTCATTTTGCATCATTGCTGTGTTGAATTACTTGAATATGCCTGCTTTTTTTGTTTGACGAACCAACTTCAATTTATATCTTGATTACATATGTCACTTGTTTCAGTTGACATCATCTCTGCAATTGAGTTTGATAAATCTGGTGACCATCTTGCCACTGGAGATAGAGGTGGACGTGTGGTTTTATTTGAAAGAAGCGACGCCAGGGATGTAAGTACCACATTATCTAAGTTATGTTGGTTTCTTGCTTAAATCTCTTGTGCTCATAAAGTTAATGTATATGCAGAATGCCAGTCGGAGAGAACTTGAGAGACAAGATTACCCAATTGCTAGGCATCCTGAGTTCCGTTACAAAACTGAATTTCAGAGTCACGAACCTGAGGTATGCGAGTCTTGAAGTGGTGATAATCGCACTTTGGTCATGAATCACACTGATCTGTGTGTCTCCACCGTCTTAGGCCCCCATTTTGATTGATCTCACTGCATGGTTCATTGCGTGGTCATGAATCACAATGATCTGTGTGTCTCCACCATCTTAGGCCCCCATTTTGATTGATCTCACTGCATGGTTCATTGCGTGCTAAATTTCTGGAAATCACATCATGGATGTATACTATATTTTTATCCTTTGTGGTAGATTACTTGATACTAAAAGGTGACAATTTTTGACTTTCCAGTTGTGCATGCTTACTACTAAGTATAATTTATCAACTGAGATCTGGTTGCTTTGCAGTAAAATCCAGCTCATGTGTACAATTTAAAAAGTAAACATACTAACATAGCAAATTGCCATTTTTGAAAGTACAGATGGTGTCTGCAAAAAACATGATTGTCGTGCAAATTTTATAATACTTCCTTCATCCATGAATAAATGCCATTTTTAGAATGCGTGCAGTTATTTAATTTATTTATTTGTGACCACTATTTTGATTAGGCACACAAAAGTTATATTAGTAGATTTGTTATCAAAAGTGCTTTCATAATGTTATAGCCTTTTTTATTTTTTACTAACATATTAACTTGAAATTGATGATCAAAGTTGTACATTCGTACAATGTCAAACTCTATAACAACACTTACTTAGGCCATCAAACTTGTGCACTGGAGACCGTATCATGGTCTAAAACAACACTGAAGGACGGAGAGTATGAGCTCAGGCAAAACTTTTCCTTATAATTTTTTTTGCAGGATTAGCTTACCAGCAAAAAGGCAACATAAAACCATATGTAAAGCATGTTACCTTCTAAATGAAGCTACTGCTTAGTAATATCCTTGAATATGTGAATCCTTTTCTTATTTATATGCTATTCATGTAGTTCGACTACCTAAAAAGTTTGGAAATAGAAGAGAAGATCAACAAGATCAGGTGGCGCCAAACAGCCAACAATGCACTCTTTCTCTTGTCTACAAATGACAAAACAATCAAGTATTGGAAGGTATGGATAAAACAGTTGCATCAGAAAGCATGCTCTCTCATTTCTTTTCTTATGGTTATGACTTCTTGGCATCAGAAAGCATGCTCTCTCATTTCTTTTCTTATGGTTATGACTTCTTGGCTTACCTAATGTTTCTCTAGCCCTGTCATGCCTAAAACATGTATCCATTATATAATTAGGTTTTTTTTGTTTGCAAATTAAGGTGGATTTACACTACATTTTATTTCAGTCTTGCTCTTGGTATGAGCGGCAGAATTCATGAAATTTTTCTATTTATACTGGCTGGTTTGATCAAGAAACACATGCTTTTTTATTCTTTTGATCTTTACAAATATAAATGAAGTATGGAATTTCTTTACAGTTTTAATGATTGCATTGCTTTCTTTCTTTTCTTTTTTAAATTCAGCTGTTGTCAAATGTTAGCACAATCTATGTAATATTGGTGCCTTACTGCTTTGCTCTCTCTGCAGGTGCAAGAGAAGAAAGTGAAACGAATTTCAGTAATGAATTTGGATACTTCCCAAAGTTCAGACAATGGTACAACTTCCAGTTCCAGTACCAGTAGCTCTAGAGCTCTTCTTCCAAATGGCGGATGTTCAGAAAAGTTGTACAATTGCCCAAACAAGGATTTGCCATTTCCTCCTGGAGGATGCACATCATTGCGTTTGCCTGTGGTAGTTGTACTTAACCCACTTGATCCATCATCTGTAGTTCTCTACAGCATGATACATCAGCAGTGCATGCATATACAATAAGTTTCTTTTGATATGATATACAAGTAGGCACTCTTCTGACAAGCTATACATAATTGCAATAGACAAGTCTGATTAGTTTCATTTACTTTGTATGCAGGTTACAGGCCAAGATTTAAACCTTGTTGCTAGATGCCGGCGTGTATATGTACACGCTCATGATTACCATATTAATTCCATCTCAAACAATAGGTTAGCTCCAGTTGTCATATCATGGATGTCTGATCAAATTTGTGAAATTGTAATTTTTGTTCTTATTTTACTAGCTCCAGACTTTACACTACTTATGTATCTGCTTCTTTCATCTCTTCTTAATTTTTGTTTCTTTTACTGTTTTGTCTTCTTTGCTCTGTTTTTATGTGGAAAGTGGAAACCCCTTTCGACATTTCTCTTCACCTCTCTCAATTTTAAAAGAAGCCTAAGCGTGCTTCCATGAAGCGCAGATTGATATGCATTCTTCTGTGTGATCAAGAGAGAGTTCATTGTTGTCTTTACTATTATGTACATATAGAATTATACACATTCATAATGCTTTAACCTTTTGCTTACCCTGTTATATTTATTTCGATGAGTTGACCACTTGCCACTTAGTACTCTTGAACTTGATAGATGGTCACCTGTTGTACTTCAATTCTCCTCTTAAAACTTTGACTAGAGTCTATCATGTTTTTTCTTCATTTGGGTGTCCTCTACGAGTTGTTCTTTCATCTTAGATCTTCAAAATGATTCGTCTGATAGCTATTGGTTCACGATTAATGGTGTTTGGGACCACTTCTTATTTATACAGTATGCAGGTACTGTACACTCTTTGGTGCACCCTTTTTTGGGAAATGCTAGTTCAACAGAGTTGTAGAAGCAAGATCTATGTTGTGTATTGCTTAAGAGGTCATGATTTAACCCTTTTGTTTCGTGTGTTGCCTAAGAGATCATGATATTGCCTAGAGATATCATGATTTAACCATTAGGTTTTGTGGGAATTATGTTGTCTGTATAGTGCATAAAACTTGTTATGTGTCAACAGTGTTCGTCACCTTGTGTACTAGGCAATGTAGCATATGTAATCCAAAAGGTTACAAATTGGATCCAACCTAAGAAGCATCATTTATTCATGGTAAATAATAAGTTACTACTGTTAAGGGTAATGTGGGCTATTGTACGTTTCCCCTTGGATGACTTCATGTTATTGAGTTTTCTGCAACTTATATTTTTACCTTCCTTGGTTGGTTTATGAATGATATAATCCATGAGCTGTGCTGATACCTTGTTCTCATGTCATTTTAATTCCAGTGATGGGGAAACATTTATATCAGCTGATGATCTGCGAATAAATCTGTGGAATTTGGAAATTAGCAATCAGAGCTTTAACATTGTTGATGTGAAGCCTGCAAACATGGAGGATCTAACTGGTATACTTTTCATTCTATTTATGCTGTGCATTGAACTCTCAATTTGTTGTATGTTAAACATGCAAAATGTTTTCTAACTGATGGATCCAGTTTCCAGTCCAATAGCTTAATATTCTATATGGAATTCTCTATTAGTGGATTATGTTGCATTACAAAGTAACTGTTAGAGATATATTAGAGATAGGGTGCTAGAGATATGTTAGAGATAGAATCTATCTCTAGCGTATCCTTATCTATACCTCTTGTACTCTATATATATTGCCCTTTGGTCCTCTTCAATACACACATAATATATTCATAACATGGTATCAGAGCAAAGGTTCTAAACCCTAGCCTACAACCTAGCTTCATTGCTCACGCCCCGGAGGTGCGCTCCGGGGTGACCGCTGAGCCGTCGAGTTTGAGCAAAGACCGTGTTCGTGCGCTCGTCTGCATCGCTTCACCAATGCACAGCCCAGATCCGCTTCTCCTTCACGCTGCCAGAAGACTACCTCGGTCTCCTCGGCCTTCCGCGCTGCTGCCGACTTCGACGCCGTCCAAGAAGGGGTTGTTCCTCCACCTTCGCGCCATCCGGGACCGCCTTGAGCCGCACGACAACGCCGCCGTCGCAAATGGCTTCACGGAGGCGCGCTGAGGGAGGCGGAGAGGTGCCGGCGCGCCCGCCGACGGGCCCAGAGCCGCCTTTGGCCTCCCGATCTCACCACTAGATCGGCCGACCCCGCTCGTCGTCGTCTTGGATCGGACCGCCGCCGCCGCCTTGGTTCCCCGATGACGCCCCAAGCCACCTCGCCTTGGATCTAGTCGCCGCCTTGCCGTGGATTCGCCGTCAAGCGCCGCCTCGACGACGCCCTCTGCTCCGCGTGGCCCCTTCGGCCTATGCTCCACACGTCGGACGCCACCCCGAGCCTCCATGCCCGTGCTCTGCCGCCTGATCCACTCCGCCGGAGACTCCTAAGCCGACCTCCTCTCTCGCCGGGCCTCCCGACCTCCTCTACGCTGGTTTGTTTGGGAGTGGATTAGGGGGATGAGAACGATAGGGAGAGGAAGAGATGGGAGAGAGAGGAAGACCATAGGGCCAAGAGTTTTACCGGATCAGATTCGGCTTGATCGGCTCTAGCTTCTCCTCAGCTCCGGACTTCGAGCTCTGGCTTCTCCTCTGGGTTTTAGTTGGCTTAAGCTTCTCCTTGACTTCAGCTTCTCCTTCATTTTCTCTGGCTTAGGCTTCTTGCAGCTTCTTCCGCTGTTTAAGAGCTGCTAGTCTGCTGCTCATTAGTTTTTACTCCTTTGTATCGTTTTCTTCCGCTGCGTCCATCCAAGTCCGTATCACTCAATCTTTGAGTTCGTCTAAGCCATATGAGCCCACAAATTTATTGTCAGTCATAGAAGTATAGGAATTGCCTTATGCATGGTAGCAGTCGCCGCTCCCGCTGCTATTTCTTCGAGTCGCTGCAGATTCGTCGCTCCAAGCTTTCAAGGCCGCCGCGCTTCTTCCACACTGCGTCTTCGTTGTACTTCTTGTGCATTGCGCCGCTCTTCTTCTACACTGCGCCTCTGTTGCGCTTCTTGTGCATTGCGTTACGCTTCTTTTGCATTGTACATTCGTTGCGCTTCTTGTGCACCGCGCCGCCGCTGTCTTGGGCTACGATTTGCGCCGCCATGTTTCCACCTATTCCTATTCGACTTGATTTGATAGCTCTCTCTATTCATGTCGGTTTCATCATCTTCTTCGACCTGTTGCCGCGGTCGACTTCGCTCCTGCACCTTGTGCTTTATGAGCCGTCGCACGACACCGAATGAGGAGGTCTTTTGATACTCGACATATTTTCCAAGAGCTGCATGCTACGACGACATTATCAAGACTCAGATTTTGGATTTTTTTATATTTTAGTGTCAACCCTTTCCAAATGCAATGCTATTGCATACGCCTTGCATTTGAGGGGGGGGGGTGTTAGAGATATATTAGAGATAGGGTGCTAGAGATATGTTAGAGATAGATTTATCTTTAACATATCCTTATCTATACCTCTTGTACTCTATATATATTACCCTTTGGGCCTCTTCAATACACACATAATATATTCATAACAGTAACCAGGGTTAGATCTTTTTGCCTTTCTACCATGGAAGATTGCCATGCCGCAGGTGTTACATGGCATGCAGTGCATACAAACTCTCTCAATAGTCCTAAAAAGTAGTTACATTTTTCATCTGTACGGCCTATTGTTGGAATGACAGCTTGCATCACTATCTACCAATTGGATTTTTTGTTTATTTGGGTGGGCCAAATTTATGCCTGATGGACTGTGGTTTAAATGGAGATGGGATGGGAAAGCAATTCCTATGCTCTGCACCTGCCAAATTCCTGATAAATTATCACGCTGCAGCTATCATGGTTATTAAGGCGGTAAGGTGAGGCGAGGCGAGGCGACCCACCTCCCTCACACCTTTTAAGCGGTAAGGCGTGAGACGAGGTGACGCCTTACACATCCTAAAGCGAAGGTTGCATAGGTGGCTGCATGACGTCAAGTAGCAACATTTGATAGCATCCAATGAAAAACCATATAATAGTTGTATTATGACCATATAATAGTTGTATTATGCGATGCATACTGGTATGGCAGTGGCCATGGAAGATGGCAGTGACCATGGAAGATTCCAGATTCTAGCTTTATGTGTCCACATGACTGCCCAACTGCCCACCATCCTAGCTTTACGTGTCCACATGGTTGCCCAACTGCCCACCATCCTAGCTGCCCAACTGCCCACCAGCCTCCTTTACTCTGCTTGACTTTTCTTTACAAGTTCCTTCCCTTCCCGAGATGCTCTTCTTCCTCAGCACACACAATCTTCTCAGTTCTGACCCTTGCTCTGCTCTTCTTCGCATCTTCTTCCTCCTCACCGGTGCTGCTCCTACACTCGTCGCTCTTCTCCTCCAGATATGGACAACGAAGAAGAAAGAAAGGAGAGGCGAGGGAAGAGAGGAAGAGGGTGCGAACCTGAAGGAGCTGGGGACGGTGGAAGGCTTCCAGAGTGCAGGGAGGCGGCGGTTGCGGCTGAACAAAGGTGTAGAGAGCCGGCGGTTGCTAGGGTATGCCCCGTCTAACCAGTCATCTAGGCGAGGCTCTCGTCGTCGCCTCCCGTGACGGATGCCTTGGTGACGCCGTGACAACATAGCTTGCTCTCCCCTGCTCCCCCGATGCGTCGCCGGGCCTCCCCTGCTCCCCCCTCCTGCCCGGCTCGGGCTCCCCGACGTCGCCCCGAGCTCTCTCCCGCCCGGATCCGGCGCATGGGGCCTCCTCTGCTCCGCCTCCCGCCCGGATCTGGCTCTCAAACGCCACACGGGCGACGGCAAGGCGGGCGACGCCTTGACACCCAGGACCACCTTACCGCTTAGGCGACAGCGGGGCAGCTATATTTTGGTATGCTAGCTAGCAGTTCCTTTGGGAATGTGTAGACTTGTAGGCAGCTCCATGTTGACGATCAATAGTTGGCAGCTTTCATGTGACCAAGAAATGTAGTCTCTACTTGTTGCTTTATACGAAACTACAAGTAGATAATAAAACAAAGATAATCTGTATGAGTTGTTGCTACTCAAATATAAAACTAATATGTTATCTGTTAGAATTAATTGCTATTTACTGTAATCCCATAGTTACTTGTGTAATCCCCTTGCTAGCTGTGCCGGGTTAATACCCAGCTGGCCTCTTGGGACTCGGCTGGCCCCTTGGGCTACCCTCCAATTAATACCCAGTGGCCTCTTGGGACTCTACCGCCCTTGGGCTACCCTCCTCCAATCTATTTATATGTAACACCTCGTAATCTTATCATGAAGTAATCTAAGCTGTTAGGTTATTGTCTAACATGGTATCGGACTAAACAACGATCCATCGCTTGGCTCCCATCCCACCCCGATCCGGCCGTCGCGTGTGCGCGCTTCTTCTTCTGCTGCTGGCCATGGCCGCTCCGGCTCCTCCGCATGGCTCTGCGGCCAAGCTCGCGACAAGCCTCTCTCGCTGCTAAGCGCTGGAGGACGAGGCCTCTCTCGCGCACCACCAACACAGAGCGCAGCCAGCAGCCGCGGAGGAAGCCGCTCTTCTCAAGTCTGCCGCCGCCGCCAGAGCGTGTCCGCGCTGGCCGACGCTCTTGACAAAGAGCGCGACAGCCGATGCCTCGAGCAAGAGCCGCGCGCCTCCGGATCACCTCCGCACCGAAGTTTCGGGACGATGCCGACGTTTCGAGGATGACGACGCCCGCTCGCTTCTCTCAAGCCGCGCCATCGCCACCTCCACAGCCAAGCTGCTGCCGCCCGTAACATCAAGAACTTAATTCCAATAGTTCTTGATCTTCAATCCTCCAACTACTCAAGTGGCGCGGCACGTCCTCCTCATCCTCGGCCGCCGCCTTGAAGGATCACGTCCTCGAACGACTCCCGCCCTACGATCCGGCGTGGTCGCGCATGGATCGTGGTCGCCCTCTCCGGCTTTTCAACACCATCTCCGCCGCCTCTCGGATGTCATCCACGAGCACGACGGCCTCACCGCCCGGCAAGATGGCTCGGAATCGAACAAATAGTTCCTCAACAATCGCGAGTCCCGCGCCATGCTCCTCGACGCCGAAGTTCCGCGACTTCGCCAAGGTGCCCTCTCCATCGACGACTACTGCCGCAAGATGAAGAGCATGGCGGATGCCCTTGCCGACCTCGGCGAGCCCATCCAGGACCGAACTCGCGCCGAACGCTCATGGGTCTCAATGAACGCGTTTCGGTTCATGTCCCGACTTGTCACCCGCCGAGGCCGTTCCGAATCTTCGCCGATGTTCGTGGCCGACCTCCGCTTGGCCGAGCTCAACATGGGACGCCCTCGCCTCTCCTTCGGCTCTTGTCGCGCGCGCGCCCACCAAGCTACCTACTCGTCATCACTGCGCTGCGCCTGCGTGCCCTCATCAGTCGCTGCTCATCGATCGCTGGCTGGATGACTTTTTCGATGGCAACCGCGGCCGACGCCGCCGCGGCGGGCGCGGCTCTGGCGGCTCCCATGGCAGTCCGCAGAGCCGCACCCCCGGTGCTGCACCAGCCACACCACAGTGGCCGTCACTACTCAACCCGTGGACCGGCTCTATCCACATGTGGCCAGGATCCACCGCCGGCGGAGCTCGTGGTCCCCACCACGCTGCATCCCACCTACATCTCGCGCAGAGCTCGATGGCGGCGTGCCACTGCAGACTCGCTCCACCGCCGGCCGGGACCTACTACCGCGCACCACCTCAGCACCTCCCGCTGGCGCCATGGACGCCGAGGGCCTTGCCGGCGCTTTCAAGACTGCTCTCTCTCACCCCACCACCGAAGTTCCTGATGGGTGATCGACTCGGGTGCCTCCTCCCACATCACCGCCAACCCTGGTATGGTCACCGCATCGCCATCCTCTTCATTTCCTTCCTCCATTGTCGTAGGCAACGGTGCCACCCTTCCTGTCATTGGCACCGGTTACTCTGTCCTTCCTGGACCCTTTCGCCTCGATAATGTCCTTGTCGCCCCTGACATCATCAGAAATCTCCTTTCTGTTAGAAAATTTACTACTGACAATTTCGTTTCTGTTGAGTTTGACCCTCTTAGTGTTTCAGAAGGATCTCCGCATCCGGAACACCTCCTCGGATGTAACAAAGACGGGGCCACTTTACACCCTACAACCGCCTTCATCCACCATCGCTCTCGCGCCTTGTCGCCACTCCTTCCCGACTACCGCACAGCGCCTTGGTCACCCGCAAGGCCACTCTTGAACCTCGCCGGTCTTCCTCCATTGTCCGCAAGAAGTTCGGTTGACTCCTCCGCCACGCTGTCGACTTGGGCATCATATTCGCCTCCCTTTACTACTTCCTGCCTAGAGCATCCAAGAATTTTGATTTAATCCATTGTGATCTGTGGACATCTCCCTGTTGTCGTGTCTCGGTTTCCAATATTATTTAGTTATTCTTGACGATTGCTCCCATTTTCTCTGGACTTTTCCCTTCGCGTTAAATCCGATGCTTTCCCACAATTTCTAATTTCTTCGCCATGTGTCTACTCAATTCTACCGCACCATCAAATCGGTCCAATGTGACAACGGCCGAGAGTTTGACAACTCCACCTCTCGTGCTTTCTTTCTTGCTCACGCACCACCTCCGCATGTCGTGCCCCTATACCTCCCAAAGAAACGGGAAAGCCGAACGCATGATCCGTGACGTCAACAACGCCACACGAACCCTCCTCTTCCAGCTTCCATGCCCCTCTTATCTGGCCGATGCTCTAGCCACCGCCACCTATCTCATCAATCGCCTCCCTACCAAAACACTAAACATGAGCACTCCTTTCTTCGCCTCCATGGCACCTCCTTCCTATCATGATCTTCGAGCTTTGGTGCACTGCTATCCCAACCTCTCGCCACCTCCTCACAAGCTTGCCCCTGCTCCACTCTCTCATGCGTTTCTTGGTTATTCACCGGATCACAAGGGCTACTGGGTGCCTCCACCTCCACACCAACCGCGTCATCATTTCCCGCCACGTTGTCTTCGACGAGACAACGCTCCTTTCTCCCACAAACGGCCATCCCCACCCCGCAGAACTTGATTTTCTAATCGACGACGACACTATTCCGGTGTCCCTCTTCCCGCAGTACACCCGAGTCATGGCCCTTGCCACCACCTCCCCGACGCTGTGCTCCTCCCAACCGGTGCCTCTGGTACCATCGCCGGCCCATGTGGGCACGCCGCCGCCAAGGGCTCCTCCCGGCTCCCCCCCCTCCGGCTGTCGCCCACAAGCCTCCGGTCCGCCGCGCCCTCCACTCCAAAGCCGCGGCAGAAGGCGGTGTCGGGGTCCCCACCGCCCTCTCGAACAGCGCCTGCATCAGATCTTCCGCCCACCCATCATTCACGTCTACAGCAGCGTGGCCTCGCCTCCTCGCCCCGCCTCCGGCGCCCGGCAGGCCCTCCTCGACGCTCCAAAGATGGTCCCTCTCCACTCGCTATGTCAAGAGCGATCCTCCTGTTCTCGCTGGTGTCTGTTTCCATTCACGGCCGCCAACTCCCATGGCATGGCGACCGTGGAAAGACAGGTACCGGCACCTCGCCGCCTTGCATATAGAGGCATTGTCTCCACTACCGCGGTCATGCCGTGATGCTCTTGCCGATCCTCATTGGCGCCGAGCCATGGAAGACGAATATGCGACTCTTCAGACAACCACACTGGGATCTCGTCCCCGCCTCGCCAAGGCCAACGTGGTTCTTGGCAAATGGATTTTCAAACACAAGTTCCATGCCGATGGCTCATTGGAGAGATACAAGGCTCGTTGGGTTCTTTGGGTTCACTCAACGCCGGTGTTGATTATGATGAAACCTTCACCGGTTGTCAAGCCACCCATCGCTCGCAGACAATCATCACGGTGGCACACTCCGTGGATTGGCCGATACATCACCTAGATGTGAAGAACGCTTTCTACACGAACACTTTCGAGACAAGATATCGCTCACCCTCTGGTTCGCCGATCCCGCTCTCCCGATCATGTCCGCAGACTCAACAAATCCTCTACGGCTTGAAGCAAGCCCCGCGGCCCGGTATGCCGGTTTGCCTCCTTTCGATCTCACTGGGATTCATCAAGCCAAGTCGACACATCTCTCTTCATATACAAACATGCAGACCGAGACGATCTACTTGCTCTTATATGTGGATGACATTGTCCTTACGGCTTCGTCTCGGCAGCCTCCTTCACCGTGTCATTCTTTGCATTAAAAAGGAGTTCTCCATGAAGGATCTTGGACCCGTGATCACTTTCGGCATTGCGATCAAATACACAGTGGATTCTATTCTCCTTTCACAACACAAGACACATCGGATATACTTGCTCGCCATGGCATGAGTGATCGCAAGCCTTGCTCCACTCCGCTTGACACTTGTGCAAAAGTACCACCGATGCCTGCTGCGTCTGTTGTCGATCCCATCGCTTATCGCAGACCTTGTGGGTGCCCTCCAGACTCACCTTCACTAGGCCCGACATTGCTTATCTTTGTCCAACAAGTGTGCCTTCATATGCATGATCCTCGAGAAACTCATCTTGTCGCCGCCAAGAGGATCCTTCGCTACCTTCGTGGTACCTCGGTCATGGTCGGTCATTCCCGAACGGCCTCGACACGACTCCGTGTACACCGACGCCGATTGGGTGGTTGTCCGGACACCCGCCGCTTCCACCTCCGCCACGCCGCCTTCCTGGGCACTGATCTCCTGGTCATCCAAGCGGCTCACCGTCTCCCTGGCCCAAAGGCCGAGGTAGAATATCGGTCATTGCCATGGCGTCGTTGAAGCCTCTTGGTCTGCAGAATCGCCCAGAACTTCTCCATCCTCGGACTCGCTGTCTCATCTATCGCGACAATGTCGCCTGTCTACCTCTCCACCAACCCCATTCAACATCGCGCACCAAGCACGTGGAAATCGATCTTCACTTCGTCCGTGAACGAGTCGCCATGGGTGCTGTCCGGGTTCTTCATGTGCCCACCACGTCGCAGTTCGCCGATGTCTTCACCAAGGGGCTCCCTTCATGTGTCTTCATGGATTTTCGCTCTAGTCTGAACGTTCGCTCCACCGACGATCTGACTGCGGGGGGGTGTTAGAATTAATTGCTATTTACTGTAATCCCCTAGTTACTTGTGTAATCCCCTTGCTAGCTGTGCCGGGTTAATACCCAGCTGGCCTCTTGGGACTCGGCTGGCCCCTTGGGCTACCCTCCTCCAATTAATACCCAGCTGGCCTCTTGGGACTCGGCTGGCCCCTTGGGCTACCCTCCTCCAATCTATTTATATGTAACACCTCTGTAATCTTGTCATGAAGTAATCTAAGCCTGTTAGGTTATTGTCTAACATTATCATGCATTTGTGATTCCCAATATTTGTTTGTTGGCTGGTTAATCGTGCAACACCTTTGGTTGTTTTTTTAACATCTCATACAATTCCTGTGATCCTATCAGTTCTATTTTTTTTTTTTTTTGGTTCTATGGCAACATGCATCACATGATATAATTCTGTGAAATTTCAGAGGTGATTACATGTGCGGAGTTCCATCCAACTGATTGTAATACACTAGCCTATAGTAGCTCAAAGGGCACTATCAGGCTTATTGACCTGCGGCAATCAGCACTGTGTGACAACCACGCTAAGCTGTTAGTAATTCCCCTTACACTTCCTGATGTAACATTTATCCTTGTTTAGAAGGCAAGATTAAATAATGTTTGAAGGGTTACAAACATTTGAGGTTAGTTTATATGGCTAAAATTTGTGCAAGCTGTTCTCTAATTTAATGGGAGCATTCTGTACAGATTTGAGGAGCATGAAGCACCTGAACCAACATCCTTTTTCACAGAGATAATTGCATCAATTTCAGATATAAAGTTTGCAAGGGGCGGAAGACATATTCTTAGTCGTGATTATATGACACTCAAGGTTTGTAACTGACCTATCTGTCCTATTCGTTAAGTTTCTTAGCCTCTCCATAATTTCCTTGATAAATTGGCTAAAAACATCTATTTGGTTTTTAGAAAAATGTTGTCAATGTGTAATTCATATTGTGCTGGTCTTTCGTTGCAATGTAGCTTTTGATATATCGAGTTCATTTTTTATGTTATAAGCTGTGTGCAACAACTGTTAATTAGGTTTTTGGCTGTCTGCAACAGCAATTCTTCAGTTTTAACTTTCTTCAAGTACACTTGTTTGGAAATTTTCTTTGTTCTCTACAATACCTAAACTTAGCATGTGTAAATTTGGATCTGGACTGACTGGTTAGAAAGAAATATTAGCATTAGTAATTGTTGGAAATTAATCTTGACTTAGTTTGCATGTAGCTAGAACGTGTGCGCACGAGATGTGGAGGCATGCACGGAGTGGAGTAGCGCGGTTGATGGACTCGTGCGTGTGCATGTTGCTCAGCATACGTATGAGATCCGCGATGGGTTTGTTAGTTCGAGATAGATGCATGCATGAAGTTGATTGCATGTTGAGTTGGTGTTAGCATGTAAAGAGTTAGTGGTTAGTCTATTAGATAAGCGTGAGTTGATTTGGTTGGTTGGTTCTGCGTGAGTTGATTTGGTTGGTTGGTTCTGCGTGAGTTCCGGTTAGGGATGTTGTGCCCACCGGTGTTGAGTATCTATATATGTACTGGTTAGATGAGTTTTCGTGGTAATAGAGTAAAAGAGAAAAAACGATGCTAGGCTGTTGCGGTGTCAAAACTGAGTTGTGCTTCTCTATTTGTCTTCTACCTCCTGACTGCGTGTGTTCAAGGGAGAGGAAACAATGTTTGAGTTCTCTCTCGGAAAGGTGTGTGAAAGAGAGGAGTTGAGCGATTTATCTCCAACATTTGGTATCAGAGAGGTTCAACATGGAGATGCTACTAGGCGACAACTCGCTAGGCAGTGGTGCGCCAACGTGGCTCCATGCGAGGAGTGGCGACGGCTCGGGTGCGTGTGCGTTCTGGTGACCGTGGCGGGGAGCTGGCCGCCGCCGAGGCGAGGCTGCTCGTCGGAAGGCTTGAGGCCAAGGAGTCGACGGCTAGCCCGACGCAAGTTGTGTGTGTCACAAGGATTTTGTTTTTTGTGTTCTACTTCTCCCAGGTGAAAGAGTTGAGTTGACACTAGGCAGTTGCAGTGTCGTGTTCGAGTGTGTCGTGGTGTGTTGGATGCCTAAGATCATGTTAGCTTAGTCAAGAGGTGTGCCATGATATGTGTGGATTGTGGCGTGCTTTTAGGATCGGCCAAACCTAGCAGTAGAGTCGAGTACTATGTAAAGTGTTTAGTTAAGTGCATTCGGTTAAGTGAGAATAAGGAGAGAAAACAGAAAAGACACAAGGCCGTTGCTGCGTCGCACATCCGTGCGTTCTTCCTCGTGTTCATCGTTTACTGGTAAGCGTGTGTGTTCCGAAATAAGCCATGAGTGAGTTATCTCTAGGGGCTAATCCTAACGATTGGTATCAGAGCGAGGTTTAATCCTGAGGAGACGTCAAAGATGATGTTATCCGGTGCTACGTCGTGGAGCGGTGACATTGGCAACATGGCATCATCGAGGCTGGCGGCAAGAGGCTGCTGCAACGTCGAGGCCCACGCGAGGTGGTGGCTGACGGCGTGGTGATCACAAGGCGAGTCGGTGAGACCGACAATGACAGCGGTGTGATGCCGCTAGGAGATGAGTCCAGGACGATGTGGAGGTGTGTTCGCTGTCTTGAGTCGAGTCTGAGACGTTGAGGAGATGTGTTCTCCATCCCGTGTCGAGCACGAGTTGGGCAAGTTGTAGTTGAGACAGATTGTCTCAACGGGTTAGATATGCGTTACGATTAAGGGGGAGAATGTTGAAAATTAATATTGACTTATGAGTTTGCATGTAGCTAGAACGTGTGTGCACGAGATGTGGAGGCATGCGCAGAGTGAAGTAGTGCGGTTGATGTACTCGTGCGTGTGCATGTTGCTCAGCATACATACAAGACCCGGGCTAGGTTTGTTAGTGGTTAGTCTATTAGATAAGCGTGAGTTGATTTGGTTAGTTGGTACCGTGTGAGTTTCGGTCAGGGATGTTGTGCCCACCGGTGTTGAGTATCTATATATGTACTAGTTAGATGAGTTTTCGTGGTAACAGAGGAAAAGAGAAAAAAAACAACGCTAGGCCGTTGCGGCGTCAAAACTGAGCTGTATCTCTGTTCATCTTCTACCTCCTGAGTGCATGTGCGTTCAAGGGAGAGGAAACAATGTGCGAGTTCTCTCTCAGAAAGGTGTGTGAAAGAGAGGAGTTGAGCGATTTATCTCCAACAGTAATACTGTTACTTTAAATGTATTAGGATCATGTACATTGTTGCCCTTTTGTGTTGTTTTGTCAACATCTACATTTGACAGTAAAGTGACATGAAAACAACAAAGGCAACAAGAACCGAAGCGACTTAAGTGTAATAGACAAATTTAAAGCCGTAGTGACGGCATTGGTAAAATTTGTATGTCTCATGCAATTGATTCTAATATTATTTGTCATATCTAAATAGTTTAATATTGGAATTTCTGGATCGAAGAACTTTTCACCTTGCTTTCTGAGATAAAAAGTGATATGCTGCTTGAAATATCCTTAGTCCATTCTTCTTTTTCTTTCTTCAGTTATGGGATCCTTAGTCCATTCTTCTTTTTCTTTCTTCAGTTATGGGATCTAAACATGGATTCAGGGCCAGTCGCAACCTTCCAAGTTCATGAATGTTTAAGGCCTAAGGTGAAGTTTTATCATCTGAATGATAACAAAATAGCCATGTTAATACCTGTTAAATTTAATGATGTGTTAATCTCATCTTTTGTAGCTTTGTGATCTATACGAAAATGATTCAATTTTTGATAAATTCGAATGTTGTCTGAGCGGGGATGGACTTCGTGTTGCAACTGGCTCTTATAGGTATGTGCTTATTCTCGTTATGAGCTAGAATAGCTGCTAGCTATTGTTGTATTTGAAACTTCTATTCGGTTAACTTTTCTTGTGGTGCCTTTGACTGCAGCCATTTATTTAGGGTTTTTGGCTGTGCTCCTGGAAGTATGGAGGCGATCACTTTGGAAGCAAGCAGAAATCCCATGAGGTATGTCTGTCGGGACTCCGAGTGTGCAACCCCGAGACCCTCTGTGTATTCTGAACTAGTCCCAGATCAGTAGCTAGCTCACACAGTCGCAACATCGATGTTATCATATGCATTCAACAAAGAAGTTAATGAAACAGACAAAATAATATTATTTAGTAGCTAAAGGACCTTATAGTCAAGTCTTATAGAGGTTGCCACGCAGGGCTTTAACATCAAAAGGATAAACTTGCAGCGGAAACCAAAATATATCGTGGAGGCCATTCGACATGCCCACATATAATCGAATGGAGTACGCATCCTAGTTTGCATAGTTTTCGAAGTATTCCTCCTCGTAGAACTTGGTGTTCCCTAGTTCTTCTGCGGGGACTGATCAACAAGTGACGTATAGCCGTGAGTATATAAAGTACTCAGCACGTTGTAGGGAAATGTATGCAAATAGTATTCATGCAAGGCTTGAACAATGATAGCTTTATGTTTGATTTGCATAAAGCAACATTGGCATTAAATACAATAAGTAGATTGCAAAGCACTGTTTAAAAGATTAATACATAAGTAATCAAGTTCTTTGAAACCACTAGTGAACACCTCGTTCACTTCCCAACATCAACCACATCTAGATTGTTTCCCAAATCACTCCAATATTTTTATGAAAATCCATCCCTCGTGTGAAATCACCAGACATTTTTTATAACCGGGGACACGGCTATTCGAATAGTTTTTAACACTCTGCAGAGGTTGTACAGCTTGACCCACAACAGATAGTTCTCTTGATAAAACACACGTTTCCTTATACATGTGAATAAGTGGAGACCATCACAAGGCTTTTACAAAGCTCCGTTTTGACTTAGTTTTGCTCGCTAAGGATTCGCCACCCCGGCCCCCTCTCGCGCCGCTCATCAACCAAAACAGAACCTACTCAAAACATTACTAATTATCCAGTCAAGTCCACCTCATAAATGGACTTGTGGTTGCACGGCAAAGCCCAGATCAGTGGCGCACAAAGTTAAGTCCTTATAGACTACCCAGGCGAGGCAAATATATCCCAAAGTGCTTCTCGCACCCCCTTTACTGCACAATTACTCGCCCGAGTATAAAACATTTTTTTGGTTCAACCTGACCAAAGGACAACCTTTGCCATGGTACAACATGTTTTATCAACAGTGGCATCGCCACAATTCCATCTTTCATTAAGTCAAGTTTAAACATTTAAGTATGTGATCATGAATCCCATCGAGTAGCTAAAGCATGACTAAGCATAATACGCACCCATGTTGGTATTACAATATTGTCCAACTAAGATTACTCAATCCTATGGTGTTCAAGGATTTATGTCATTCAAGGGGTCATGTCAATAGCAATTATTCAAGGTGGCATAATGACAATTGGATATTTAACTATTTTCGAAAGCAGTTATTACAAAAATAGCTATGCATGTTGATATAAAGCAATATAATTTTATAAAATGGGTACGACATGATCAAATGTCTAAGACTTGCCTTCGTTGAAGAGTTGAGATGCGTCGGTCGTCGGGTCCAAGAATTCTTCCGAAACGCCGGAATCGATACGTGCGAACAAAGCTAAATAAATAAAACAATTCCAAATAAAATAAAAAAATTACAAAACTAGAACCAAATGAAAGGTACTGAATTTAGATGAGTATAGAAATTTGAATCAAATCAGAGCTCGAACGAAGGAGAACAGACTCTCGGAAGTTTGAAAACATATAAAATGATTAAAATCAAGATTTTTGATTTTCAAAATTATTTTTCTAAAGGAAAATCGGTTTATTGCATCGGCTGACGTCAACGGCGGGATTTTCTTTTCGGCTGAATTATTTTTCAAAAGGAAAGATTTGAGTTGCTGATAGGTGGGCCCCACATCTTGTATGGACTGGGTCCACGGAAGGGCGCTAGTCCACGGTGGACCGGGCGCACAGAACAGTGCGCTTTGCGCACGCTGGTGCAAGGTGTTGACGCGGCTGCCACGCGAGCGCTAGGGCGGAGGTGGGGTCGAGCTGGCGCTGCTGAGGTGGTGCTGCCACGTCAGTGTCGAACTGGCAACGCTCGGGGCCCGAGGGTTGCCGTCGAACGACGGGGAGATAGCCGCGGCGAAGGCACCAGCGGCTAGAGGAAGGCGCGGCGAACGCGATGCTCACGGTTTCGTCGACGGGAAACCACGGGATGGCCTGTGGCGAGGAGGAAGAAGTGGCGGCGGCAGGTGAAGGCGGCAGTGACGCTCCGGTGGAGCTCCGGCAAGGAGAAGGTGAGCACAAGGTGACCCTCGACCTTGCGATGCCTGAGGTGGGGTCGACAACGCCAGAGGCAGCGCTAGAGGCGACGGCGGGGTTTCTTGACTAACGACTGGAGGAGAATGAGAGAGAGAGGGGAAAGGGGGGGTTGCAAGAGGCGGCCATGGGCTCTCGGGTGCTCCTCTTTATAGGACACAGGGAGGTTCGGAGGGTGGGATTCGCGCGGAGGAGGTTACGTCGGCCTTGGCGTGTTCCGGCGATTTCGTTCGGGATTCCTGGAAACCAATGGGCGGAATGGGGTCTGCAGAAGGCGTGGAGGTCAACGCTCACAGTTGCTTGTAGAATCGGCGACAGATTCGTGGGATTGGACGAGGCGATGTCAGCGGCAATGGCGTCAACACTGTGCGGCGTGCGCGAGAAGGAGCTGGGGAGAAGAAAGGGGAAGAGGGCGCGAGAGCGAATAACCAGTGGGACCCCGGTGGCAGTGAGTGAGAGGGAAGCGGAGCTGGTGCGTGCGCGTGAGCGCGGGCAGCGTGAGGTGGGCAGTGAGGCGGAATAGGAACGGCCTGAGAGATTCGCCCGAATAAAGAGAAAGGATTTTAAAATGATTTTTGAGTTACCGAAAATACAAGAAATCAAAAGGCTTTTTAGAAAATGGTAAATAAGGCCCAAAAGTTCTAGAAAAATACACAAAAATTCCTTGAATTATTTGGAACTTAATAAAATTATTTACAACTTTAATCTGTCTTTTAATTTTGCAAATAAATTATTTTTAAGTTTTGGGAGAAAGGAAAAAACCTTTTTAAATTCCAGAAAATTCAAGAAAATACTTCAAATAATATTTTTGACTTTAAATACCAGAAAACCCAATTAAACCAAATTTGAATTAATTGAAGTTTGATTAATTCATGTTAAATTGTTTTTATTTTCTAAAATTCCCAGTTAAGCTTTAGCAATAAAATCAAATGGTTATTTTTATTTTCAAAAAAATTCAAAAAGCTTTGAAAATTAGGATGTTACAATGTCTTATCTTGAGAGTTTTATTGTTGTTTATATTGTTGTGATTGGGTGTAAGTTATACTCTACCTTGATATGGACTAGTCCAATTTGTGCATAATTTATGAGCCTTCCACATGGTTTTCTGCTCCAAGTTAGCTCAACACTTCTGCCTAGTACTACCCCAATTTTGGACCTACCCACAAAAAATAAAGAAAATATTTTATTTTTGAGTTTCCTATGTCAAAGTGGGTAGGAGGACTACCAAATGTTCAACGTAGGTGACCGGTGACCATTTAGTAGTAGGTATAAACCCATCATGTCTACACCAACCCAACACACACTCTAATTGCAAACTATTTTTTTTTTCTAAGTCTGGCTAAACTTGTCTTATTATTGGGTTTGAAAACCATATAGGCGTCATGTTGCTAATCCAACGAGGCCTACACGGAACCTGACCTCTTTGACCCGTGCCGCGAGGAGAGGTAAGTGGCATCTTTATCTGGTTATTTCTGTGATATACGCGGACTATATCACCTAGTTCTCCTGTTGCAAATTTTGCCCACCCTGTTTCTCATCATTTACCTCATGGCACAGGTGGAGAAAACCCAGCAGTTGATGCCAATGGGAATTCTTATGACTTGTCAACTAAGTTACTCCATCTTGCATGGCACCCAACTGAGAATTCCATCGCGTGTGCTGCCGCAAATAGCTTGTACATGTATTATGCATAGGGAATGTGCTAGAGAAAATTAATTGTTTTTGGTTTGCTCAACGTGAAAGCCTTGGCCTTTCACATGCAAACAGGGAGATGGTGCGGGAGTATGATTGGGGCCAAAAGAGGCAGTCAGTGCCCACTATATCACTTCCAACCATAGCAGACTGCTTCTGTCCGATTCTTTAGTAAATGTGAAATATATATTCTGATCACATCGAAGTTTTTGGTCCCAAGATATGATTTTAGTTGCCTTGTAGCCAAAATCAGCATTTGAAGGACAAAGCAGAAGACAGAAAGGTTGATGCTAATTTCACACCGAAGGCCACAGGAACATCAGCTTACGAGGGCTGTGAGAATTTTTCCTTTTCCTTCACATGTAATGCCACCTAGCCAGGGCTAACCATCTGTTGTCATGAACTTTGAAATCTTTGGACATAAAATTTTACTACAGATATTGTAGCTATCCTTCGCCCTTGTTCTATCCATTGGATGCTTCAAACTTGAAATAAGTCAACACAAATATAACTGAACTCATGCTGACCGGTTGGGTATGTGCTGCTAATCGGTACCATCCACATGCATTTTGTTATGTATGACTTATGTTCTGGAATTCTGGATTCTTGATAAACTCATGTCTGGTTGATGCAAGATAATAAAGTTGGGGCTGTACCGGTTTGCAGTCCTGCACCTGTCTTGCACTTTACCGAAATTTTATAAGAGACGCATAATTTTTATTTTGATCACTGGTAACCAAGTATGATCACAATTTGCGGTCTTTGCCGCATAAATATGAACATTTTGGCTTCCAGAAATAAGGTTTTATTGATAACTGGTCGCACTCTGAAATTGGGAGCTCTCATCTGAGGAAGGTAGTTGCTCCTGACTCTTTCCTGGAGCTGGAGCTGGAGCTGTGAGGTTTCCTCTTTCGCGGTATTGGGATCGATTGTTCAATTGCTTGTTTTCAACTCCTGTCCGGATCATATCGCCTTCGTGCAAGTTGAGGTACGTTTGCACCGTACGGCAAACTGAACTGGGAATTTTAAATCCAATGTTTTTATATTCATTTTTGGAATCTGGAGTCCAATAATTGACCTTGAGAAGTGCAATTAATTTCGACCGTGACGCGCACGCAGGGAGGAAGCAATGCTTTTGTGCACTCCTGACCTTGACGGCACACTTGCGTCTGGAATGCATACTGATCTTGACGCTGGCAAGGATTTTTAACCGGTGTTTATCTGTAGACGACGCCATCCTTTGTGTGCTCGCCGTGTCATGTGCTCCGAGTCCGCGCCCCCCGAGATATGTGCGCTGACGGCTAAGGGCTTGCTTGGGACATAGGGGTAGGCATGGTATTATTGTACTAGAGACAGGTTTGAGACTGTACATGGTTTCGTAAAATAGAAACAGCCTAGGAAGGATAAGGCTCGTTTTCTTAACTAGCCGAGTCCGAGCTGACTCCCTGTGCACAGTGTTTAGCTTGTTAAGAAAATCAGGCTCAGCCCACTGTGCAGTGCTGAGTTAGCGAGCCTTAACGAGCCTTGATGAGCTGAGTTAACGAGTTTTGCTTCAATGGTCAGTAACGAGTCTAACGAGCCGAGTTAACAAGTTTGAATGAGCCGAACCGAGTTTGTTATTCTACTCGTTAGCTAAAGAACTGAGCCAAGCTGAGCTTGTTACCTTAACGAGCTGAGCCATCTTGTTATCAGCCTAACTACATGGAAACAGTGGCGCGAGACCAGCCAACCTATCTTCTCCGTCGAGACGCCGCTGGATTCATGGATAGTTGAACCATGGTTGTATGGTAAGGCCCCACCACTGACCGATGGATCCTGGGCTGTCAAAGACCCACAACAAATTAATTGACCGGCAACGGCACTGCTGCCTACAACCAAGGAACATCATGCTCGCGCCGCACCTCCTTGAAAGCTAGAAATGTAGCCGAATTCGGCTTAGAAAGTGCTACTTTTATTTTGTGAGGATTTTTCTTCAGAAATACAATAAAACACTACAACATTTTTCAGTCAACCAACGGTATGACTTGTGTCCGTCCAATCTAAACCATACAATTTTTCCTACCTCCCTCTCGATCCCTTCGTTTTCCACTTCCTCTCATTCCAATCCTCTCGATCTAACCACCTCATCCCTTTCTCTCGTTCGGATCTAAGGCGGTTGGCGGAGGAGTTGAGGCGGTGCGCAAGCTGGCGGAGGAACATAGGCGACACTGGGCTCTCGACCGGAGAAGGAGCCGGCGGCGGCGTAGCTTCGCGGTGAGGTGGTGGGGCAGCTCGTTGCAGGAGTTAGGCAGCGAGGCCGGAGGAGTAGCAGGTGGTGGCGTGGTCACGACCGGGGGAGGCAACGCTCCTTCACGGAGAGGCAACGACGCGGCTCGTTACCGGAGGCAGAGACAAGCCTGACAGGAGGAGCAGCCGTGGCTGGAGACGGAGGCTCAGACTCATGGTTCTTGACTGGCGGTGGGGCAGGGTAACTAGCGGGGGTAGCCGTGTCTCTAAACATGTTCGAAACTTGTTTGATTTTTTTTTGTGAAACTTGTGAAACTTTTTTCTAAAACTTGTTGAATCTTTTTTGTATTTTCTTACAACTTGTTGACACTTGCATGAAACTTCTCACAAAACGCGCAGAAACCCCCGTAAAACCTTTTGAAACTCTTTTCACGAAATGCGAAACATCGTGAAACCTCAAACCTAAAACGTCATGAACCTGAAAACCATGAAACCTAACAAAATCCTATGAGTGAAATCTGAAACCTTATGAAATCTAAAACTTGAAACTGAAGGGATACGGGTAGGCTACGCTAGCTGGTAATTCAAAAATTCTACCACGTAAACTAAGATGTCATTCAAGCAAGAGATAACAGATCGTTACCACCAGACGCGCAGTGAAGCGGAAGAAGAGTTAGAGCAGCCTGGTCCAACGAAGAGCGTGTCGATGTAGTTGTCATAGTCGATCGTCCTCGTAGTCAATCGACTCCTCCAGCAACCAATCAAAATTGTCGCCAAGGTTGTGGATCGTCCTCAAGTGCAATAGCAACCGCTGTAGCGCCTCCGCGGTATCCACACGTCCGGGGAAGGAACACCGTACGCCGGTGTGCTAGCACCAAGTCACATGGGTAGACTCTCTTAAGAAGATGGCGGCTAGGGTTTGGAGCAACTCATGTCAACTCTTGTCGCATGTCTCTGTAACAACCCCAGACATCTCCTTATATAGTACCCATGATGGATCCTATCCGAACACGTTTGTTCCAACCCTTTAAGTGTGTGACCCGTTAGGTTCATACGTAGTCGGTTGTGACTCAGAAACCTTTTTCGATCACGAGTCGTCAGCGGCTCCTAGCAGGACATAACGATTCCCTAATACATATGAATTATATCGAACGAACCTTAATGCAATATGATCTACGACCAGATCCTTATCACTAACGATCAGCTTGTATCTCTATACGACCAGATCATATTTGGTCTCGACCAGTTCGTAACTCGTTACGACTATGTTTCGATCACTTAGTGATCATGTTCGACCAACCTATGACTAGTCCGTATCTCCATACGATTAGTCCATATCTAATCAAACCAAACGACCAATTCATGTATCTCCCTTTGCCTCACGATATCTGGTTGAACTCCAGGTGAGATATTATATCACCAATGGACTGTTCAATACTTTCTCGATCAAGTGTCAGATAACTTCATATGGTCAAACTCTTTGACCACCAGTGGCATGGCCATATACTTTCTTTATCCGACCACATCGAGGGGCCCAAAGATATCTCTATTGTTATGTTAGGAGGGGCAAATCCCATATCCGACCAGTCACATTCTTCCACATGTTTCATAGCATACCTAGAAGCAACCTTTATAACTACCCAGTTATGGAGTAGCATTTGGTAACCGCAAAGTGTAGTCTTACGCGTGTAGAAAACTATGCCGATCTCAGGTCTAAGAATTATACATCATCATTACTTGAGACCAACTGATGATACATGAAATCATAACAATCTCAACAATGTCCCAAGATAGGTCAATCCAACACCATATTCTCTAACATGTGTTCACATTATTTATTTGATATCCCTATATCTATGACCGGTAAAACATGGTCATCAATTAATACATGTTGTAGCATCCTAATTTTCAGAGTTTTTGAAAATTTGCAAAAAAAAAAATTAAAATAATCATTTGGATTTTATAGGTTTAATTTAAAGCCTAAATTGAATTTTTGAAGGAAAAATATTTTAATTGGTTCAAATAAACTTCAAAAAAAATAAAAATAAATAAATAAATACAAAAACTATTTTATATGATATTTTCATATTCCAAAGTATTTTATAAATTTTCTTGAAATTTTTGGATTTATTTTATTTCATTTTATCTTTTGTAATTTCTTTCTTTTTTGGATTTTCTCTCTCTCCTCCTCCGCCCGGTCCTTCCGCCCCCTCCGCCCAGTCCTTCCGCCCCCCTCCACCCGGTCCTTCCGCCCCCTCCGCCTGGAACTACCATGCCTCCTCCCCTGCACACTGTTGCCGGCCTGGTCTTCCGGCTGTCTACCACCCGCCTCGTGCGGGTCCTCGGCCTGTTCCCACCTATTAGTGCCGCCGGTGTGACCTGCCAAGGCCGCCGGCCGGGTCTTCCGCCATGTCATCCCTGTGCCCGCGCCGCCCGATCCCCACCCCGCGTTTCTGCCGGCCTCTCTCTCCCCTGCGGCTTTAAAGGCCTCGGCCGCCCGCCCTTGCTCTTTCCTCCCCACCTTTCTTCTTCTTTTTCGCCGAGCCGACCGCCCGCTCCGCCGTTTGTTTCTTCCACCGCGCTACCTCATCGTCGCCCCGCTGCTCTGGTCAGCTCCCGGTCCCGTCGATCCCGCCGTCGGCTTCCCCTGGCCGCCAGGATCCTCCTCCACCCCTCCATTTCCCCTCCCCGCCGTCGGAAGGTCCTCCCCGTTGAGCTCCCTTCTCCTCCACCTCTGGTCGCCGTCGCTGGGCCGCCTCGGCCGTCCTCCGCCCCAGCCGACCGCCCTGCCGGATTCCCCTCGCCGACGCGCAGCCCGAGTGCGTCTCGACTGCCTTCTGCGCCGTTCCCTCGCTGAAGCCGCCGTCCTCCCCCTCTTTCTTCTTCCCCCGTGCGACTCTCTCTCCTTCTCTCTCTCTCTCCAAGTGACAGGTGGCCCCCCGCTACAGTGTACCTCCCCGTGGACCGCGCGCACACTCTGGTGGACCAGAGCACTGTGCTGTGGACCATTTCGGGTTTTCCAATTTTTATTTTGAAAAATAATTTCAAAAAATCCAGAAAATCTGATTCCTATCATTTTATGTGATTCCAAACTTCCAGAGGTCATAACTTCTTCATCCGAACTCCGTTTTGAGTGATCCAAATTTCTATATTCATATAAAATTAGTATCTTTCATTTGGTCCTGGTTTTGCAATTTTTGGATTTTATTTGGTATTGTTTTATTTATTTTATTCTTTTCGCACGTATAGATTCTGACGTTCCGGAGCAATTGTTCGACCCGGTAACCGACACATCACAACTCTTCAACGAAGGCAAGTCGTAGACCTAGCTTTGACTATGTTGTACCCATTTTACAAAATTATATTATTTTATATCAACATGCATGGCAAGTTGTATAAAAATAGTTTTGGGGAAATAGTTAATTACCAAATTGCCATTATGCCTCCTTGCTAAGTTGAGAATGGCATGTCCCCTTGAATGGCATAAATCCTTGTACACCATAGGATGGTTAATTACTAGTTGGACATTTGTATTACCAACATGGGCTCGTATTAAGCTTAGCCATGCTTTAGTTACGAGTTGGGATTCATGATCACATGCTCAAGGAATGATTGAACTTGACTAAAGGAAATATGTAATTGTGGTGTGTCCACTATTGTTAAAAGATGTGTACCATGGCAAGGGTTGCTATTTTATCGGGTTGAAACAAAAATGATTTACGCTCGGGCGTGTGGGCGGTGGTGAAAGTGGGTGCGAGAGGCACATTGGGATGTGGTAGTCTCGCCTGGGTAGCCAACTAAGGACTTAACTTTGTACGCCATTGATCTGGGTCATACCGTGCAGCCACAAGTCCATTATGGGGTGGACTTGGCCAACTAATTAGCAAAATTTTGAGTTGATTCTGTTTTGGTTGATGAGCGGCGCAAGAGGGGGCCGGGAAGGCGAATCTTTAGCGAGCAAAACCGAGTCAAATCAGACCTTTGTAAAGGCCTTGTCACGTGCTCTAGACTGCTTACCTAAGGTAGTGAGCGGTGGTATCGACGGATGCCAAACAAACTAGAGAAAGTCGTGTCTTGTGGGAAAAGCTGTACAACCTCTGCAGAGCATCAAAAACTATTCGAATAGCCGTGTCCCCGGTTATGGACATGCCCGGAAATTTCACGCAAAGTGTAGAATTTTTATAAAAAGGTTGGAATGGATCGATGGAATGGTTTGGTTGGAGTGGTTGGGAAGTCAACGGTGTTCACTAGTTGTTTCAAAGAAACTTGATTACCTATGTATTAGCCTTTCAAACAATGCTTTGTAATCTACTTACTTTATTTTCTGTCAATATTGCTTTCTGCAAAATAACCATAAATATATCCTTGTTCAAGCCTTACATGAATATTTTTTTGCATACATTTCTCTACGACTTACTGGGTACTTTATGTACTCACGGCTATACGCCACTTGTTGATCAGTCCCTGCAGAAGAACTAGGGAACACCGAGTTCTACGATGAAGACTTCTTTGAAGACTATGTGAACTAGGGTGTGTCCTCCACTCGATTGCCTGTGGGCATGTCGATTGGCCTCCACGAGATGTTTTGGATTTTCGCTACAAGTTACTCTTTTTGATGTTAAGCCCTGCGTGGTGAACTTTGTAAGACTTGACTATAAGGTTATTTTGTTGCTAATTAATATTACTTTATCTTCTTCATTAGCTTCATTATTGTATGGATATGATAACATCATTGTTGCAACTGTGCGAGCTAGCTACTAATCATGGGACTAGTTCGGAATGCACAGAGTGTCTCGGGGTTGCCTACCTCGGGGTCCCACAAAAAGATGGTATCAGAGCCATATCGACTGTAGGACGCAACCATAGCTAGCATGGTTAGCTGCAAGTTTCAAAATTTATTTTATAAATCAAATCAACAGATTAACATGAATAGTTATTCTTCTCTCGTCTTATTCTATTCTTTCTCATCTTGTTCTCATATGTCTCATCTTATTCCCTTACCTTCTCATCTCATTCTTGAATTCTTACCCTGTACCTTTTCTGAAACTTGGTTTTTAAATTTAAGTTGACCTCCTTACCTCGGGAATCTCTATAGGACCGAGCCCTTCGTGATCAAGTGACGGATGCCCTGGGAGATCAAGATCTGTCGTTTGTTTCAAGTCGACCATCCACATAAGTTAGATTAGTAGTAGCCTTTCTCAGTTTTAGTATCGTTTAGTCCGTGTAATATAATCCTTCGAGTTAGTGTCACCTTTTGATTGCTTCTTGATAGCTTTTCGGCTATTTGTCCTTTGGGTTTAACCTACCTTTTCCCCAATTAAGGTGCTTCTGTCTTTCTCCCTTGTTTCTCGCTCATCTTCGTGCTTTTCCCTTTCATCTATTTTTCTTTCCTCTCATCGTCTATTAAACCCGGGAAGATCGGTTGCAGATGGTTCAGACCCGCAACTCCGCCAGTCAGGATGAGCCCCTGAACGCCAATGCACCCCCTTCCCCAGCCGCAAGTGCATATCAGGGTTTGGGTCAGTTCATGGCAGCCCAAACGCAGTTGATGAACTCGATGATGCACAACATGAACCAAATGATGAACCAGAAGAATCAAACCACTGCTGCTTTGCTCACGGTGCTGAACCGAAATAGTCAAGCAGCTGCAATGCCACCACCACCTCCACCCCCAGCTTTTCCTCAGTCAATACTGGCAGAATTCATGAGGACTCATCCATCTACTTTTTCTAGCTCCTCTGAGCCTTTGGATGCAGATGACTGGCTGTGCTCTACTGAAAAGAAACTCGCCATCACCCGTTGTGGCGATCGTGAGAAGGTTCTGTATGCCACCCACCAGCTTGAAGGTACCGCCGCAGAATGGTGGGAGAACTTCTGCACTGCCCATGAGAACCCTGAAAGGATCACTTGGGCTGAATTTTCAGAAGCCTTCCGCCACTCCCATATTCCTAATGGAAAGGTGGAGATGAAGAAGAACAAGTTCCGTAAGCTGCAACAAGGAAACATGTCAGTGAGTGAATACCTCAATAAGTTCACTCAGCTGTCTCGTTATGCCCAAGAAGACGTTGCCACAGGTGATGCACGTCAGAAGCGTTTCAAGCGAAGACTCAACCCTAGTTTGAAGGTCCAAGTTATTGGAAATGACTATGCAGATTTTCAGCACCTGGTGAACAAGGCTATACTCATAGAGGAATCTCTTCGTGAACTCGAAGAATCCTGCAAGAGGAAG
Organism: Hsuehochloa calcarea; assembly: GCA_036346395.1. Lineage (NCBI taxonomy): Eukaryota > Viridiplantae > Streptophyta > Magnoliopsida > Poales > Poaceae > Hsuehochloa > Hsuehochloa calcarea. The sequence goes on along the minus strand of CM070596.1, from coordinate 12,994,825 downwards.
ATGATGCAGCATGGTACCATCAGAGTCACCCCCAGAGAGCTCGGATGAATGTGCAGCATCATGCCCGTGTTGCTCCACTTGTTTCATTCAGAGCCCCTACAGCAGCACCTCACCCAGCTGTCCTTGTGTCCCGCAACATCAATAGCTTCAGCAACCAGCAGCCAAGAAAAGGCAACCCTGCCGCAGGGATCACCTGTTATAATTGTCATCAATTGGGGCACTACGCCAGTAGCTGCCCGTGGAAGCAAGGTCCCTCACCTGTCAGGTTCAACTTGGGAGCTACTCTGACTAGAACCCCCATGCTAGGAGCCGGACGTGGAGCACCTCAGACTCCAGCTGCACTAGCCAAGACCCCTCAGCCTTTTGGGAGAGGCCGTGTGAACCATGTCACGGTGGAGGAATCCCAGATAGCCCCGAACGTCGTGTTGGGTAAGTTCCTAGTAAATTCAGCACCTGCTACTGTTTTATTTGATTCGGGAGCTTCGCATTCATTTGTTTCTCGGAGTTTTGCTGAAAGGCATCAGTTGGAGGTTTTGCCTCTTAAAAATATCTTATTGGTTCAATCACCCGGTTCGGAAATGAATACGAACTAAGCTTGCCCAAAAATTAAAGTGACCATAGAAGGGGTAGAATTCCTTGCCAAACTCATCATCATAGACACCAAGTCTCTTGATGTGATTGTGGGAATGGATTGGCTTGCTAATCACCAAGCACTCTTGGACTGTGGTGGTAGAAGCATCATCTTGGTCAGCCCAGATGAAAGCAAAGTAAAGTTTAAAGCATCCACGGAGAAGCATGATGGAGTATTAGTCTGCAGTATAAGTATTGTACCTTTGGAAGATGTGCCTGTGGTCAGAGAATTTACAGATGTCTTTCCCGATAACCTACCCGGAATGCCACCGGACAGAGACTTAGAGTTTGTCATCAATCTAGTTCCGGGAACTACACCCATTTTTAAGAGATCCTACAGATTGCCTATCAATGATTTAGTTGAGCTGAAGAAGCAAATCGAGGAAATGCAATAAAAATATTTTGTCCGACCAAATTCCTCACCCTGGGGAGCCCCAGTAATCTTTGTTGCAAAGAAGGATGGTACCCAACGGATGTGCGTGGATTACCGTGCCCTCAATGAAGTTTCCATCAAGAACAAGTATCCTTTGCCCAGGATTGACGATTTGTTTGACCCGTTGAAGGGAGCCGAAGTGTTCTCTAAGATAGATTTGAGATCAGGATACCACCAGTTGAAGATTAGTCCGAAGGATATTCCCAAGACAATGCTCTCAACCCGATATAGACTGTATGAGTTCACAGTCATGTCATTTGTATTGACCAATGCCCGGGCTTACTTTATGAATTTGATGGATAAAGTATTTATGGAGTATTTAGATAAGTTCGTCATTGTCTTTATTGACGATATTCTGGTATATTCCAAGAGTGAATAAGAGCATGAAGAGCACCACCGCTTGGTCCTGAATAAGCTTAGAGATCATCAACTCTACGCCAAATTCAGCAAGTGTGAGTTTTGGATGAAGGAAGTTACTTTCTTGGAACATGTTATGTATGTAGAAGGAGTCTCCGTTAACCCTATCAAAGTTAAGGATGTGCTCAATTGCGAGTTACCCAAGTCTGTGCCTCAGATCAGAAGTTTTCTCAGCATGACAGGATACTATCACCAGTTCATAGAAGGATTCTCCAAAATAGCAAGACCCCTCACCCAGCTGTTGAAGAAGAAGAAATTTACTTGGACGCTAGAATGTGAGCAAAGTTTTCAAAAGTTGAAGAAGAGTTTGACAACCGCTCCAGTGTTGCTTCTACCGGATGTCCGAAAGGATTTTGAGATTTTCTGTGATGCATCCCGGCAAGTACTCGACTGTGTTCTGATGCAAGAAAGGAAGGTAGTAGCATATGCTTCACGTCAGTTAAGGCCTCATGAAGCAAATTACCCTACTCATGACCTAGAGTTGGCTGTCATAGTGCATGCTTTGAAGATATGACATTATTACCTTATCGGTAATCGCTGTGAAGTTTACACGGACCATAAAAGGTTGAAGTACATTTTCACTCAAGCTGATCTTAATATGAGGCAAAGAAGATGATTGGAGTTAATCAAAGATTACAATATTGAAATCCATTACCATCCAGGCAAAGCTAATGTCGTGGCAGATGCCTTGAGTAGAAAGGTCTACCGCAATACCCTGATGATCAAAGAAGGTCAGCCAGCCCTGCATGAAGAATTTCAGAAGCTCGAGTTAGAGTTGGTTGAAGAAGGTTACCTAACTGCCTCGGAAGTTCAACCAACTCTGCAGAGTCAGATCAAGGAAACCCAACTTAGAGATGCATATATCAAGGAGATCAAGAGCAACATGAAGAAGGGTAAAGCCCTAAGATTTTCTGAAGATGAACAAGGGACTGTTTGGTTTGACAAGTGAATCTGTGTTCCAGATCAGAAGGAGCTTAAGCAGTTGATACTCAAGGAAGCACATGAAACCTTGTACTTCATTCACCCCGGAAGCACCAAGATGTATCAAGATCTCAAGGAGTTTTATTGGTGGCCTAGCATGAAGTGTGAGATTGCAGAGTATATAGCTCAGTGTGATGTTTGCCAACGAGTTAAAGTTGAACATCAGAGACCTACTGGACTCTTGCAACCTTTGAGTATACCTGAATGGAAATGGGAAGAAATCGACATGTACTTTATCACCGGTTTGCCAAGAACAAGAGTAGGATATGATTCTATCTGGGTAATTGTAGATCGACTAACCAAAGTTGCTCACTTCCTCCCAGTCAAGACTACCTACTCAGGAGACAGACTTGCAGAGTTGTATTTAGCAAAGATAGTGTGTCTTCATGGTATACCAAAGATGATCGTGTCGAATCGAGGATCCCAGTTCACCTCAAGGTTTTGGCAGAAGTTGCACAACGTTCTGGGCACTAATATGAATTTCAGCATAGCCTACCATCCGCAGACATATGGACAAACAGAAATGGTAAATCAAATCCTAAAAGATATGCTGAGGGCTTGCGCCCTAGTAAACACGACCAGTTGGGATCAAATGCTACCCTAAGCAGAGTTTTCCTACAACAACAGTTATCAATCAAGCCTCCAGATGTCCCAATTTGAAGTTCTCTATGGAAGAAAATGTAGAACACCCTTGTATTGGAATGAAGTAGGTGAAAGACAAGTGCTTGGGCTAGATATTCTGGAGAAGGTTGAAGAGCAAGTTCGGTCAATCAGAGAAAAGCTGAGAACAGCACAAACCAGGCAGAAGAGTTATCCTGATAACCGTCGCCTAGATCTAACCTTTGCACCTAGAGATCACGTGTACCTGAAGGTATCACTTCTCAAAGGGATGTGTCGTTTCAGAGTAAGCGGGAGGCTTACACCTAGATACACTGGACCTTTTTCAGTTCTAGCTAGAAGAGGAGAAGTTGCTTACAAATTGGAACTCCCGCCTCAGCTATCAGATGTGCATAACGTTTTCCATGTGTCTCAATTGAAGAAGTGCCTGCGTGTGCTAGAAGAGCAAATGCCGTTAGAAGCAGTTGACTTGCAGGAAGATCTCAGCTACAAGGAGCAACCCATCAAGATCCTGGAAATAGCAGAGCGAGTGACAAGAAGTAAGATTATCCGTTTCTGCAAAGTTCAGTGGAGCAATCACACCGAAGTAGAAGACACCTGGGAACGAGAAGAGGACCTGAAGGCCGAGTTTCCCCACCTATTCTCTAATCAGTCTGAATCTCGGGGTCGAGATTCCCTTTAAGAGGGGTAGGTTTGTAGCATCCTAATTTTCACAGTTTTTGAAAATATTCAAAAAAATAAAAATAATCATTTGGATTTTATCAGTTTAATTTTAAGCCTAAATTGATTTTTTCAAAGAAAAACATTTTAATTGGGTCAAATAAACTTCAATATATATAACTATTTATTTGATCTTTTCATATTCCAAAGTATTTTATAAAATTTTCTTGAAATTTTTATATTTATTTTATTTTATCTTTTGGAATTTCTTTCTTTTTCGGATTTTCTCTCTCTCCTCCTCCGCTTGGTCCTTCCGTCCCCTCCGCCCGGTCCTTCCGCCCCCTCACTTTGGTCCTTCGCTTCGCCCGAAACTACCGCACCTCCTTCCCTGCTGGCCACCCGGCTCTGGTCTTCAGTGCCGTCTATCGCCTCACCTCGCACTGGTCCCACTGTTAGCATCGCCACCGACCTGCTGCGCCAAGGCCGCCTGCTCTGGGTCTTCCGCCGTGTGAACCCTGCACCCGCGCCACCTGGTCCCCTCACCGCCTTTCTGCCGCTTCCGCCTGCCTCTCTCTCCCCAGCGGCTTTAAAGGCCTCGGCCGTCTGCCCTTGCTCCTTCCTCCCCACCTTTCTTCTTCTTCTTCGTTGAGCCGAGCGCCCACTCCGCCGTTTGTTTCTTCCACCACGCTACCTCACCATCGCCCTGCCGCTCCGGTGAACTCCCGGTCCCGTCGATCCCACCGCCGGCTTCCCCTCGCCGCCAGGATCCTCCTCCACCCCTCCATTTCCCCTCCCTGCTGTCAGAAGGTCCTCCCCGCCGAGCTTCCTTCTCCTCCACCTCCGGTCGCCGTCGCTGGGCCGCCTCGGCCGTCCTCCGCCTCGGCCGACTGCCCCACTGGATTCCCCTCGCCGACGCGCAGCTCGTGCGCATCTCGGCTGCCTTCCCGCCCCACTCCATCGCCGAAGCCGCCGTCCTCCCCCTCTGTTTTCTTCCCCCGTGCGACTCTCTCTCTCTCTCCCAGTGACAGGTGGCCCCCCGCTAAAGTGTACCTCCCCGTGGACCGCGCGCACACTCCGGTGGACCAGAGCATTGTGCTGTGGACCATTTAGGTTTTTCCAATTTTTATTTTGAAAAATAATTCCAGAAAATCTGATTTCTATCATTTTATGTGATTCTAAACTTCCAGAGGTCATAACTTCTTCATCCGAACTCCGTTATTTCTATATTCATATAAAATTAGTATCTTTCATTTGATTCTGGTTTTGTAATTTTTGGATTTTATTTGGTATTATTTTATTTATTTTGTTCTTTTCGCACGTATAGATTCTGACATTTCGGAAGAATTCTTCGACCCCGCAACCGACGCATCGCAACTCTTCAACGAAGGCAAGTTGTAGTCCTTTGACCATGTCGTACTAATTATATAAAATTATATTATTTTATATCAACATGCATGGCTAGTTGTATAAAAATAGTTTTGGGGAAATAGTTAATTACCAAATTGCCATATGCCTCCTTGCTAAATTGAGAATGACATAAATCCTTGGACACCATAGGATGGTTAATTACTAGTTAGACATTTGTATTACCAACATGGGCACGTATTAAGTTTAGCCATGCTTTAGTTACCCGTTGGGATTCATGATCACATGCTCAAAGAATGATTGAACTTGACTAAAGGAAATATAGAATTGTGGTGTGTCCACTATTGTTAAAAGATGTGTACCATGGCAAGGGTTGCCATTTGGTCGGGTTGAACCAAAAATGATTTATGCTCGGGCGTGTGGGCGGTGGTGAAGGTGGGTGCGAGAGGCACATTGGGATGTGGTAGTCTCGCTTGAGCAGCTAAGTAAGGACTTAACTTTATACGCTATTGATCTGGGCCATACCGTACAACCATAAGTCCATTATGGGGTGGATCTGGCCAACTAATTAGCAAAATTTTGAGTTGATTCTGTTTTGGTTGATGAGCGGCGCAAGAGGGGGCCGGGAAGGCGAATCTTTAGCGAGCAAAACCGAGTCAAAACGGAGCTTTGTAAAGGCCTTGTCACGTGCTCTAGACTGCTTACCTAAGGTAGTGAGCGGTGGTATCGACGGATGCCAAACAAACTAAAAAAAGTCGTGTCTTGTGGGGAAAGCTGTACAGCCTATGCAGAGCATCAAAAACTATTGGAATAGTCGTGTCCCCGGTTATGGACATGCCCGGAGATTTCACACAAATGATAGAATTTTCATAAAAATATTGGAATGAGTCGATGGAATGGTTGAGAAGTGAACGAGGTGTTTACTAGTTGTTTCAAAGAAACTTGATTACCTATGTATTAGCCTTTCAAACAATGCTTTGCAATCTACTTACTGTATTTACTATCAATATTGCTTTCTGCAAAATAACCATAAAGCTATCCTTGTTCAAGCCTTGCATGAATACTATTTGCATATATTTCCCTACGACTTGCTGAGTACTTTATGTACTCACGGCTATACGCCACTTATTGATCAGTCCCCGTAGAAGAACCAGGAACACCGAGTTCTACGAGGAAGTCTTCTTTGAAGACTATGCAAACTAGAGTGCGTCCTCCACTCGATTGCCTGTGGGCATGTCGATTGGCCTGCATGAGATGTTTTGGATTTCCACTGCAAGTTACTCTTTTTGCTGTTAAGCCCTGCATGACGAACTTTGTAAGACTTGACAATAAGGCCATTTTGCTGTTAATTAATATTACTTTGTCTGCTTCATTAGCTTCATTTATTGTATGGATATGATAACATCATTATTGTAACTGTGCGAGCTAACTACTGATCATGGGACTAGTTCAGAATATACTGAGGGTCTCGGGGTTGCATACCTCGAGGCCCCACACATGTGCTGGTCGATAGAGTCACTAGTGTTCTGACCAGTGACATTCGACCAGAGATACATTTAGAACGACTCATCATAAGTTAAAAGAGTTTCACCAACAAGTCACATACTCGTTAATCTTTATAACTGATGATTCATTCAAAGAACAGAATGACACTTATTCAATAACACATAAACATAGACGTGATGCAATCATCTCTATTATTGCCTCTAGGGCATATCACCAATAGAAACATCAAGAAACCTGAACCCTCCGTGAAACTACTATAGCGCTGGAACATTCCAACGCTATAGTGTGAGCTAGCAACACTCTTTTTTATTTGATGTACTAAAAATTAAAAAGTGTTTATTTGATGTCACAATTTGTAGTTCCTTACCCCTTAAATCGATCTAATCATAATCTATGCTTTTTCTTCAAGAGAGAGCTTCATGTATTCTAAAGGATATGCTATTTATCATGTGACTATTTCTCAAATAAAATTAGTATTTTTTTTTACTGTCGGATCAAGATTTAACCGCCGGATCAGGTTTCTCTCAACCCTAAATCCCTTCCCAACCCGAAGGCAACTTCTTGTGTACGTGGGGCTGCAAGGGCAAATTTAAATGGATCGATCTGACATTTTCCATGATGGTACTCCTTACGACTAGGAGCTGAGCCTAGATCGGTTAGCGGGCCGGGGGTGTGGGTGAACACTCTCCCACTACCCAAATTTGAGTCGAGCGCGCCTTCGACTCTCGCTCGTAGGTATTCTTTTTTTTTTCTTTCTTTTCTTCTAAGTATGTTGTACTAATGTTAGTACATGCTGGCGGCTGGCCTACATGTGTTTTAAGACAAAAGGAAAACTGTTAGGTACGCATGATTCGTGGAGACACTAACGAGAGCACGCACGCGTGATAAGTTTCGATGCGTGGACGCACGACACATTTGCTGTGTCAGGTCGCGTATGATGATGAGAATTACGCAATAATTAGTAAAAATGGTTGCTGTGCCCGCCTAATTGGCCAGGTCAATATTCAGAGATGCTAATGCTACTACCAAACCCAACATGCAATATATTTCTCACGTTGTGTGCCAGCTTTGGCTATTCGTAATTCAACAGCAGCGACCTGGAAACTGGTACCTGCCTTCTCCCGGTTCTCCCCCGTCGCTGACCGGTGGGCCCGTGCTGTCAAACTACTAGAAGGTAGCGACGATGCCACTGCTGCCTTCGACCACATGGCATCCTCATGCGTCTTCGTTGAAGCTAGATATTTTTAATTGAAGTCCGATTTCTAAGGATTTTTATTTTATCTAAGGTATGAAAACTAGTAATTTACGGCCGAATTAAAATAATAAAAAGGTGTCAACAAGGGCGTTCTAGCGCATTGCTCCCATTTGTTTATCTCGTCATGAATCATATTATCTCGGCAATGACAATGAAGTTTTTTTTCAATTCTAATTGTCTGGGTGTGTTGCGGTGATTCTTCTCCTCCCATTAAATTTATGTAGTTATCATGTGTATACGCTCCTACAGACGACAAATTGCGCATATTCTTGGACATCCATGACTGTTACTATGTAAAAGGCCATATGTTTAGGTTTTCACCGGAATGAATCCAACTAAGAAATTCTTTGATAAAAGTTCTACCCACTTCATAACTTGTCAGTGCCATCGTACCGGTATTGGCTCTTGGAATGTTATATTTCTATTCTGAAATCTAATATAATAATATATTTATAAGTATATATATACTAATTTTCACTTATAATATTACTCTAAATATGTATGAGTACGATTAAATATAACATATATTTCAACAAATTCAATAGACCGGTATTAGCTCAAAAAATTTCCAAGAAAAAAAGTAGAGAGAACACACACCTCAGTACCTTCGGCATATTTACAATTTTATTCAAGGGTGCCACTACGCACTTCTATTGGAACCCTACAAACAGCATCAGATTGCCACTTGCCGGCCATTAATCCCTCACCGTGATCATCAAAAGTCAAACCTATAGCTGCTTCTTTTTTACTCTCTCATTTCCTTTTTTTGGCAACATCAGAGCTTACACTATGTTACAGACTGAAGAGTATTTGCAGCACGACAACGGCAACAAAACCTGCAAAAAGACAGACAAGATCGAGCTGACGGCCGGCTTGCCGGAGTCGGAGTTTCTTGGGCTTCTCTCCTCTGCTCAGAACTGCGCGTGCGCCGTGGCCTTCCTGGCCGCGGCGGAAGCGGCGGCGCTGGCGCTGCCCCACCTCTGGTCCTGCAGGAAGAGGCAGACCGCGGAGCAGTCGTCCACCCTGGACGCCGGGAACTTGCTCTTCCACCTCTGCACCGCCGCCTCCACCACCGCCTTGGATGCGTGCTGCTTCCGCGGGGTCGCGCACACGATGGACACAACCTCCTCGTTGCTCAGCACGTCCCACACACCGTCGGTGGCGAGGACGATGAAGAGGTCGGCGCCGGTGATCCGGTGGCCCGTGATCTGCGGGGTGGAGATGACGCCGTGGTGCTTGAGCCGGAAGTCGCCCAGCGAGCGCGCCATGGCGAGGCCCGGGCAGTTCTCGCCGGGCAGCCACACACGCATGACGCTCGGCTCGTCCTTGAGCGCGAACACGCGCCCGTCGCAGCTCTTGATCCTCTCGGCCTCCTCTGCGATCAATGCTCAGTTAATTAGTTGCATGCGCAATCATCAATCAATTATCAATGTAATATAAATCATGATTCAATTATAATTGTAATATAATTTCCTGAAGATTTGGATGAGTACTACTACTTACGAGGCACATTGGGCTTCTGGTCAGTGGTGAGCTGCACGGCCTTCAGGTAGCCTGTCTCCGACATCGTCGCAAGAACCGCCCTCGAGTCGCCGAGGTTCGCGATGATCAGATCCTTCCCCTGTTACCAATGGGGATTCAAACTCCTCGTAAGATGCTAAGGCACTGCAACTTTGTCATGTAACATTTTGCTTCAAGGTGTTAGTAGTACCTGCTTGATGGCGCACACTGCCGTGGTTCCACTGAAGGAGCAGTCCATGTTGGCCTGCAGCTTGAGCTCCTTGTCCATGGCCTTGAACGCGTTGGTGCAGGCCTCCCTCCACTCCTCCAGCAGCTGCGCCGACGCCGACGCCTGCGGCGACGAGTTGCCGCTGCTGTCCGTGGAGGTGGAAGGCGAGGTGTCGCTGAACGCGAGGTCGTCGTCGGCGTCGGCCAGGAACAGCGCGTTCCGGTGGCTGAGGATCATGAAGGGGAGGTAGTCCCTCACCAGTTTGCTGGTGAAATGCCCGCACAGGCCGTGGCCGTCGAACACGCCGCAGAACACGCCGTCCTCCATGCCGAACCCCTGAAGGAAAAAAAGAGAGAAATAATTGGACCAAAAACCGATCAGATTCAGACCACATTGCATTGCTGATTTGAAGGAGAAAATAATTATAATTATGAAATGATTTCTCGAAATATCTATGATAATTAAATCCACATGGTAGGTGAGATTAGTGGGTGTTTGGTAATGCAAGCTAGCTTTGGAAACAGATTGGGAGTACCATGGTGCGTCTAAAAAATGGGTTAGATGAGGTGCAATTATTGAGGAGAAAAGAAGCTAAATCTGAAGTGATTCCACTTTTTTGAGGTGTAAAGCAACACTTTGGCCAAACACATCCAACAATTATTAGCATACCAAACATATACTACTCACTGTTCATCTAAAGTTCTGTAATGAAGTCCCTTGACCTTAAGAATTTCTTTCACCATCCTTCTAACGAGAATTAAAGATGAAACTGCTTGCCAATTTGTCAACTGAACTTTTTAGTGTTAATAATTAGTTATAACAACGCGAAGAGGAAATTTGTTGTCACAATCTGATGCACAAAGAATTGATTCTCTCTCTCTCATTGCATACAATGACTGGTGATACAAGAAACATTTCCTGGGAATTTCAATGACCTCAACAAAGTCAAGAACGCAACCAAGAGATAGACTTAACCAAGACCAACTAAAGCTGAAACTTTTTTTTTCTTTTGAAAGGACAACTACAATTCGATTCATGATTAGACATGGCAGAAAAGAAAGTTAGATGGAATAATTTGACCCCAAAAAGATGAGTCCATCCTACTGCTCAAGGAAATATCTGTCCGTGTATACAGCCACCAGAATACTCAGGAAACATAAAGAGAAGAAAAAAAAAGGAATTGAAAAGGCCTCAGAATTCTGCAGCCAGCATCAAGAACATCCCCAATTAAAAGGCAAATAATTGATTGAAAACCACACGCCACACCCCAAATGACCCAAGAAAGGCACAGATCTTAACATATGAAACAAAGAAACAAAGCAATTCACACTAAGGTTCTTCTGCCATTGCGGGACTCCATGGAAGCTTCTTGGCCTCAAGAAAACCCAGAATTAATTCTGCAAATAACAGCCAAGATCCTGAACCCCTACACCTTTGCTGATCCATACCAACAGAATAAAAAATCCAGACAAACCTAGCACACAATTAAAAGGGCACAACAACAACTTGAATCAGCAAAGCACAGGTTGACAGAACTGAAGATATATACCTGGCACAGGATGGCAGCATCCTGGTTGGGCCCCTTCTTGCCCTTCTGGGAGAAGAGGGAGGCCACCTTCCTGGCACCACAATCCAGCCCCCCATCCCCACCCCCTCCTTGCTCATCCATCACATACACAATGCTCTCATCAGCCTCCTGCACCTGCTCCAGGTACTCTGAAGATGCACAGACCCCCATCAAGATTCTCCAAGAATCTGAATACACCACCACCACCTCCACTTCCTTCTCCTTGGCTGCAGAGGATGGGGAGCAAGCTGTGCTCTGTTCTGGGCTGTGGCTAAGACCTAAGAGAGGCTTTAAATTAAGAAGCCTACAGATTGCATGGGATAAGGAGAGGGGGAGGGGAGCTGGTCAGCGGGAAACAACACCAAAGAAGAACAGCCTTACCTGTGGGCGTTTTAACAAGGGGGATAAAACTACTTATTGTGCAATAATGGATGCCAGTGGAGATGTCACGCGCAAGTTGTTTTTGGCGCGTTATTTGCCCCGTGAACCCGTCCCATGGACCGGCTCAGATTTTTTCTTTCTTTTAATAAACACAAGCATTTCATTTTCAGGGGGGAAATGAAGTAAAATAAATATATTCTTGGTTGGCTGGTCGCTTGGATTGGAAGGTCAGCGTCGGCCAGCGTTTTATGTTTTCTCCGAGGCTTTTCTTTGACGTCATCGGATTTAGTAATAGAGCGTATATACTTTTGGTGTATTAGTGGCAAAAAAGCTCGCGACTCGCGAGTCGGCTCGGCTCGAGCTCGTTTTTTTTTCGAGTCGAGCCGAGCCGGGCTTCGAGCTCGGTGAAGATTCGAGCCGAGTTCGAGCCGGCTCGCGAGCCAAACGAGCCGAGCGCAACTCCATATAATCACGATGATTGGATTTTGAATTGATGATAGATGATTTATATAATCATATTATTCTACTTTTGTTTTTGGGCTTGGAAAACCCTGGCTTAAACGAGCTTTTCGAGCCGGCTCGAGCTTTTTTTCGAGCCGAGCCGAGCCGGCTCTCGAGCTCGTTTTCCAAACGAGCCGAGCCGAGCTGAGCCTCAGACCGAGCCTGGGCGAGCTTGGCTCGAGCCGGCTCGGCTCGGCTCGTTTCCAGCCCTAATCACGAGTGCATCCTATTTAAACATGATCCAAATGGTTATGACAAATTTAAACAATTTGATAATATTGACACAAAATCAACATATCACACCACATAATTTCAAATCTAAATTAAATCTACACAGATAGAAGCAAAAAAGACAAATCTGGCTGAAAATGAAATCCGAAAATAAAATGAAACAATAAAGCTACTATTCACTATTTTTTTGGTTCCTCCTAATATACATTGCGTTTTCAATTGAATTTTTGTAGGATGTTTAATTGCATCATGACTTATCTAACCAAAGTTTTTCAAAAATTTCATGATAATTTGCATCATGTTTTGAAGAGGATGCACCATGATACACCAAAAGTAGGATGCACTGTATATATGCTATATGGAGCTCTTCTTAGCTGTTGGATCTAGCTGTGAGTAATCGCAGGAGTTTTTGGCACATTTGGCACTATTAGCGTGTGAATTAACAAAAATAGCCCCTCTCTGAATCAATAGCTGTTAGACCATGTGGCTAAGTCTAATATATTTTAGTTGATGAATAATTAAAAATATTATTTACTGATATTATTTGAGGCGCATCGTGGTGTGTGTGGACTTATGTCGGTCAAGTTGGGAAGAACTTGTGCCGAAAAAATATGTTGCTTTGGTCTTTGCATGTGCAGGGTAACTCGGAGGCGATCGTGGTCTACGGTGATGACCGGGAGATGGCTTGGTGTGAAGTCATGGTTCCGAGGGTCGAGAATGCCGAAGGAGGCGGTCGAGCTCGAGTTGGAGCGCATGGAGATTAAAGATGAATGATATGTGTTAGGGCTACGGAGGTCACGTTGGTGAGTCCTAGTCCTAGTCCGAGTTCTACACGCGGAAGACTCTGGACGTTGCTAGGAGTCCAGGCGGGGCCTTAGCTTCGGTAGAAGTGCAGGGCATGGAAAGAGATAGAATTAGGAAAGAGTAATAGGTAACCAATTCGGTTTACATATCGATACGGAGTTTTGGTTGTTACGGGAAATAGAAGTTGGTGCGGCCGTATTGAAAAAGGAGAACTGCTGTTTCTTTGTTGGACAAGACGTGAGGATAAAAGGGACCGACTGTCCGCGAAGGAGGTGAGCCTTTTGAGAAGAGATCAGAGAGAGGGGACACGCACAGAAAAGCGGCGGTGGACGAGACTTAAGATTTATTTTTCCTCGGGACGGCGGCTGCGTTTCTTGGTTCTCCGTGCGAGTGTCATCTCCAGATAAAAAGAGGGGACGGTAGAGTTTTGCAGGCAAGGGTGTCTCATGATTAGGCGTTGAGGCGGCTGTGCAGGAGAGCTTGGGAGGTGCGGTAGAAGAAAAATAGCTCAGCAGGTGCGGCCGGTCTTGGCACATCGAGGCGAAGCACAGCGCGTAGGCGATCGGCTGGACGTGAGGTCAGATGTCGGTTCAACTAATGTGTGCCGGACGAAAGTAACATTGGATTTTAAATATCAGTTGTCTAATTTTTTGATTGCATATGAACTGAGTTCGTTAATTAATTGGTGCTGCTGTCTTGACCGAATTGAGAAGAGAGATCAGCATGACCGGCCTTCATTGTTAGTAATTGATTTTTGTTGTTTTATTGGCAACTGAGAGCCGTCAATTGAGATTACTATAAATTACAATCATTCACCCCCCCTCTGATTGTCATTGACGATCCTGCAAGTGGTATCAGAGCAAGGTTGCAATGGCGTCAGAGAGGTATGTGAATTGTCCCCCATGCTAGATGCTACTGATTTTGTTTTTTGGAAGTGTCGTATGCAAGCATATATTGAGGCTCAAGATAGTGATGTGTGGAATAAGGTTTCTAACCCTTATGAGGTTCCAGTTGCTGTTACTAATCTAAATAAAACTGATGTTGATTTAAATGCTCGAGCTCGTAACTTGCTATTTCAAGGGATTTCTCATAAAAAATTTGATCGTGTAGCTCATATTAATTCTGCCCACGTAATATGGAAAATTCTTTGCGATTATCACGAAGGAACCACTAAAATTAAGAAAGTACATAAAAATCTTTATCAAAAAGAATATTCTGATTTTGCTATGAAGCCTGGTGAAACTATTGATGATCTTTTTGCTCGCTTTGAAAAAATATTGAGTAATTTGCGTGGAGTTAATGTTATTCCTTCTGATGAAGATAATGAAACTAAAATTTTGAGATTTTTAGGTTATAAGTGGTTGATGGTTGTCACAACTATTAATCAAACCGTCGATCTAGATACTTTAACCATGGATGATCTTTTCTCTAGATTGAAAACATATGAGATGGAAGCTTTACCATCTAAGACTGATAAATCTTCATCTTTAGCACTTGTGATTAATCCCATGCAGGCTACTTCGTCGAGTCCTTTTCTTGTGTCTGCTTTGTCTTCTTTTTCAGAGGAACAGTTCGAACAGCTCCCTGAAGAGGATTTGGTGTTGATCTCCTCATGGGCATACAAAGCACTCAACAACCTAAGGATGAGAAAACAACGTGGCATGTCAAGTTCAATCAAGTGCTATGAGTGTGACGAGCCAGGTCACATTAAGGTGGATTGTCCCAAGCTCAAGGGGAAGGTGATCAAGGAAGACAAGAATTATCGTCGTCGGCCATCCAAGAACAACAACCCTAGGGGTGACAATTTTCGTCGTAAGTTTGCGGAAAAGATCATATCGGCTATCGAGTGTCTTGAATTGAGTGATGTGGAATATGAGAGTTGCGACGACATCGATGATGATGATGATTCTAAAGGTAAAAAGAAGAACAATGATTTCACGGGTATGTGCTTCATGGCAAGCCACGACAATGATGATGACGACGACAGTGATCCCGATGAGGTAAAACCATCGTATGATGAGCTTGAAGATGGTTTGATTAAACTTGCTATTGAATTAAAAAAGACCAAAAAGAAACTAAAAGAAAATAATTGTCTCGTTGAAAGTTTAACTTCTGAAATTGATAGACTTAGAGCTTCTATTCCTGATGATGAATCTTGTGAGTCGTGTCAAGTTTTACACTCTGAGTTGGAGACTGCTAGAACAATTAATGCATCAACCTCGGTTCAACTTAGGGATGTAACTGCTAAACTTGATGATTTAATGTTGGCACATGACTCTTATGATGAAAAGTTAAAACCTGCAAATGATGAAATTGAAAAGCTTAAGTTTGGTTCTTCTACATGTTTAGAGTCAAGTATTTCAAACGCACAAACTAAAACTTGCTCTAATTGTGGAATATTAGAAGCTAGACTTAATTCATCTCAGGAAACAATTCAACAAATGCTTTATCATGAGATATCATCTTGTTCTAACTGTCCTAAACTCACCATAGAAATAGAAGCTTTGACTAGACAACTTAATGATTTTGCTGAAAAGGAAAGATTGACTCAATATAGTGCTTCTAAGAATCTGTTAAATGCACAACTTGTTCCACTTTAGCTAAAGAAAATGAGTACCTTAAGAACACCTTAGAGAGATTTTCTTTTGGCAAGAAAAATTTGAATACGATTCTAGACAAGTCTAAACTAAGTGTCAAAAATACTGGTCTAGGATTTAATACTTCTAATTATGCCAAGAACAATCCACCTAAGGTAGTTACGGTCATTGGAAGTGAGGAAATTGAAACAAAAAATGAGCTTCACAAAACTGTGTTTAAATCTGCTGGTTTTGTGCAAAACTCTGCTGCTAATGTTGTAGGTGCTAGTTCATCATCTCAAGGGAATTCTAATTATGTTAAATTTCATTGCACCTTTTGTGGTAGAGATGGGCAGTTGCATGAATTCTGCTTTAGGTGTGTTAAGAAAGAGAAAAATGATAGACTGAATGCCTTAAGACAAAAACGTGCAACCTCTTTTGTTGTCCCTAAAACTAATGAGAAAGTTAGGTTTTTAGATGACTTTCATGATGGCTTTATACCTGCTTCATGTACTGGTTTGGAATTTAATTCACATAATTCGCGTTCTAATCGCGCACGCACACGTGGTTCTGGTTCTAGTTTTGTTGCTGTTCCTCCATATCGTGTATCTCAGTATTGGATTCCTAGATCTTATTTACAAAGTCAGTTGGGTGTGTTGCATCCTATGGGCTTATTCTGAGGGGGAGTTTGTCGTTTAAAATTTCAGAAGCTTTGTTTATTATACTTGTCAAACAAATAATCAAGTCCAAGCCATTGAAATCAAATGAGGTGTAGAGCTCTCTTTATCATGTTTACTCATGTGTTGTGTAGCTTTGCTCACGACTAATTATAATTATTTTTTTACCACATTTGAACTATAGTATGACATGACAGTATACATTGACTAGATTGATTATAGTTGGTACCTTGCGATGTTCATCGAACAGGATTAGTGTAATACCCCAAAGGTGATTCGGCTTATTAGAAAAAGTTTCGGAAGAGGGAGCTAATCGAAAAACCAGAATCATCTTTTCACCGGGGGGTTTTCTGTGATTTCACGGCAACCTGGGCCTAGGCCACGGCCCAGGAGGGGCCCATGTGGTGGCTGGCCATAAGAGGGGGGGTTCCCACCCCCCAAACCCTAAACTCCACATTTCTCTCCCACTCCCCCCCCTTTGGAGCCGCCGCCCCCCTTCCCCCTTGCTGTGCACCGCCTTGTACGTCGATTTTGGGTAAGATGCGTTCGTTTTCTGTCCTGTCCATCTCTTAGAAAGTTGTAGGTATTGTTCTTAGCATTCCATAGCCACCGAGATCACGTGATTCCGCCTTACGGTTTAGGAGATATGATTTTTTTAGTGCGCGCTGTTCTGTCTGTCTGACGAAAAAGATCTGTCGGCTTGATCCTAGGTTTTGATTTAGTTAGAGGCATTTCCAGAACCTCCACTCCAATAAGTTATTGTAGCCCTTTAAATTATCCTTCAAAGCTGATAAATATCATCTCCATTGGATCTGTATAATGAAAGTTATGATATTTTATTTACCACTGTTCTGAATTTTGGGCAGATAATTGTTAGTGTTTTCATCTATTGTTTAGACTACTGTAGAGGCCGAATCTGGGGTTTTGCCGTTCTAGAGTTTTATTCCTGGGAACGTTAGCTTTCTTTTCGAACCGAGATAAGGAAAATCCAATCTGTAGTTTGGGAGATCTGAATTTTTGATTACGAACTGTCCGGTCTGTCTGAAAACTGAGGTCAGTAGGTTTGTCCCTCGGTTTTGTTCAAATTAGGGGCCGAATCAAAACCTTCACCCAACTAAGTTATTTTAGCCCTTAAAATTATCTTTCCAATCTGATAAGAATCATTCTCATTGGATCAATAGGTTGAAAGTTACGCCATTTTCTTTATCTCTGATCTGTATTCTGGACAGACGTAGATGGGTTGTGTTTAGCTGTTAATTAGCCCTCTGTTTTGGCCGAATCAGGGGATTCCGCCAACTAATGTTTTGTAGCCTGATCTGTTAAGATTCAGTGAGCACTAGTTTCAGGTCTTTTGGAGTTACAGATAATTAATGGTGATTTTTCTAGTATCGCTGCCAGTTTAGCGGTAATCGGGCTGTTGGGTAAACTTGGTAAAATTGATCCCGTTGTTTGGGTGGGAGAGATAGAGGGGATGGAAGGGCTCTTGTAGCAATGTCATACCTTGTTATTCTTATTTCGATTATACATTTGTGTAGGCGGTGAGTGGAGGGGCATCTTCGTGTCCTCCTATTACGTCACATCGCGGAAGGCAAGTACCCTATGCTGTTTGGTGATGTTTCCAATTGTTTGATTGATGTTGGGATAAATTGTGAATGCCTTTTTCTATCCATCCTGATGTTTATTTCATTTCAAGAAGATGATTCTTGTGATTAAAGAATTAGCATTCATTTCAGTTGTTGCATTCCATTACATGCAACTAACTTATGTGGCATCCTTGATATATTATGTTGTGTGGGAATGCATACTCATACTTGTTTACACATGTTGTTGAATGCCATGTGTCTTTTCCACTAATGTGTGTTATTCATTCATACCATGAGAAATCATCATATTCATTCATAAAATTCATTATGACCACGGAGTGGATTCTTTTAGTAAGTCCCATCAATTCCGGTATGGGCATTTAAAAGACCCATCAATTCCAAAGATGGGTATTTGAAAACCCACCATTCCAATGTGGGTAGTGTTGACCACCATTCCAATGTGGCAACTTGGACACCGTATGAAACGTTCTTCATACGGTGATTGGATCCGTACTTTATGAAGTACGGGCTTAAGTGAACACCGACGGTGTATCACTCGCTATCCCAGTATAAGCCGTGATTAGTCCATTCCTTCAATGCATTCTTTCATTCCATCCATTCATGTATTCATTCCATTCAATCATATATGTGTTCCAAGATTTGTTCGTAATTCAACTGGATTGTGTTGTCCACTCTATGTTTGATTATTCTTGTATGTACTTGCTGAGTCTTGACTCACCCTTGCTTTGTATGTTTTAATTAGGTAATTGAGGGAATACAAGGTGATTTGGTGGGGTAGTTCGACTGCTGCACTTCACTTTTATCCAATCGAATAATTATTATTACCTTTTAGTCAAGCCAACTTGTTAAATAAATTTTCAGATTTGTAATAATCCAACTTTGGTATTGCTTGACTGTTCGTGGTATTATATCTGTTTATCCATTCTTTTCCATGAATCTGGTGATCGTTTATTGTCATTCTTTAGAAATTATTGTTGATTGAATCTGTATAATCCAGGTTTAATGCTATTCTTAGTAGTTTGATAGTTTTGTGTGACATCTTGGCTTCCGAATAGCCAGGGTTTTACAGTTGGTATCAGAGCGGGCTTTAGGTCCGTGGTTCATTCAAACATATTAAATTGACACCTTGTGCACATTAGGAGGGTTGGGTAAAAGCTGTTGCTTCGCATTTCAATTGTGGTGACTCAAGTATTGAGTCGTTGTTAAATTGTGTTATGCTATGATGTGTTAATCCGTGATATGATGGGATAACCTCTATCTATGAAATTATTCTATGATCGTCATGAGATGATCCGATATAAATATATATATATTCATAATTGATTGCATTAGTTATGCGTTTCGCTAGTGGCGTTGATCGTTGAGTTCGTGGTTGATGTCACGGTTTTGCAGTCTACACCCTTGTTTGTAGTATGATATTAGAGAACTTCTTACCTCTGCTCCATAAGCTCAGTAATGAACATGAGCTCATTGATGAACTTGTTGCCTTTCTCGGCGATATCTGGTTTCCGGTTGTGGTTCCTAGCGATTCGTGAATTCTTTTGAAATTGGGGTTTTAATGAAGAAGGCAAGCTCAGCAGTTCTACGATTCGTTCTTTGAAACAAATATTTCCCTTTCGACTATTGTGATATTTCGCTCCACGTGAGCATAGTTCAAATGCAAGATTCCTCTATTCACAAAAGACTTGTTTTACCCCTGTTGGGGAAATTTAACTCATTCGTTCGTTTGGAATCTCGGTATTGGAAGACTTCTTTTGCAAGTTCTTTATCAAGTGTGTATTGATCTTGCATATTTCTCTTGAAATTTGCTTTAGTCGTCGTTCTCTTCCTTGATTTTCGAATTTGACAAATTCTTGTCAGGTGGCGATTGATGAATTTCTCTTGGGTTCATGATGTTGGTAGATGAGTTTAAATAGGCCTTTAATGGTACTCCGAAAACATTATTGTTTTTCGATTGTCGAATTGTTTTACTACGAATGATCTTTGTAAATTGGCAATATTGATATTTTCATAGTTGTTCTTTCTTTCTCATTGGAAAAGAGCGACTCATTTACTCGTTTGATGGTTTTGCCTAATGAGAATTCTTGTTGCAAGATCGTTAACACGAGAAAGCATTGGCTCAATGTATTCCTTTGGAACCCTCGCTTGTTGAAATTTGATGCATCTCTTTTTCAAGAAAAGCGTTAAAACCCTTTTGGAGTGCTTAGTTATGCTTAAGTCGGGGTTGCACCCAAACAAAGATTGTGGGCTCTGAGGTTTCTATTAGACCCTATTTGTTTTTCAAAATAGTTTCTTGCCTTTACGTCATGGAGCTCTCATTCTTGTTTGTGAGCGTTATTCTTGACAAGATCGTTCTCTTTATGTTAGCCCTATCTCTCTTGTTGATAAGGGTAGCTCGGTTATCCGTTTGTGATTCGGAGAATGATAATTTTCTTTCACAAAGTTCATTGAAGAAAATTTCGACTATGTTCATTTCTTTGGAATATTTGGAGTGTTGGAGTTTAGAACCTCCCTTTGGAAAGAAAAGTGTGAAATCCCTTTCTCTAGAGTTTTGTAGTCTTTGGGTGTGACGTTTGTTCAACTTTGTGGTTTCGTGCGAATTCTTTTCTAGAATAAGTTGTTATTACAATTCCATTTGATCTTTGAAAATTTTTATGACCCGATTTGTCATGTTCCTTTAGAAGGTTTATTGACACGATCGGCAATGTGAGAGTAAGGTTGATTCTTTTATAGAGAAAGAAGTTTGACCACCTTTCTTGATGTTTCCAAAATGATTCAATTTGAGTTTTGTGCTCATGACCTATTGGAGGTCCAGTTAATTATGATAAGCGA
This sequence comes from Hsuehochloa calcarea, assembly GCA_036346395.1. Classification (NCBI taxonomy): domain Eukaryota; kingdom Viridiplantae; phylum Streptophyta; class Magnoliopsida; order Poales; family Poaceae; genus Hsuehochloa; species Hsuehochloa calcarea. The sequence goes on along the minus strand of CM070596.1, from coordinate 12,974,058 downwards.
AGTTTGCCACGTAAAATGATTTGTTGCGAGTTATAATGGTTCTTGATGATGCGAGCGTTTTGATCTTGAATGCTCGTTGTTCTTATCTGTAAAGATCCGACATTCTCTTCTTGTGAGGCTCATGTTTTCAATTGTGGACTCTACCTAGGTTCAATGAGTTCATTGCCTAAATTTTTCTGCCGTTTTCACTCAAAAGATTTCGAGTTTCAATCGTAATGCCGTTTTCTTATCGGTTGTTATTTGCTATTATCTTCTGAGGAATGTGTTCCCTCAACTGTGAACTCAATTTCCGTTTTCTAAAGTCACCTTTTATCAGAATATTTCTTATGGTTTCTTGCTCGCCGTGATGAATAACGTTTTTCTGTGTGACGAAGCTTGTCCTTATTCGCCTCTTTCTTTGGAGAAAGACCCAAAAGTTTTGTTGCAGGGTTTTACAAAGCGTTTATTGGCAACTGTTTGGTAGTGGTTAAGTTTTGGTAGTGGTGATATTTTGCTACAAAGTTATTGGAGGAGTAGAAGAATATGAAATTGATTTGATCTGTATCTCTTGAGGAAAAAAAATATTGATTCACATGGAATGTTTGGCTTCGAAGTAAGTCTGAAAAGTGTTACGGCTGATTAACACCTGGTATAGTGAAATTCCAGAACTTCAATTCAGGATTGAAAGGTTGGTGATTATCGGAGGTATGGAAAACTTGATTGAATTTATAGAGTAACGTAATTGTATAGCATTGCGAGATGGTGTGGGTGATTTCTGATGACGTCAATGAGTGAGTATGTTAGAATGGTGGTAATGTTGGAGATTTAATTCGATGATTTCACTATCAGTTATAAGAGCAATCTGTTGTAGAGGTTTTGGAAGTTAAATCTGGGCCTTGCATTTGTTTATGCTAGGACCCTTTTGAAGCAGTACGTTAGCATGCGTACTGACGATTCTGAGTTGTTCTTGAAAATTTGAGGTAATGTGATTGTGTGGTATCTATCTTGTGGCGCTTTGGGTGCCTTTAATCAAATTAAGGTTGAATAGTAGAACGAGATGTCTAGAGCAATAAAAAAAAATTCAATGGAGTCTCTCCACCATGGTGTGGATGATGTATTTCAGTTTGAGCATAATTTGATAATGTTCAATTAAGAGGTTTAATCTCTTGAGGTATGCGATGAATTGAATTCCAATATTGAGAGAAGTTTTACTCCTCGAAGAGAGAAGCGGAAGAAAGGATGTTTCCTCAAAAATGATCGTTTCCTTGCTTCTCGTTTGGGTTTTGTCTTTGTTGATAAGTGTTTTACGCACTTTGAGTTTGGGCGTGTTGGCATGGTGAATCTTTCCAGTTCGATCGAGTAAAAGAAATATTTGATTTGAGTATTCAAGCAAATTTCTCTTTTAGTTTTCTTGGTGTTCTTTCGCAAATTGATTCATTGGAAGTGGAATTGTTTTACTGATGAATAGTCACATTTGGGATTTAACCTTTTTGGTGAAGAGTTAACATTGCGTGGTTGCGATGAGAACTCTCTATTTTCGATTGGATTCTCTTCATTTCCGTGATAGAAGAAATTAGGAAGGCGGCTTATCGCTTTGACCGTCACGGTACATACGCCAAGCACGCATAGCGTAAGGTGCGTCTTTGGTCTTGAGAGCAGCAGGACCATTCAAAGTTTGAGATTAAGTTAAACACGTTGACCATCGAAGTTGATTGTTAGGTCAGACGTCGCTTCACATTTTTGCTTTGTGGTTTCTCTATTCCGAGAGAGAGGCTACTTGGGAGATAGAGTCTCGCATGCGCGGCGATATCGAACCGTTTGTTTTCGGTACATGTTAAATCCGTTGAATTCAACTCCTTGGAAATTCGTTACGGTATTAGTTGCGGTTAGAATTGAGGTCGAATTCCGTTAAGGGGGTAGAATGTAATACCCGAAGGTGATTGACTTATTAGAAAAGTTTGGAAGAGGAGCTAATCGAAAACCGAATCATCTTTTCACCGGGGTTTTCGTGATTTCACGGCAACTGGGCTGGGCCACGGCCAGAGGGGCCCATGTGGTGGCTGGCCATAAGAGGGGTTTCCACCCCAAACCCTAAACTCCACATTTCTCTCCCCTCCCCTTTGGAGCCGCCGCCCCTTCCCCTTGCTGTGCACCGCCTTGTACGTCGATTTTGGGTAAGATGCGTTCGTTTTCTGTCCTGTCCATCTCTTAGAAAGTTGTAGCTATTGTTCTTAGCTTTCCATATCCACCGAGATCACGTGATTCCGCTTTACGGTTTAGGAGATATGATTTTTAGTGCGCGCTGTTCTGTCTGTCGACGAGAAAGATCTGTCGGCTTGATCCTAGGTTTTGATTTAGTTAGAGGCATTTCCAGAACCTCCACTCCAATAAGTTATTGTAGCCCTTTAAATTATATTTCAAATCTGATAAAGATCATCTCCATTGGATCTGTATAATGAAAGTTATGATATTTTATTTACCACATTTCAATTTTGGGCAGATAATTATTAGTGTTTTCATCTATTGTTTAGACTCTTGAGAGGCCGAATCTGGGTTTTGCCCTTCTAGAGTTTTATTCCTGGGAACGTTAGCTTTCTTTTGGCACCGAGATAAGGAAAATCCGATCTGGGAGATATGAATTTTGATTACGAACTGTCCGATCGTCTAAAACCGAGGTCGATGGGTTTGTCCTCGGTTTTGTTCAAATTAGGGGCGAATCAGAACCTTCACCCAACTAAGTTATTTTGGCTCTTAAAATTATCTTTCCAAGTTGATAAGAATCATTCTCATTGGATCAATAGGTTGAAAGTTACGCCATTTTCTTTATCTACGATCGTATTCGGACAGACGTAGATGGGTTGTGTTTAGCTGTTAATTAGCCCTCTGTTTTTGCCGAATCGGGATTCCGCCATCTAATGTTTTGTAGTATGATCTGTTAAGATTCAGTGAGCACTGGTTTCAGGTCTTTTAGAGTCTGAGATAATTAATGGTGATTTTTCTAGTATTGCTGCCAGTTTAGCGTAATCGGTCATTGGGTAAACTTGGTAAAATTGATCCCGTTGTTTGGGTGGGAGAGATAGAGGGATGGAAGGGCTCTTGTAGCAATGTCATACCTTGTTATTCTTATTTCGATTATACATTTGTGTAGGCGGTGAGGCGGTGAGTGGAGGGGCATCTTCGTGTCCTCCTATTACGTCACATCGCGGAAGGCAAATACCCTATCTTTGTTTGGTGATGTTTCCAATTGTTTGCTTGATGTTGGGATAAATTGTGAATGCCTTTTCTATCCATCCTGATGTTTATTTCATTTCAAGAAGATGATTCTTGTGATTAAAGAATTAGCATTCATTTGATTGTTGCATTCCATTACATGCAACTAACTTGTGTGGCATCCTTGATATATTATGTTGTGTGGGAATGCATACTCATACTTGTTTACACATGTTGTTGAATGCCATGTGTCTTTTCCACTAATGTGTGTTATTCATTCATACCATGAGAAATTATCATATTCATTCATAAAATTCATTATGACCACGGGAGTGGATTCTTTTGGTAAGTCCCATCAATTCCGGTATGGGCATTTAAAAGACCCATCAATTCCGGCATGGGCATTTGAAAACCCACCATTCAATGTGGGTAGTGTTGACCACCATTCCAATGTGGCAACTTGGACACCGTATGAAACGTTCTTCATACGGTGATTGGGTCCCCGTACTTTGTGAAGCACGGGCTTAAGTGAACACCGATGGGTGTATCACTCGCTATACCCAGATAAGTGTGATTAGTCCATTCCTTCAATGCATTCTTTCATTCCATCCATTCATGTATTCATTCCATTCAATCATATATGTGTTCCAAGATTTGTTCGTAATTCAACTGGATTGTGTTGTCCACTCTATGTTTGATTATTCTTGTATGTACTTCTTGAGTCTTGACTCACCCTTGCTTTGTATGTTTTAATTAGGTAATTGAGGAGAAGATAAGGTGATTTGGTGGGGTAGTTCGGCACACTGCACTTCACTTTTATCCAATCAGAATAATTATTATTACCTTTCAGTCAAGCCAACTTGTTAAATAAATTTTCAGATTTGTAATAATCCAACTTTGGTATTGCTTGACTGTTCGTGGTATTATATTTGTTAATCCATTCTTTTCCATGAATCTGGTGATCGTTTATTGTCATTCTTTAGAAATTATTGTTGATTGAATCTGTATAATCCAGGTTTAATGCTATTCTTAGTAGTTTGATAGTTTTGCGTGACATCTTGGCTTCCGAATAGCCAGGGTGTTACAATTAGCTTGATTGTGAGTCTTATTTTAAATCTCGACTATGAAGCTTGTATGTTTCTTACTGCAATCCTATTATGCTCTCTCAATTTGGCATGTTATCAAAAAGAAAAAAATGATGAAAAGATGTATGGTTCAAGCATGCCATACGTATTGATGTATACAAATCTAGGAAAAAAGAGCATAAAAATGTGCTCAAATGACAAGAAGTATGCTTCAAGCATGCCATAATTGAAAAGAAGTATGCTCCAAGCATGCCACCGTTGAAAAGAAGTATGCTTCAAGCATGCCACATGCTTAAAAATTTGAGTGTGGAGCAATAGGTTGTTATAAGAGACTACTAGCTCGTCTGGATTTAAAGTTCGCTTCACTTTTATACTTTGATTTTTCAATATGATATCTCATTATGCTCCTTATAATTGTCCTTGTCATTATTGAGATGTCTGTTATTAATTTAACTTGCTTAATCATTTTAAAGACTTATTTTGACATTGCTGTATGGTATATGACTTTATATGATCCAGATAGCTCTACTTAAAAGAATGGCTTGGTTAATTTAATAAATCAACACAAAATGACTTGGATAATCTATAAAGCTTCTTAATTTCTATTCTCCTTACTCCTTTGTTTTAGAATTACTTTTTCTCAGAAGTTCTTGATGATTACATTGTCAAAGGGGGAGAAAAATAGGAGAAATTTGCTTTCCTTGTGTCGAGGTGGAGTTTTTCAGCTGTGGTTTTGAACTGTTTTGCTTTGTAGTTTTGAAACTTTATTTTCAAAAAAAATTAATTAAGAATTTCTCTTTTAAAAATTAAACTCTCAATTTTTGAAGTATTGTCAATGTATTCATCAAGGGGGAGATTGTTAGACCATGTGGCTAAGTCTAATATATTTTAGTTGATGAATAATTGACAATGTTATTTACTGATATTATTTGAGGCGCATCGTGGTGTGTGTGGACTTTGTCGGTCAAGTTGGAAAATACTCGTGCTGGAAAAATATGTTGCTTTGGTCTTTGCATGTGCAGGGTAACTCGGAGGCGATCGTGGTCTACGGCGATGACCGGGAGATGGCTTGGTGTGAAGTCATGGTTCCGAGGGTCGAGAATGCCGGAGGAGGCGGTCGAGCTCGAGTTGGAGCGCATGGAGATTAAAGATGAATGATATGTGTTAGGGCTACGGAGGTCACGTTGGTGGGTCCTAGTCCTAGTCCGAGTTCTACACGCGGAAGACTTTGGACGTTGCCAGGAGTCCAGGCGGGGCCTTAGCTTCAGTAGAAGTGCAGGGCATGGAAAGAGATAGAATTAGGAAAGAGTAATAGGTAACCAATTCGGTTTACATATCGATACGGAGTTTTGGTTGTTACGGGAAATAGAAGTTGGTGCGGCCGTATTGAAAAGGAGAACTGCTGTTTCTTTGTTGGACGGGATGTGAGGATAAAAGGGACCGACCGTCCGCGAAGGAGGTGAGCCTTTTGAGAAGAGATCAGAGAGAGGGGACACGCACAGAAAAGCGGTGGTGGCCGAGACTTAAGATTTATTTTTCCTCGGGACGGCGGCTGCGTTTCTTGGTTCTTCGTGCGAGTGTCATCTCCAGATAAAAAGAGGGCACGGTAGAGTTTTGCAGGCAAGGGCGTCTCGTGATTAGGCGTTGAGGCGGCTGTGCAGGTGTAATACTCCGGAATAGAATTCGGTTAATAGAACGAAGCTGGAGGGGTAAAAGACAAATGCAAACTCGGAATTTCCAGTTCAGCGGGGGGTTTTCTGCATTTCTTCGCCAACTGGGCCGTGGGCTGCCACCCGAAGGCCCAAGAGGGAAGAACAGCCCAAGGGGGGCCGGCCAAGGGAAGGGGGGAGGCACCCCCAACCCTAGCCGCCTCCCCCATTTCCCCTCTCCCTCCCCCTTGTGGCCGCCACCCTCGTCCCTGCAGTGCAGCACTTTTGTTCGTCAGTTTTGGGTAAGTTCTGTATGTTTTCTGATCTTCTCATCTCTTAGAAAGTTGTAGGTATTGTTCTTAGCTTTCCATAGCCACCGAGATCACATGATTCCGCCTTACGGTTTAGGAGATATGATTTTTTAGTGCGCGCTGCTCTGTCTGTCAAAAATTCTGGGTATAGTCAGTTGCACCTAGGTTTTGATCTAGTTAGAGTCAAAATCAGGTCAGCCACCCAACTAGGTTTTTGAAGATAATTTCACCATGTTTCCAGGCTGATAAAGATCACTTTATTTGGATCAGTGGTTTAAAAGTTAGAGCCTTTTCTTTAGGGCTGTTCTGAAATCTGGGCAGACTGCAGTTATAGTTTTCATTGGATGGTCAGACCTCTGTATTGGCCGAATTAGAGTTTACCACCAACTAGAGTTTTGTAGCCAGTTAAGTTAAGAAAAGTTGAGCACTGGTTTCAGGTCTTTTGGACTTATGGTTTTTTATTGGTGAATTTTCTAGTAAAACTGCCAGATTAGGGATAATTGAAATGTTTGGGTAATTTGATCAAATTGAACTTTTATTGGGTTAGTTTGGTTAGAGATTGAGGAGGACATGTGTAGCATTTCCATACTCGCTTGTCCTCATTTCGATTATTTTATATTGTAGGCGGTGAAGCGGTGAGTGGAGGGTATCTCAATTACCTCCCAACCGTTCTGTGTGGCGAGCAAGTAATTTGTATTCAACGTTTGATGTCATGTATGATGTGTGAATGAATGTTTACATTTGTTCGTATTTGTAGATGAATGCCATGTGTTCTTTTCATTTATGATTACTATTCAATATTGACATGGGATCATCATGACATGCATACATTATTTTGGTAAGACCCATCAATTCCGGTATGGGCACTTGAAATCCCATCAATTCCAAGATGGGTGCGTGAGTCCACCATTCCAATGTGGGCCACGTTACGTGAGTCCACCATTCCAATGTGGGCCACGTTGGACGATCGTATGAAACGTTCTTCATACGAACACTTTAAGTGAACACCGACGGTGCTTCACTCGCTATCTGCATATATGCTACATTATGTCCAATTCCTTCAATGCACCATTCCACTTCATCCATTCATAAATTCGTTTCGATAGTTGTTCAAATTATGTTTGTGATATATTGCTCCTTGTATGTTTGATTGTTACATCTGATTTGCTTGCTGAGTCTATGGCTCATTCTTGCTTTATTGTCTTATTTAGGTAAATGACAAGGAAGAATGATCTGGTGGAGGGTAGTTCATCACGTTGCACTCACTTTCATATATCAAACAATTTGAGGACTTTTATTGTCGTTAATTATGATTTGTATTGCATTGTAATAAGCCATCATGGCATTGTTTACCATGTCTTTACTCGAATTGTTTACTTCCATTTCGTTGATTAAGTCTTGAGGATGAGTGCTTGATTCCATATGTTCTTAATACTTGCTTCATAATATCATGCGATTTGATGTTATTCATTTGAAGAGTAGTGATTGTAGGTGACATCTTGACTTCCTTATAGTCAGGGTGTTACAGTTGGTATCAGAGCGGGCTTTAGGTCCGTGGTTCATTCAAACATATTAAATTGACACACCTGTGCACATTAGGAGGGGTTGGGTAAACTGTTGCTTCCGCATTTCAATTGTGGTGACTCGAATATTGAGTCGTTGTTAAATTGTGTTGTGCTATGATGTGTTAATCCATGATATGATATGATATCCTCTATCTATGAAATTATTCTATGATCGTCATGAGATGATCCGATATATATATATATATTCATAATTGATTGCACTAGTTATGTGTTTCGCTAGCGGCGTTGATCGATTGAGTTCGTGGTTGTTGTCACAGGTTTTGCGGGCTACACCTTGTTTGTAATAGGATATTAGAGAACTTCTTACCTCTGTTCCATAAGCTCTGATCGAGCATGAGCTCATTGATGAACTTATTGCCTTTCTCGGCGATATCTGGTTTCTGGTCGTGGTTCTGGCGATTCGTGAATTCTTTTGAAATTGGGGTTTTAATGAAGAAGGCAAGCTCAATAGGTTCTCGATTCGTTCTTTGAAACGAATATTGCATTTCGACTCTTGTGATATTTCGCTCCACGTGAGCATAGTTCAAATGCAAGATTCCTCTTTTCACAAAGACTTGTTTTACCTGTTGGGGAATTTAACTCATTCATTCGTTTGGAATCTCGGTATTGGAAGAATTCTTTTGCAATTTCTTTATCAAGTGTGTATTGATCTTGCATATTTCTCTTGGGTTGCTTTAGTAACTCGTTCTCTTCCTTGATTTTTGAATTTGACAAATTCTTGTCGGTGGCGATTGATGAATTTCTCTTGTGTTCATAATTTTGGTAGGCGAGTTTGAGAGGCCTTTAATGGTACTCAAAACATTATTGTTTTTCGATTGTCGAATTGCTTTTACTACAAATGATCCTTGTAAATTGGCAACATTGATATTTTCATGGTTGTTCTTTCTTTCTCATTGGAAAAAAAAACGACTCATTTACTCGTTTGATGGTTTGCCTAATGAGAATTCTTGTTGCAAGTTCGTTAACACGAGAAAGTTTTGGCTCAATGTATTCCTTTTGGAACCCTCGCTTGTTGAAATTTGATGCATCCCTTTTCTGAAGAAAAGCGTTAAAACCCTTTTGGAGTGCTGGGTTATGCTTTAGTCGGGGGTTGCACCCAAACAAAGATTGTGGGCTACGGGTTTCTATTAGACCCTATTTGTTTTTCAAAATAGTTTCTTGCCTTTACAGCTCTTGAGCTCTCATTCTTTGTTTGTGAGCGTTATTCTTGACAAGATCGTTCTCTTTATGTTAGCCCTATCTCTCTTGTTGATAAGGCGACTTGGTTATCCGTTTGTGATTCGGAGAATGAAAATTTCCTTTCACAAAGTTCATTGAAGAAATTTCGACTATATTCATTTCTTTGGAATATTTGGAGTGTTGGAGTTTAGAACCTCCCTTTGGAAAGAAAAATATCAAAACCTCTTTTCTATAGTTTTGTAGTCTTTGGGTGTGACGTTTATTCAACTTTGTGGTTTTGTACCATGATTCTTTTCTAGAACAAGTTGTTATTACAATTCCATGTGATCTTTGAAAATTTTATGACCCGATTTGTCATGTTTCCTTTAGAAGGTTTATTGACACGATCAGTAATGTCAGAGTAAGGTTGATTCTTTTATAAAGAAAGAAGTTTGACCACCTTTCTTGATGTTTCCAAAATGATTCAATTTCGAGTTTTGTGTTCATGACCTATTGGAGGTCCCAATTTATTATGATAAGCGAAGTTTGCCACGTAAAATGATTTATTGCGAGTTATAATGGTTCTTGATGATGCGGCGTTTTGATCTTGAATGCTCGTTGTACTTATCTGTAAAGATCCGACATTCTCTTCTTGTGAGGCTCATGTTTTCAATTGTGGACTCCACCTATGTTCAATGAGTTCATTGCCTAATTGGTTTTCCCTTGGTTACGTGTTCCTTTGCGAGTGGTAAGCAATTCTTTAGTTGGTGAAGATCGTTTCTATTTGCCTCTTCTTTTGAGAAAGAATCAACCCATTCTTTCCACGTGAGTCTTTCGAAATATTTTCTAAATGTTGTAGTGAGTTTGATGTTGATACGTGTGGAAATTTGATCGCCCTTGGTGATATCGCTTAACATGAGAATACTTTGAGTTTTGTTTTCATGACCTTTTGGGAGTTCATGAATCATCTGGAAACTGAAAATATTTTGGGTAACTTGAGGTATAGGATTATACTATTGCTTCTTAAGAGTTTCGTGTGATTTAGCCCTAAAGGGTCCTTGGTTTGGGTTCGCTAAGTGAGGTTGCAATCAAAGAAAATTATCGTCTATTCATTGAGAATCCGTTTGTTTTCCCTGAAGTCTTGTAAAGGGAAATGTTTCGAGTTTTGTGGCTGAAGACATTTGGATCTCATGTTTCATGAGTAGATGATCTGTTCCGAACAAATTTGGCGTGTTGAAAAATGTTATTGGTTCTTAAGTAGCTCCGTGGATTGGACTAAAGAACTTACCTTGTTCATGTGGCAAGGTGTTATTCGTTCTAGGACTAATTGTTGTGTTAAAGGAAAAAGTGCAGAGAAGTAGGCGATAGTCCGAGTCAAGTTTTGTAACTTGAAGTATTTAAAACATGCCTAAATTTTCTGCCTTTTCACTCAAAGATTTCGAGTTTCAATCGTAATTACGTTTTCTTATCGGTTGTTATTTGCTATTATTTTCTGAGGAATGTGTTCCCTCAACTACGAACTTAGTTTTCGTTTTCCAAGATCACCTTTAGCAGAATATTTTTCTTGGTTTCTTGGCCGTCGTGGTGAGCAACGCTTTCCTGTATGAATGAACTTGTTTTTGTTCGCCTCTTCCTCTTGAGAAAGGATCACAGTTTTGTGTTGCGAAGTGTTTGCAAGGTGAAGTTTGGCAAACTGTTTGGTGGTGGATGAGTAATCGTAGCGATGATATTTTGCTACCAAGTTGTCGGAGGAGTAGTAGAATGTGAAATGGTTTTGATCTGTATCCCTTGGAGGGGAATTGATTCACCTGAAATATTTGGTTTTGAAGTAAGTTTGAAAAGTGTTACAACTGAGTAGAACCTATGGTATAGTGAAACTTCAGAACTTCAGTTCATGATTGAATGGTCGGTGATTATCGAAGGTATGGAAACCTTGATTACTTCTATAGAGCAACGCAATTGGATAATGATGCGAGATTAGGTGAGAAATTTCTAAGTATGCAATTGAGTGAGTATGTTAGAATTGGGGAAAATGTTGGAGAGTCAATCCATTGATTTCCCTATATGTTGTAATTGAAATTTGTGGTAGAGATCTTGGAGGTTAAATTTGGGTTTGCATTGTTATGCTAGACTATTGGTTACACGATGATTGTGCGTAGAGGAAGTGGGATAATAGAGTTTCCTGACCAATGAATGGCCATTGATAGATCTCTTGTGATGTAATACATGTCCGTGCGTGCTAAGGATCTTGAATTGTTGTTATTGGAAATTGAAGGTAATGTGATTGTGTGGTGCCTGCTATTGTGGTGTTATGGATGCCTTTAATCAAATCGATTTTGTATTACCTAGAGTATCCAGGTAGATTTCATAGAGTCTCTTCACAATGGTGTGGATGATGTAATTCAGTTTGAGCATGATTTGAGGATATTTAACAAAGAGGTTTAAGCTCGTGTGGTATGCGATGAAGTCAAATTCAAGGTTCGAGAGAAATTATATCCCTAGAGAGAGAAAGCGTGGAAATAAATGTTCATCGAGATAATTAGATGTTTTCTTGATTCTCGTTTGAGTTTGGTATTGTGGACCGGTGTTTTACGCAATTTGAGTTGAGGCTTTGTTGGCATGTAGATTCTTTCCAATTCGGACAAGCGCCGGTGTTTGGTTTAGGCGTTCGATAATTTCTCCTTGGTTGTAGTGGTGTTCATTTGTAAAGCGCCTATTTAGAAAATGGATTTGTTTTGAGATGAATTATCAAATTTGGAATTTAATCTTTTGGTGGAGAGTTAGCATTGAGTGGACGCGATGAGGACTCTCTATTTTCAATTGGATTCTCTTCGTTTTGAAAGTTGCGAAATTAGAAAGTTGGTATTTCGTTTTGACCGTCTCGGGTACACGCAATGCATAGCGTCGGGTGTGTTCAGTCTTTGAGTGGGCGGTGAACCATTCAAGATTCGAGTTATAGTTTAAGGCGTTGACCATTGAGTATGGTCTTATCTTGATCCTCTTCGATGAGGGTACCTAGAAAGTTCAAAGTTGAGTGTTAGGTCGGCGTCGTTTTGGGTCTTTGGGTGGTGGTTTTCTAGTCAGAAGAGAGGCGCTTGAGAGTGGAGACCCTCGTCTTGCGATAAGTATCGGACACTGTTCGTTTATGGTACGTGTTTTTAGTTAATAATTCGATGCGATTTTCTTTGAATAAGATCGTGTTTAGATTCGAGGTCGAATCTGTTAAGGGGTAGAATGTAATACTCGGAATAGAATTCGGTTAATAGAGCGTCGTGGAGGGTAAAAGACAAATGCAAACTCGAATTTCCAGTTCAGTGGGGGTTTTCTGCATTTCTTCGCCAACTGGCCGTGGGCTGCCACCCAGAAGGCCCAAGAGGGGAGAACAGCCCAAGGGGCCGGCCAAGGGAAGGGGAGGCACCCCAACCCTAGCCGCCTCCCCATTTCCCTCTCCCTCCCCTTGTGGCCGCCACCCTCGTCCCTGCAGTGCAGCACTTTTGTTCGTCAGTTTTGGGTAAGTTCTGTACGTTTTCTGATCTTCTCATCTCTTAGAAAATTGTAGGTATTGTTCTTAGCTTTCCATAGCCACCGAGATCACATGATTCCGCCTTACGGTTTAGGAGATATGATTTTTTAGTGCGCGCTGCTCTGTCTGTCAAAATTCTGGGTATAGTCAGTTGCACCTAGGTTTTGATCTAGTTAGAGTCAAAATCAGGTCGGCCACCCAACTAGGTTTTGAAGATAATTTCACCATGTTTCCAGGCTGATAAAGATCACTTTATTTGGATCAGTGGTTTAAAAGTTAGAGCCTTTTCTTTAGGGCTGTTCTGAAATCTGGGCAGACTGCAGTTATAGTTTTTCATTGGATGGTCAGACCTCTGTATTGGCCGAATTAGAGTTTACCACCAACTAGAGTTTTGTAGCCAGTTAAGTTAAGAAAAGTTGAGCACTGGTTTCAGGTCTTTTGGACTTATGGTTTTTTATTGGTGAATTTTCTAGTAAAACTGCCAGATTAGGGATAATTGAAATGTTTGGGTAATTTGATCAAATTGAACTTTTATTGGGTTAGTTTGGTTAGAGATTGAGGAGGACATGTGTAGCATTTCCATACTCGCTTGTCCTCATTTCGATTATTTTATATTGTAGGCGGTGAAGCGGTGAGTGGAGGGGTATCTCAATTACCTCCCAACCCGTTGCAGCGCGGCAGACAAGTAATTTGTATTCAACGTTTGATGTCATGTATGATGTGTGAATGAATGTTTACATTTGTTCGTATTTGTAGATGAATGCCATGTGTTCTTTTCATTTATGATTACTATTCAATATTGACATGGGATCATCATGACATGCATACATTATTTTGGTAAGACCCATCAATTCCAGTATGGGCACTTGAAATCCCATCAATTCCAAGATGGGTACGTGAGTCCACCATTCCAATGTGGGCCACGTTACGTGAGTCCACCATTCCAATGTGGGCCACGTTGGACAGTCGTATGAAACGTTCTTCATACGAACACTTTAAGTGAACACCGACGGGTGCTTCACTCGCTATACCGGTATATGCTACATTATGTCCAATTCCTTCAATGCACCATTCCACTTCATCCATTCATAAATTCGTTTCCAGTAGTTGTTCAAATTATGTTTGTGATATATTGCTCCTTGTATGTTTGATTGTTACATACAGTTGCTTGCTGAGTCTATGGCTCATTCTTGCTTTATTGTCTTATTTAGGTAAATGACAAGGAAGAATGATCTCGTGGAGGGTAGTTCATCACGTTGCACTCACTTTCATATATCAAACAATTTGAGGACTTTTATTGTCGTTAATTATGATTTGTATTGCATTGTAATAAGCCATCATGGCATTGTTTACCATGTCTTTCTGAATTGTTTACTTCCATTTCGTTGATTAAGTCTTGAGGATGAGTGCTTGATTCCATATGTTCTTAATACTTGCTTCATAATATCATGCGATTTGATGTTATTCATTTGAAGAGTAGTGATTGTAGGTGACATCTTGACTTCCTTATAGTCAGGGTGTTACAGCAGGAGAGCTTGGGAGGTGCGGTAGAAGAAAAATAGCTCAGCAGGTGCATCCGGTCTTGGCACATCGAGGCGAAGCACGACGCGTAGGCGATCGGCTGGACGTGAGGTCAGACGTCAGGTTCAACTAATGTGTGCCGGATGAAAGTAACATTGGATTTTAAATATCAGTTGTCTAATTTTTTGATTGCATATGAACTGAGTTCGTTAATTAATTGGTGCTGCTGTCTTGACCGAATTGAGAAGAGAGATCAGCATGACCGGCCTTCATTGTTAGTAATTGATCTTTGTTGTTTTATTGGCAACTGAGAGCCGTCAATTGAGATTACTATAAATTACAATCATTCACCCCCTCTGATTGTCATTGACGATCCTACAATAGCAAAAATAGCACTATAGACAAGCGGGGATACGACATGTGGCTTGTCCGTGCCCCTGTGGGCTGGACTTGCCTCTTCTGTGCCCTTGGGGGCTAAAGATGTCTCCACCATGCCACTAGGGCGCGAAAATACCCTCATCCGTCCCTCAAATGCGCAGATTCTCTCTCATCTTGAAAAGTACAATTTATAGAAATTTTTAAATATAGAAAATGAGATCAAAATTATAAAATATTTTGTGGAGGCTCCTGACATAGTGTACTTGCTTGTGTAATGTTTTCATAATTTTATATATTCTTTATTTTTCTCAAAAATTCATTTAAGACTACTGTTTGTAGGAATTTCAAAATGTACAAAATGAGCTCAAAAAATTATGAATTTTTTAAAGACTCCTTACATAGTGTACTTGCTTGTGTAAGTTTTCTAGAATTTTATATGTCCCGAAATTGTCTCAAAAATTAGAGCTTTAGGGAAATTAGGGTATTAGGTTTCAGAAATCAGGGTTTCATGATTTCATATGAACGATTATCAGGTGTTTTATGGTTTTATGAATTAGGGTCCAAGTGCAACAAGGGCTACACGTTTGTCAACATGACGACGACGATGACGACGGCGCGTCGACTCCACACCTTCCTCTAGGGTCACCGCTAGGAGGTTGTGGGATCCAGGAAGATGTGTGATGTTATGCACATGCGCATCAGGGTACGTATGCCATTGCCATCTTTGCAACTCCCCCATAGCTCGGGGTCGTAGATCTTTTAATTAGTGTGCACTGTTTGGAATTCGTAGGAGCTTGATGCCTTCGTGGAGCACTTCTTTGGGGTCACAGTTCCCCTGCGACACCAAGGAGTTTCCACCGGTGCGCTTTGAGACACTGCGAGACAGTGTTTGGGAGATGGAGGAGCACATGGTCGACTGTCTAGCCGGCTCCAGCTGATTAGATTAAACATTTGTTGTCGTATATCGGCCAAATGTCTATATATCTTGCATTCTATCCGTTCTTGCTATGGATGGATAGAACTAGAGACAGATTTAGGTTGGCTTGATTCCTGGTCATTTGTGTGTTTTCCTTGTTCAAGCATGTGTCGTTGAACCTTGATTTGCTCTTTATATTGTATAATATATGCATGGCTGTATTAGCTGAGTTGTTGAGTGATCTAGTCTAAATCTTCATTGTGCTTTGTACATATTGTAAACTTCGGCTTATAATTCTTGTACCGCACGGTATTAAGAATACTTAAGTTACTGATAAACTGTCTTGCAGTCGTGCCACCCGGTTGAAGGATCGAGACCCGCCATTATGAGTTAATGGAGTGTTTTGGTGATTAATGACAAATCTATTTGTGAGACTAATATTTTTATTGTTATATCTAGTGTGTAGTCTCATTTGGATATAAAGGTGAAATTCAACGAGGTATGCATTCAATATCATATTTCTTATATATTGTTGCATTCCTCGGATACAAAATATAGGTTGAACCCCACCATAAGTTTAACTTGAATATGTGCATATGTTCCTATTACACATTTGTGTATGCACACATTTAGGGGGAGTTCACTCTATATTTTATGGTTTTATTAGTATTGATCCATATTCCGTTCTCCACATATATTTGAGATCTTTACTTTGAAATATATCCTTTTGAGTATATAAAACTTGTGTAGTTCTTATATACTCATGTTGTGTTCTCTCATTTATTTACATTCAATTATTTGCAATTGAAGTGGTTATCATCAATTACAAAAGAGGGAAAGATTGAAGTATCTTGTCCCACTATTATGTGTTAATGGTATGGTGTGGTAATTAATGATAATCATATTGTGGAACTAATATTTTCATGAGTTAGATGAATAGGTTATGTTCCAGGGTAATGAAGACTTGGGATGACATCATGAGTTGATCGTCATCAAGTCAAGGTTAAGTAAAGGATGCATCATGTGTTGATGCGTATGAAGAGCTTGAAGAAAAAAGAAATCATCGTGTGTCGATGATGACTCAAGAAGAGGAGATGATCATGAGTTGATCATCAAGTCAAGTGAAGACCCATCATGTGTTGATGGAGGTCAAGTGAAAGAATGCATCATGTGTTGATGCATATCTAGACTCATGATGAAGAAATCATCATGTGTTGATGATGTTCAAGACAAGATCCCGAAGTGAAGAAGATCATCATGTGTTGATGATTATCAAGTCAATGACCCGGACTTGAAGTGATGATGTGTGTCATCAAGCTTCAAGAAGATGCAAGGCAAAGCTATGACTAGCTAGGGCTAAGGATGTGTTTCTAGTCTTTTACCGGTCTTGGTGTTTGGTTGGAAGACTGGATTGCCTGTATAGGTTACCGTACTATTAAGAGGGGTCTTGACTAGTAGCACGAGTTAGTCATGTGTTGATAGCTCATTGTGCTTGCTGTAGCTTATCTATGCATGATGCAATTATTTACGAATATATTTTGCAAATA
This sequence comes from Hsuehochloa calcarea, assembly GCA_036346395.1. Lineage (NCBI taxonomy): Eukaryota > Viridiplantae > Streptophyta > Magnoliopsida > Poales > Poaceae > Hsuehochloa > Hsuehochloa calcarea. The sequence continues at coordinate 12,957,195 of CM070596.1, read as the reverse complement.
GCCGAGGCTCATGCATTTAATCCTTGTAGCATGGAACTATAATTTACAAATGTGTTTTGCAAATAGTTGAAGTCCATGCACCTTAGCCTTGTGGTATGGTACTATTATTTACGAATGTGTTTTGCAAATAGTTGATGCTCATGCATGATACTTGTAGCATGTGACTTGAGTTTGCAAATGTGTTTTGCAAATGGCTTAAGTCCATGTATGTTATTCTTTGTGGTGTGATTCTAAAAGTTGGCAAATGTGTTTTGCAACTTGTTAGGAATCTTGCCTTTGATCCTTGTTTGCATGGCTCATCAGTTGGTAAATGTGTTTTGCAATTGAGGTTGTTGTGAAAGCTATTGCTGTTTTTCTTAGGAAGATCGGTAGCTCCGAAGTTAAGAAGGCGGAACTACTACTGTGCGGTAGTACCGGAGTTATAAGAGCGGAACTACCACATGCCGGTTGTGCCGAATTTGTTGAGGCATGTTTTTTTTTCTTCAGATAGACACTTTTTCGAGTTTGTTTTGCTCTCTTGGAAATGCAGTAGTACCGGCGTTGGTTGCACGGAACTACCGCAACTCTGGTTCATGTTAGAAGTTGAATAAAGTTTAGGACAATGTTTTGGACTAGATTATTTGTTTTAATGATTTGGATTACGAAGTTGGTGCGGTACGTTTTTTCCAGTAGGCGCCATGTGTTGGACCAAAGTGGAAGCGGTAGTACCACCCTTCAGAAACGGAACGACCAAAGTGCGGAACCACCGCAAGATAAACGGCGGTAGTACCGCATTGCACTTTTCAACGATTAGTTTCTCGTTTGATATAGTCGTTACTATACTTGTCGTGTAGGTGCGGTAGTATCGGCCAGTGAACGGCGGTAGTACCGCTTGTACTGATTTTTCAGCAGATTCTCTTCTAACGGCTAGTTTTTGTGTGTAGGCTGTATATACCCACCTTGGACGATTGAAAACAAGTCTTTTGGCACCTCATATTCATTCTTTGAGCAAAGAGCAAGCCTGTCATCTCTTTTATGCATATGTTGCACTTAGTGAGCTTAGAGAGCAAACCCTAAGTGCATGTGTTGCCTTAAGTATTGGATTGTGTATCCACTTGAGCTTAGACACTTGATTAGTTCAAGTGAGAGTTGAGATTTGTTACTCTTGGTGTTTGCCAACATCTAGACAATGTGGAGGCGTCGTGGACCGGTGATCTTCTCAAGAGCTTGTGAGAAGGCCCGGCGTGGTTGTGAGTGGTTTGGTGCTCACCATCTCTGGAGTGGAGGAAAAGCAATCTGAGTGGATCGAGGTGTTGGTTCGTGTTGGAACCGGTCCAAGTGGTTGGACTTACCTCGGAGGTGTTGGCTTAATTCGTGGAGCCGGTCCAATTCGTTTGGGCTTACCTCAACGTAGATTAGGGGAGATCGACAAGTCTCCGAACACCACGGTAAAACATCATTGTGTCTCTGTGGTTCGTTCTCTTATGTTTTACCTTATGCAATTTACCTTCATAGAATTCAATTGCTTACTTGCATTTGGTTAATTGCTTATATTCAATTGTATTCATATTGTTGGTGCACTTAGTCAAGCCTAGTTAATTTAGGTTTTAATTGTGCAAAACCAATTGTTATTAGCTTCCACATTAAAAATTGGTTTTCGCCAAAGAGTTTTTTAAAAACGCCCATTCACCCCCCTCTAGTTGGCCTCCTCGATCTTACACTGGTTTTAAGCTTACTTTAATTATTTTTATGTTAAATTCTTCACATTATTCATAGTTTTCACATGATGGAGTCACATTGTATTGTACTTACGGACCAGTATATTCAGATTCTCATCCGTAAACATACTAGTCAGTGGGTTTTTTTGTCCTTAATTAGTCTCAGGTTGGAATTTTAGTACAAGATTTGGGGATTCCCTGAGAATGATTAGGCCCTATTTAGTACCAGCTGTTTTTAAGCATTGGACCTTGTTTAGTACCAACTGTTCTTTAAGCATATTAGAGCACTGAATTATGCTTGAGATTGAAAAAAATATCCAGCTAGTAGTTTTTAGTGAAAGATTTTTTTTTCTTCAGATTCTATGCTAGAATGAAACTCCTATGAAATTTCATCATATACAAGGCTTCTAATACAAGAGTCTTGCAAGTAGGGCTATTCACAAGTCTTACAAGAATTTTATAGATATGAGTCTTTCAAAAATTATATAGGAAAGATTTTCTCGCATTTCGAATTTATGAACCTAAATAATCAAGTTCTTGGAAGATAACTGTACATATTCTAAACTTATATCATTCTATGATATTTGCAATGTAAGAGTAGGATCAACTCAGTTCCACGTAGCTTTTAGACCTTGAGGGTCTTTTTGAATGCAGAATTTTTAGAGGAATTTTGAAGGAATAGAATCCTATAGGACAATTTCCTATAAGGCCCAAAGTAACAAAGGAATAAACTTTCAGTATTCCTATGAAATTCTTATGGAATGACTCAATTGATAAATCACATGAATTTTTGGAGGATTTTTTTATATGAGGTTATACTGAAAAAATCTTGTCTTTCATGCCTCCCTTTTGTTTTAAGTTCTTGCAAATTTCAGGTGGAGCATCCAAAGATCTTTCAAAACAAATTTCTCTGTTTTACATCCTTATAGGATTGCACTATCATTCCTATGCAATTTCGATGTTTTTTTTTCATTTTCTATGTTCCAAAACAGGCCTGATTGGACGGATACACGAGCTTTTAGAGGATTTGTTGTGCCTTCTACTAATTTCGCGTGAGATTTCAACAGGCAAAACACCATCAAATTGGAATAAGTATGAATGCCCCTTTTTGTTTTACTTCAACCTATGTTTTCTTGCATTTATTCTGTTTATTTATGTTGTTGCAAATTTTAAAATAGAAAAACGAGAACACCAAATTTCAATTTGAATGAGCTGATGGTGCTAATGCCAAAGACCCTTTCACTTTGTTGTGTTGTACTACATCTCTGTAGCTGACATGTGGGCCGACTTTGTTGTGTCATTCTCTGTCTCATAGCAGACATGTGGGCCGGTGAGCTTTTAGGGTTTCATGATTTCCATATTTTATATGTTCCAAAATTTTCTCAAAAATTAGGGTTTTAGGTTTTGAAAATTAGGGTTTTGTGATTTCCCTGTTTATTCAAATGAAATTAGGCTTTTAGGTTTCAGAAATTAGGGTTTCATATACTTGCATATTGTTTTGTATGCAAATGAAATAATCGATTTGAGGAAAAATTTAAAACATGCTCAAAATACTTTCCACATTTATTATCAGTATAATTATCCTAAGTTTACAATTTTTTGAAATTTTCTAACCCTTGGGGCTGATTTGCCTCATCCTAACCCCTCGGACCCCTAGGGGTGCGATAGCCCACCACCCATTATTTTTTTAAAAAAACTTAAAACTTGCTTTCAGCATCCTCAGATTCTCGCTAAAATCTAAAAATATTTTTTGATATGATTTTAGTAGGGATACGTGTAGGCTACATTAGCTTGCAATTCAAAGATTCTACCACGTAAACCAAGATGTTATGCAAGCAAGAGATCACAGATCGTTACAACTACACGCGCAGTGCAACCAAAGAAGAGTTAGAGCAACCTGATCCAATGAAGAGCACATCGATAAAGTGCTCATAGTCGATTGTTTAGTGTAATAAATCGTTCACTGTAGTCGATCGTCCTCGATCACGATGCCGATCGTCTCCTCCAGCAACTCATTTCGTTCTTTGTGAAGATCGCGGATCGTCCTTGAGTGCAACAGCAACTGCAGTAGCGCCTCTACGGTATTCACACGTCCAGGGTTGAAATACCGTACGCTGGTGTGCTAGCACCAACTCGCACGATAGGACTCTAAAGAAGATAGCCGCTAGGTTTTCGCTGGAGCAACTCACGTTGTATGTCACGTATCCTCGTATCTCCTAATAGCCTCAGGTATCTCCTTATATAATGAACATGACGGATCTTATTTGAACATGTTTGTTTTAACCCATTAAGTGTGTGATCCTATAGGTTCATGCGTAAACGATTGTGACTCGGAAATCCTTTTCCGACCACGAGTTGTTAGTGGTTCCTAGCAGGACATAACGATTTCAAAGACACATAAATTATATCGGACGAACCTTATTGCAATATGATCTTCGACCATATCCTTATCACTTATGATCAGATCGTATCTTGATACGATTAGTTCATATTTAGTCATGACTAGTTCATAACTCCTTATGACCAGTTTACGACCGGTTAGTGATCATATTCAACCAGTCTACGACTAGCTCGTATCTCTATACGAATAGTCCGTATCTGATTGAACTGAACGACCTGCTCGTGTATTCTCCCGTTGCCACATGATATCTAGTTGAACTCCATGTGAGATAATTTATCATCAATGGACTGTTCAATACTTTCTCGATCAAGTGTCGGAGAACTTCACGTGGTCGAACTCTTTGACCACTAATGGCATGACCATGCACTTTTTTTATTCGACCACATCGAGTGGCCCAGAGATATCTCTCCTGTTATGTTAAGAGGGGTAAATCCTATATCCGACCAGTCACATTCCCCCAAATGTTTCATAGCATACCTGAAAGCTACCTTTATAACTACCTAGTTACAGAGTAGCGTTTGGCAACCCTAAAAGGTATTATTACACAGGTAGAAAACCATGTTGATATCAGGTCTAAGGATTATACATCATCATTGCTTGAGACCAATTGATGACACATGAAATCATAACAATCTCAATAATGTTTCAAGATGGGTCAATCCAACACCATGTTCTCTAACATGTGTTCTCATTATTGATTCGATATCCCTATATCCATGACCGGTAAAACATGGTCATCAATCAATACATGTGTTGATCGATGAGTCACTAGTGTTTCGACTAGTGACATCTGACCAGGGATACATTTAGAACGATATCATATAATTTAAAGAGCTTCACCAACAAGTCATATACCTGTTAGTCTTAATCAATGATGATTTATTCAAGGAGCAAAATAACATTTATTCTATAACTTATAAACATAGACGTGGTACAATTATCTCTATAACTGCCTCTAGGGTATATCAGCAACAATTTTACCACATATGATAATACTCCCTCCCTTGACAACAAAAGTTTGATCTGGTCAACAAGGGTGGGCCAGGCGGCCTACCATTTGAAAAAAATTGTGGAATGAAAATTTTGGTACATGTGATAATATTTATTTCTTCTTTTAATTTTGTACCTCCATAACGAAGATAAAAACCATCATATATATCCAATGCAATCGTCATTGTATATATGCAATCGTCATTGTACTACTTGCACAGTCATATATATATATGCAATGTAATCGTCATTGTACTACATGCATAGTCATATATATGCAATACAATCGTCATTGTAGTGCATGCATGCTACCGCTCTTTTCTTTAATCACTTATAAAATTTCTCATCTAAACGCAAACATCTTAACACAAAGGATGAATGGCCAAATCAATATGTGTAGGAATCTAGGATACACATCGATAGCAACATGGGTTTAGGACTACAGGTGAAATCCCAACGGATTCGGATCAGGTGAAACTAAATCCGAAAAGCTATTTTAATATCCTTCCGGATCCGGATAGTTAATTCTGGATCCAGGGCTGAATCGAGCGACTAATATCCGTTGGATCCAGATTTTTCCCGTATTATGCCAGATAGTTTTAGTATTGTAATATGATTTGTAGAAAGGAAAAAATATAGAAAAGATTTTGGGGCTTTGAAAAATAGCTTGGGGCTTTGAAAAATAGCAAAAGACACTAAATTTTTTTTAGAAAAATTTGCAACAATATTTTAGAATATTTGGAACCCAAATAAAATATTTTCAGACTTTGAAAAGGTTTTATTAATTTTGTATGTATTCTTTTAGTCTTGGGAGAAAATATGATAAAAGTCTTTATAAATTTAGGAAATTTCATGAAATGGTTCAAAAATTCAATAATGAATAAAATACTTATTTTAAGTTGGAATTTGAAATTGCTGTAAGCTTATGTCGGTGTGATCGTACCAAATTTATGTATGAACTTATGTTGAAACGTACCATGCCATTAAGTCGATGTGATCATGTATACGTGTGAGACTCATATATGCACTCGTGTTGAAAAGTTAAAAATATGGTGGTATGGTTCAATATATATTCCTTCATGTGTGTGCACAACTGCATGCAATTTGACTATTTTACCCATTCCCGATTCGAACCTATCGTGCATCCGCCCTGTGTCTGTATTTCGAATCCATATTCGTATTCAGCTTGTTTGTATGTAGAGAAAAAAAGTTAGAATACAAGATGAACGATGTGCAGCTTACCCGGCCCGATTTCACACCAGTTTAGGATCAGTGCAATTTTATTCTCCCAGAAACCAATTCATTTAATCTATCCGATCGCTCAGCCCATGATGAACTGCCAGCGATGGAAATTGACCCAAACCCATTGAACAATCACGAGGACAAGTAACCCTCTGACATGGTAACTCCTGATTGGCCAGCCTCCCGGCCAGCATAGTGGCAAGCTTTTCCGGCCGGGTACACACTGCAGCTAGGCTAGCTGTAGCTGCACGTTTTCTCCGTAGTGAGAGTGACGGAGATATGTAACGAGGCGACGGACATATGTAATGAGGGGGCTTGTTTTTAACCTCGCTGTCATGCAATCGATCGATCGATTAGCTAAATGGTTTCTTTGTCTTACAATTTTGTTGTTGTTTATATTGTATATTTTATCTACTAAATAACATTGCTGCAATTAGTTATTGAAACTAATTAAAATTGATATTTCATAAGCTACAATATATGCTGCTTTTGCAAACGGCAACACCTTAAACTCTCGGACATAAATATTTTTATACAATTCAACCACAGGATGAGTATAAGGAGCTCAGCTTTTAGACGTTAGAGATATTTTTTGGTTCTTACCACAAGAATGTCTTCAAAGAAAATACTTCTAATTCATCTAATAGAAAAAAAAACATTCAATGAACTATGCTCTTGCTATCTCATACGCTCTATGACATATTATATTACGCCACAGAAAACACTATATAAACAACCGCCAAATATCGTATATTCAACGACCAAACGCTGCGTAGCGCGCTATACCGTCTAGATGTACCAACAGGCAACAGCAAGTTCTGGCTCTTGACTCTTGAGTTCTTTTCCATCTTTCTAGGAAGCTAATGGATATAAAGAGGCTTATCCATGGAGTGACTTGCTATCTTGGCAGGCATCGATGAATGATGAGATGGCAGAGTGCAGGTTGTGGTTATCTGGATTGAACGGTCCTCTAAGGTAGAGCAGAAACCGGGCGCGTGAGTGTTAATGGTTCGAGGAACTACTGAATATTCAGCAGGCGAGCTTTGCCAGCGTAAATCTTAGCGGTTGAACTGAAACTGTTCCATCGGACAGTTTATGTGGATCGCTACGTATGAGAACTAGTTCAGTCCTCGTGCTTTGCTACAGATTAAAAAAATTACAGTTTCAACATATCGAGTTGTCAATTATCGTTATACTTAGCAATGCGATCTAAGTTGCCGTGTCTTGCCCGCTGATCCAACGGATGCTAAAGAGGGTGAGGAGAACTGACGATCACTAACTCAAATTGTAAACCTCATCGAGCCCACGAGGCACACTAGCGTACCGAGAATTAACCTTGTGCAAGACTTAGGGAAACCTGTGTGTGTGCCTTGAGGATTGTGTAAGTCTTAGCTGTTGAAGATTGGAACGATTTCTACATATTACATGGCATTCCGAACCCCATGTATTTGCGTACCTCGTGGGTTCCTTCCACCGGTGATTAGCCATTGTTTTACCAAAGATGCTACTTGCATGGTGCGCTCTCTATGCCAACAGGTTGGGTGCTTCCATCCATGGAGATGATCTAAACCGTCGCCCTTGTATCGTACGGCGCCGAGGGGCTTGGCTATTGCTATTGCTTAAGTTTCGAGTCTAGATCATAAGAATTTGAGTGCCAAAAGCGCTTCTACCTTTGTATTAGTTGCATCGCTTACAGCAACATGGCCTGTTTGCACCAATCTCCTCGCACCATATTATTATCCTCCTTTTATCCCCAGCATCTTATTGTCGATGATGCCCTGTTCATCTAAAAAAATAAGAAAAGAAATACAAAAGCTCACACAAAAATCTTTAAACACTGAATAAATTCGAATCTTCGTAATATACCATTGGTGTCTCACTAACATGTGGACCTTAGATGACATATTGTGAATCATGTAGTTATCGAGTGATATATTGCGAATTGAATATCCATGTACGTAGTTAGGATTCCATGTATAGTAAAGTGAACACTGCATTTTAGACTTCTTCTATTGTGGAGCTAGCTAGTGTGGTTGGCTGGCCACGGGTGATCAAATTATAAAGGTATGTTTGGTTTATAGTCAAACTTTATCGCACTTTACCATACTTCAAGTTAAGTAAGTTTTATCGAGTTAAGCGTCCGTCCGGTTTGTAGTCACACATATGCAAAAAAAAAAAAAAAATCTTTTACCAATCAGATCCCACGCATCAGTGGCTAAAAATTAGTATATGAACCGAACGAACAGGCCCTGAGACCCCCTCGTCCAATCATGTGCCGCAGAGCGGCCAAACCGTCGAGCTGATCACCTCACACCTGCCAAATTATTGGGCAAAACAAATGCTCCATGTCCAACTGGAACTATGGAAGTGACAAGTCTCTCTCTTAATAAGCGTCATTTCGTGCGTCAAGTAATTAACGGCGCAACTGCCAAACGTACGGGTTGAGTTCCCCACAGTTCGTCATTGTTGGCACCACATCAGCCATGCCAGCCATGTCAACTTAATTAGCCTTTTGCAAATTCTGGTGATTGAGCAGAGACAAAGCAATTGCATTATAAGCAAAAAAAAAAAAGAAGAAGAAGAAGAAGAGTAATACATATCCGATATCCTTCTCTTAATTCGACACGCAATAACACGACAGACAGCGATGATTAGTTGATAAACAAGGCTGGTAATAACGCATTACGTGTGAGGTGTGACGCTTGGGGGTGGTTGAATCTGCAAGCTATAGCAATGGCTTAGGATAGATGCATGGCTGATGCACAAAAACGTATATATATATATCCAGGCTTACGTGAATCCGTGGTGATTATGTCTTTTTTTTAATCTCTACTATTATAAAGGGTCAACTGTTGGGATCCGGATAATCCGAATCCGGAATCCTCCGTATTTATGTGCACTAGTCCATGTATCAGTAGCTAATGCACACAGTTACATCATTGAATATCAACACATATCTCGCAAATATTAAACTATTGTATAATATTGAACCAAAGAGTTATAACCTTATGGTCGAAGATTACAATTACCACCCTTCGCTAATGTTGTGATTAGAGAAGGGCTAAACAACTCGAATAAACTGCATGAAAGATGTAGATAATTGTCCAATGGTTCTGTAGAATCTGAGAACGCGAATTTTGGTTGAGTAAAACAAAAGTTATGAATTTAGTAAGTGGAAGAAGAAAACTCCAAGTGATGACCAATCCATACGCTCACGTGCTTGTTGCCGTCTTCTAGTCAAATTGTGCGTCGCAACTAGTAAAGGCAAGTGCATGGTAATCGACGAGGGCTCGCGACCTAGTATTCCGATGTCCTTCGTTGTAGCCACACACGTAGAAGTTGCAATCCTCCTCGGCAACTTTGAAGGCTTCTCATATTTATTTTGAATGTAGTATGTGAGTACATAAAGTACTTTGTAAGTCTTGAAAAAAATACATATGCATAGCTTTAACAAATGAGGCTTATCTGGTTCTTTTGCACAAAACAATATTTTAAGTTTTAATAATTTTCATAAAGTATATTTGACAAAAAGTAGTTTCAACAATTAAACTAATTATATCACTAGTGGAGGTTCTAGCTACCAACCACTAGTATCAAGGCTATAGCTGCCAAGGTTCAAAGGATAGGGCTCTACACTACTACAGAATAGGCTATACTAGACGCCTCATCACAGACAGCTCATCAGAATCTGCCAGTGATGTAATTATCACGTATGGTTTTATAAGCGTGACCATCTATGTTACTAGCGATGGCCGGAACCGTCCGTGATACGTAATTATCATAGACAGTTTTTAATTAGAACCATCTGTGATAATGGCAGACGTCACAGATGATTTTTAATTAGAATCATATGTGATTATTCACATACGGTTCTTAACAAGCACTGTCTGTGATAATTGTAGACGTTACATGTGGCTTTTAATCCGATCCATCTACTTATAATCCACAGAAGATTCTTAACACACACCATCTATGATTGTTATGTATCTCTTAAACACATCAATGTCGTTTTGGCTCCCCGATGTGTCTTTTTGTCTCACATGCCGACGTTACTCCTTGTTTTATAAAAATGACTACCCTCCATCGGAAGATGAATTATCACATCGCTCTACTCTGATTCGCGCACTACATCAAAAACGAATACAATTAAAAAATGACTCCCACTCTTCTCCCCATACACCGGTATTGATGGCCTACCTTGCCATTATGTACGAGCACCTCTCAGGTCGTACGCTGGCGGATGCTGCAGAGGGGCACTGTACTAACAGGTGAAGAATCTAGATCCACTATTATGAGTTAATAGAGTATTTTGGTGATTAATAATAAATCTATATGTGATACTATCACTTTCATTATTGTGTAGTCTTATTTGGATAAAAAGTAAAAATCATGGAGGTTATGTTTCATGATGAAGGGACTTTTGATGACGTCATGAGTTGATCGTCATCAAGTCAAGACTCGAAATGAAGGAAATCGTCATGTGTTGATGATGTTCAAGTTAAGATTCCAAAGTGTAGAAGATCATCACGTGTTGATGATATTGAAGTCAAGAGCTTGGAGTAAAGGATGAATCATGTGTTGATGTGTGTCAAGATCTAGAAGAGGAGATGATCATGAGTTGATCATCAAATCAAGAGAAGACCCGTCATGTGTTGATGGAGGTCAAGTGAAAGAGTGCATCATGGGTTGATACATATTCAAGTCAGGAACATGAAGTAAAGGAAATCATCATGTATTGATGATTATTATCAAGTTAATGACCCAGTCTTGAAAAGAAGATGTGCATCATCAAGCTTCAAGTGTATGTGCAAAGCAAAAGTATGATTAGCCAGGGCTAAGGATGTGTTCCTATTCTTTTACCGGTCTTAGTGTTTGGTTGAAGACCGGATTGCTAGTATAGGTTGTCGTACTATTAAGAGGGGTCTTGATTAGTAGCTTGAGTTAGTCATGTGTTGATAGCTCATTGTGCTTGCTGTAGCTCATCTATGCATGGTGCTATTGTTTGCGAATGTGTTTTGCAAATAGTTGAAACTCATGCAATAACTCTATGTAGTATGAGACTATAATTTGTAAATATGTTTTACAAATGGTTGAAGTCCACACAACTACTCCTTGTGGCATGTTGCTGATATTTGCGAATGTGTTTTACAAATAGTAGAGGCTCATGCATAATCCTTGTAGCATGTGACTTTAGTTTGTGAATGTGTTTTGCAAATGGTTTAAATCTATGTACCTTATTCCTTATGGCGTTGATTCTAAAAGTTGCAAATGTGTTTTGCAACTTGTTGAGAATCTTGCATTTAACCCTTGTTTGCATCGCTCATCAATTGATAAATATGTTTTGCAATTGAGTTTGTTTTGAAAGCCAACTTTGCATTTCTCAAGATAATCGGTAGTACCGATATTGTCTTGGTGGTACTACAGCACCGCGGTATGACCAGGAAAGTGGTGCAGTACTATCGCAACCTAGTCGGATCGAAGTTTAATTGGCGGTACGTGTTTTCCAGAGAGACACCTTCTGAGCGTGTTTTGCTCTCCTGAAAAGCGGTAGTACCGGTGTTCATTTGGTAGAACTACCGCATCGTGGTACGAACGCATATCTTAAGCGGAACTATCGCACATTGGAAGTTTTGAAAAATAGTTGACAGTACGTGTTCTCCAGAGTGGGTCGGTTTTGGACCTCTAAAGGAAGCGGTAGTACCGCCCTTGTGTTTCGGAACTATCGGCGAGCAGAACTACCGTATGTTCAATGGCAGTAGTACCATGCCGCATTTTCAACGACTATTTCAGAGGCTTTTTTTATAGCCTTTACTGTGCGTCAAAGGAATTGCGGTAGCACCGACCGATGAATGGCGGTACTACCACCCGTGCTGATTTTTTCAGAATCTTTCCTCCAACGGCTAGTTTTCCTTGTGTGGGTATATATACCCCTTGTGGCCGGTTGTGGGATAGGTCTTGTGTCATATTCAATCCTTTGAGCAAAGAGCAAGCTCTCTACACTCTTTTGTGCATGTGTTGCACCTAGTGAGCTTAGAGAGCAAACTCTAAGTGCATGTGTTGCATTAGGTAGTGGATTGTATATCCACTTGAGCTTAGACACTTGATTTGTTCAAATGAGCGTCTTCGACTTGTTACTCTTGGTATTTGCCGACACCTAGACGGCTTGGAGGAGTTGCGTCGGTGATCTTCTCAAAGAAGGTTGTGAGAAGGCCCGTGCGGTTATGAGTGTTTTGGTGCTCGCCATCTCCGGATTGGAGGAAGAGCAATCCCGAGTGGATCGAGGTGTTGGTTCGTGTTGGAGTCGGTCCAAGTGGTTGGACTTACTATAACACCCCAGCCCAACCTGAGCCTGGAATGCTACCACACTAACAAAATTACAAATTAAACTAAGATATTTTTCTAACTTTCGGCACGTTCTCCTTTGAATAACTAACCATACCGGGGGTTTGCACAGCTAACAATAGGAATAAACAATTATCCAAACACATAAAGCATAAATATAAGAAACCTTAAGCGGTTTACTCAGATTCTAAGCTATCATTCAAATTGTTTATTTAATGGAGAATTGGTTCGTGCCAATGTGCATCCAAGCATAAATCTACTCCCTCCCATGCATGCTATCCACAAACGGGGTACCTAAAAATACAGTAACAGCAAGAGTGAGCCAAAGACTCAGCAAAGTACATTTGACAAGACAATAACATAAACAACTGTAACTATCATCATACATCCACAATTCTCAACAATAAACATTTCATATGCTCATGCTATGCAAATTTCTCAAATGCACTTTTCTTTCCTCCTTTTCATATACCGGTATTGCGGAGTGTTACACCCGTCGGTGTTCACTCATGCCCGCATTATCAAATACGGGGACCCATTGCCCATCCTTTTCAGATGGGGACCCATTGCCCATATCTTAAATATGGGGATCTCAATGCCCACTCCCGTGGGTATCTCATGCCAACATGCATGATTGATATGAAATGACATGGACAATGCACAATATATTCTCATAAGAATTATCAATTATCGATCATTATATAAACAATATGAAATAAACACTTTCAACACTCATAATCATATTAAGCACGCATCAATTCAACCATATTGCCCAACACACAATATCGTACTAAAATTGTACTTACCTTTTTCCGCTATGGCACGCGAAGAAGCAAAGATGATGCCTCTACTCCGGGACTCCGCCTCCTACACAAGAATAGTGCTAACAATAAATACGTTGAAAAGTGGACTTGTTTCGCCCCTTAACCCAACTCCTCAAGACCTAGGGTTCGAATACAGGTTTTACTCCACCTTCCCGACAGTCTAGCAGAAAGGACTACGGGACAGCAACGCTAAAAATAACATAACTTTTACTACGCAACTCAGAACGGGGTGATCTTGGACTATCTGGAATCATGACAAAAGAAGCTACAATAATATAGTTGGGAAAGTCCCCTGATTCGGCCTCCTACTAATTATTATATTCAGGTAAATTTTATGTCTCTGCAATCTGACAATCAGCGAAACAACGGCGGTATAAATTCCATAACTTTTGATTGACTTGTCTAAAAATTGTGTTCTTTATCAAATTGGAAATACTACTGAATTCTCTACAACATTCATTTGGGTGTCCTTTCTGATTCGGTCTCTACATAATTCATAATGGCCAGACGAGACAACTGCCAATTCTCGTCAGCCCTTCATGGACAGTGGCAAAGAAACTACCATAACTCCTAAAACATAACTCCAAATCAAGTGATCTTGGTGCCTAAATAAACATAAGGACAAGCCCTACAACTTTCTAAGAGATGGCAAGATCAAAAAACATACGGACTCTACCCAAAACCGACGAGAAACAGTACTAGACCAATCCGATCTGCTACAGACAGCATCAAATTGAATTGAAAATTCTACCGATCTACCGGGGATCGAGGTTACACTTGATGAATCGCTAGAGAAGAACGTCTCACTACGATGCAGGTGCCCTCCCTCTCCTCTTCATCATTCCTTCCCTTTCTTCTCCTCTTCTCCTCCCTTTTTCTCTTGGCTGACAACAATGGGAGAGCACCACCAAGAGGAAGGGGAATAGCAATGGATTTGGGGGGATACTACTGTAGCACATACTGTAGCACGGTGGCTACTATAGCTACAGTTCCATATTAGGGTTTCCCTCCTTTTATTGGTGGCTGGCCCCTCATGAGCCTCTTGGGCTAAAGGTCCGAGGCCCAGGTTCTCAAATTTTTTTCTTTCTGGGTAGCGAATGCTTCGGAGTTCATAACTTGCTCTCCTGAACTCGTAATTGAGTGATTCTTATCTTCACTTTTAGCTAAAGTATAGTACTTCAACTTCCTATTTTTAGAGTTTTTCCGAAAGCGTCGTCTTTATTACGAAATTTGCCTTGGAAGCTGACTTAGATACCGACCAGGGTTCTCTATGTAGCCTGCATTGCGGGCCCCATATCTTAGACTTCAGAACTCTAAATTAGGTCAATGAGGACTCTAAATTGGACTATGGAAAGCGATCTACAACTTTGTAGTTATGATATTTTTCATTCGAAGCCGTTCCAATCGTGAAATTTATGTTGCAAGACTATTACAGATTCTGTCTTATTTCTGAGCGAGGCAAAGAAGAAGAATATCTCAATCTCCTTATATTCTCTGCAAATAAATGGGATATTACATTCCACCCCCCTTAAACAGAATTCGACCCCGAATTCTACTCGAAAGAACAACAACTATACTTAATAATCATTAACACGTACCGATGTTAACAACTCTGGTTAAAGCTCGCGCATGCGAGTTTTTAAATCCCAAGTCTCGTCACACTCAGACCAGAATGTACACCAACGTCTTACACATCAACACTCATCTCGGCCTTTCCAGGTTCTCTCAATACACATGACACAACTGTAAAGTCTTACTAGTTGACCAACGGCTCTTATTGAAAACTTAAGCTTTGGACCTCTTAGGTACTCACTCCGCACTAGACATACAAGATGTTACGTACCCCGCGCATGGACTCGAGACTGTAATATTCTAAAATAAATAAATATTACTCTCTTAAAGGCCTGTGCGTAATTAAATAAATTTAGATACGTGAAAATAAATTAATTTAAAGTTTTGTGGAGGGGCTAGGCTGTGCGAGATATAAAAGGATCGTGGGGAGCATTGGTTTTAGAAACCCTAGCAGTTTTTTTTCCACCCTAGCCGCCGTCTTGTTTCTTTTTTTCCCCGTGCGCCGCCAGGGAGCTGTGATCTTCGGCCAATCTCCTCCCTGTGTGTGGCCGGCCTCTATGCGCCAGCGTTGGTGCCAGTAGCGTGCTGCCGTGCGCATGTGCTCCTGCCACCGCGTGGACGCCGTGTTGCCGTTCGGCGCTCGTTGGTTCTTTTGCACCAGCCGTCCGGGTGAAGCCGGATGCCCGACACCTTCTGTCCGTTGACCAGCACGTGGAAATCCATCGTCCAGCTTTTCGCTTGCCGTGCGCGTGTGATCTTCGGCTGTTGGCCAGCGCGGGGACGCCGTGAGCATCAGCCGGAGCTTGCACAGGAGGATCTTGCAGCCTCGTTTTCCAACCCAGTGAGTGTACGCCCTTGCTGCTAATTACCTGGCGTTGATCCTGCATGCATGCAGACATCTAGCACTAAGTTAATTAGCTTGGCAAATTCGTTTTGTATGCTTGACGTAGGAATTGGTTGCTGCGGCTAGTAAGAAATTTGTGTTCCTTTGTTGGCTTCGGTAGTACTTGCTGCTTTGTATAGTAAATAGAGAGAGGTTAATTAGTTAATGCTAATTAGTAGCTAATTAGTTTTGCACACGTTGCTAGCTGGTGGTTAACTAGTGAAGCAATGTATTTTATAGGCATGCATCCGGTTTGGATTAGTAGAAGAAAGAGTGCAGCTAGCACAAGGAATTTCAGAGATGGGTTTAGCCTGATATTCTGTTGTACGATTTATTCGGATACCTTAATGATAAATTTTGAAAATATCATCTACTAGTTAATTGTAGATAATTTCGATATATTTCTATAGCATATTTAATCATGTCAATCGGACTAGTAGAATTCGAGATATGAATTTTGGAAGACTGCTGTCTTTGTGGTTGTCGTCGTTCGGCGCTGTTTTGGTAGATCGGATATTAAAAATAGTAAATCCACTAATTAGAGTTTTTTATCTACATGAAAGATGTAGATAATTGTCTAAGGGTTCTTTAGAATCTAATAAATCGAATTTTGGCTGGGTAAAACAAAAGTTATGAATTTAGTAAGACCTGCTGTTCCGAAGCGGACAGATCGGTTTCTGGGCTAAAACGAAGGGTTAGATGATTTAATTAGAAGACTTTGTAATCTAAGAAATTGAGGGGAATTTTGTGTAGAATCCAGAACTGAGTGGTTTGTCGTGATCGGACTTTTGAGTCAAAAGTTATGTTCGTTTTAGTACCAAGACAGCAATGGGTAACTATTGATGCTGAGAAGCGTGGTATATTTGGGGACGGGTAGGAGCGATGTCTATTTATTGCTATTCTTGATCTGTAGCTTGTATTGAAGTTTGTGTATTTAATATAGGAGGCGTCGTGCTTGTTGCCATCTTCTAGCCAAATCGCGCGTCGCAACTAGTGAAGGCAAGTGCATGGTAGACAGCGATCAATGATTGATCACTGTTTTCTTTACCTTCTATTACCATTATTGTTGTGCTTTTATTTTATTTAATTGCAAATAATGGAATGGTATGGTTATATCCTTGTTGATAATCATGAGAAAAGTTGGATATGATGAATATGATGGAGTTTGCATTTTTCATACATAAGCATCTTTGCATATGAGCAGGTGATCATGAATGATCACAACTCCACGGGAGTGGAGGAGGTCCCCGATCCTTGTAGAGGAACGGGCTTGAGAGTGAATGTTGTCGCGAGCATTCACTCATGCTATACCGGTATACGCGAAAGAAGTGCATGTGGACATGTAGATTAGAGTTGCATTGATATATGAGATTAATGGGTATGAAATAAAGAGAAGATAACAGCATGATAATATTAATAGAAGTACCTGTGATGATAATGAAGTTATCGATTGCTGTTGATTTATTATTGTTCGTTGTATATTGATGTGTTTCTTTGAGTCGTGGACTCACCCTTGCTCTTTGTTGTCTTTAGGTGATCTTCAAGGACGCCAGTGGCGAGAGCGAGTAGAGCACATGGACAACACATGATCATTTGCCATAAGAATCTTTTCATTCAAAATTGGATTACCCTTGGACATGTTAGAGGTTGAATAAAGTTTAGGACAACGTTTTGGACTAGACTATTTGTTTTAATGATTTGGATTCATTGGTTGGTGCTATTTTGGACTATTTACCTGGTTATATTTCCCCTTGCTTATTTATTATCGCTTGATACATAATTATGCAAGTTCTTTTGTGATCCTTGGATATGTTTATTGATGTTTCCTTGCTGTAATTTTATAGTGTGTCGATAATTATTAGTTTAGGGAGTAGTTTAGTGGCATTCTAGGCTCAGTGTTGGGCTGGGGTGTTACAGTTGGTATCAGAGCAGGCTTTAGGTCCGTGGTGAATAGATTAACAACTTAGGCAAACTAAAATTATTAAAATTTGTTTTAGTTTTAGTAAAACAACTAAAATATGCTAATGGTTAACTAACCTAAAATTTGACACACTAGTGCACAGTAGGTTAGAGAGAGGTACGAATATAGTTTTACGCTTTCGTTATGTTGTTCATTGATGCATGATTTTATTTTGACCTTTTAACTCATTGTGTATTGTTGATTGTGGTTGATAGCTATGCCGAGGGGTAGAGGGCGTGGTCGTGGTGGCGTGATCGTGGAGGTCGGGCGCGGGCGAGGTTCCGTGGAGCCACCTCCCGTAGCGTATGAGTCGATGGTCGAGGGGTTCTTGTTGACCGCCTCGGTTGGGGTCGAGGATGAGACCCCGCTTTCTTGAGAGAGTTGGTGGGAGAGATCCGTGCTCTTCGTCAGCAGCGCCAGCATCCATTCTTCGCGGCATCGTTGTTGCGCTGTCGCACATACACCGGTTCCTGAGGCGCGGATGTCACTTCGCGAGTGGATGGATTTGAGGTTGGATCCATTTGACGGGTCGGGTACACCGGTTGAGCGTGCACCGTGGTTGCGCTACATGGAGAGGCGGTTTGGAGTTTTAGAGATGTCCTCACATCGAGGGTCCGCTTTGTAGCCTTTATTTGAAAGGGCAGCGGATATTTGGTGGAGGGCGTGTTGTCTTCGAGGACCGCCACTCAAGGGCGATCACTTGGGAGGACTTTGTTGATCGTTCAAGGAAAGTTCTACCCTACTCTTTTGTTGAGAAGATGGAGGTTGCCTTGACGACCTTTGCTCGTGGGAAGAGGTCTATTCTGAGTATGAGGTGAGTTCAACAACTTGGTTCGCTTTGTCCCTTCAGTAGCGAACGATGATCTTCAGAAAGCCAAGAGGTTCCGTCGGGGTCTCAATTCTGAGTACCGACATGTGTTGGGAGCTACTCCACTCCGTGACTACAGCTCTGTTGTGGAGCAAGCTAGGGGCATGGAGTTGGAGATGCAGCTCACAAAAGGGCAGCAAGCCTCTGGTGGACTGGTTGCTTCTGGTGGTGACCAGAAGAGGAGCGCTAGTGAGGGAAGTGGGTCATTCGACCGCTTTCAAGAAATTCAAGGAGGACCGCATCCTTCAAGTCTAGCGATCGAGGCCGTTCTCTTCTTGGCGCCTCGTCCTTTGCAGTACTCCGGCTCTTCGTCCCGCCCTGCGGGGCATGCTTTGCTTTAAGTGCGGTGATGGACACGCATGCTGCTGAGTGCTCTTGGACGGAGATTGCCGTCGGTGTGGCCGGCCGGGTCACAAGGCGGTGTGTCGCCGAACCCGCTAGTGTGATCAAGTGGGAGCTGTGCCATCTTCTTCTTGATGGGTCTGCTCGAGGATCTTTCCGGATGATGATCGCTCCTCCTGCACCGCCACTTCCTTCGCTTGGGCGCCCGGTAGGGTACTCATCGGCCGCCACCTTCGCACCGCCGGGTTGCACGACCGGCTTTACTCGCACCGCCACGGCAGATTGTCGGGGCTCTCGCCCGCCGTCGTCTTCTTCGCCATGGCGCCACCGAGTGTCGCCATGCCCACAATAAGTCCGCATGGTCGTCCCCGACGTGGTGCAGTACTTTGCTTGTGGATTCGTTTGA
Source organism: Hsuehochloa calcarea (assembly GCA_036346395.1). Lineage (NCBI taxonomy): Eukaryota > Viridiplantae > Streptophyta > Magnoliopsida > Poales > Poaceae > Hsuehochloa > Hsuehochloa calcarea. Next base: position 12,937,668 of record CM070596.1, on the reverse strand, counting down.
TGCTTTAGTCCTTTTGATTCGGGGCTACCTTTTCGTTTGTCTCGGCGTTTGCTAGGAGAGCGAACTTGAGTATGATGGATTTCTCAATCGGTGTTGGTTAGTTCTCACGGGGTATTATTGTGAGTTCTCTTGTTTGTCCCGGTGTTCTATTGTCATTGATGGAGAGAAGTTCACGCGAATTTGATAGTTATTCAAATGGAGCCGTTCGGCGTTATCTTGGGTATGGATTGGTTGCACTCTTATCGAGCCGTGATATCTCGCTTTACGTAACGATCTCGTGCGACCCGCCTGGGAGACTTTGACCTTCAGGAGTGCGCCTCGCGCTCTCTTCGATAGATTTGGACTGTTTCCGGTCAGCGTGCGAAAATCGGGCTTCTTTAGCTCTTGCCGAGAAACCGAGTGTGGCTTCGCAGATTGAGAAGATTCCGGTGGTTAGTGATTACCCGGATGTGTTCCCGGTGAGCTTAGGGCTTGCCACTGCGCGAGGCGTGGAGTTTCGCATTGATCTTGTTCCGGTACTTGTCCCATCTCGATGTCTCCATATCGACCGCACGTCCGTTTGGGACGAGTTGAAGAAGCAATTGGATGATTTGTTGGCTAAAGGTTTGATCAGCGTGGCGTATCGCCGTGGGGAGCTCTGCTACATTCCGAGAGAAGAAGGATGGGAGTTGGCGCATGTGTGTTGATTACCGTGCGCTTAATGCGATCACAATCAAGAACAAATATCCATTGCCCGCATTGAGAACTTGTTTGATCGGTTGAATGGAGCTCAAGTATTCTCAAGATCGATCTCGATCGGTATAATCAAATCCGTGTGCGTGAGCGAGATGTAGAGAAGCCCTTTCTCCACGGTATGGGCATTATGAGTATAAAGTTATGTCCTTTGGGTTGACTAATGCACCTGCTATTTTTATGGAGACCATGAACAACATGTTACACGAGTATCTAGATGACTTCGTGGTGGTGTTCATTGATGATATTCTTATCTATTCTAAGACTAATGAGGATCATGAGCGTCATTTGAGGCTGGTTTTAGATACTTTGAGAGACCACAAGTTCTATGCTAAGTTGAAGAAATGTGAGTTCTGGATTTCAGAAGTGAGTTTTCTGGGTCATGTGATAAATCCTCAGGGCATTGCTGTTGATCCTAGTAAGGTCTCTACAGTGGTGGATTGGAAGAGGCCGACTAATGTGAAGGAGGTGAGGAGTTTCTTGGGCTTGGCTGGTTATTATCGGCGTTTTGTGCAGGATTTCTCTATCATCGCCAAACCGATGTCTCAACTTACTCAGAAAGGGGTAAGATTCCAGTGGACTGATGAGTGTGAGCGCAGTTTCTGCACTTTGAAAGAGAGGTTGGTGACCTCTCCTATTCTCACTCTTCCCGAGCCGGGGAAACGGTTCACAGTCTTTTCAGATGCGTCTCGAGTGGGTCTTGGCTGTGTTCTCATGCAAGACGGTAAGGTGATTGCTTATGCGTCGAGACAGTTAAAGAAACACGAGCAGAATTATCCCACTCATGATTTGGAGTTGGCTGCGGTTGTCCTTGCTCTCAAGATTTGGAGGCATTATCTATACGGTGAGCCTTGTGATATTTTCACAGATCACAAGAGTCTCAACTATATCTTCACTCAGAAGGATCTGAATTTAAGGCAAAGGAGGTGGCTGGAGTTGATCAAGGATTATGATCTTACTATTCAGTATCATTCAGGCAAGGCCAATGTAGTTGCTGATGCTCTTAGTCGCAAGGCGACTCCCGCTACTCTAGATTGCCTCATTTCTGATTTTGATCGCATGGGAATATCTTATTGTTATGCGGGCACATCACATGTTGAGACACAGTTGATTCTTGAGTCAGCTATTCCAGACCGTGTACGGGAAGCACAACAGAGTGACCGGTTACTACAGGAGGTTAGGAAGCGTCTGGATGAGGGCAAAGAGGGTGATTTTAGCATGGACGATTATGGTGCTTTGAGGTTTAAAGGCCGCCTTTGCGTGCCACAAAAGGCGGAGGTCAAAGATGATATCTTGAGGGAGGCACATCGCACTCCGTACACTGTTCATCCTGGTGAGACTAAGATGTATCGAGATCTGAAACAGAATTTTTGGTGGAAAAGAATGAAGGTGGATATTGCTAATTATGTGGCTTCTTGTGGTGTTTGTCAGCAAGTGAAAGCGGAGCACAAGCGTCCTGTAGGGTTGTTGCAGCCTTTGGAGGTTCCCCAGTGGCCTTGGGATGATATCTCTATGGACTTTGTGGTGGCCTTACCTCGTTCGCCGCGAGGGAAGGATGCAGTTTGGGTAGTGGTGGATCGATTGACAAATCACAAGACTTCATTCATATTCGCACGACAAATTCAGCGAGTGATCTAGCTCCTATTTATGTGCGTGAAATAGTAAGACTGCATTGTGTGCCCAAGACCATCATTTCTGACAGGGACGCGAAGTTTGTCTCCAAGTTCTGGGAGAGTCTGCAGAGTGCATTGGGCACACAGCTCCGCCTTAGTACAACGTTTCATCCTCGAGCAGATGGGCGATCGAGCGCACTATTCGGACTTTGGAGGACATGTTGCGATCTTGCGTTTTGTCTTGGAAGGGTAGTTGGGAGGACCAGTTGCCACTTGCAGAGTTTGCTTATAATAATAGTTACCATTCCAGTATTAGAACCGCGCCATTCGAGGTTCTCTATGGGCGGAAGTGCAGATCACCGCTTTGTTGGGATGCAGTGGGAGAGAAGGTAGTTTTGGGTCCGGACTGGATTCAGAAGACCGTTGAGCGTGTGGCCATGGTGAGGCAGAATCTGTTAGCAGCTCAGAGCAGACAGAAAAGCTATGTTGATATGAGGAGGCGTGACTTGGAGTTTGCGGTGGGTGACCAGGTGCTCTTGAGAGTGTCTCCCACTAAAGGTATTGTTCGGTTCGGTACCAAAGTGAAGCTTAGCCCGAGGTATGTTGGACCATTCCCGATTATTGTAAGAATTGGGAAGTTAGCTTACCGCCTGGACCTTCCTGAGTCCATGCGTGGAGTTCACAATGTGTTTCACGTCTCGATGCTGAGAAAGTTTTTGAGAGACCCAGAGCATAAAATTTCATTGGAGCCGCTAACTATTGAGCAAGATCTTACCATTGAGTCGCGTTCGGCGCGCATTCTGGAGAGGTCGGAGCGAGTGCTGAGGCACAAGACGTTGGTATATGTCAAGGTTGTGGACGATCATCCGAGAGAGAAGCGACACAGGAGTTGGAGTCTCGCATGCGCGAGCAATACCGAGTTGTTCACGCCGCACGTGTTATTTTATTGTTTAATTTCAGCAGTGTAGTTTTTATTTGAGTAGAACGGCGAGTAGAATTCGGGGTCGAATTCTGTTAAGGGGGGTAGAATGTAATATTCTAAAATAAATAAATATTACTCTCTTAAAGGCACGTGCGTAATTAAATAAATTTAGATACGTGAAAATAAATTAATTTAAAGTTTTGTGGAGGGCTAGGTCATGCGAGATATAAAAGGATCGTGGGGAGCATTGGTTTTAGAAACCCTAGCGCTTTTTTATTTTTCCACCTAGCCGCCGTCTTGTTTTTTTTTCCCGTGCCGCCAGGAGCTGTGATCTTCGCCAATCTCCTCCTGTGTGTGGCGGCCTCATGGCGCCGCCGTTGGTGCCGATGGCGTGCTACCGCGGCGCATGTGCTCCGCCGCCGCTGCGGACGCCGTGTTGCCGTCGGCCGCGTTGGTTCTTTTGCACCAGCCGTCCGGTGAAGCCGGATGCCCGACACCTTCGTCCGCTGACCAAAGACGTGGAAATCCATCGTCCGACTTTTAAGCTTGCCGCTGCGTGTGATCTTGGTACATTGGCCGCCGATGGGACGCCGTGAGCATCAGCCGGAGCTTGCACAGGAGGATCTTGCAGCCTCGTTTTCCAACCCAGTGAGTGTACGCCCTTGCTGCTAATTACCTGGCGTTGATCCTGCATGCATGCAGACATCTAGCACTAAGTTAATTAGCTTGGCAAATTCGTTTTGTATGCTTGACGTAGGAATTGGTTGCTGCGGCTAGTAAGAAATTTGTGTTCCTTTGTTGGCCGGTAGTACTTGCCGCTTTGTATAGTAAATAGAGAGGTTAATTAGTTAATGCTAATTAGTAGCTAATTAGTTTTGCACACGTTGCTAGCTGGTGGTTAACTAGTGAAGCAATGTATTTTATAGGCATGCATCCGGTTTGGATTAGTAGAAGAAAGAGTGCAGCTAGCACAAGGAATTTCAGAGATGGGTTTAGCCTGATATTCTGTTGTACGATTTATTCGGATACCTTAATGATAAATTTTGAAAATATCATCTACTAGTTAATTGTAGATAATTTCGATATATTTCTATAGCATATTTAATCATGTCAATCGGACTAGTAGAATTCGAGATATGAATTTTGGAAGACTGCTGTCTTTGTGGTTGTCGTCGTTCGGCGCTGTTTTGGTAGATCGGATATTAAAAATAGTAAATCCACTAATTAGAGTTTTTTATCTACATGAAAGATGTAGATAATTGTCTAAGGGTTCTTTAGAATCTAATAAATCGAATTTTGGTTGGGTAAAACAAAAGTTATGAATTTAGTAAGACCTGCTGTTCCGAAGCGGACAGATCGGTTTTCTGGGCTAAAAACGAAGGGTTAGATGATTTAATTAGAAGACTTTGTAATCTAAGAAATTGAGGGGAATTTTGTGTAGAATCCAGAACTGAGTGGTTTGTCGTGATCGGACTTTTGAGTCAAAAGTTATGTTCGTTTTAGTACCAAGACAGCAATGGGTAACTATTCGGTACCGGAGAAGCGTGGTATATTTGGGGACGGGTAGGAGCGATGTCTATTTATTGCTATTCTTGATGCTTTAGCTTGTATTGAAGTTTGTGTATTTAATATAGGAGAGGCGTCGTGCTTGTTGCCATCTTCTAGCCAAATCGCGCGTCGCAACTAGTGAAGGCAAGTGCATGGTAGACAGCGATCAATGATTGATCACTGTTTTCTTTACCTTCTATTACCATTATTGTTGTGCTTTTATTTTATTTAATTGCAAATAATGGAATGGTATGGTTATATCCTTGTTGATAATCATGAGAAAAGTTGGATATGATGAATATGATGGAGTTTGCATTTTTCATACATAAGCATCTTTGCATATGAGCAGGTGATTATGAATGATCACAACTCCACGGGAGTGGAGGAGGTCCCCGATCCTTGTAGAGGAACGGGCTTGAGAGTGAATGTTGTCGCGAGCATTCACTCATGATATACCGGTATACGCGAAAGAAGTGCATGTGGACATGTAGATTAGAGTTGCATTGATATATGAGATTAATGGGTATGAAATAAAGAGAAGATAACAGCATGATAATATTAATAGAAGTACCTGTGATGATAATGAAGTTATCGATTGCTGTTGATTTATTATTGTTCGTTGTATATTGATGTGTTTGCTGAGTCGTGGACTCACCCTTGCTCTTTTGTTGTCTTTAGGTGATCTTCAAGGACGCCGTAACTGAGAGCGAGTAGAGCACATGGACAACACATGATCATTTGCCATAAGAATCTTTTCATTCAAAATTGGATTACCCTTGGACATGTTAGAGGTGGAATAAAGTTTAGGACAACGTTTTGGACTAGACTATTTGTTTTAATGATTTGGATTCATTGGTTGGTGCTATTTTGGACTATTTACCTGGTTATATTTCCCCTTGCTTATTTATTATCGCTTGATCCATAATTATGCAAGTTATTTTGTGATCCTTGTATATGTTTATTGATGTTTCCTTGCTGTAATTTTATAGTGTGTCGATAATTATTAGTTTAGGGAGTAGTTTAGTGGCATTCTAGGCTCAGTGTTGGGCTGGGGTGTTACAGAGACAGTCCTGGCAATACGCCAACCTCCAAAATCAAATCCATGTACCTTGGGCCAACCTTCCCTTCGGTACCAAACCAGACATCCTGCACACGTCACACGTGACTCTTGTTCCAACTCTCAATCGAACTCCTCACCGAAACAAAGATCACCTCTTCTAACGAGGGACACACAACAGTACTCTTTTTGAACAAACTCTACTATAAACAGAGTCAACTGAAATTAAAAGATTCTCATCGCAACCACGCCATGTCAACTCCCTACCAAAAGGGTCAAATCCAAAATCAAAGATTCATCACGTGTTCCCTTCCGCTTTCTAATTAGGCAGTTTGTAAATAAACACCTCATAAGCCAAAGGAGAAATCACTGGAATACCCAATCAATCATTTCCTTTTATTCTTTTTGAACCAGTAAGAACCACACATGCCAACATTAAACCAAGCTCAATTTGCGAAAGACATTCGTCATAAACACATAGTTCAAACAATAGTCAAGGGAGTGTTTCATTACCCGAGGCAACTTTTTTTCTTCTTCCAATTTCTCTTTTAGGAATAACATTCCTCTCAAACTTTGTAATTCCAATTCATCGTATTCCACACTAGGTCCTTCCTCTTAAATTGTCATCCTTAAAGCTATGTTCAACCGAATGCAAAATCCACATTTGGTAGGAGACTCTTCCAATGCACAATATCACACTCTAGCCAACATCTCTACCAAATGAATTTTTTTTGACAAATAATTCCCAACGCAATCACATCACTTAATCTGTGAAGGATAATCAATTTGAAATTCACATCACACACTCTCATTTACTTCACCCAAAGAATACTATCAATGATCATCACACTATTCGGAATCTACTCTTATTTTACCACCTGTACACGAAATCATTGGCCACCAAGGTTCCAGCACAAAAATGCAAAGCCCAATTTCAACCTCCAAGACTCCTATAGCAAACTTCCCATATAAAATATCGAGAAATCCTCAGATTCAGTCACTAAAATTTCCACATTCCAAACATATTCAATCATTGTCATCCACACATAAAAATTTTCTCGACCAAATTATCTTTTAGAAGAATTCATTCTCCCAGAAGGTTATCTACTAAAGCCAGGGCATACCTGCTGACATCTCAACACACCCTACTATCCCATTAATCGACATTACGATTAGGTTACTTCACTAATTCTACTCTAATTAAATTACACCATCATATTTTGCCTATACAACCCGGCAAATTACCCAATCGCGGTACTCTAATAAACTAACCAAGATTTCCATGCTTTCAACGATTTTAATGCTCCACTTTACATGCACAAATGATCTTTAACCGCAAACCTCTATAGGTTCTATTAGTTGCAAATATTGCCATCGGTTTAGCTCCAAAACAAAACTTTCTATTTAAGTCAAACCCTCTCTAAGGATTACTCCAAGAAATCAACTTATCACTCAATGCATCTCAACAAATTGACACCTAGAGTCACACAAAATCGTTCACTTGACTACCACCAATCCGTTGCCCTACCCTCTATGAGGTTTTGTAAAACAATCCATTATTCCTTTCTCAAGGGTAGAGGCAAATAACAATAATGATTTCGGCACTTTGAAAAATATTTTCAATTCACAGTAAATACAAGATCAATAGAAATAGTCAAATAGCAATGAACTCAGAAAATAAAAGATGAGACCACAGATAACAACATAAGTCCCACCAGAAGAGAACCAGAAGAGAATATCAAGCTTCAGCCAATAAAATAAGCATTGTTATTCAAACTCAAGAAACTCTTATGCGGTAATGAAGTAAAAGTGAAACACACTTAAATAAGTTGCAAGTTACAAAACTTAACTCCAATCTCAAATACTTCTACTACACTCTTTCCTTTAACAAGAAATAATTTCTTTGATTACAATTCACTTGGCCAACTCAACCAAAAGAGCCTTTAAGATCAAACCGCATGAATTACTCAAGAACCAAATAGAACTTTCCAACACGTCACTTTACTCAACAAATTTCAGTTACCACATAATTCAGGAACTATCAAAGACCATGAGTGTCCAAACTTTTCATTTAACTGATATTATGAAAGGCGATCAAATTACATTCTTTCTATAAGAATCGTCACCACACCCACAAGTCATTGTCTCTTACAGGCAATCTTACTAACATTAAGAAAAACACACTCTTAACCAGAATCTTTGTCGTCAACTCTTTTTATTATAAAGCCCCAGGGCTCACCAAATAGTTCCATACGACTAGTATCATTTCATCCTCAAATTAAGAGTAGACCAAAATCTTTCAGCCTCACTACAACAACCACTTTATTTTAGAGGAAATCTACTACGCAATAAGATGTTACGCCAAAACCCCTTCATCAAGGTCATGCTATCATCCAACGATTTCCACAATCAAATAGGCATAAGCCACCAATTAAATCATGTCAACTCAACTCGTAGTGATGCTCAACACTACACCTTAACACATAACCATTGAAACCCAACCATCGTTGTTATCGACTAGCTTCATTACAAAGTCTAGTTGCTTCCAACTTTTCCTTACAAATCACATGATTTTTTTCTTCACAAACACATGTTCAACGGTTCCTCTTCGTATTTAGTTTTCGGCCAATTCACACTAGAATTTCAAGAATCAAAACCTTCCATCGATCAAAAGTCTCAACGGCACTACAACCAATTTCATCGCATCATTCTATATAGATGATTTGTCTAGAACTCTATCCATAAACCCTTGATTCACCGATTGTCAATCCCTCCAACCTTTTGTACACTATTTCAACAATTAATCATACTAGGGAATATGTAAATCTAGCAACCATATATGATCATCAAAAAGCCAATTTTACGCTAATTTCTGGGTTAATATCCTTTAAGGCAACGTTCAACCACATCCTTGACATAACCATCTCCAATGGTTAGCTTAATCCGCTGAGATCCATTACTCCAAATTATCTATGAAATTTGCCAAATTCTACAATCTTAATGATCAAACGAATTCATCAATATCTCACACTTCTTGGTTACCCTATTGATTTCAATTAGGGATAGATATACTCTTAATCACACTTCATCATACAACTATTGCAATGCAATAATAGATTGATCAACTACACTACCAATGACATCATTTAAGATTCTTTATGCATTACGCTATTGGCCCAACTTGATAACTCATACCAATCAGTTAATTTCTATGACTACCACTTGTTGCTTAAACATAAAAAGACCTTACCAAAAGAGTTTTGACATTTTCTTTCATAAAAGAGAGAGTCAGTAAACTTCAATGCTCAATTTACTCCAAAATAAATATGTAGGGTCAAAGCGCCCACATGTAAAGAACTTGTAGTAGAATGACTTCATTATCCAAAATATCAAGCAAACAAATAAGTTGTATTTTCCAATAAGAAAGACAGAACTCCAATGAAAAAGTCAATCTTGACAGTTAACCACGTTCACCAGCCACAAGAATAACTCAACAGTTGGGAAAAAAAATTAGTTGCTATAAGGGACAAATTAAACCAAGAAAAACACTTTAGTTGCTTTGTACCACCTAATTCATGAAAATTCATCAACCAACAACGGGTAATCAGAATATCCAAATGGAAACTCAAGAAGAATAACAAGCTTTTCCAAGGAGACCCATCTCCAACATTCATAACAAAGTTACTCAGAGTAAACACTTCTCTTTCCCCATACCACAAACGGTAGTGCCACCGGACCATACCTATGGCCATAACCACAATCTCTACCTCTCGACATCTACTATCATCACAAATAACAATCACATAATCAAATCATAAGCATTCATAATCAATTCATATCAACAATGATAAATACGACATAAAAGAAATGTAAATGCAATGCTTTGCCCATTCCCATTCTACTGTGCACCAGTGTGTCAAATTTTAAGTTGATTAACCACTAGCAAATTTTAATCAACATATTCACCACGGACCTAAAGCTCGCTTTGATACCAACTGTAACACCCTAGCCCAACCTGAGCCATGAATGCTACCACACTAACAAAATTACAAATTAAACTAAGATATTTTGCTAACTTTCGGCAGGTTCTCCTTTGAATAACTAACCATACCGGGGGTTTGCATAGCTAACAATAGGAATAAACAATTATCCAAACGCATAAAGCATAAATATAAGAAACCTTAAGCGGTTTACTCAGATTCCAAACTATCATTCAAATTGTTTATTCAATGGAGAATTGGTTTGTACCAATGTGCATCCAAGCATAAATCTACTCCCTGCCATGCATGCTATCCACAAACGGGGTACCTAAAAACACAGTAACATCAAGAGTGAGTCAAAGACTCGGTAAAGTACATTTAACAAGACAATAACATAAACAACTGTAACTATCATCATCCATCCACAATTCTCAACAATAAACATTTTATATGCTCATGCTATGCACATTGCTCAAATGCACTTTTCTTTCCTCTTTTTCATATACCGGTATTGCAGAGTGTTACACCCGTCGGTGTCACTCATGCCCGCATTATCAAATGCGGGGACTGTCGGGACCCAAATATACAAATCTGGACCCTCTGTGTATTCTGCACTAGTCCAGGATCACGCTAGTGCACACAGTGTCAACATTGATGAAATATCACATCCATACAACGAATATAAAAATAAACGAGTACCTTTAAATAACAATTAACTGTTGGGACCTTACGGTCGAGTTTTACATTTATTAAGCCATGCAAGGCTGAAAATAAAGAAATAAACCGCAATGAAACGAAATAAACTCGGTGGGTCCCATCAATTTACCACAGTGCAATCGATCGATCAAGACCCTAACGCTCAACCTTCAGAGAACTCTTCTTCAAAAGCGGTGACGACTCCTCCACTTCATTGATTAGTTTAGCAAGAGTGAGTACACACCGCACTCGCAAGTCATACCATCGAATGCAATTTATAGATGATGGCTTATTCCAAAGGAATGGCTTCGTGGTTGTTTTGCAGAAATGCAACATTTGCAATTGAATACAAATAATAGATTGAAAGCATAATTCAAAACAAATAGACAATAATAAGTTAACAATTGATTTCACAAAGTACACATAGTCTAATCAAGTTCTTTCACACAATTTGAACAAGTTACCTCACACGGTGACCCTTCCCAATGGTTTTATGAAAACTACCCTCGTGTGAAATTCCGAGCATGTCCATAACCGAGGACGCGGCTATTGAATAGATTGATTTAAAACACTCTGCAGAGTTTGTACACTTTACCCACACGATACAATCAGTGTAGCGATCACTGACCATAACAAAACCTTTCAGAAACTTCATCTCAAACAATGACACTCCTGGTGTGCTTTACTGCCGTCCAATTTGTACACACAGCCCTTGGAACGACACACACCATTGGGCGTGGATGCGCGAACCGTCCCGCGATGTGACCCAAACACGGTGCAGACACACCTCCAAACCCATCACACAGCTTTAAATACAACTGAGTTGTCAATGTCAAGACTCCATAACTTACTAAGTCAGGCCCAGCCCATACTAGGCATGTGGTCGTACAGTAAGGCCCAGTTCAATAGCGCACAAAGTTAAGTCCTTAATTGACCAAGGCAAGACTTCTAGTTTTTCCCAAATCACAAAGTTTATATCACACAGTTCCACCATTCACACAGATCCACCACTTGCCTCAGTCTAAATCTTTTCCCACCCTGTTGATTAAAGTGCAACACATGTCATCAATGAGTAACAGCACACAGTACACACAGTTTCATCACACAGTTCCATAATCACTTATTCAAGTTTATAATTGCAACTATCACATGAAATGATGACTCGTGGCATGGCTAAACAGTCTAATCGTATCTAACCAACCCACGTTGGTGCTACGATAATACCAACTAATTATTAACCAACCTAGGGTGACAAAAGATCATGGCATACAATAGACAAGGTGGCATAACAATTTGGATTAATAACTACACCCAAAAGCATTTAAATAAATAATTGAAATAGAATGCAATACATTGAAACAAAGTATTTTGAAAACTGGGTTCAAAATGATCAAAGGTATAACTTGCCTTGGAATAGATCTAGATATTGGTCTTGGTCTTGAGGTACTCCTTCTTCTGCAAAATTCCCCGAAGTATCGACGTCTACTCGCAACCGAGACAAAAGAAACTAAAAACAAATAAATACAGAAGCAAAAAAATCTCCAAAATTCAAATAAAATTCACCATTAAATAGATCTTAATTTTATATGAATTTACAAATTTGAATGGGCTCAATCGGAGTTCGGATGCAAAAGATATGGGCTTTGGAAGATTGGAAAATCAAATAAACCCTAATTTGGATTTTATTGAATTTCCCGAATTATTTTTATAAAGGAAAATCGAATTATTGCGCAATGCTTGCGTCAGCTGAGAATTTATGGAAAAAGAAATATATTTAAAAAAATTCGACATGTGGGCCCCACATGTCGCTGGATCGGGCTCACGTGGACTAAGCTCACCGAGCCACGGATCTGGGAGTCGGTGTGGATCGAGCCACGCGCTGCAGGTGTCTTTGCCGACACGCGACACGAGGGCGACACGCAGCACAAAGCCGACGCGGCGGTTGCGATGGCGGACGCCGACGCGTTATGGCGCTTCGCCGGAACCAATGGCACGGCGAACGGCGGCTCTTCACGGCGGTGAGTGGTACCAATGTGTAGAGGAGATTATTGCGCACATATGGGCACTCGTTTGAGCACCTGGGGTTGACGGAGATGGCCGGCGGCGAGGAAGAAGCGGCGGTGAAGACTCGGGTTTTGTCGGGAGAGTACTCCGGCGATGCTCCGGCGACGAGAAGGTGCGCACAAGGTAGTCTGAGACTTGCTGATCACAATGGTGCAGTCGGTGGAGCAAGGGCGACGACGACGGCGGCGCAATCCACCGGAGAAGAAGCTCGGCCGAAAACCCTAAAACTCGAAATGCGGCGGCGCTAGGGCGATCGGAGCGACGAGAGTGGCGGCTTTGGGTTGCGGAGGTGCTGGCGATGCTAAGGGAGGTATTTATAGGCCCGGGGGACGCCGGATTTGGAAATCCCCAAATCGGGTCCGAAACGGCCGGATTTTGAAATCCTCGATTCTCGGAGATTGAAACCGATTTGAAATTGAAAATAACCGAACAGGTGCGGAGAGATAAGGCTTCGTAAGGCGTTGTCCGTGCACAAAATCGTGGTCATTTGCGCAATTGTCGGACGAAGCTCCGAGGTCCGAAAATGGCGACGCGCGCAAGCCATGGAGAAGAAGACAACAGCGAGACGAGCGAATTTGTGGCGGTCCCACTGGCGGCAATGAGGCGCGGGCGAGAGCGAAGCGCGATGGCGATCCAACTACAGAGCGAGCGCGGCGAGCGAACGAAGCGAGATCAATCAAGCAAGCCACGCGGCGACAATCCAACGGGTTGAGGCGGCGAGATCGCGGGCGAGCGGCAGCCGGGCGATGCTGATCCAACGGCTGGGAGAGAGCGGGCTGGAATAGTGTTGGGCTTTGGCCCAGCACTGTTCCGAAGGATTTAAAATAGATTTTTCTTTTTAATAAATCCAGAAAATGCAAATAGCAATTAGAAAATAGCAAATGACTTTGGAAAAATTCCAGAAAATTCTATAAAATATATCCAAGCATATAGAATCTAAATAAAATAGTTTTGACAATTGTTGATGTTGGGATTAAGCACATTAATTCAATTTGTCCTTAAAGTCCATATTAAGCTTTTTAAATTAATATTCAAATAAATCCAAATGGTGAATTTTCTTACTACCATTATTCAAAAGATTTTTAAAGCTCTGAAATTTGGGATGTTACAGGGACCCATTGCCCATCCTTTTCAGATGAGGACCCATTGCCTATATCTTAAATATGGGGATCTCAATGCCCACTCCCGTGGGTATCTCATGCCAACATGCATGATTGATATGAAATGACATGGACAATGCACAATATATTCTCATAAGAATTATCAATTATCGATAATCATATAAACAATATAAAATAAACACTTTCATCACTCATAATCATATTAAGCACGCATCAATTCAACCATATTGCCCAACACACAATATCGTACTAAAATTGTACTTGCCCTTTTCCGCTATGGCGCGCGAAGAAGCAAAGATGATGCCTCTACTCCGGGACTCCACGTCCTACACAAGAATAGCGCTAACAATAAATACGTTAAAAAGTGGACTCCATTTACGCCCCTTAACCCAACTCCTCAAGACCTAGGGTTCGAATACAGGTTTTACTCCACCTTCCCGACTGTATAGCAGAAAGGACTACGGGACAGCAGTGCTAAAAATAACATAACTTTGACTACGCAACTCAGAACGGGGTGATATTGGACTATTTGGAATCATGACAAAACCAGCTACAATAATCTAGTTGGGAAAGTCCCCTGATTCGGCATCCTACTAATTATTATATTCAGGTAAAGTTTCTGTCTCTACAATCTGATAGTCAGCGAAACAGCGGCGGTATAAATTCCATAACATTTGATTGACTTGTCTAAAAATAGTATTCTTTATCAACTTGGAAAGCCTACTGAATTATCTACAACATTCAGTTTGGGTGTCCTTTCTGATTCGGTCTCTACATAATTCATAGTGGCCAGACAAGACAACTGTCAATTCTCGTTAGCCCTTCATGGACAGTGGCAAAGAAACTACCATAACTCCTAAACCGTAACTCCAAATCAAGTGATCTTACATCCTAAAGAAATATAAGGACGAGTCCTACAACTTTCTCAGAGATGGCCAGATCAAAAAATGTACAGAATCTACCCAAAATCGACGAGCAACAGTACTAGACCAATCCGATCTGCTACAGACATCACCAAATTGAATTGAAAATTCTACCGATCTACCGGGGATCGAGGTTACCCTTAATGAATCGCTAGAGAAGGACGCCTCGCTGCGATGCAGGTGCCCTCCCTCTCCTCTTCTTCCTTCCTTCCCTTTCTTCTCCTCTTCTCCTCCCTTCTTCTCTTGGCTGACAACAATGGGAGAGCAACACCAAGAGGAAGGGGAATAGCAATGGATTTGGGGGAGACTACTGTAGCACTTACTGTAGCACGGTGGCTACTATAGCTACAATACCATATTAGGGTTTCCCTCCTTTTATTGTTGACTGGCCCCTCATGGGCCTCCTGGGCTAAAGGCCCGAGGCCCAGGTTCTCGAATTTTTTTCTTTCTGGGTAGCGAATGCTTCGGAGATCATAACTTGCTCTCCTGAACTTGTAATTGAGTGATTCTTATCTTCACTTTTAGCTAACGTATAGTACTTAAACTTCCTATTTGTAGAGTTTTTCCGAAAGCGCCGTCTTCATTACGAAACTTGCCTTGGAAGCTGACTCAGATACCGACCAGGGTTCTCTATGTAGCCTGCATTGCGGGCCGCATATCTTAGACCTCGGAATTCTAAATTAGGTCAATGAGGACTCTAAATTTGACTATGGAAAGCGATCTATAACTTTGTAGTTATGAGGTTTTTCATTCGAAGCCGTTCCAATCGCGAAAATTACGTTGCAAGACTATTACACATTCTGTCTTATTTCTGAGCGAGGCAAAGAAAAGAATATCTCAATCTCCTTATATTCTCTGTAAATAAATAGGATATTGCATTCCACCCCCCTTAAACAGAATTCGACCCCCGAATTCTACTCGAAAGAACAACAACTATACTTAATAATCATTAACACGTACCGGTGTTAACAACTCTGGTTAAAGCTCGCGCATGCGAGTTTTTAAATCCCAAGTCTCATCACACTCAAACCAGAACGACTGTCATGTGGGTCCCAGGGTATATAGACCCGGTCCACGAGCCTGGTGTATGGGTCTATGACTGATGAGTCTATGGAACAGAAGATCTGACATGTGGGACCCACAAATCAGAGGGATGGCTCATGGTGGGGCATATCTATGCGGGATTGATCTGGATATAAGGTACAGTGTGCCACACGTGTAATGACATGGTGCTAACTCGGCTGACACGAAGGCAATGGGGCTGAAATGGATGTTGAGGTGGCAGACATGCGGCAAACACGTCAGGTAAGTGACAACGAGGGCTCGGGTTCCAAAGTTCCCAGAGAAAGATGGCTTCTCGTCGGCGGAAAAGATGCTCATTGGGTAGAGGATGCGACGAGGATCACGAAGATGTGCTCATTGGTGCAAGGTGGTGACTGTGGTTGCCAACGCAAAGTTGAAGTGGTGGCGAGATCTTGGGCTTGCCAGAATCGGAGTTCTGGCGATGCTTCCACGAGGTGAAGGTGTCCGGGGCGTAGCTCAGCTCCTTGCGATGCTGAGGGTGAAGACAACGAAGCTCGAACGGCTTTGGTTGTGGCAAAATCGCTCGTCGGAGCTTGCGATGGCTCACTTCCTTCTCTGAGCTTTCTCGGTGGCTAGGGTTTCACACTTGAGCTTTTGCATCTAGGGTTGGGATGTGGAGAGCACGTGCTACATATCCCTTTATACGCGGTGACCAGAAGGAGTCCAGAGCGCGAACGCCCAAAACGGCCACGCGACAGCGCTGACCCGATAACAACTGACTCAGAGAAGATCTACAGTGATTCGGTGGTCCCACACGTCAGCGACACAGGCTCGGGTGAGTCCTCATAGCAAACGATGGCGCTCAGGCTGACGGGTGGGGTCACGCGCGCGGGCGAGTGGAGAGAGAGAGGGAGGATAGGCTACGGCGGAAATGGGCTGAAAGGAATAGGAATGGGCCGAAGTAAAGGGAATTCGACCCGCGGGGATTTATGAGATTTTTAATAGATTTTGCATTTTAGAAAATATAATAAATCCAAATAGCAAATGAAAAATAGTAAACGAACTCGGAAAATTTCTTTAAAAATCTGGAAAATATTTCCAAGCACAGAGAACCCAAATAAAATAGTTATGACATTAATTGATATTGATCTTAATCACATTAAATTTTCTTTGCTATTGAAAGTCCATATTAAGTTTTATTAAAATTCACATAAAACTCTTGGGTGAATTTTCCAAAGGGTAACTACTCAAAGAGGATGTTACAATGATGGTTTAGAACCATCTCTGATGACCCATTGTGTAGTAGTGATAGCTGCCCAACTGGCTCTAGCTACAAGAAAAACTACCCGAGAGTCTCAACTGCCCCTGGGTTCCTAAAATTTATTCTTTTGAAATCAATACCAAAATCTACCATGTGAAAAGGCACGTTGCCCGCCCTTGACTGTGGGCACGGCTATTCGAATAGTTTTACACTCTACGGAGGTTGTACAACTTGATCCACACGAGATAATCAACTTATAATGTCGGCCATGACACACTTCTTTAGGCGTGTGACTAAGTTATTATCACAAGGATTTTACAATACAACGCACTAACACCAACCCGCCCGATGAGCTTAATCACAAGTCATGGACGCCATTTACCATCAACCTAGAGCTTACACGTTGTTTGGGATAACCTGCCCGAACATGGATGTCTGTTACCATCGCCCGAAGCAAGCCCCGACAGACATAGACGTCAACTACTATCGTCTGCACAATCCCAAAAAGGAACACTTATCAACTACAGCCTGCGGGCATAATGCTAAAACATGGTAAATTTAGGACATGTGGTTGTACGGTATTGCTCAGTTTGAATAGACACAAGCGTCGGTCCTCAATATGACCTGTGCAAAACTTAACACATTACAAGTTCTCGTGCTCTAGCTGCACCCGCTTGAACTTACCATCCGCCCAAGTATAAACAAAATTTCA
Organism: Hsuehochloa calcarea; assembly: GCA_036346395.1. NCBI lineage: Eukaryota > Viridiplantae > Streptophyta > Magnoliopsida > Poales > Poaceae > Hsuehochloa > Hsuehochloa calcarea. Next base: position 12,920,016 of record CM070596.1, on the reverse strand, counting down.
TCGTTTTATTTCATAAATCAATGGAAATACCTATTGGTATTAATAATTCCCACATATAGGATGATAATGATAGATATAGCTTGTCTAAGCTATTCTACTGTAACCTCCCAATTCTTTGAGCTCTAAAAATCTTTTGAATAATTACTTGTCGGAAAATACATTATTTGAATTTTTATTAATTTTTAGTATTTTTATTTAAATCTTAATATAGACTTTCATGTCAAAATAATTTAATAGGGTTAATTCCAATTTCAACAATTGTTAAGACTATTTTATTTCAATTCTATGTGCTTAGATATATTTTCTAGAATTTTTTTGGAATTTTTCAAATTTATTTGCTATTTTCTAATTGCTATTTGGATTTTTAGTATTTATTAAAAAGAAAAATCTATATTAATTTCCTGGAACAGTAGCGGGGCAAAGCTCAACTACTATTCCAGTCTGGCCCAACCCCGGCACCCCGTTTCTCTCCTACGCCGTAGCCCTGTCCAACTCTCGCGCGTGTTTGCTTGCCCTTCTGGCTGGTGGAGCCCACCTGTCTGTCTCTGTCGACCCGCGCCGCGCTGCTTCGCCTCACTGACGAGTGGGTCCCACCACAACATCTCCTTCCTCACGCAGATTTCTTCCTCACGCGCGCTCGCTCACATCCGCCATTGCCGAGAATCCAAGCTCGTCCAACAACGACAAATTTCAACCGAAACTTCCAGGATTTTCGCACCAATCGTTAGCTCTATCTATTCCGCACCCGTTCCAGTTGGAATCAAACATCGAATCGGTGTCTATCTCCAAGAAACCCGGACATTGGTTTCAAAACCAAATCGAACTCGATTTGGGATCTTCCAAATCCGGCACGCCTAAGCCCTATAAAAGCCGCCCTAGGGTTCGCCCTTGATCCAAAATCCTAGAACCCCCACCCTCTTCTACCCCGAAGCCCTAGCGCCGCCACAATTGTGAAATTAGGTTTTGCCAGCACCGTAGAGTTTTCTTCGATTGTGCCGTCGCTATCGCCGCCCTTGCCTCGCCGACTGAACCTCTGTGATCAGAGTCGCTCGGGCTACCTCGTGCGCCCCTCCCCGCCGACGGAGCATCACCGAAGCACCCGTCCGATAACAACCGAATCTCCTCCGCCACTCCGAGCTCACCGCCGGCCGCTACCGTGATCCCCGAGCATTGGTAAGGATGTCACCAGGTTCGCAATAACGCCATGTAACACCCTGGCTATTCGGAAGCCAAGATGCCACCTAAGGATACAACATATGAATAATTTACGGAATAAGATTCAATATGCATCTATCCAAATATCAATAACAGGATAACGAGGTGAAAGCACCAATACATCGCTGGCGAATAATCAAGAAACTAATCATGGAACGACATGACATGAAGTTTAAACATTACTTAATCTGACCCATCTCTCATCAAGGAATATCAAAGTTGAAACCATTAATGAAATTATCGAGTAATGTTCTGTGTGCAACGTGTTGGTCTACTCCCTTTCTAAAATCATCAACATCAGGGTGGATCACCTAAATAACATTGAAAGCAAGGGTGAGTCGAAACTCAGCAAGTACCATATTAGAATAATCAATCAAATAGTGGACAAATCAATTCAATTGAATTATGAACAAATCTTGCACCACATACATGATTGAATGGAATGAATACTTGAATGGATGGAATGAAAGAATGCAATCAAGGAATGGACTAATCACGACTTATACGGTAGATAGCGAGTGTAACACCCGTCGGTGTTCACTTAAAGTTACCGTATGAAGAACGTTTCATCACGGTGTCCAACGTGGCCCACATTGGAATGGTGGATCACACGCACTCCATTCGAATTGATGGGTTTTCAAATGCCCATACTAGAATTGATGGGTCTTTCAAATGCCTATACTGGAATTGATGGGTCTTTCAAAATTCCACTCTCGTGGACGGAAATTAAAGCATGTATGAATGGAATGAAGCAAGTAACATGAATGTCATCATATTTTCTCAATTATCAATTTGAAACATATCAACATCATGAACAAGTGCAAGAACATACACGTATACATCACATTATCATGCATTCAATTGAAAACACCACAAGTTAATATGCGACTTTGTCATCTTTGGAATATGAATGTTGAGTAACTTCGTTGATTGAAAACATGAATCATAGAAACATTAGCATGAACACAAACACATCATTCATCAATGTAAAGGATTCAATGTACTTGCCTTTCGCGTTGCGACGCGCTAGCAAGCAATGAAGGTGTTCCCACACGCGATGCCTCACCGCCTACACAACTGTTCCCGAAATAAGAACAACGTAGAAATACATTACTACCGATGTTCTACAATATCTTCTAACTACCCAATATACCGCACAGACTCGACTTGAACAAACTATTCAGTCAGATTTCAGCCCTTCTGATCAGCAGTACGAGAAAAATCGTAATTAAATATCCGTAACTCATAATTAATTGAAACCAGTGCTCAAATAATCTTAACGCACCAGGCTACAAAACT